>OY728123.1:846549620-847799620 GCA_963277665.1 Viscum album | reverse complement strand
TAGCTATGTTAAAGATGGAACAACACATATGTCATGTTAAACATCATGTTTAATATGATTAAACAATATATTCTGGGTTCATCATGTTATCAAGATATTACACTTCTGAATTCATTTGATAATTTTTATATTATAGGTTCATATTATTAATTAAAATACCCCATTACATAAAAACATGTTTTGAAAATCATTAAAATAAAACATTCATTGTTTCCAAAAAATTGAAATTTAACATGTTGTATCGCTATGTTTTACACATTATCATGATCAATAAAAACATTATTTAATCATTTCATCATATAGGAAAACATTTTGATAGACCATAATAAGGATAACATGATTATAATTCTATATTTAAATATAACCTATTAAACATACATCATGATCAAGTCTCAAATACTAGAATTTCATAAGTTAAAAAACCAATGTTTTAAACTTTATGCATGGTTCCCATAACAATATACTTCTGATTTAACATGTGAATTAATGTATGTTTCAAAATTAAAATTCTTACCAGTCATAGAAATAAAAATTATAAAAATTTTAATAGTATAAAGTCTCAAAAAGTCACTAGAAATAATTCCTAACATTCAAAAATTTTTGAAACAAATTTCATAATAATTTCCACCCAAACACTTGATTACAACATATCGGTATATCAATACTGTAGAACATTAATTAGTATAAAATTAGGAGAAATTTATTCTTATAAAGGCTTCCAAATTCAAAGTAATTATCAATAATCAAGATTTTGAATTTTAGAAATTTAAAAATTGAATTATCCAATTCCATGTTTTACAATAATTCAATTACACGAGATAATGATAAATTAAAAATAGAAAACAACTCTTTATATATCAAATCTCATGGGAACCTGAATACATCAAAGCATGGTTTCAAAATAATTAATTTTTTCCTACCAGAATGAAATCTATTCATGTTAATATTCAAACAAAAGGTTTTTAAAAATTCAATTATTGTTCATTACAAATTACACTAATAACGTTAATATAAAAATATAAAACATTTGAAAATAAAGATGAAATGTTATAAATTTTAAGAAAGGATACAAAAATGAATTCATTAAGAATCATGCAATAATTGGAAAGGAAAAAAACATATTCGATAATCAAAAAGTTTTCAAACAATTACTTCGAATATTTAACCATTATTATACAATTTCAATTAGGTTTATTTGATTAATTCATAAAAAAATAATAGTTCATCATCAACTAGATCATGGTCCAAGTTAGATAAGCACACATAGAATTTATGGATTTATTTAATAATATTTATTAATTTCTTGAAAACACCTCTTTCAATCATTAGTGAAACTAATCATAATGAATTAACCACTTTTTGGCCTCAACCAAACAAATATTTCCATATCACCTGGTTATTTAATAAGCTCAGGGAACTTGCAATGGATCATGGGAAGCCTTAAAATATCATGCCCTAGATAGTCTCCATAAACTATATCGTGAAACAAGATAAATTGTAATTGTTTCCCTACCAACCTAAGAAAACCACATAGTTCATAACTACAAAATATATCATATCACTCAATGAAATCCTTTGATACCACTCTTTAATGGCCCCTTCCCCTAAAGGTATCACTCCTAGTATGAAAATGAATGAATAGAGATAACGATCCCTAAGTCCCACCTCACCATGGAAGTAGGTTTGTGACTAGATATAAGGGTATAAAAATATCACAAATTGGAGGTATTTCCCTTTAAAATAGTATCAATGGGTGAAATGATATATCAACCAAAATGAAAACCATGAAATAATATAAAAACTAAACCAAACCATCTAAAAATTCATATATGAGTAAAATATATACTGATAAATGGATCCAAAAATAAATACACAAAATGAAAATCTAAAGAAAAATCATAATAAGAAATCCCAAGCCCCAAGATAGTAATGTACATCATAGCCGATGATGTCATAATGGAATCCTGAAAATCAGTTTATATATACGTGAGGTGAGCATATGAGTATACTGAGTAGGATATCTAATGTTTCTCTTGTATATGGGAAAAGTTAATACTAATACGCTAGTGATAAAATAGAAAAACCAACATCACAAACCTCATATACAAGTCCTATAGAAAAACCATTAATTCTTATCACAACACCAACATCATCACTATTATGGGAATCCTCATTAGTAGTGGTAGTGGAACTAGTTGTGTTAGGGGAGCTGGTAGTGTAAGAACCCAATTCTTATTCTTGAGGTGTGAGTTTATTCTTTTACCTTTTCCTTATGTTTTTTAAAAAATAAGAAAAATGGGGAAAATACCAAATTTTGTTGATATAATCCATGTACTTTTCCACACGCCGTGTACTTTGGCCGTGTGGGATGAGTAAACAGGGCGCGTAGGCCTGTCAGTGATGAATGGTGTAAAAATTGACTACACGCCGTGTACTTGGTATTTACATTCCGTGTAGTTAGTCTACAGGTGAACCGTAAGGCGGTGGGATTAGCCACTAGTGGAGCTATAATACACGTCATGTATTCAGAAATACATGTCATGTACTCATGTTGATAAATGAACAGTGCGGCGGTGAAAAGTAGCCTCCAGAGGAACAGTTAAAAAATAAACAGTACACACCGTGTACTAGAGAGTACATGTCGTGTGGTTTTTTTCCGCTTAAAATGGGCAGTAGCCTCCTCATTTGGCAGAGGAGGAAATGGATGCATTTGGAGCACCGGGAGAGAATTCATAAGCTTGGAGGAGCTCCGGACCGCACAACAGAACTCAGATTCCTTCACCGACGGTCTCAATTGAACCGTGCAGGTGAGTTCTTCCCTCTTATTGAAACCGTCCTTTCAATTATATCTCAAGGGGAATTTATTTAGGTTTGAACATGTTTTTTTATCTCTGATATATGTCATTCTCGGACGTTTTGTAAGGCACCATTCCCGTATATTGATAATAGGAGATCAATGTAGGTGGTCTGATGTTTAATTCCAACTGTTGAGTGCTTTTGTGTACCACTGTGCTACGAACATGTGTTTCTGGGTGACGTATGGCTGAGGCCTTGATTAATTAAATACCTAAAATTTCATAGGTAATTTAGTGAATATGTATAACTATTATCTGGGATCATTTCTTGGATCCAGTGCCACTCCGTGGGTGTGTTTCCCTTGTTTAGCAGTTTGGACAGGATACCCGAGGGTATACTGTGTTTTTAGCATGCTTGAGTTTTCTTGAGAGAAAATGTGTATATAATTACTTGCTTATGTGATGGGCTCAGTCCAGTTGCTTGTTTATCCTGAGGGCAGGGTTTCTCATGCCTGAGGGAAAGTGTCTTGTTTAGCACGAGGGCAACTTTTCTTATGCATGTGGGCAGTTGCATCTATGCCTAAGGGAATTATCTCATACGGTTGAGGAAAAAAATTCATTATGCCTGTGGTAAATCACCTGAGGGTTTCGATTCTGAATACCTAAGGTTAAGTTTTTTCATGTCTGATGACTCTGTTTAACTTGGATATTTACAATGGTGATTTCACATGTTATATCTACCAAGCTAAAGAATAAGATTGGTATTGTTTTAACTTGTACTTTTTAGATAGATTGTTGTGGTTTTTGCAGTGGCACTGTATAGTAGATTTTTGGATGAGGATGAGTCTCAGAAACTTATAATTTAATTATAATGAATTTTTAAATAATAATTAAATGGAAATGGAACTGATTGGAGTAACTTCTCTTGGGTACTTCCTAGTTTAATTCATTTCACTACTGCACACTACAGTTTCACAAATTCACTGGTAGTTGGGCATGAGCCTTTGGTGGTTGCCTACTAGGATTTATTTCTCACACCCTATTTGGGTCATGCCTAGGGCCCAAATAGATTATAATGATTCAGGTGTAGATAAGGGAATGATTCACTATACAGGTACTTGATTGTTGTAGAGGAGTATGAGAGCATGGGACTGAGCTTAGGTTTGCGATGTTACTGAGTTCAAGCTGCACTATTTTATTTTTCTTTTCTATATTTCTCCCTTGTATTTTATTTTTTCATATTGTAGTGTATCCTATTTTGGATTCTTTATTAGACTTAGGGATATATTGCATCATCATATATATACATCTCTTTTCATCTTGTATATCAGTTCTGATGTCCATTTCAGAAATTGTATTGTTGACTGCATCCTCTTTTGTATGCTTGTATTTTTTTCCACTGCGTTACACTTTAAAATATGAGGGAATAGTTTCCCCACTATTAGAACTAGGACCTCAATACTAGTCAGAAGCCTCTGGAGTTTGGGGAAATGCATTTGAGGTCATGTGACCAACCAGGTTCGGGGCACCCGTTGAGTGGCACCCGGATCTAGGACGTTACAATGTGGTATCAATGGACTTTTCTTTTCTTTGAGTTATTTTGTTATTTGGTGATGAAAGAAAGAGATATATTGTTAAGGGGTTCATTAATAACTGTGCGCAGGAGTAGCTACCCCGTGTACAGGTAAAGGCCAGATTTCCTCGAATTCAATTGTGATTTTCTATTTATGATTATTACAATTGATTTGATTTTCACCATTGGATGACGCACTTATGGTGTGCTGTTATATTTTTATACCTGAGTTCTATTTAGTTGCAACCCGGTGAGATGAGGGTATGGCATCTCATGCATCATTTAGGCACATGTTATAATCACATTCCATGCATAGTTTCCATGCCATGTAGGTGGATTAGAAATTTCATGTTTTTGAGACAGATGTTGTGCGAGAAACTACACGCTTTTGTGATAGATTCCATGATAAATACCTGCTTTTCGATAGGTTATTGTTATGTAAGGATCTGTGAATGAAGGCCAAACTTTGTTTTTTCAGGAGTATGGGCCCTCATCAACTAGAATTTGGGGGATCATCGACTTGTTTACATTGATATAACACACATAAGATGACAAGATTTGATTCGCGAGGAGTATGAGCCCTCAAGGATCAGAATTTTGCACTTAGGTGTTGGTTTTAGTGTTTTTATGGGATCCAGAGTTGTATCTAAGGCTTAATTTCTGAAAAACCCAGAATACATGCCATGTAATTATGATTACACACCGGTTTATATTCTGTTTGAGAAGAAAAGAAAATTTTTTTAGTATATGCCGTGTACTGTATGTAAACACCATGTAGATCCTAACTGTGTCATAGGCCGTGTAAAAAGAAACACGGGGTTGTGAAAACTCTATAGGGAACACACTGTGTTCCGGTTGTACACATCCTGCATGTTTACCATGTGTCCGCCTGTGTAACTAAAAACACGGATAGATAAATCTTCGTTTATACACGCCATGTCAATGCCGAACATGCCGTATAGGGTAACATGGGAATTTGGCTATGTAACTAAAAACACGGGTCGATGTTATCTTTTATATCACACGCCATGTCCATCTGGAATAGGCCGTGTCGTGTGAGCCATGTGTCCAGTCGTGTAACTAACAACAAGGGTCGGCGAATCTCGTCTAGTACACACCATGTACCTGATGGATATGCCGTATTGTTGTGACTAGTGAAAGACCATGTGGACTTGGCCATGTGGCTAGAGAAATGGGGTGGTGTACACGCCGTGTGAAAGTGTAACACACCGTGTAGAGTCAGTCAGGTAGCCGCTCGTGTCACTAACAACACAGGCTGTTGGAATTTAATACATACACGCCATGTTGCCTTATACACGCCGTGTAGTCTTATTCAAAGAGAGCCGTGTGGCTAAGCTCTATAGAAGGACTTGGTTAGGGGAAGGAAATTCAAGTACACACCGTGTCTATGGATAACACGTCATGTGTTTGGGGTGCTACACGACCAGTTTTGGAAGAGGTACACACCCATGTGAAGAACTTAAGGGAACATGCTATGTGATTATTATACATGCAGTGTAGTCTTATTTTGTAAAAATAGAATGTTTTCTTTATCTTGTTACCTTCATACAATCCTTGTTTTAAGTCCTTGATGAACTCAATCTAAGGCATGTGTTTGAATTTGTAGAGTCATTATGCCGAGATGACCTCGAGTTGTTCGCCAAGAGAGAGGAAACGATTATACTCCAGAGATGGTTTTCCACATGCTACCGATATATCCTCCAACAGAACTAGATGTGGTGCCAACCGTTATACCAGACACATGTGTGGATGGACAGTTCTGTGAAGGCTTCATGCGGTTTATCCAGACTTTCTAGGGAGCACCGCTAACTGCAACATATATGGAAGAGATTACATGTATATTCCAACAGCAGTATCTGCCTACATTTTCAAGGGATGGCGGACCACAGGCAGCAGAGTCTTGGCTGGGTTCTATGCAAACTATCTTCGAGCATCTGGAGACGCCTCCAGGGCAGAGGGTCAGGCTTGCTACATACATGCTGCGTGATTCCGCCAATAGATGGTGGGATGTTACCACCCAGACTGAGCATCACCAAGACATGGCTTGGGCAGATTTTCAAGTAGTCTTCTATGACTTTCTTTTCTGGAGATGATGAGGGAAGATCGATTTAGAGAGTTCATTAATCTGTAGTAGGGCGCTATGTCAGTGATGTACTATTCTGTCCACTTCACTGAGCTACAATGTTTTTAACCAGTTCTGGTGGGAGATGAGGCGATGAGGGCACGACACTTTGAGGATGGTCTTTGATATGACATTCGATCACTGGTTAACATTTTTAGGTAGCCTATAGTGCATGATATTGTGAACCGGGCACTGATTACTGAGCGGAACCTATGAGATGCTAGTGGTGCCAGCCAGGGTGGTTCAACACTAGTTTTTGGTACTATTTCTACCAGTACGAGGAAAAGGAAGATGGATTTCTCTCACGGTGGTAGTACTAGACAAACAATTTTTTCAGGTGTCCAGGTGATGTGCTATCATTGCAGTAAAGAGGGGACCAAGAGACCTCAGTTTCCACATGACCCGATGGAGTGCCGAGCTAGTGGCAAGATCAGTCATCTCTAACGCTTTTGAAAGGCATTTCTACCAGTGCCTTGTGAGAGGGGTTCTGTTCAGACTTCGTGAGTAGGAGAAGGGCCAACAACTTCTTACCAGTCAGGGAATTGGAATACTTCGGGATGTACATGTTGAGGTGGTGGTCATGGCCATGGTAGCCAGACACAAGGATCTCAGAGATAGTAGCACCGGTTAGCACAGCGTAGCCAGGCTATGTCATAGGACTGCGACACTGGGTAGGCATATGTAGTGCAACAGACCCAACAAGAGTAGGATCCCAGACCTTCCACTGTCAGAGGTATTATTCTAGTTGCTTCTGTTTTGTCTTCAGTATTTTTTGATACTGGTGCTACTCATAACATTATATTTGTGCCTGTCGTGGAGAGCCTTGGGCTATGTGTTTCTTCATATTCTTATATCTTGACACTAGACAATCCATTAGGGAATAGTGAAGTAGGTGTTTATCATTGTAGGGAGTTCCCCCTAATGTTTTGTGGGTGTCACTTTCTATGGGACCTCTATGTATTAGAGATGACATCCAATGATGTCATTCTCGGGATGGACTCCTTGGTAAACATTCGAGTCTTTGTGGATTGCTATCGTCACAGGGTGGTTTTCACAGCACTAGAGGGTGGAGAGTTTCTATACATGGGAGAATGGGATGTCCCGGAAACCCGAGCTGGTCCCGAGCATCGTGGGTGAGGTGGTGTAACAGCCTAAATTGCGAGTTTGTATCTGCATGATTGGGGATCTTTTCAGATGGATTTCCCTTCAGTGGTTGATCATTTTAGGGATTTCTTCCTGGACAAATTTTCAGGTCTTCCTCTAGAGTGAGTGGTGGATTTCTCTATTTAGCATGTTCCAGGAGAAGAACCGGTGTCCATTACTTCTTATAGGATGGCTATACCAGAGTTGTAGGAGCTCAAGAGGCAGTTGGAGGAGTTATAGGAAAAGGGTTTCATCCGACCCAGTACTTCTCCTTGGGGTTCTCTTATCCTGTTTACAAAGAAGGTGGATGGTACCCTCAGACTCTATGTCGATTATCAGAAGATGAACCAGTTGGCGGTTAAAAACTTATATCCTTTTCCAAGTATTGATGATATTTTTGATCAACTTCAAGGATCCCGAGTGTTCTCGAAGACTGACTTGATATCTGGATATCATCAGTTATGCATTAGACCATCAGACATACCGCTTACTTCCTTTCGGAGCATATATGGTCTATACAAGTACTTGTTCATGACATTCAGACTCAAAAACGTGCCAGTAGTTTTCATGGATCTGATGAATCGTGTGTTCCACCCATATCTGGATTCATTTGTGGTAGTCTTCATGGACGATATCTTTGTGTACTCTCACAATCAACGTGACCACGCTACCCATATTGAGATCATATTGAGTACACTGAGACATCATAAACTATATGCTAAGATCTCAAAGTTCCACTTTTGGATAGACCAGATACACTTGATGGGTCACATTATCTCAGAGGCTGGAGTTGCAGTGGACCCAAAGAAGGTGAGAGCAGTAGTTTCTTGGGATCATCCTAAGAATGTGTTTGCAATAAGGAATTTCTTGGGGCTGGATGGTTACTATAGGAATTTTATACAGGACATATCCCTATTAGAAGCACCATGGATGGGTTTGACTAAGAAGGGTGTGAAGTTAGTTTGGTCCGAAGCTTGCGAGACAGCCATTGAGGAGGTAAATGGAAGGCTTACATCAGCACCAGTCCTGATACTTCTAGAGTAAGGGAAGAGCTATACAGTTTACTGTGATGCATCGGGTATTGGGCTGGGATCAGTGTTGATGTAGGACGATCGAGTAGTTGTGTATGGGTCTCGGAAATTGAGGCCACTTGAGAGGAATTACCCAACGCATGATCTCGAGTTGGCAGCAGTTGTTCATGTGTTACACTATTGGAGACATTATCACTTGGGAGAGAATATTGTGGTGTTTATAGATCACGAAAGTCTAAAATTTATCTTTACCTAGTGTGAATTGAATCTGAGACAGTGAAGGTGGGTTTAATACCTTTATTACTTCGACTTCGAGCATTCCTATACACCTGGTAAGGATAACACAGTTGCTGATGCACTGAGTAGGAGGCCTCAAATATAGGTAGTGTAGGAGGCTGGTGGTGAGTAGAAGCTTATGGATTTGTTCTATGAGATGCATTTGGAGGTGCATGATATTCAGGGGTGAGCATATCTTTCTTCCTTAGATATTACATCTACCCTCTTGGATAGAGTGAGGATGATACAACTATCAGATTTAGAAGCCCTAGTTCTACGGGAGTCGGTGGCAAGTGATAACCCCCCTCTTGATTGGATGATAGGTGATGATGAGGTACTGCATATCCATGGACGAGTGTGGGTTCCAGGGGATATACATGAGGAGTTGATGTAGACTTTTCATGATTGATCTTGGGAAGTGCATCTTGGAGTTACCAAAATGTACTGTGACTTGAGAAGTCATTATTGGTGGCCGGGTATGAAACGAGAGGTAGCTAGTTTTGTTAAGAGATGTTCCACCTGTCAGTAGGTGAAGGAAGAGCATCAGAGGCCATCCAGACTATTACAACAGTTACCCATTCCGGAGTGGAAATGGGATGATTTCATGATGGACTTCATGACCAGGTTTCTGATGTCACCTTGAGGCAGTGATGCTGTTCAGGTTGTTATGGATAGACTTATGAAGGTAGATCACTTTTTCCGATCAAGAATACCTTCAGTGTAGATGAGATCAGAAAGTTTTCTATCCGAGAGGTGGTACGTCTTCATGGGGTCCCTTGTTCTATCATTTCAGATAGGGACGACCATTTTAAATCTCATTTCTGGCAGAGTTTTCCGAGGGAAATGGGTACACAGGTGCTTCTGAGAACAACATACCACCCTCAGACCGATGGCCAGTCAGAGCGTACGATATAGGTGCTTGAAGACATGCTGCATGCATGCGTCCTAGACTTTGGGGGATCTTGGGAGAAGCACATACCCCTGGTCGGGTTTTCCAACAATAATGGTTTTTAGACAACTATTGAGATGGCACCATATGAGGCTTTATATGGTTTCCCATGTCGATCACCTTTTTTCCGGTTGGAGGTGGGTGAGGCAACTTTGTCGGGACCACATCTCGTGCAGTAGACTTTAGAGTAGGTCCAGTTGATTCAAAAGCATATGGCTACCACACAGTATCGTCAGAAATATTATGCTGATTGCCACATATGACCCTTGGAGTTCGTGGTCTGGGATCAGGTTTTATTGCATGTTTCACCGAGGATGGGACACATGCGGATCATAAGACAGGGTAAACTTTCACCGAGGTATTTGGGGATGTTTGAAATTTTGGATAGGGTCGGGTTGGTTGCCTATTGATTGTAGTTACCACATAGGTATTGGGCATTGCACGATGTCTTCCATGTATCTCAACTGTGCCGTTATCACTCAGATTAGTATCAAATCTTTCATCCCAAGTAGGTTGAGCTTCAAGACGATGCGTCCCTTGAGGAGCATCTGACTCGTATTGTTGATAGGAGCATGAAGGTTCTCTGATGCTGGTCAGTTCCTCTCGTATGGGTGTTATGGCAGCATGGATGAGTGCAGGACAGAACCTGGGAGCAGGAGACCGACGTACATGCTCAGTGGCTGGAGTTGTTCTCACCTTTATCTTCACCACCCTTGGAAGGGAAATTCGTGGATGAATTTATTTAAGGGGGGATGTTTGGAAGAACTGAGTTATTATTCTTGAGTTACACATTTCTTATTTTAATTTTTCCTTAAGTGTTTTTCATAAAATAAGTAAAATGGGGAAAAATCCCCAATTTTTTGGGTACACGCCGTGTAATTTCCGCACGTAGTGTACTTTGGCCATGTGGTATGAGTACATAGGGAGTGTAGGCCTTTCAGCGAAAAAGGGTGTAAAAACTGACTACATGTCGTGTACTTGGTATTTACACACCATGTAATCATTTGGTAGGTGAACCATAAGGTTGTGGGAATAGCCACCAGTGGAATGACAGTACATGCCGTGTATTTAGAAATACACACCGTGTACTCATGTCGACAGATGAATAGGGCGGCGGTGAAAAGCAGTTGCCACAGTAACAGTTAAAAAATAAAAAGTACACACCGTTTAGTTTGTGTTTTCACTTAAAATAGAAAGTAGCCTCCTCATTCAGTAGATGAGGAAGTGGACATGTTTGGAGCACCCGGTGAGATGTCTGAATCTTGGAGTATTTCCCAACCGCACACCAGAACTCAGATTCCTTCGCTGACGATCTCGATTGAACAACACATGTGAGTTCTTCACTCTTCAAGAACACTTCCTTCCAATTCTTTCCCTAGGGGAAGTTCTTTGGATTTGAATGTGTTTTCGTTTATCCAATATCTACATCATTCTTGGACATTTCAGAAGGCATCTTTCCATTATATTAATAGGACATGATCAAGGTAGGTGGTCAGATGTTTAATTCCAACTATTGAGTGTTTATGTGAACCATTGTGCTACGCGCCCATGTTTGGGGGTGTAGTATGGATGAGTCCGTGATTAATTAAATACCTATAATTTCATAGGTAATTTAGAGAATATGTATAACTGCTATGTGGGATCATTTCTTGGATACAGGGCCACCTCGTGGGTGTGTTTCCCTTGTTTATCCATTTGGATAGGATAGTCTAGGGTATACCGGGATTTTAGCATGATTGAGTGTTCTTGAGAGAAAATGTGTATATAATTTCTTTCTTATGTATTGGTCTCTTCCCGGTTGGTTGTTTAGACATAGGGCAGTGTTGCTCATGCCTGAGGGAAAGTATCTTGTTTATCCTAAGGGAAACCTTTCTTATGCCTTTAGGCAATTGCTTCCGTGCTTGAGGGCATTATCTCGTACGGCTGAGGGCAATATTAATTTTTCCTATGGGAAACCACCTGAGGGTTTTGATTCTGATTACCTGAGGGTACGTTTTTTCATGTTCGAGGACTTGGTTTACCTTGAATATTCACTATAGTGATTTCACATGTTATATCTTCCAAGCTAAAGCACATGCTTGGTATTGTTTTACCTTGTACTTATTAGATAGCTTGTTGTGGAATTTTCTGTGGCACTGTATAACTGATTTTCAGCAGAGGCTAATACTCATAAACTTATAAATTAATAATAATGAATCATTAAATAATAATTAAATGGAAATGTAATTGGTAGGAGTAGCTGCTTTTGAGTACTTCCTAGTTTACTACATTTCATTACTGCACACTGCTGTTGTAAAAATTCACTGGCTGTTGGGCACATGCCTTTGGTGGATGCCTACTAGGATTTATTTCACACACCCTATTTGGGTCATGTATTGGGCCCAAATATATTATAATGCTACAGGTTTAGATAAGGGAACGAGTCCCTATACAGGTACTTGATTGTTACAGAGGAGTAGGAGAGTACGAGACCAAGCTTAGGTTTGCGATGCTACTGAGTTCTAGCTGAGCTGTTTTATTTTGCATTGTTGTATTGGTCCCTTGTATTGTATTGTTTCAGATTGTAGTGTATCCTATTTTGGATGCTTTCTTAGACATAGAAACATATTGAATCATCATATATATATATATATATGACTTTGGTCATCATTTACTTCAGTACTGATGTGCATTTCAACAATTTTATTGTTTATTGCTTCTACTTTTGTATGCTTGTATTTTGTTCTGTTGAATTATACTTTAAAAAATGAGGGCATTTTTTCCCCACTATCAGACCTAGGCCATCGCTTCTAGTTGGAAACCTCTAGCATATGGGGAAATACACTTGAGGTCATGTTACAAACCAAGTTTGGGGCACCTGCTGAGTGGCACCTGGATCTAGGACGTTACAGGTAGTAGCAGCAGTAACAAAAATGGAACCGAAATCAGTGAGAGTATAGAAATACTCTTAAACTAAATAAATCTTCATAAAAAAATAATCAACAACAATATCATCTTTTGGTGGAAGTTCATGAGAAACACCAGATATTGAATTCATCATATATTCTATTATCATCATTTCACATTGAGTATATTCTTCTATTTTTGGAGTTTCTTATTTGGTTGTGGAATTGATGATTTGATATATGGCCAAAAGAGAATTTATACTCAAATAAATGTGGTACGAATGCTAGTATCTGGATGGCTAATCTTCTTCTTCGGTTGAAAATTCACCCTAAAATGATTTTAATCACTTAATACCTAATGCATGTGATTGTTCATGCCCAAAATTTCTAGTTATTTTTTTCCAATACCTCTAATGAAATCTGTCATGTTATATATAAGATACATTAAAATGATAAAAAACATAAAAAAAGTAATTTAATCAAAAAAATGAAATTTAAATATACCTATAATTGCCTTCTAGGTGTCACTATTTACTATAGTACCATCACTGTTTTTTCTACTTGTATAAAATGAGGAAGATAGAGGAATGCGGCCCTCAGTATTAAATGATTATTTCTAATAAATATAATTAAATAAAACAATATTATAAGTTAATTAAATTAAATCAAACCAAGATAAACTAAATGTAATAAAATCGAAATGAATATAACTACTTGATATCAAAGAAAAATGATCTGGATGTCAAACCAACCTAATAAATTCAAAACAAGAAAAACGACAAGATATCAACACAACCTAAATTAGATCAATTTAAAGAATGTATTCCAAAATTAAATCTAATTTAACTAAAACATTTTGATTTGAGCTATAATAAATTTAAGTATTTTTAGTGATCTAGACCAAAAGATAAAATTAAATGAAATTATACATTCAAATATGTGAAACCATCTGTAGTAATATTAAATCAAAAATACATGAAATATACACATGAAAGGAAAGAAATTGACATCACCAAATTGGTACAACAATAAGTAAAATTTAGAAATACAATTTCATAGTTCATGGTAATATATAAAAGAATGAATTTTATTGCATATGATGAAAAAGAACAATAAACAATATTATAATAGAACACAAAATCAATATAGTATATTTTATAACCATAAAAAATAATTTATTCTCCCATTATATCTTGAAAACAAAAAAGTAGTCATGAGTGGATCAATAAGAAAATAAAATAGAAATATTTCAACCTCTATATCATTGTTTACCCAATAGACTAATCAATATTAAAACCAAGGATTAGTCATAATTCATATAAGTTAATCCACCAGATGAACCTCCTAATTCAATAGAGAATGTAATACTCAAACTAACAGTAGGTTCAACAACAAGTTTATATAATCAACAATGTAATATTATTTAATTTCAAATAATAGACATTAATTTGATATCCTCATTTCAAAGCATAATATCATGGGCCACTGTAAAGTCCCAAACTTTTATTAATAAAAATTCATCTTGATATAATTAAATGTCTTATTATGTAAAATGGTTTTATAAAATATGCACTTCATTGGTTTTATCTTTTTGGATTTCGAAATACCATTACAAATTTTTACTATTGATTACAAATCAATAGAATAGTTATCGCATGATTGGTATAAATATAGGGGTTTGGAAAATCCAATTTACTTAGAAAAATGAAGCGATAACCTCATCTAGTAGAATTTCTCCAAACGAATCTCATTTGTCGATGCTCATAAAGGTTGTGGAATCACTGAGATTTTCTCTTGACCAATCCCAAGCCAATATTCAACACATTAAGCTCAAATAGAATCCACTATGGGAGAAGTGTAAGTTAATAGAGATTACAACTCGAGCGATGTTATCCGAGCCACCCTAGGAGTCTATCCCCATCGCACACCTTACCATTAGGTATTATGTGGGTGTTATAAGAGGTTATGTAGAAAGACCCTTACAACATTATTATGTGCAATATTTTTGTATTGAATAAATAATTTACATTAATTTTATTATTATTACTTTGTAAATAGATTTTAAAGCATAAATAGCTATATTAAAATAAAAAATATATTTTGATGAATTAATGGATTTTTGAATTAAATAAAATTTTAATAAAATATTATTACCAAATTACATTTTTTTAAATATAAATGATCATATAATATTTTATGAATACAATTGTAATTTTTATCATGGTTTAAATTCTGTTTTTATCAAAACCCTTGAATTTTCGATAAATTTTGGGATTTATTTTAAAAGTAAAAAATTCTGATATTTAGGTAATTATTTACCTAAATTGAATAATATTTTTTGAATCAGGATGTCAAAATTATCCAATGATGAATTTTTCATAATTTTCAGAGACATTCGATTTTTTGGGTAAAAATTAAATACTGTTTAAATATATAATGAGTTTTATGAAATTATAATGACCCAATAGTGATTTAATAAAATAATTTAAAAATTAATTTCTTCCAATATATGTTTTTCTTTAAAATAATGTGATTTTCGATTTTTTTTTAACTGTATCGAGCCTTAGTGGACCCTCCAATACTTATTAAACATTTTATCTTTTAAAATGATTTCCTTGAGAGTGTGACTCACCTCCACATAAGAAATCCTAATATATAAGATTTTCGGCCATTGGTCATATAAAATAATTTTCCCCTCCCCTTGGGAAAAAATCATGGAAAAAACTTGGGGTTGGTTTGTTGTTTGGATAAGTTTAATATGTGGTTTCCAAAACCTAAATAATAAAGAATCCTATCTCTTTTATGATATAAACCCACCCAATATCCCACTTATTTTCACTAAAAACCATTGTAAAACGTCCCTACTCTTCCCTCATATATCTAGTATCCTCCCAAGGAACACCAAGTTCCCAAGAAGCCTCTATCAAGCCTCTCACATGGGATCACACTTCCAAGTAAGGGATTTCTTCCCCTCTCATTTTTGTCCATGTTTCTTTATGTTGCTATACCATTGTATTTTCAATTAAAAATGTTGGGGTATGTTTTAAAACCTCCACTATACTTCCATCCTTATGTTTTGATGATGAGAGACCCCCTTCTCTTTCAATAATTCTTCCCAAGTACACCTTTTACCATTCCATAATTCCGTAAGATATTTCTCTCTCCTCATTTATATTCAATCACTTATTTTGTTTTATGAATCAAAATTCCATTTCATATGTTTGTACATGTATATATACGACCCCATTATTGTCCATTTCATGTACATATGATGAGACACCCCTTTATTTATCTTCAACCATTTTTATTAATTCTTATGTCACACCGTTATAATGCCGAAATTGCACGGCGATTTTCCAAGCCAAAGTCACTATGTAGTGAAAAACATTTTAATTTATATATCAATGGTATTAAACTTTATGACCATTTACTTACAGATTATAGATTTTTTTTGTATGAATTTATAATTCTTTTATTGTGTAATAAATTATTTTTTAATGAATCCATATTATATGATCCATGTGGCACACTTATGCATGAAAATAAATATTTGAGAAGGGCATGCCTTGATGGCTCTCCAATGCATTGGATAAAGATTATTATTATGATACATCAAGTGAAATTAGGGTTTAATCATGATAATTAAAGTTAAATTATGGTTTAATTATGCTCTATGATCAATGATCATTTTCTTATACTAATATAATGTTAAAAGTTGTTGTCACATTTCCATGTTATGATAATCATGTTATATCATGCCTCTATGTTCATGTTTCTATTATTCTCCATTGATATGACTATTTCCTAATATGTACGATATTATCCATATCATACCTTTCTTACTCCCTTACTGGTCTTTATATCTCACCCTTTTCACATGTATTTCCTCAGGTTGTCCCATGTAATGGTAATAATGAGGGAATGTTGTGGTCATGTAGAGGATGTTTTCAATAAGGATGTTGTATTTTTTATGTCTTAAGTTTTCATGTAATTTCCAAAATTTACCAAGACACTAGACCTCTTGATCCTCTGATTTGTCTTAAGTTCATCATCGTGTAATAAATCATGTTTATGTGGGTATTAATGAGCATGGTTGTTTTAGTTGGTATGAGAGGATTTGTTTAGTTATTTCTGGGATTTGGATTAGAAAACCCTAGTTGAATCCTTAGGGATTAGAATATGCATTATAATAACAACCCTAAAATCTTGGTGAGTATTGAGTACGTTTTTTATCCAGAAAATACAACCGTATATAAATACAAGCTGATAGAGGTGACTCTGGCACTGATGTATCTAGGGGTAAAACCCGAAAACACCGCTTTAAGATAGACTTGAATGGGAATTGGGGTACGACAACAGGACTTGTTGCACTTTTGGTTACGACACTTCCAAAGAATATTCTTTGGTAAATTCATAAGTTTAGTATGAACCACTATTAAGGGAATAAACGAAATTCACTAAGAATATATGTTGGGAAGTAGATCATGGATAAAATAGATTGAAGCGTATAAATTCATAAGTTAATAAAATAAAATTAATTTATAAGTCATCTATTTAGGAATTTGGATTACCCTTTATGTGTTACCACAAATTTCATTTTATTCGATATAATGGATGGTAATAGAGGGACTAGGGCTAATAAACAATACAAAGATCAATGTGATGACTATTCTAATGATATTCCCAATCTGATGGGAGAAGGAATTGGGAACTTTTTCCTAATACTCTCTCAGTTAACTCAGGTTTTGAATAGAAACATGGGTCAAGGGGAATATTCAACCCACCCTCCAAAAAATAAAAATTCTCAATTGAGAGCTTCATTAAACAAAGTCGTCCTTCTTTTAATGGATCATCTGATCCCTCAATCACTAAAGAAGGGATCAACTCAATTGAGAATATCATCTCCATCCTTTAATGTTCTGAATAACAGAAGGAACTTATAGCTGCTTAACTTATGGAGGGTGAAGCTGATCAATGGTGGACATTGATAAAAAATAGAAGCCTGAGGAGGATATCGAGGTGTTGGAATGGAAAGATTTTTGGAAAAATATTTTATGATAAATATTTTCCTCATACCATCAAACTTAATATGGAATGGTGATTTCTTTACCTCAAGAAAAAAGATGACAAATCCATCAAAGAATATGAGGAAAACTTCACAAGGCTTGAACAATAATCCTCTAGCTTTTTTTACCCTTGAATTCAAGGTTGATCACTTCTTTGGTGGGATAAAACCATGCCTATGGAAATCCCTAGTGATTTGTGACTTCAAGAGATTTGATGAAATTGTCCGATGTACCCTAAATGTCGAGATGGAGATAAGAGGATCTCAATGCTATCCTGGGAATAATAAACATAAGGTGGACTTTAATTCTTGTGGTCTGATGGATAAATCCAATGGTGATAAGAAATTACAGCACCCCACTTGCTAAAGGTGTAGGAAAAAGCACCCGAGAAATTTCTTAAAGGGGACAAAGAAATGCTTTAAGTGTGGAAGTGAAGGGAACCTGGATATTAATTGTCAATAAGAAAAACCCATAGCTATGACAGAGGAGAGTAACACTCCGTTCGACCCTCAATATTTTTTTTATTGCTTAAACTACAAAGAACGAGGGAAATTTAAAAACCGGTGCCCTAAGTTAAGGGGTTTTTAGGCAACCGACAAACTACAAGGAAAAAACGGTGAGCATTTTCCATCATTACTATCGAAGTAAACCCTGACAACAAAGTGATGACATGTATACTAGTTATTCATTAAATTATAGGTAACATATTTTTCTGATTCTAGTTCTACGAATTGTTTTATATCCTAAATGATTAGTAGAAAAATCCCAAAACCACCACAAATAATGGAAGTAATTATGATGGTGAGAACAGAAAATGGGGAAATCATTGCATCCCATAAATATAAATCCTCTCTTTTCACAATTTTTATATTGAATTTCATAGAGAATATCGTCATACTCCATCTGGTGGAATTTGATACAATTCTTGGCATGTATTGGATTTCCCTATATAAAGACAACATAAATTTCCGTGAGAGGGAAATCACTATCTATATGGTTAATCGAACACCAATTTTTTACAAGCGCAAGAAGGAGGTTGAATCGTCTTTATAACCTTCATCTCAAACATGGATATTAATTCCCTATTAGCATGCGTATCTTGCTTAGATGATTGAGACTAAAGAAGAAACCATCCATGAAGACGTGTCAATTGTGATGGAATTCGCTGAACTGTTTCCCAAGGAATTACATGGTCTTCCTCCTCTAAGAGATGTTGAATTGTCAATTGATGTTATACATGGATAGTTTCCAATATCCAAGACTCTATATAGAATGGATGTTTTGGATCTTGAGGTGCTAAATAAATAACTACCGAAGAATCTGGAAAAAGGATTTATATGCCTAAGTTCTCACTATAGGGTGCACAAGTCCTCTTCATCATGAAGAATCATTGGTCAATACGCGTTTTCTTTGATTATCAAGAGCTCAATAAAATCAGGATAAAGAACAAGTACACTTTTCCAAGAATTGACATCCTGTTCGATTAGCTATAGAATCAAGATACTTCTCAAAGGGGGACCTGCAGTCGGGATATTATCAAGTAAGGGTGAAGAAGGTAGATATCCTCAAAATTTCTTTTTGTACAAGGAATGAGCACTATAAATTCATATTAATTCCTTTCAGACTCACCAATTCTCTATCAATCATCATGTACTTGATGAATAGAGTCTCTATAGATTACCTTGAAAAATTTGTGGTAGTCTTTAAAGAAGATATTTTAATATACTCCAAAACGAAGGAGTAGCATGAGGAGAATCTAAGAACTATACTAGAGACCTTTCTAAAGGAGAACCACTATGAAACGTACAAAAAGTGTGAGCTGTGGTTGAAGATGGTCTCGATCTTGGGTCATATCATCACAAGCAATTGGATATCTATAGATCCATCCAAGACAACTTCAATTGAGGGATGCCCGAGGCCATCATTAGTGATGAATATCTGTAACTTCTTATGGTCAGATAGATATTATCACCAATTTGTGATAAATTTATCATGATTTTCAAACCCTCTTACCAAGCTAACTCAGAAGGGAGTCATGTTTTCTTGGAGTGATGAATGTAAGGAGAGATTTAAAGAGTTGAAAAGGAGGCTTATAACTGAACATGTGCTCACAGTACCCACAAGTGGATAACTTTTGTGTTATTTAGAGAGGCTTTGAAGAAGGTCCTGAGATGTGTGTTGACTCAAAATAAAAAATTCATTTACTATGCTTCGATGAAATTGAAAGATCATGAGAAAAACTATCCAATACATGAAATGGAGTTGGGTAATGTGATCTTTTATTTAAAAATTTTGCAGTATTAACTATTTGGGGATAAGTGTGAAATATACATGGACTAAAGAAGCCTCAAGTAAATATTCACACACAAAGAGTTGAATATGAACCAATGAAGATGGTTAGAACTGATCAAAGACTATGACTACTCAATCCATTACCCCCTTAGGAAATAAAAAAAGGTAGAAGGTTCTCTATGTTGAAAAAAAACAATTCTTTCATTGATGAGAATACAAAATGATCAAATATTCTTACATTTGATTAAGATGTACATTGGAATGTTAAAGAAGGGAACATCATCAATCCTTTCACAAATGATTTCTCAACCACCTCTTTTGTAAAGGATAAATGATACTCAAAAGGATGATGTGGGAATTCAGAAGAAAGTGGAAACTATCATAATATGGAAATCATCAAAGTTCAATGTTGATGAAGAATTAATTGTGAGGTTTGGGTCATGACTATATTTTCTATAAAATCCAGAGTAAAAGAAAGAACTTTTGGATGATGGCTATAGTTCAAATTTCTCCATTCACCCAAGAAACACAAAGATGTATCGATATTGCTGAGAGATTTTTTGGTGGGATAACATGAAGTAGGATATCTCTGATTATACATCAAAGTTTATAGTATTTTAACAAGTTGAGGCTGAGAGGGAAAATTATAATGGGATGATGAAACCACTACCCATACCAATTTTGAAATGGGAGAACATCACCATGAACTTTGTCATCAGACATCTGAAGACATAAAAAGGAAACAATGCTATCTGGGTTATTGTGGACAATCTTAAAATGACAAAACACTTCATTACAATTTTATTGGATTTATCATTGGTTCAATTGGCATAGATATATATCAGAGAACTGTTAAGGCTGCATGGAGTACCACTATATATTGTATCCGATCAAGATCTGAGATTCACCTATATGTTCTAGAAGAGTATTCAACATGCTCCAAATACTGAGCTGAACGTCATTATAGCTTATAATCCTCAAACTGATGGAAAATATGAGAACACTATTCAAAAAATTGAGGACATGTTGAGAGCATGATTAACGGACTTCAATGGATGATGGGATCTACATCTTCCTAAGATCAAGTTCTCTTATAACAACAGTTTCCACTCAAGCATCTAAATGTATCATTACGAAGCCCAATATGGGAAGAGGTTCAAAATAATATCATGTCAGGATGATGTTGGGGAGTCAAAACACTTAGGTCCAGAAATGGTTGAATAAATGTTGAAGAATGTTAAGACCATATAGCATCATACTAAAGCAGCTCAGAGTTGACACAAGAGCTATGATGAAAATCATCGATGAGACCAAGAGTTTGATGTCAGAGATATGGTCTTCCTCCACATATCACTGTGGAAGAGAGTTATTAGAATTGGGAATATTGGAAAGCTTATTCTAAGGTACCTCGACCCTTTTGAGATCCTAGATTGTATTGGAGCAGTTTCTTATCGACTAGCCCTCCCACCGAACCTTTCTCAAGTACATGATGTATTCCATGTATCACTCTTGAGGAAGTACATACCTGAACCATTGCTTATACTCAATCTAGAGGCAATACCATTGGATAATGCCATATCCTCTGAAGTGAAGTTTCTGATGATATTAGATCATAGGGAAAAAGTTCTAAAAAATAAGACAATTTACCTCATCAGGGTGTTGTGGTGAAACCACAAGTTTAAAGAGGCAAAATGGGAATCAGAGGAAGTGATGAACTAAAGTTACCATCATCTATTTTAGTGTTGGAAAAACAAATTTTTAGGGAAAAATTTCTTAACGGGGAATATTTTAACATCCTAAACATTTATTAATGAAAATTTCCCTTGATTTAATTAAATGCATTATTATGTAAAATAGTTATATAAAATATTTATTTCCTTGGTTTTATGTTTTTGGATTTCAAAATACCATTAAAAATTGTTACAATTTCTAATATAGGTGTTGAATAGTGATAACAATAATAGTATAAATACAAGGATTTAACAAATCCAATTTACTCCGAAAAGGGAAGCAATGTCCTCATCTGATAGAATTGCTCCATAAGAAGCCTATTTTTTGGATCTTAGAAAGGATGTGGCATCACTAGGATTTTTTGTTGGCCAATCCCAAGCTGATCCCTAACACATTAAGCTAAAAAATAACCACCTACCCAAGAATTGGAATTTAATAGAGATTACCACCCGAGTGATGTTATTTGAGCCACTCCAAGAGTATTTCACCATTGCACACCTTACCCTTAGGTCTTATGTGGGGTTTATAAGGGGTTATATAAAAAGACCATAGCACTATTATTATTTTAATTATTTTTGTATGGAATAATGAATATAAATTTATTTTATTATTATTACTTTGTAAATTATTTTTAAAGCATTAATAGTATTTTTAGTTAATATTCAATTAAAAATCTATTTTGATGAATTAATTAAATTTTTAATAAAATTATATTTTAGTAAAATATTATTACTAAATTAATTTTTTTAAAAAATAAATAATTTCATAATTTTTTATGAATAGAATTGTAATTTTGATCAAGGTTTTAAAGTGGTGTTTGCCAAAAGCCATGAATTTTCGAAAATTGTCAGTTTTTATTTTAAAAGTAAAAATTCATATAATTATAAAATTATTTAGATAAAATTAATATTGTTTTGGTAATCATGCAATCAAAATTATCCAACATTGAATTTTTAATAATATTCTGAGACAATTAAATTTTAGGATAAAAAATAAACACATTTTAAATATATAATTTGTTTTATGTCATCCTAATGACATAATAGTGATGTAATAAAATAATATTAAAAATATATTCGGCCAATATATGTTTTAACTTTAATATAATGTGATTTTAGATTTGTTTGATTAATTTTGTGGCGCCTTATTGGACCCTCCGGGACTTATAAAACATTTTAACTTTTAAAATTATTTCCTTGAGAGTGTGACTCACCTCCATATAATCAAGACTAATATTTTACGAAGTTAGGACATTGAACATATAAAATAATTTTTTCCACTACACTTTGGAAGAAACCATGCGAAAAACCATGGGTTGGTTGGTGGTTTTGATGAGTTTAATGTGTGGGGTCCAAAACCTAAATACCAAAGAATTCCTTCTCTTTTCCTATATAAACCCACCTATGCTCCCACTTCTCTTTACAAAAAACCATTGGATCACATACCTACTTTTCCCACCTCTCTCTAGTATCCTCCCAAGGCGCCCCAAGCTCCCAAGAAGCCTCTATAAAGTCTCTTCCAAGCCTTTGGGATCACACATCCAAGTAAGGTATTTCTTCCTCTCTCATTTTTGTCTAAGTTTATTTATGTTTATAAACCCTTTTATTTTCAATTAAAAATGTTGTGGTATGATTTCACACATTTAATACACTTCCCTCCTTATTTTTGAATGACTAGAGACCCATTTATCTCTCAATAATGTCACCCATGTACACCCATTACCATGCCAAAATTCTGTAAGGGATTTCTCTCTCCTCATTTACATTCAAGCAATTATTTTGATTTATGAATCTTAATTACATTAAATATATAAAGAAATGTATCTATATTACCCCTTTACTATATATTTCATGTAAATATGATGAGACACCCCTTTATTCCTCATCAACTATTTTTATGAATTCGTATGTCATGCTGTTATGCTGTCGAAATTGCAACGTGAGTTTCCAAGCTGAAGTCATTGTGTAGTTAATACCATTCCCATTTCTCTATCAAGGGTTTAAAATTTATGTACATTTACTTATTGATTACATAGTTTCATTTATTAATTCCTCATTCCTTTATCGTGGAATAAATTTGGATTTTTAACGAATCCATGTTATATGATCTATGTGGCACACATATGCATGAAATGAAATGTTTAAGAACGGTGCGCCCTAATAACACTCCAATGCATTGGGTAAATATTAGTATCATGATACGTAAATTGAAATTAGGGCTTACTCATTCTAATTGAATTTCAATAAGGTTTTACGCATACTCCATGTGCAATGATCCTTGGATCAAGCTAATATCATGTTAAATGTTGTTTCCACATTTCCATGTTATGATAATCATGCTATATCATGAATTTCTGTTCATGTTCCACATATGATCTGTTGATATTCCCATTTTCTAAAATGTACTATCTTCTTAATTTCATACCTTTATTACTCCTTGACTGGGCTTAAATCTCACCCTTTTCACATGTATATCCTTAGGTTATCCCATGCAATGCTAAGTAGGAGGGAAAGTTGTGGCCATGTAGAGTAGGTTTTCAATAAGGATGTTGTATTTTTTTGTTTTAAGTTGTCATGTAATTTACATAATTTCCCATGACACTAGACCTCTCCATCCTCAGAGTATTCTTAAGTGAATGTTTACAAAATAAATCATCTTAAAGTGTGTAATAAATAGTAGGGTTGTTATATCCACTAAGAGTGAATATATTTTATAAATATATTTTATTTAATTTTTAGTTTATAATTTCAAGGTAATTACAAAAAATAAAATAAATAATATAATCATCAAAACATTTGGTTTTTTCATTTTCATTTAATATCTCCTTATTTTCCTCATTACACGCCTTTCTAGGAATAGTATTTTTTGTTTTTCTTTGGAACATGACTTTTTATACAAATATCATTACTTATATTTACTCTTTTTATTTTCAATGAATTTTTATCTTTAGAATAAAAAACCTACCACACATTATAAAAGGATTTCAATAATTATTTATAACATTAGTAGATTGTTCTTCCAAAAATATTTATTATAGCTTGATGGTTTTAGTAAGTATGTAGGATTTTTCAACCTTTTTTGAATAAATGAATTCCTTATAAAATTTATATATTATTATTTTGAAAAGTATAATATTTTTAACATACAATTAACTCATTTAAAAAAAATAAAGATTCTAAAATGAGGTGGTTTTCGATATTTGTTCCTTTGTTCTCAATTTATGTTCTATTTTTAATTTAGAGGGAATATTTTCATCAAAATATAAATCATAAAACCAAATTTTAAGCCCTAATAAAATTGTTGTTTAAAGTTACTTTATAGTATATTGGTATTCAAATTCTATAAAAAATTTGAAACCACTTTGAGACTAACATGTCCCTAGATTTTGTTAATTCCCATCGATATGAAAATTTAGAAATTTATAGATAAAATTTCAAACACTAAATTTCAAAGGCATAAAAAACTGGTTAGTCTAATTTAAACATCATAGAGAATATTGATTCATATAGTTATATATTGATCTAAATGTTAATATTCTCTTATTTGAGAGATTTTAATTTAATTTTTATGTAAAAAAATTAAAAATTAAAAATAAAACAATCAATGTAATTAGAATGTTAATAATTATAATTTATAGGATAATGAATTAATAATATTTATAATAATTTATTGAAAAATAAATTATCGTAGGAATTGAATATAAACAAGTGGTACTCACTAATGAATGTACACTAGGTGAGGAAAATCTAGATATCATAATAAAAAAATTTCCCTTCTCCAAACCTGTTAGAAGAGTCTAATGGATTATGATGATGATTATATTTGTTGACAATAGGTATTATTTTAAATATGTTTTGGGGGATGGTAAATAACACAACAAATAAATATTTTGATTGGTTGAGATATATATAATATTTTCCATGTTTTCTTATAGTATATAAACTTATAATATATCCATTATATATTGGTAATGTTGAAGACAAAGGTCGTATGAGATGAGTATTCATCATTGTGTGTTTGGATTGAATAAATATATATGAAGTGGAAGACAACAACTGAATGAAAAAAGAAATTAAGTCTTGGATTTTTGAGATTGGTAATATATTTATTTGATAATCAATTAAAAATTACTATTAAAGGTATTTTGTTCCAGAAATAAAGTAGATTTATCTGAGGTAGTGAAATACTTATTAAAAAACTCAAATTGATTTTTCATATACAAAAAATTATTTATAATTATAGTACATGATTTCTTGGTTGTTTAATGAATTCTAAAATCATTTGAATTATTTTGATATGATTTGAGGTGGATAGATATGTTTAAAAATGTTTGGAGTTGAGTTGAATTGTGTGGAGAAGACTTTTGGAATTTATGGATTCTTGATTTTGAATTATATCATGTAAAAGAATTTTATGTAAGAATAGTCCCTAATTTTTATGATATATAGAAAATTACATAGATTCATTGTATGAATAACCCCAATATTCCTAAACTGTGTTAGAATTATATTGGGGCTATAGAAGAATATCAACAACTTGTGGGAGATTAACTCTACGGTTCTAGTTCCCACATAACAGTAAGTGTCAGTCTATATTAGAATAATCATAAGATTGGAAAGGTTATATATGGGTAACTATAGTGTTCCTATGGATAGAGTAGAGTATCTAATACCCATTTTAGAATAAATGGACTCTGTTTATGAATAACATGAGGTATCTTTTAATCACATAATAATAACTTTCATGCTATAAATGAACAATTCTTAAGGTGAAGAGAATAAAAAAATAATATTCTAATTCTTATGATAGATTAATATGTTTCCAAGAACGAGATATTTTTAGGGTATTTCAACATGAGATTTCACGAGATGATTGAAATCATATGATACAAAATATTCTATTCAATGATTTAAATATCACAATGTTATTCAAGTGTACATAATGATTCAAGATGTGGTTTTATGTAGGGTATCACATCATAAATATGAAAATACATCCCCAATTAATAGTAAATTGAGAAATATGGTATAATTCTTTACTATATTAACATGGTGTGATAATACGGTGGGACTATCGTTTGTAACAAATGATGGAATAACACCATAGTATGTGTGTTGTTACATATCCCTATGATACCTGGAGATATGTAATACTCAAATCATTCCCTTAAAATATGATTTTTCTCATGATGGTTTACTACATTATATTATATAATCATGGATAATGATTAATTTTTTTTATAATATTAAATACCTGAATAAATTTAGTCTTAAGGAGAAATAAATTAAAATTTTGAGAATGTATATTTATGAAAATTATATTATTTCAAATAAAAATATTCGAAACCCATTAAAGAATATCCAAGATGTGATACGACCTTGATGATTATTTGACTAGATTTAAATGGGGAGATCATGATGTTGAATATTATAGAGTTTTCATATACAAAACATTGAAATGATATCCATGTGATAATTTTGGGTTTATAAAGTGACCAAGAATAAATTAGAGAATAATGATAATGGAATGAAAGATTGAAAAATAGCAGTCTAAGCATTGAGTAAGAAAGAGTAAATGTGTGATACTAACATACTTATATGGAAGATAATAATTGATAAAGTAGTATAAGAATAATGAGTGAGATCAAAATTATTTTATCACTACATATTTTCCTATTGGTTTAGACTCTAAAGTAACTAAGAGCCACTACTATTGAATATTATTAGAAGGCTTCAAGATGACTGAAGAGAAGGAAAACAATGTGGAGGACCCATCTATATTCATTCAGTGATCATTTTGAAGATTATGAATAGGTGTATGTGCATAATTTTATAAAAAACATCCAGGTAGTTATAGTACCCACATTGAACTACTCAATAAAACATTAAATAATTCCTAATAAATTATTTTATGGAGTGATATTTATATAATCGATTTTTATTGATGCTTTAATTAAGAGTTATGTTGTAATATATATCACCATGGTCTGATTTCACATACATAAACAAATCATGAACCATTAATTATACTAAATCATTGATCAATTCACCATAATTGTTAATTTTTTTTTCATACGATAAAATCATATTGAACCATATATTATAATACCTAGATATTATTTAACACCAATTATGACCTATATTGACATGGAATATAAATAGAGTCATAAAACCCAATTTTGTTTGTAAATTTTCTCTTTACATTCATATATGATATTATGAAATAGATTTTCATGTATTTATGTGAGGAAATTACCATGTATTATGATATATTTCTGAATCTTCAACAGAGGAAAATACTCGAGATTAAAAAAACATAAAATAAAATGTTGTTTATACATTGATTCATAATTAAAATTATTTTTTATAAAAACTATATAACAAGTTATGAAACATTTGTTATTCATAGATACTATTAAATATACAGATTACAAATTATAAAACATTGGTTATACACATATTTTAATACATGTACATTAAAAATATATTTCTAAATAATGAGGATTCCAGATCATGAATAGGTTTTTGGACATATTATTTTTGATTATTTACACATTATAAAAATTTTACACAGAGTTCATAAACATGTTATGAAAGGGATTTCCATTACATTATTAACAGGGTCCTATAATAATAACACGAGTCATAGATTTTATATATTATGAAAACTAGATATTTTAAATAATATAATTGAGATAACCACTTCTTAAATTGAATATATTTGATGAATCATTAAATTTAGAAATAAAATAATATCACACATAGATTATATAATAAAAAAAATTACATCATTGGAATGTAGGTTCTAAAAAACATAATGTATGAAAATGGAATTTTACTCATATATTGAGTTTGAGTTGAATTGAAAATTTATAACACCATTTTCACATTTTAAAAATTAGGAAAGGCTAATTGATTCTACTATGATTTAATCCTTAATAAATGAGATATTCTCAAATCAACAAAATAAATGTCAGAGGAAATATTTTTACTCTTTTTTATGGATAAATGAACAATAATTTCCTAGAAATTATATAATTACATTGAATTTTCGACTACGTGTGAAGAATCAAGTAAATACCTACTGGATATATGATTATAGACACTTGAAGGATATAAATTCAAAAGTTCAGCATAAAAAATATCTCATTTAACTGGAGAATCATGTGAAAGATGATACATTTTCAAAGTTTATTCTATTTGGAATAGAGATTCCATATTTCCATTAAATTTAAGGACTCAGATTAATTAACATTATTATTGTTTGGTAATAGGATATGTAAGAATAAAGGAGAGAAATTTATGGAAAAAATAAAAAGAATTATTTATACATAAGAATAAATATTGGTGTGGAAATAAATATGATCATTAATAGATGTGAGAATAATGGTATCCAAAAACTTAATTATATAAAAATAAAAACCAATTTGAAAAAAAATTTAAATGTAATAATTATAATTATCAATAAAATGAAGTTAAATATTTTTAATGTCAAATTATTGATGATTTTTGATGATCAGGGAGTGAAGTGTGTCCAAGAGTGTGAATATAATTCATTACACTTTTATTTAATTTATTTCTATCATATTAATTCGATAAATAAGAAATTATACAACCAAATTAAGAAAAGGAAAATAATTAATTTATTCTCTAAAAATAAATTTCAAATAAAAAATTATTATATATATAAATTTAACTAATAAAATAAAATATGGACTCTTACAATAGTTGATTATCTCCTTATTTTGTGATACTGTACAATAAATAAATATTGGTATTTCTTTATGCTCAGTATCAAGTCTCTCCATGCAAACATCATTTATGTTTGACTTGTATGATCACAAAATTTCACTCAACTCCATTAACCTCAAGTCCCTGTCATTTTCCCATTAAAAAATTGTATCAGAACTACATTGGAAAAAATATTTTTTTTGTAAAATATTAAAAATTAACATATATAAAATTTTACTAACATAACTTAACCAAATATCCACCCATAAATGTTTTATTTTTTTGGATCCAACATCCCTCCAACTTATTCATCAAACGAGAATGATAATTCTGGGTTTATAATGCTATCTAATATAAATTTTATAGTCCTTCCAATTTTTCAAAATTATAATGTTGTACTCAATGTATAGAATCATAATCTACCTTTGTCAATGCCAGACCTCTAGCATTTTGGTGGGACGACATCATCTGGTAGAGGATTTGAATAATCAATAAAATATATAGTGAAGAAAAATAATATATATTGATTTATCATTAATCAATATCAGAAATTATTAAACACACACTAGTAGGTGGGGGATCTGCTTACCCCTAGAGTGATATGGATGGAGGAGGGGTGATTATTCTAGGGGAGATGGGATATCTACTATAAGAGTACTTTGTATAGAAAATGAAGATAAGTTTACTGATGGAGGGAAAACACATGATGGATAGACCTATACAGATGAAGGTAAATATGGATATGGATATGGTTATGGAATATATAGAGGAGCAATGCCATGTATAGTCAATGGTGAAAATATGTAATACTGAGTGATGAGAGCGTAAGAAATGCTATCCTGTGTTGGTGTGGATGGAAAGGGATATGAAAAAGGTGGGTATAAAAAATAAGAAGATATAATAATTATTGGATGACCTATAAAAGATTGAAGTGACATGAATGGAGGCTAAAATAGATGACACCTTAGTAACTGAAGAGACATAGTTGTTATCTCGACTATATAATTAGACATACTAGTACCCCCACCATATTTTCGACCTCCATAACACAATCAAATCATCTCATTGATGACATAGTCTAAAAAAACGTGGTTGATAAAATAAATTTGAATATAAAATGATAAATAACATGATAGAACATAAAACTTAATCCTAAAATGTACTTACAGTTTTGATTATAGGAGACATGCCTAAATCTATAATGCACTAATTTTCCATATGTGTTTTCCTCGTTCTACATTCTTCATAATAAGATGTTTTTTCCCAGAAATTAAAAAATAGTATTCTTAGATAAATATAAATAAGGAAAATGTGGTTGATTTTATAAAAATAAAAAGAACTAAAATTTTATTTAATGTAATTATTTATAATCCTTCAAAAAAAAATTCCATTATAATTTCATATTCAGATACGATAATGTCAAATTATTTAAAATTTGGGTAATGTAATTAATTTTTTTATATCATGTATGAAATTAAAAAAACACATTGAATATTACAATAATATATGGTAAATACTTAAAAATATGTCAACGTTATGTGTGATCTATTATAATTTAATGCTCAAAATATGATATAGTAATTGATTCTTTAGGGTCATCAAATGAAACATCCAAACATATATCGATTGTTTCTTCTAAAACATTACTATCATCCATTGCCACATCTAAAATATGTCTTGGAATTACGTCAACAATAACGATTTTTTTCTTCAATAGGTGAGTTACATAAAACACTTGTCTTGACTATGATAAAAGATCATATAGTTCATAAAATAATGTTGGAATTTCATATCAATCACTCAAAATAAAAATATATATAAATGAATGCCTTATAATTTTATTTAATCAAATCACTTGAATTTAATTATCACAACGTGCACATGTGAATAGTTTCCAATAAAATGATTCATTTGATAATACTATAATATGATATATTTTTTGATTAATGATTCTTGTCTGATGATCCTGTATAAAAATATATTATAGTAATTATTATTAAACTATTATTCTCTATTTCCTTTTTTCTTGTTTAGATATTTATGATGAATTTAGTGCCATTTCTGACCATTTACTTAAAACCAAATACCACATTGTTGGGACTAAATGAAAAGGCTCTTATTTTATCTGATACAACATTCATTGGTAAACTTATAAGATGAATGATACCAATATAAAATATTAAATAGACACTTGTGATTAATTTATGTAAAAAACCTATTGCCTTTGACTTTAACCAAGTAGTAAATTCTTTACTATTAAATCCTTTTTTCTTATTAATAGATAGAGAACAAAATGGACTTTTAATAATTTATAAATTATCTTTATGAATATGAAATATTTAAAATGTGAAAAACTATGAAAAGATCACACAATGAAAAATGGATATTTATCATTTTACTTATTTGAGGAAATCATCAAGTATTCCACAGTTCAATAATACTGTATGAGGAGTCATTTCAAATTATTACCTACTTAATGTATAAAATGAGTACGATCTAGATATATACAATGTTTTTGTAAATGAAGGAAATATAGGGTCAATGTGATGATACTGCTCATATTAATTCCTCATTAGTTGATTATACACTATAATTACATTATTAATGTTTGATGAAAAAATTAATTAATTCTTGTGATAAATATCTTTTAACAATAGAGTCTTTAGGATGATATTTATCTATCTCAAAATATTTAAATGTAGACATCATTATTTCTATCGAATACATCTAAGGAAAAAAATAGAAACACCATAAAGAACTTCTATGGGATGATGTATAGTCATATGTAACATACCTATGAAAAATGGTGGTGGTAACTTTTTCTCTATGTAATAATGAATAAGCTATGAATCTATCATCAATTTTAAAAAAAATGTATACTCAGACTTTTGGCCCAGTGTCCTCAATAGAAATTATATCACTTAATGATGAAAATTATAACATTATTCTAATCTAAATGATGAATAGAAATGGGAATCATCTCATGTAACAATACATGGTACTCAAAAATTTTATGATATTTTAGTTGCAACTCTTGTAGATTAAATCATAAAAAATATTACTTGAATAACCATACAGAAAATTCAAACCTTCCATGACCTAAATAAATTTTTTTCTCTTCATTTTCCCCAAATATATGGAAAAGAAACAATCTACTTATTCAGTCCAATTAACTTAGGATAATGTCTTTCTATTATACCCAAATCCATCAAATCAGGATGTGACTAGAAATTATTTTTCCCTTGACTTTTAAAAGAGTGGAAAGTAACATTTCAAAAAAAATTGATATGAATTATATTCAAGAAACGAAACAATAAATTCAACAACCAATACACTAAAGTATTATAATTTTATTTCTTTATTTTCTAATAGAATTGGAATTAAAATTCTTTCGATTTCTACTATTTGATTGAATCTTAACATGAATGTAATTCAAACCATCAATTTCATTAAGAATATCATTCCCTGACATTTATTAAGGTGTTTTGTCTATCACTACAACATTATCTAACTATTTATGTTTTTTTACTATATGGATGATCCATCAATTGAAATCACTGATTATATATGATGTTTAATGTTTTTGAAAACATTAATATCTAGGAACATATATTTTTCATATAAATAGTGCAAGATAATTTCCATTTGTAGTCAACCAGACATCATTCCGTATGTTGGGAAGTCATTTATAATCCATAACAAATCTACACTAAAAATAACCTACTACTTACTATATAGGTCATAAGCTTGTTAAACAATGATCCAAATCTTATTTAATCTATCTATTAATGGTTTAAAGTATATACATATATTATTTCCAAGATCACTGGGTTAAGATATTAATATAACAAGGATTGTAGATGACTTCTTCGTATACATCAAGGATAAATATTATAGCACCCTAATACTTTAAAATATTTTTATATTTGAATAATTTTTTTTATCATGCTATATACACAAAGTTAAGATTACACTACACACAACACTGAGTTAGCTTGCATTACATGAAGTTTCATTTTTTTTATGAATAGTGAAAAATACTGAATTGTAGTTAAAAAAAATGAATTTTTCATTAAAATAATTACTATCATTAAATTTATTTTTGATATCAAAATAGATAAATAATAAAAATATTAATCCAATTTACTTCATTTGATCAATTTTATATTGAAATTAGATACAAAAACTTGTCAAACTTTTTAACAACACTTTTACCCACCTTCTCGCCACCTATATGGAATTAATGTTAAACTTAATATAGCCACTTTGGTGAATTGAATTTAAAAAAATGTAAATATTTTTTTGTAATCTGTATGACATTTTTGGTCTAATAGGATCAAATATATTTTTTTTAATAGTTACTTTAGTATTTTTTACCACCGTTAAAGGTAAATCAGGTAATTAAGGGTAAAAACAATATTACAAGAATTATATAGTTACCCTAAAAATTGTATTAATTTCATTGGATGAGTGGGATTCGACCAAAATCAGAATTAGACCAAATTGATAACATTTTTTTTCCATGTGGGAAAGAATATAAAATTTATAATATTTTATTTAAAGATAATTTAAAAATGTTGGACTCACCTTTTTTATAACTATACCATTTTTATTATAGGGTTATAAAAAAGATAAATTTGACTATAAATAGTCATCTGAAATATAAAATGTTTATATAATTCATGATAATTATTTTATAATAACTAATTATATAATAATTAACATAAATGGTGACATAATTATGATGCATTAATTATTTAAATAACGGAAGAATAAAATAAATGATATTAAAAATATTATTGTAAATTTAATATGAGTGGTTTAATGTCATGCATGTTTTTATTTATAATTTGACATAATAGAAATATTTTAAAGTATTGTATTTAATTAGTCTTATTGGTTTGACATTTTTATAAGTAATTTTTTTGAATAGTGTCAAAATTGACAATTAAGATATTTTAAAATAAATAATATTTTATCAAATCATATAAAATATCTAAATTAATAAAATTATGTCACCTAATAGGAATAAGTCATTAAATTTTACAAATTACACATTTAGTGGTTTTTCGGCATTATATAGTAATTATATTAACCCATAATTTATAAACATTATAAAATTATGGTAATAGTTAAAGGTGTTAAATAAGGGATAAAACAAAATTATGAGGATTAAAAAAATAATAAAAACTTGTTAAAAATTATTGGATGAATAATATTAGAAAATTATAACATTATGATTTATTTTGATTTCTTTAATGTTCACCTGTCCTTGGAAATAAATTTTATATTATTTATATCAATGATTTTTACAATATATCACTCTCTTTATTTTTAATAACATTTATGTGTCAACATAAATAAAAAGTTAATCTATGAACGAATATAATTTTTTTATCATAATAAAATAAATTTCAAAATAGAATTAAATTTCTAATTTTTATAAATTATACACTTACCGTAAATGCTTCTTTAATGCTAAAACAATATTTATTTAATTAATAGGTAATAAAAATAATTGATATTAGAAATTTAAACATAAAAATATTTTAATGAGTTAATGCATCTAAAACATTTCCTAGATATATAATATATAAATAATTAGATATTATTTCCAACTTTTTCATTAGTTATTTATAGTCAAATTAAAAGAATAGTACACATTTTTATAATAATGATATCTTATAGAATTAATTTATTATTAAATATTTTAAAACTAAAAAAAGATAAATAATCATAAGGGGATATGATATGGTTGAAAATTTCTTTAAATTTTCAATCGTAGTCCATTTTTAATTATTTGGACCCAGAATAGTCATATTATATTTTACTATTTTGAGAATTTCAAAAAGTGCCCCTCACCTCAATTATAAAAGGGAACCCCTCCTAAATTCCTCACACCACTTTGAGCATTATTTCTCAATAAACCCTAATAATTTCACTTATAAACTTACCTAGAAACATCTTAGAGGTTCTATTCTTCTAAAAAGTCTAACCCTAGTTTCCCTAAGAGGAGATCCAAAAAATGTTTTCTAAAGAAGAGGTAATCGTCTTTACTAACTCTTTCAAAATTATTTCTTATTATACTCTCCCAATTCCTATGTTATTTCCTTAAATAAGTTTTAAATTTAGGATCATCTATATTATGATATGTCATTATGATAATGGGATAAATATATTCCTCCTTTTCCAACAATATGAGAAAAATATAACCATGTGTGTGTATGTAGGGATTACCATGTCCATGTTGTGGTGTAATATGTTTTTCATCACAAATTTAGTTGGATGGGTATGATTATGGATATAATTAATATAAATAATATATATTCCATGAAATTTATTGATTTTAAATAATATAGCATCCAATTAGTTACCCTTTTATAAATAAAGAAATGATATTGTCACTCGTGCTTATGTACGGTCCACCGTCTCCATAGTGCGATAAGATTCACATTCCACATTAACTATTAAGAAATGATAATAAAAATTTATATAATGAAAATATATGAAATATATGACATGATAATTTTATTTTAATTATATATATATATACAAATATCCGATTTAGTTTCTTTTATTCAATATGATGACAAAATGAAAACTACATTCATGCGTACGTACAGCCAACCGTCTTCACGAACAATAAATTCCATTTCATATATCTATATTATATATATATATACTGATTATATATGATATATAAATAATTTTTTACATTAATTAAGTATTTAAATCATGATCTATAAAATATTATCAAGAATAAAAAGTCAAAACACGTATGTTAAATAAAGCGGTTTTACCTGAAACATTGCTTTTAAACTGGAATTATTGATGAAAGAGTCAAATAAATTCATAAATAAATCAGATATGATATTATAAATGATATTATGATTTTGGAACAAGTTAATAACATGTTTAAAACCACTATATATGATTTTCATACACATACAAGGGGAATCAGACCTAATGTAAGGGTTAATTTTACAATCTCATTATTATCTGAGATTGTTTATACCTAAGTATTTACAGGTATGAATTTATCAGCCTTGTCCATGTTTCTTAAAAAGGTTTTAAAATAGGTACTTTTAAGGTTTTATATAAGGGAATATTTAACTAAAACATCATTTTAATGTTTTTTAATATTTATTGTTCTAAATAATTATCATTCATGTCTATGTTTTCAATATGGGTTTTCTTAAATAATTTACATGGACAAGAATATTTTAAAATATAAATTTTAAAATTTCTATAAAATTAATGAAAGTGGTATGGGAAAAATTGATTGAAAAATTTTATTTTTAAATATATTTTTTATTAATGGGAGGATTTTTCATAAAGGATTTCAATGTAAAAAAAGTGTATTTATCTCAGTAAATGTTTAATGATTTTTCAGAGTATTTTCATTTATTTTAACATCCTCAATTGGATATTATGATTGACTGAGGTTTATCTATTATGATACCATTTAAGTTATTTTATTAAATGGTTTATGATATGTTTGACTCTACATGTTCTATTTTGATACCATTCATGGTTTATGGTTAATGTATTAATTTTAAGTATTCTAGTTTTAATACAACTATTCATATTGGTTTTGTTTCACCCTTTTCTTATGAGGAATAAGTTAAAATTATTAAGTGTCAGCCATGACCCACTATAGCCCCTTAATTCATTTTTATGTCTGAAGAGACAATCTAGAATGGATTTTTACCCATTATTGTATGGTGCCTTGGATGAATCCTTGACAGTATGTTTTAGATGTCCCACATTATACAATCCCTCATTATGAGATTAATTATTGATATTAAATGTGATTATTCAACTAGTAGAATAGATATTGTTATGTTTTCTAGCTCATGTGATAATTTTTATGGTATTATTTATTCTTTCTATATTATGATAAATACTATACTTAAATTTATTGGGTTTTAGTTAATCACCTTGATATAAGTTTTAGGATTCTTTATGATAGCTTTCACTATATGATTACCCTTACTAACCATCTGATCTCACCCCTTTATTATGTTTTGTTTTTACTAGGATGTGGGGATTTATATTATGATTAATATGAAGGGTTAAGATAGGATAACAATGTAATTATCAAGAGATTTCCCATGTTTTATTTTATGTTTTAAATTTTAATAGAAGGTTCTTGTATGAAATATGGTTTTCCTGAACAACTAAATTGATCCATATTTTATGATTTGATTCTTTATAAACATTCCAATATAATAATTTAATTCCCCTAATATGGGATTCTAGGGTCATGGTGTTACTATAGGTATGAATGTTTTTTTAGCAGAAAACATGGAAACTAGATTTAGAAATATAATATAATAAAACATAACCATATGAATGACTTTTAGGATAAATCTATGTACAAGATATCATAATTTAGATTAGGTAATGGATAACAAAGGATAATCCTATTGAATTATGGATTGATAAAAATATTCCATCATTTATAGATCCTATAAATGAATCTTCATGAATGTATGACAAGGATTAATGACTCTCACATTGTTCTTTTAGTTTTGGTCAATGGTTAGAATCAATAAGGACAGACAAGAAATGGTTATACTACTGATGATAAAGAGACTACAAAATGAAAATGAAATGAAATAGGTATTAAGTAATTTGATGATTAAGTGTACTTAATGGTTTAATAATGAACTATAATTATTTAAGTTCATGTGTGTTTGGATTGAATAATTATTTCATCAATAGTGCCCTGGTTATAATAATCATGAGATATATATGGATTGTACTACTGTACATCATCATCAAGGATTTGGAAGCATGAATGATTTCATTAATGTTTTTAATTCGATAAAGGTATGTGAAAATAAGATATATATTACATTATTTATAGAATCTATTGTATTTTAGAAATATAGTAACCTTTTTGGACTATAAATTTCGAAAGATGTATTTTTGATGAGTCTTACAGTTTGAATGGATTATGTTGAACATTAGATATTATTGTCTGAGGTTAAAGTATGATTTATTGCATACATGGTTCAATGCTTTTTTGTTTTAGTACAAGGATAATGGAATTACATGGGGACTTTATGATTCAGTAAAAGTTCTTCAAATATAAAAATTCATCTTCAATATCCATCTTCATGTGTACTAAATGAAGTGAAAATGGGTCAAAGCACAACCAAATGATAATATTATTCATACAACATGGAATGAAATCAAGTAATTCTATTTTCTCATGTACATATATGAATAGTACAGGAATCAATCATTGTTAGGAAAATTATTTTGGGGAAAAATTTTCATCCTATAATATTCTTTTCCAATTAATCAAATGGCCCCTTAGATAATCACAGATTTATAAATTTGCGATTGTTAACTTTCTCCAGATCATGTTGTCTATCACTCTCTATTATAAACTGAATGTAGATTTCTCTTACATGTCAATGTTTTCCTATATGTAACCCTATTATGTGTTATATCTGGTTACATTCATACTCAATATTATATATTTTAATGTTTAACTTTTATCAATCCTCATTCTGATGTGGGATTTAAATAAAGCAATTTTGAATAATCAGACCTTAGTTACCAAAATAAAATTCAAAAATAATGAGGAGTACATTTATGGGAGGAGGGGAGAATATAGAACCCTATGAAGTTAAAATATTTTTCTTTTAGGAGAAATATATATATTTTAGAATTATTTATATACAATGTTAAGATTACACTGCACATAACCCCGAGTTAGCTTGCGTTACATGTAAGACCATGTTTTACAACCTTTTAATGGAGAAACTTTTATAAATATGAGTTTTGAAACATTAATATATTTTTTATTTTGAAAAATAAATTTCTTATTTGAATTCAAAATGCCAAAAATTATCTTAGGATGAATTGTTTGCATTTTTCTGAGAATATTCATTTTTTTGAATAGTGAAAAATATTGCATTGTAGTTAAAAACTATATTTCTAATTTAAATAATTATTAAACCATAAATTTATTTATAAAGACACAATAGATCAGTAATACATTTATATATACAATATAGGTAATTGGAATAATTTTTTATATTTAAATTAATTATTAAAACTTATTAATACTTTTAATATCTTTTTACCCGCCTTCTCGCCACATCTGTGGGATTAGTGTTACAATAAATTTAGCCACATATGTGAATTGAATTTTGAAAATGTATATAAGTGGTTTTAATCTGTATAATTTTTTTGTTAAAATGGGAAGAATGTAAATTTTTGTGAATAGTAACTTTAGTACCTTTCACCACGGTTAAATGTGAATCTGATAATTAAGAGTAAAAATAATATTATAAGCAATATAAAGATACAATAAACATGTATTAATTTCATTGGATGTGTGGGGTTTTGAAGAAAATCAACCTTAGGATGAAATTATAACATTTTTAATCCACTTGGGTAATCATATGACATTTATAATATCTTCATTAAAGATAAGTTAAAAATGTCGTACTCAAATTTTTAATAAATATAACATTTTAAATTAAAGGATATAAAAATGATAAATTCTACTATAAATATTATTTTTAATGATAAAATGTTTTTATACACCATGTTAATTTATTAATAATTTTTATTAATAAAATTATTAACTTAAATAGTGACATAATGATGATGCATAAATTGTTTACATAATGGAAGAATCAAAAAATGATATTAAAAATAATAATATAAATATAATTTTAGTGAGTTAATGTAATCCACGATTTTAATTGACGAATTTGAAACATTAGTAATTTTTTAGAAGTCATGGATCAACTTTATCTTGTTGGTTTGATTTTTTATAAGACATAATAATGAATAGTTTCAAATTTGACATTTAATATTGTTTAAAGTATTTTTTCCGTAAATGATATAATATATCTAAAGAACTAAAATTCATCAAATTAATTGGAATAGGTCTTAAAATTTTATAAATAACTCATTTAGTGGTCTTTTGGAATTTTATTGTAACTATATTAACCCATAATTTATAAATTATATGAAATCATGGTAATTGTTATGGGGGTTAAATAAGGGTTAAAACAAAAACACAAGGATTTAAATAATAATAAAAACTTGTTAAAAATTATTTGATGAGGAATATTTGACCCTTATCACATTACGATCAATTTTTAGTTTTATAATAGACACTTTTCCCAAAAAATAAATTATATATTATTTAAATTAATGATAGTTACAAAATATCACCCTCTTTATTTGTAATAACTTTTATGTGTCTACATGGGTTCAAAATCATGATATGAACGAATATGAAGGTATATTTTGATAAAAATGATATTAATTTCATTAAATATTTTTTTTAATTTTTAGAAATTATAAACTTCTGTTAATTGATTATTCAATGCTAAAACAATATTTATTTATTTACAATGAAAACAAAATAATTTATATTAAAAATATTAACATCGATATATATATATATATATATACGAGCTAATGTGTCCAATTAATTTAATATATATATATATATACGCTATATATATTTGGATTATATTACCCAATTTTTCTAGAGGTATTTAATGTTAAACTAAAAAATAGTACAAGATTTAACAATAATGATATTTTTATTGAATTAATATTTTAATAAATAATTAAAAAATCAGAAAAAATGATAAATAATCACAAGGAGATAGTATAAGGTTTAAAATTTCGTCTAAGTTTCATTTATGGGACATTTTTATATATTTTTATCTATAACAGAGTTATTGTATTTTAATATTTTGAGGATTTACAAGAGTTCCCATCACCTCAATTATAAAAGGGAACCTCCTCCCTCACTTCTACACAACACTTTGAGCCTTCTAGATCAACCAAAACCTACATATTTACCTTACCAACTTCCCAAGAAAAATCCTATAGGTGTTATAATTTTCTAAACACCAACCCCAGTGTCCGTAAGTTGAGATCAAAAGGAGGTTCGCTAAAGAAGAGGTAATTGTCTTCACAGACTCCTTCAAAATTATTTCTTCTTATAATTCTTATTCCTATGTTGTTTGAATAATAAAGTAATAAATCCAATATCATATATATGATTATATGTAATAAGGAATATGAGATAACCATATTCATCTTTTTAACCACGACATGAATAATAATATAACAATACATACGTATGCACAACTTACTGTCTCCACGCTATGGTGTAATCTATTTTTCATCAATACTTTAGTTGGATGGGTATAATTATGTATATTATGGATATGAATAAAGAAACATATATTAAATTAATTCTGTTTAATTAACATACCAACTATTTCCTTACCCTTTTACTAATAAGGAAATGATATCGTTGCTTGTGCGTACGTACAACCAACCGCCTCCACGATGAGATGATATTCATCTTCCATGTTAACCATTCAAGAATGATCATAAAAGCATATATAATGAAAAAATATGAAATATAAGAAATAATAATGATACTTTAATAATTTGTATATATATATATGTATACATATTTTTCATTAAATTTATTTCATTCAATACGATAAGAAAATGAAAATATTGTTCATTCGTACGTACGACCTACCATCTCTATGAATGATATCTTCCATTTCATATATCATTCTTTTATATATATTTATATACAAAAAATATATGATATAATTTTTTTTTCACATTCTTTGTGTAATTAAATTATTAAATAATTAATATGATCATGAATAATGAGTCAAAACATGTACGATATACAAAATAGTTATTACTTAGAACAATGCATTAACATGGTATTGTTAATAAATGGGTAAAATAAAGTCATAAATGAATCATATATGATATCATAAATATTATAAATATTCTAGAAAATTTTAATAATATATTTAAAACAACTATATTGTATTTTTCATACACGTACATAGGGATTCAGGCATAAGGTAAGGTTTAATTATGATATCTCATTTTCATCTGAGATTATTTATACGTTTGTATTTACAGGGAAATATTTATCACTGATGACCATATTTTATAAAAATGTTCTAAAATGGCTTCTTTTTAAGGTTTTATTTAAAGAAATATTTATCTAAAGAGTCATTTTAAATTTTCTGAAGGATTATTCTTCTAAATCATTCTCATTTGTGTCCATGTTTTCAAAATGGGTTTTATGTAATTATATATTAGGAAATGAATATTTTAAAATGTATATTTTTGAATTTATATCAAATTATTCAAAGTGGTATGTGACACTTTTCTTAAAAAATCTATTGTTTTTAAAAATATTTTTGTATAAATGAGTAGCTTTAGAATAAGTTATTACAAAGTAAAAAAGGGTATTTTCTAAAGACATTAATAATGATCTTATTAGAGTATGTTCATCTAAGTTAATATCCTCTATTGGATCTTATGTTTGATAGAGGTATATCTCTTATGATACCATTTATTATATTTCATTGAAGAGATTGTGATATCTTTGATTGTGGATGTGATATTTGGAAACCATTCACAGATTATGGTTAATTTATTAACTTTTTTTATTATACATTTAATACAAATGTTTATATTGGTTATGTTTCATCCTTTTCAAATATGGAATTAATTGAACAAAGGAAGTGTTGTGTGGTGCCTGTTATAACCCCACGATGCATTAGTATGTATCATGAGACAAACTAGATCAGGTTTTTACCCAATATTACATGGTGTCTTAGCCTAATCCTTGAATATATGATTTATATGTATCCCATTACATATTCCCTCATTATGTGATTAGTTATTAATATTTCATGTGATTATTCAACTACTATAACTTCCATGGTTTTGTTTTCTAACTCATGTGATCATTTTTCATGGTATTATTGATTTTTTCCATATTATTCTGAATACTATGATTAAATGGAATGTGTTTAAGTTATTTACCTTTCCATAATGTTTTTAATTATTTATGATTGCATTCTCTATAAGGTTATCATTAATAAATAGCTGAGCTCACCCCTTTATTATGTTCTATTTTTTACAAGATACTTAGAAGGGTATTATGAATGATATGTAGGGTTAATATAGAAGAATAATGGTACTTTTAAGATATTTCATATTTGGTATTTTCTATTTTAAATTTCAAGATAAGGTTCATGTATGTATTATGGTTTGACAAAACAATTAAAATGATCATTCCTTCTATATTTTTTTCCTTATAAACATACCATTTTATTAAATTAAGGCATTGGATCTAGGATTCTGGGGTTGGGGTGTTACTAAAAATTATAAATGTCAAATTTAAAAATTTCAATTAATTCCTGCATTATGCATCTAGAGAAATTGGATGAAAACATCACATGATAAAACCAACTCAACATTAGTGACTCATCTAAAAAAGAATATATCTAGTCAAATTTAATCCATGGTAATCCATATATAAAATACACTATTTAATCATCATTAATATTTTTTTCATCTTCTTTTCATCTCATATATTTTCCCGATTTCTCAAATATAAAAGTTATTTAAGAATATGAATTAAAACGAAGTTCCACATCACTTTCTCTGGTATATAGGATTGAGTTACTCCTTTATTAGTCTTCCACCTTGATATACAACACTATTTTCAATAAATAAGCTCTGTATTTTACTTCCTAAATTGATTGTAATATTTATGTAAATCATGAATATTAGAAGAAGAAAATACAAAATATTAAACCAATGATTATTCCATGTAATCATTTTTTGAAATACATGCATCATCTGGTAGTAAATAATTAATAAATTTAAGGTTATTTTCAACTGATGTATTACTAAAAACATATATTTCTTCCCTCCACTGAGAATCTTGGTCCCCCCTCACTCTTTAATATCTAATATAGAATTTAGATCCTTGATTGAAACCTATAATTTGATTGAAATCAACCTCTCAGGGGTTAAATACACTAGGTAGAGGAGACACTACAAAAATGTTGTTGCTAGTAAACTTGATAGCGCCTTCATAAATGTGCCAGCTTTGGATGTCTGGGACACCATTTCCAATATCGCCATACCTAAGCTTAAATTTGATCACCATCCCATACATGTTATTTTCATATCCAAAATATCAAAACCCATCGTTCCCTTCAAATTCAATAATACTTGGTCTACGAATTTGTAGTGCTCTCATCTCATACAAAATGGTTGAAAGTCTATGAATCATCACTCAGATTCTTTTTCTTGTGTCACTAAGCTAAAGAATCTCAAACATTACCTTAAGGGTTAGTGTAGGGATAAATTTAGTCAAATGGATAATGACATAACCTCTCTTGAAAAAAAACTCAATCAAATTCAAAACTATTGAACATGCAATGAATTTTCCTTAGACCCTCAGAATGAACTGAACATCTCTATGAAATATAAATCTCTTCTGATCCACAATGATAACATGCATAAACATATTTTCAAAAGTAAATGGCTCTCTGATGGTGATATAAATGCTAAATTTTAAAATGCCCTCTAGAGATTTTAGAAAACCTGTCATTCTTTATCCTTTATTAAACCAAATGAAACTATCTTTGACTCAAAAGAATCAATATCTAATTATGTGGTCTCATAATTTCACAAAACTTTCAATGGCCCTAATATTAATTTAGATCTCCTCCTTGGGATCATTCCAGTTCTGATCAATGAACAAGATAACCCTTTTCTTTTAAGCACCCCTCTAGATCATGAAATAAAAGATACTGTTTTCATCCTTAACATCGATAGTGCTCCAGGGCCTGAGGGATTCAATAATGGTTTCTTCCAAAAACATAGGGAGGTAGTTTACATTGACGTTTGCAAGCTGGTTCAACAATTATTTTCTAATCGAGTCCCACCCTATGGACTCAATGCCCAAATCTTAACTCTTATCCCTAAAGTGGTTAATGAATCTGGGCTACACATCTTCTTCACCATTTCCCTCATTTACTCTCTCTATAAAATCATTACCAAGCTCCTTGCTAACATGATTTGTCCTCTATTTTACAAGATCTTATCCTGGAATTAGTTTGGATTCATCAAGGGCAGATCCATTCAAGATTGCATTTTCACTTCATCAGAATGCATTAACTCTCTTAATAAAATGTCTAGAAGGAATATTTCAATTAAACATGACATTAAAAAATCCATTTAGACCATCAATTAGAGATTTATATTCAACATCCTCAAGGATTTTGTGTTCAATGATACTTTCATTGGTAGGATAAAAACCCTTTTCAACTTGGCTTTTATCGCCATCCTTGTTAACGATTCTTCTAAGGGATACTTCAAATGCTCAAAAGGGGTGTGACAAGGTGACCCTATTTCTAATATTTTCTTTGCCATTACGAAAGACTACTTTAGTTGGATTCTTTCCTCCCTTGTTCACAAAGGCAAGCTCAAAACCATACAGGCTGCTATAAATATAGCTATTCTGACCCATCTCCTTTATTTCGACGACATTATTCAGTTCCTTAATGGGGTAGAAAAAATATCCTTAACCTCAAAAGGCCTTGTCTCACTATGAAGAGGTCTTTGGTCAATCTGTTAGTTGGAATAAATACATTGTCTTTTTTTTGGAAAACCATCCCTCCTTCTAAAAAATGTTTTATCATTGAAAGTCTTGGCATCAGAGAGGGATCCATCTGCTTTACCTATCAAGGAGTCTGGTTCTTTTGGGGTAGGCCTAAATCTATGTATTTCAATGCCATTGTGGATAAAGTGACTAATCAAATGACCTCATGGAAAGGTAAATCCCTCTCTATGGATGGCAGGATATGCCTCGTGAAATCCACAATTATCTCCAAAATGCTTCAATCCTTGTTGATATATAAATGGGCTAATAGTTTTATCAAAAACGTTAATGGATTTATAAAAAAATAGTTTGGACTGGCTGTATTCTTGGAAGAAGGCTTGTCATAGTCCCTTAGTCATCCTATTGCAAACCACTTGAAAGAGGCGGTCTTGGCATTAAAAATATCGAACTCTTTAATGGGGCTCTTCAAGAAAACCTCACATGAAGGTTGTTCAATAATAAATCTGACTCCACGGCCTTTCATCAAAACAAATTTCATAGAAAACATTAAAATGGTCAGTTTAGATATCTCAATTCTTCCCTCTGTCCATCCATGAGAAATACCTTTGTTGACATCATACATAACTCTAGTTGGATGGTTAGTTCAGATTCCACAACGAATTTTTGGCTTGAAAACCGGATTGGCACCCCCTTCATTTTCATGTTATCTCCTGATTCCCCTCTAAATAACATCAACCTCCCCATAAAAAATTGAATGCACTCTATTCCATCTAATATCCCTAATCACATTTTTCACGTTTTGGACAACTACCCCTTTGTAAATGGGGATGATTTCCTTACTTGGGAGCCTGCTCACAACGGTATTTTGGATTCCAAAAATGTCTTTAACCATTGTTTCACTAACTTTGACCCAAATTTTTAATGGTTGATGTTTTTTGATAGGCCTTGGATTAATTCTTCAAGGCTTAACCTTGTTTGGAACATTACCCATAAATGTATTCCTACAGAGGTTTGTCTTCAGTCCTTTGGTGTCCAACTATGCTCTAAATGTAAATTATTCCATCCACACAGGGAGGACACCAACCATATTTTTTTTGTTTTCTTTTAAAACCTCCGATATTTGTAATTATGTTACTGAACTATTTGACTGTATATGGTTATCCTCTGACTCTATTTGCTCTCAGCTAAAACATTGTGTGGAACTTGGCTCTTACCAGAAAATTAATAACTTTTTCCTTTCCGATGTTGTTGAGGTCTTACATGTGATTTGGTATGAATAAAATGAAATTATTCAAAAAAAAATACCCATTCAATCTTAATTCAGGTCGAAGGAGGAATCTTATTTCCATTAGAGAAGCATCCCTACATAAAAAAGCCCACTGTGATAATTCAGTTGGGGACTTTGTGATTCTTCGACAGCTCCAAATCGATGGAATATATACTAAGATGAAGAAATCTCTTGAGGTGCTTTGGAAAGCACTAATTCATGGATGGATCATGATCAATGTAGATGGAGCTTCTAGAGGAAACCCAAGCCCTGTGGGATGTGGGGAAATTTTTTGAGACTCTCTCAGACGATTTCATGGATGCTTCTTTGGGAGCTGTGGCAATACATCTAATCTCGAAGTAGAAATGATGGTGGTGATTAAAGACATTATTATTTCAAGCATAAAGGATGGAACCACATCTGGATTGAAGGTGACTCTACCACCATTGTGCATACTATTTGGAATGGGGTGATCCACCTTGCCTGGCCTCTTACCACACTCTGGTTGAATTCCCTCAATTCTCTTCTTGAAATCAAATACATTGCCACCCATAAATATCGTGAAGAAAACTTAGTGGTGGGTGGCCTTTACAACAAATGAGTAAACAAAGCTATTATATGGATTGATACTTTTCTGGTTGAACTTCTCCCTCACTTTGAAAGTGATTGTAATAAAATACCATCGTTCCACTTTTTGTAACTCATCTCTTTTTTTAATAAAGTTTGTCTTCGTCTTAGTACAGGGATTTACCTCTTAAAGAACATGCAAAGAACTTAATTTATACTAAAATTTATATTCACACAATCCATTACTTATTTATTAAATTTCGAACAATATATATTCCAAAATCCATGATCAGAATTTCAGATAAGAATACAAAATAGAATATTTTAAAAGACAATATATATAAGGATCATATTTTTATTTCTATGGTTCACAATATTAGTGATATTTTCATCACCACTAATATTTAAGGTCAATATAATCAAACATAACTCTCATACACCAAGTGAAATTTAAAAATTTTAGAAAAATGTGGGTTTATTATCTTATCCTTATTTCTAAACATCTAATATATAATGGTAAATCCATAAACACATAAGGGTGTCTCATTTAAAAAATTTAATGTATAAATGACCAACAAATGATACTTATACTAGAGTGGTAACAAAAATTCACCATTATAAAATATTGGAAAACATTAATAGTGAATAATAATAAATTGAAATAATACATAATTAATATGAACAAATAAATGTAGAATAATAATAAATTAAACATAAATAGAAACTAACTAACTATTATAGAGGAATATAAATAATAATAAAAATTTATAGAGAGAGGATTAGTAATTAAAAAATAATATAAAACAACAATATAGTGATCTAATCATCTTTCTTCACCTTTTTAATATTTGGAAACCCTAAACATCTGTCCACATTTTTGTAGGATGAATAAGATATGAAAATATAGAGTACTACATGGAAAATATCAAATTTTATTAAAAAAAGTTTCATGAAACAAAACATAAAAGAATATATACATATGTTAATGAATACATTATAATTAAAATAGATACTAATAATAAAAGGGGTGGGAAATATTACTTCTAATAATTAAATATAAATCACAATATTGTATACACTTCATTAATATAGGATCCCCTACTTTTAAAATATATAACTAAAAATGATTTATGATGGAATAAACATATATATAAGACAACTATATTAATTTACAAAAAACTATTTAATAACATTCAATAATTTTCCAATTATACTCAAGGAATATTAGAAAATATATTATAATTGTTCAATCATACATTTATTTTGATTTAATATCATTTTTAAAAATTACTATAAATAGTTTCCTATTAAAAAATTTCCTCATACTCTAATCATTGCAAGATAATACTTTATCTTTTTTAAAATTATATATTCTATAATATTTGTACATATATCATCCAATAATTCAACATTATAAAAAAAATTAATTTATTTAACATTTCTGTGAAAAATATTTCATAAAGAGTTACCTCTCTTAAATATGTTTCCTTCAAGAATACTGATTAATGTTCATAAAAAATGGTAGAATGATGAATTATTTAAAAATATTATAATACTTTTAAATTAAATATAAATTACTAAAATTCTTTGTATAATCAAATATGTTTTTGAAAAAAAACATAATTTGGGTGAATATTTATCTTATTGAAATAATAAAGATATTTAATACTACATCCTCAAAATATATGAAATGGAATAGTTACCGAGATAATTATACATTCTACTAGTGAATTTACTATCAATATTATAGTCTTTAAATCCTGAATCTAAAAAACCCAGAAACAAAAAATTATTCACTTGAATGAATAAATGGTACTTTCTAATGTATTTATCCTGGATTCAAACCATTGTGTAATTTTTGATCCAAAATATACATTCCAGAATAGGTATTTACAGCTTCTAATTATTCCATGATTATCATTGGATATTGTAAAAATGAACAAGGAAAAAACAGAAACATGATTAAACTATGAACAAATCAAGTGAAATAGAACACACTATTAATCATAGGAACCTTAAAAAAACAAGGAAGTTGCAACATAATTACATGGATGATGGATGAAGACTTACCATGGGGAGTGTGAGGAGTATGGTTCTTATAAAAGGAAGGGTTAGGCCCATGTGGGTCCTACTTGTGGAAGGTATTAGGATCAACACTCATGCACAGTCCACTCACCAAAGGAAAGGGGTTCTACTGATGCACATGATGGAGGAGGAATCAGATGTAGATCTCATGTGTGGTTCACTATATGAAATAGAAGGGTTAAATAGATGAATTGAATTGAGGAGGAAAATTTAATTAAGGGGGTATAGGAAGGTAGGAACACACACATGAAGAAGGTGATGGGAGGAATCGAGTGAGGGATGGGCAGAATTAGTTGATTGAGAATGGATCTTTTGAGAGACAATAGGACAAGGGAGAAATATCAAGCAAAGGAATTTGTAATGGGTTAGAGAGATAATTAAGGGGACATTATTCCAATGTTTGGGCTAAAATAATGACTACATTATCACAAAATGTTACATTTTTTAACACCCTTAGATTTTTGTGAAATTGTTTTTCCAATTAATTTAATCAATTTGATTTTTTGTCATTTCACATAATACATGAAATGAATTATTTTATATTAAATAACTCTGTATTGATTGCGTTATATGTAACAAAATATTAATCATGAACTAAATGGTACATTAATTTTTGGGTTTTATATGTGGAACACTGAGATTATCTTACATTACATGCAAGACTGAGTTTCCTTGATGGCCTGAGTAACACCAAAGATCGAGTGTTACCGAACAATAATTCATTATTAAAATAAAATTATATAATTGGATATAAAATTAAATTTAAATTAAATATTATAGAATTAACTAACTTATGATTTATATAGTTGAATTGAATTGTTTCTTATTAATTTGAAAAGAATACATAAACCAAAGGAATATAACGGGGTTGATTTTATAAAAGTCTATTTTTATGTGAAATGATGATTTATATTAATAAGTTAAATTAATTACTAATAGAGAAGGAAATTAACAAATTTTATATTTTATATATTAAAATAGTTATTTTTAATAATCATTTAATATATTTGATAAATATAATAAAAAAACAGGCATAATTTTATGCTTAAAAACATATATTTTTATAACCGTAGTTTTATATCCTGTTAATGAAAAACCAATTTTAATTCCATTTTTAGGAATTATTTTAGATATATTATTTTTAAATCAACATCATATTTTAAATATAAACAAAAAAATTAGGTTTGGATAAATTTTTGGTAATTTTCCATAGTGTTTAATTTTGTTAAAGAATAATTAAAAATAATGAATTTTTATACAAAAATGATTTTTCATAAAATTAATTTATAAAGTTAAATTATATTTTAAATGGTTTTTAATGTTTAATTATAAAATAATTTTATAAATTAATCCAATATAGGTCTTTAGAATAAATTTCACTTTGAAATTCTATGCAAAAACATAGAAATCTTTTGGAATTTTTTACTTTAAATACCATCTAGGTCGTCCCATCAATGAGATTATTTTTAAATTAATTTATACCGAATCTATTATTATAATTTGAAAAAATGGATTTAATATATTTAGGAATCATAATTTATAATTTTTAATATGTTTTACTTTTTTTGAAAAAAAATATTACTGAAAGTGACTAAAATTAATTATAAGGATTAAGAGAAAACGTGGGTCAATAATGTACAAATCAATAAATTTAAGACCCAAAATAACCTAGAAACAATTAAAAAACCCATTTTTCAAATGTATTAGGAAATGAACCTTAAATAATTTAGTTTGGTTGGTTTTTATGACTTTTATGATGTAAGAACATGTGTACACATAACGTATTTTTCAAAAATGACAAGTGTGTCCCTTCTTATCCCTATAAAAGTCATCCAACTTCCTTATTATTCACACCTATAAAACCACATAAGATATGAACATAAATACCAAATAAAATTCCCAAAATCTCTCCATTACTCCGTTAATCCTCTACATGGGTAGAAATAATTCTGAGGAAGGCTTTTTACCCAAACCATAAGGAGTAACCTGATTAAGAGGCAACATATTCTCTCAAGTTCAATTATTTTTTATGCACCCCTCCATTCTATTTATTACAATATTTTATAAAAAACTCCTATATTATATATAATAGGATGTTATTATTCTATTATTTATATGTAATCATACAAACTCCTCCACCTAATGGGAAACAAACATACCGTTTATGTGTACAGTGAAATAACACCACCTGAAATGATAATTGTTAATTTTTTCTTTACCACCTCTCATCGTGAACATTGTGATGGAATATATATTTATATATGTTATATATTATATATATTACATCTTTAATATTAATTAATCATTTTAAAAACATATTTTTTTACTTTTCATTTAGTGTAAATATGATAATTTCATTTGAGAAAGTGCGGACTACCACCCCCTCAAAGCGATGTTATTCCATCACACAATACATGGAATGTATTAAATAAGGGTTTATTGAAATTATATGATATATATGACATAATAATAAAAATATAATAATGATATATTTATATACTTATGTTCACACAATTTTCATTTACCTTCTCTCATTCAATACGATAATAAAAATGGAAATAACATTTCTACGTACGTATAACTTAACATCTCCATGAATGATGTATTCGATTTAATACAAATATATTCTATAGATTATTATAATACTAATATAATTAATATAAATTATTTTTATATCATGGTGTACATTCTAGAAATCATGATATAAGTATAAGGACTAAATATATAATAAATTAAGACACATACGAAGAACAAAGAAAATATTTCCTGAAGTGAAACCATAACATAATATTGTTAACAAAAGGGTAATATAGAGTAGAAATAAAACCATATATGGTATTATAAGTAATAATATGGTTCTGTAAAATATTTATATTAAATTTATTTTTATTATACAGGTGGGTTTAATGAGTATGATGAGAGTCAGGACACAATGTAAGTGAATTTCATCTCACATTTTATTTCCATGATATACATGCTTTATTCTGCACCCATTAATTTTGGGTGGCATGTATACTACCCATGTTTGAATTATATTATTCATATATTTAAATTTATGGGTAATTAAATATCTATTTTTTAATATCTTTCTCATTGGGATTATGTTTTAAAAGTTACCAAATTAGTAAAATAGTTATATCTTAATTTTCCTTCTTTGGGACTGATATTTGTTATGCACCTAAATTTTTTTGGGTGTATATACCCACAATTTAAATTTAATATGATGAATATAATTATTTTCATGATATATTATGCTTAATATAATTACATTTTATCACATGTGGATTATGATCCCAAGTTACCATGTTATGAAAGTTTATTGAAATAATCTCACAGCTTTTTAAATATTGTTTATGATTATGCTTCCTTTGTATAAATCATATAATCCATCTCTTAATAAAATTATTGAACTTTATTTTACTCTAGTTATTAATTATATATTTAGGTATTGGTGCCATTTTTCTACTATTTGTTACAAAGTATATTTAATAATTTGTTGTTAAGAAAAGCCAACATTAACCTCTCTTATTCAGAAATCTATATTCCTTGCAATCCGTATTTTCTAAAAAGGGTTTCGAAGAATAATCTCTTATTATAATATAATATTTAAAATTCATTTCCCCTTTTTGTTATTTTACCAATTTTTTAAATGGAATATACTTTTATCTTTTTGAATAATGTTTTTTCATAACTATTTACAATGTAAAATAAATGTTCTTCTTACCTCATATGAAATGTAAAGATTTAACAACATTCATTTCTATAATTATTCCTTTGAATTTTTTAGAGTTTAATCTTTAAAAAAGTTTTTTAAAATATATTTTCAAATAAATGGTTTAAAATTTTTTAAATATTATTTTATAATATATCAAGAAATATATTTTTTCAAAATATTTTCAAGCTTCTTTTTAGTTCTTCAACCCTAGAAATCTTGGAGCCAGTGTCTAATTATAATTACATTATCAAGATTACAAGGAAACAAGCCATGATGGACTAAAATGTTTAGTAGGATTGGTAGTCTAGAAAGATACATGTGACTTTTATTACAAATATATACACTAATTTCAAAAAAAAGTCTTCTTTATAAATAAAAAACATTGAGAATAATTATAATAGTTATTAATAAATCCTTTCATATCATTAAAATTAAAATTCATAGATTCATAGGGAAAGAAAATAATTGCGTGATATCAAATTATTATTAAGGAGAAAATATGGTGTAAGTAATAATGAATCAATGAGAATAGTCAATATGGAAATGAAAATAATTGAACACACATGCCTTCTAATCAATAAACTAAATTAATGTGTGTTAACAATATGAAATGGTAATACTTTTAAAAATGTGATCCAAATAACTAGATAATGTAAAATAGGTATGGAATGTTATGAAACTAAAACACATTCAATCTAAATAACAAAAAATGAAATGTATCTATAGATATATCAATACAAAATATCATGGATGAATAATAACTAAAACTAATATAAGGGTAATGATTTCTTAATGGATTTTGTGGCTAAGGCATATGAAATCCTATACCATCATGAAATTTAAAAATATGGTTTAAAACTATGGATAATGATCCATTTAATTATTGCTACTTATTTGTCTCATTATAACCTAATGATGCACCGAAGAGCTATATAATGTTCAGGATCCACTTATAATTACTAGTCCAAATCATTTCTCATATCGAAAAATAAAAATAAATAAAATTCCTTATAAAATATCCACATTGAATAAAAAATATAGTATTATCAATATTCTATCAAATAATCAAATAACTATCAATTTTTACATTATATGTATAGTGGTTTGTGGTTTTGGAAATAATAATATCCATGATAAATGAAATGGATTATTAGGGGGAAATTCAATGATCGATGATCGTTAGAGATTGAATATTTCAATAGGAATACCAAATGATTGAAGGAAGTGAATGTGAATACTATGATCATAAAAATTTATAATAAACCATCTAGAGGAAGAGTAAGGATGTTATTAATACAGAAAATCTACACTAGATTAAAAATAAGTGGTTGTATTTGTTGATGAATAAGAATAATATAAACCATATATTTAATGGATTATTAAGGAAACTATAATTTTATTATTAAAAGCCCTTTGGAAATACTTTTCATTGAAAATCAATTTTGAAAACATTATCATTAAAAATTAATCCTTAAAAAATGAAAAGGAAACATCAAATAGATTATGATGAGTAAATCCATACATACATTATATGGTAAAGAGATGATTCCTTTTGCATGGTAAAATGGTTAGAAAAATTATTTATTTAGAAAGAAACACAAATATTGATTTTAAAAAATTATTAAAATAAAAAAGCATTAAAATTTCTTTACCAAATAATTTTAGAAGGATTTTTGAAAACATTTTAATAAAACATGTTTTTTTGAAGAAAACATGTTCTCTAACTAAAGAGATAAATAATGTCTAGTTTTCTAAAAAACATTTTCTAAAACATTTTGAGTACCCCAAATTGGAAAAATGGAACTAATACTTGGAAATGATCATGTATAACCATAGGAGATAAAATGAATGGTTTTATTAAACAATGGTAATATAAAATCCTCTAATGGAAATAATATTAAAAGATCATTAATGTTATTATTGTGGAGAACAGTCATTAAACCTTCCAATGTGTCCCATGACACATTGAATTTTTTAAATAACAGTCCTCATGAATAAATAAAATTAAATCAATGTTTTAAATATCATGAAGATATAATTATTAATGATATAATATAACAAAAGGGGAATTATATAAACTATAAAAAATATGTATGTGGGGAACATGTAATTTATCTCATGGATGTAAAAAGTGAGATATTAATCCCATAACATGAGTTTCCATTCAGGTGAAGGTACATTAATATCCTGTATAAAAAATGTATATAAATTTTATAAATTATTAAGAACCTCTTTCATGTTTATCATTAATTTTACTTCACTTATTACCATTTTTTGTAAAACTAATTAAACAATTATGTTTATGTCAGGTTTTTTGACCAACTTTGGTGTATGTATCGAAAACCACATAGGTAGATATACAATGGTAAAATGGGTCATTAAATAAATATTTATAGAATAATAATCATGAAGTAATTATTATATATATAAATGAATTATACTAATAAAACCAATTATTAAATATGGTTATGAAAGATTAATCAACATTACAATCATGGAGATAGTAGGTCGTACATACACATATGTAAAGTTCTCATTTTTTAATGATCAGTATGGAAAGAAGTAAAGTAACACAATATCTATAAATAATGAAAATTGTACCATAAATACCATATTATTTAATAAAATATAATTATATATAGTCTTATTTTTTATGGAAATAAATTACATCTTGTTGAGAGGGTGGTAGTCCCCAAGTCCACGAATAACATTATCACTTTTTAATTGTGTGGAATGGTAATTAAGAAAATGGTATATATTATATATATAAAAATTTAATTATTTAATTAAAATCATATATAATTTTTTTATGTCACATATGTTTATTCAAAACCATCTTTCATACATCCCATGTATCATGTGAATGAATCAAATCACTTTGAGGGGGTGATAGTCCTCATTTCCACAATCTATTTTATCGTATTTTAAAAAACATAAACTATATGGGTATGTGTTCTAAAATAGTAATATTATATTAAAGACATAATAAATATAATATATAACATATATAAACTAATTTTAATTCATAAAGACAACCATGAGAGGTGGTAATGAAAAAATGAACAATCATCATTTCGTGAGGCATTAGTTCTTCATACACAGAAACAGTATGCTCGTTACCCATTTGATAGAAGTGTTTGTAAGTGTATGAAGAAACATTAGTATTGAAACATATATTCATATTGAGGATATGTATTTAATTGTATTAAATTTTTGGAAGAATATTTTTTGTGGTGTAAAAGAAAATGAAATAAAATAGATCATTGGGAAGTGTTACCTTAAAAATCAGGGAACTCCTTTTGGTTTATACCAAATAGATTATTTGGAAGGCTTTATTCACAAATGGGGGATTACAATTATATTTAAGGGGTATTTGGAATATAATTGGGAAGATATTTGATGAAACTAAGTTGTTTTAGAGGTGTGAGGAATGGGGAGAAGTGGTGACCTTTATAGTGGAGGAGTGGCACTCTTGTAATATTTTGATAAAAGATTTCTCCCTAGGTTTTTCTTGTTGAAAGAGAATCCAATAATGGATAAAATTATATAAAATAGAGTATATGGTATATATATTTCAATAAAATATCTCTTGGTAATGTTTATTGGTCATTTTGGCCTTAAGGTTAAGTTTTATTCCCTTATTAATCTTAATTTAACCTTTATTGTTGTAATTAATTTTAATTACATTCACCATTATTTTTGGTAAAAAACTAAGTTGATATTATTAGAAATTAAAAATTATTCTTAATACCAATATGGAATAATTTTTTAAAAATTATCATCATTTAATTGTCAAAAATTAATTTGAAATTCTTCCCGCATACGAGATGACAATTCAGGTTTTTGAAGTAAAAAAGTCCAAAATATTGATAAGTTTTTACATTCAATTTCATAGTGAAATTAATCCCAATGAACAAAATTGTATTAATTGATAAAATTATTATCTAATTAAACTTCAATAACAATTTAAATTATAATTTATCCTAATTAAAAAATAATATGAAAAATAAATTTTGATGTAAAATTCAGTACTTTTTACTATTCATTAAAAAATGGCATGTTTCCAAAAAATATAAAAAAACATCCTAAAATAATTTTATATTTAAATTTAAAATATAATGTTTATTTTGACATATAAAATCAATTAGTGTGTTAAAAATTCAAATTAAAATGGGTTCTCCCTTAAAAGGCGGTAAAATTGCATTTATAAAAATATAGATTTATATTTGTTAAATAGTGTTTTTCTTATCTTATTCCTATAAAAACAAATGGATGAATATGAAAAAATCCTGAATGAATATATAACATATATATTTTATTAAAATAATTCACTAATTTTATTTCATTAAAATAATTCACTAATTGTATTTAATTATTTTTATTAATAGAAAAACCCTTTGGAAGCATTAAAATAATAATTTTTATTTATTTGTCAAATTGGATATTATTTTCATTTCCAATTAATTAGTATACAATGAATTAATTTTATATTTATATAAACCTAATTTTTTGTAAGTTATTAAATAATATTCATAATATCTAACACAATTTCTAGGTTATATCATATGATATTAACTAATAATATTTTTATAATACACTATTATTTGGTGAAACATGGTCTTGCGTAGATCCCAATCTGTCGAGGAAGGCCTCTCTTGACTATAACACAATCTATTGGGGAAGATTTATCTTATGTGTGAAATAAAATAAATTAGTGTCTCGTGCATTAAAATGTCTAAAAAAATTTATATTTATTTAATATTGTAATATATCAAGTTAATATATTCCTTTTTTAAACTTCATGTTGTGTGTCATGAACACTATTAAATAAAAAGTCTAACTTAGAAATTTTGGGGTGTTACATATTTTATATGTTTCCAAGGAAAATGGTTTCCAAAATTATTTCAAGAATTATTTACATGTTTTCAATGTTATTTTAATGAAATGGATTTTAAGAAAATTCCATCTCCTTTTATAAGTTTTCAAGGAAAATGGTTTTCAGAACATTTTCAAGATCCTTTTATAAGTTTACAAGGAATTTTTTTTTCAAATCTTTTCCAAGATACTTTAATAAGATTTAAAGAAAAATGGTTTTGAAATTGTTTTCAAGATATCTTTTTATGTTTTCAAAGAAAAATGTTTCCGAAATGTGTTTAAATGATTATTTATAAGGCATTATGTTTATTTTAATGAAATTGTATTTTAAATGTTTTTTATGTTTTAAAGATAATTTATCAAATAATAAGGAATATTTTCCTCAAGAAAGGTTTTCAAAATACCTTTCCAGGTCATTTTACATCTACAATAACATCAGTTGATGTTACTCATTCTATTTTGGGAAATGATCTAAAGGTTCCATTCATGATATTTCTTGAATGGTTTATGTTTTGATGAAATTATTATTATAACACTCACTTATCTTCCACGAGTTATATGATTTTAAAACATTCATCTTTTCACAGGTTATTTTTATGATAAAATCATTATGAAACATATCGTTTTCCATAGTTTATGATACTATTAATTGTTTATGATATCCATTTAATTTCATGGATTTTGATATGATTTTTAATGATATTGTGGAATATGTATATATGATTTCATTATGAGAAGGTTGAGATCTCTATCTCCCTCAAATTAATTGGGTATATATATGAATTACATAATATAGACTAAAATGGTCTTGGGAGGGAACCATGGTTACTAAGATGGCCATGGGAGTGAACCATACCTACATAGATGGTATGATGAGTGAAATCATGCTACTAATATAGAAATGGGAGTGAACCATGACTACCAAGATGGTACAGGGAGTAAAACTGCAATACTAATATGATCATGGAAGTGATGTGATGGGTACTATAGATATAATATTATGTTCTTATGTGTTTACCACAATTTCATGTTTTATTCCTATGTTATGATTTAATGGATTAGGTTCGTCATTTACATATGATTCATGTCTTATGAACTTCCATGGATAATTTCAGGTTTCTTGTATATGATCTACAACATGTAGGGTATGATATTATAATATGATGATCATGTTCTCATACCCTTATGATCATGATTATGATTATGTGTCTTTGTTGTTTACCCTAATAGAGCATATGATCTCACCCCTTTTAATGTTTCATTCCCCAGGTTTTTATGATATGTATTATATATGATGTGTAAAAGAAGGGTGGTAGTCATGAATAACATTGTGAGATATAATTTATCTCACTTATGTAACTGTGTTTATGTTTCTATGATTCCAAAGGTAATTGACTAATTTGGTATTTGGCAATCAATTAGTTTAATGTTTTAAGTATTACAAAAAATTGATGTAAAGATAATTTATAAAAATACAGGGTCAATATAATTGGTATGCGGGTAAAATATTAGTTATCCTTTGGAATATATAATGATAAAACATTAGTGATAACCCTAAGGAAATGTCTATGTAAATGTTTAAGGATAATAAAATGTATAGAAAAATGTTCTGTAATGTTTTGTTAATTTATAGTGAGTAGTTTCTTATCCATATAAACATGGTTGGATACTACAAGTTGATGTGGCTCTAGCACATATTTACCCAAGAGTAACACCTCTGATAAGATGTTTTGGGCCAGACTCAAGTTAATCTGGTACACAACAATGGGCCTTTCTGTACACCAAGTTTGACACTACCGTGGGATATGGTTTTAGAAATTAACAAATTCTTTACAAACCATTATTATGGGTTTGAATAAAAATGACTATGAATATAATAGGATACACCTAAATGTATTTGATTAAAAGGTAGGTGTCATGATTTATATATCTAATTGGCAATTTTTCATGAATAAGTGGTTTTCTTCTATGATATATGTTTCTCACCCCATGCTTTCTAGTTTTAGTCAAGGTTGATAACTATAAGGAACATGGATAATATGAAATGATTTATATGTGTAAATTATGGGTACTATGAAACTAAATTTCCCAAGTTGAAATCCCATAAATACAATAAGAATGGTGGTATGATTATTGGTTATACTTCTAAAGATAAAGAGACCACAAATGACATATGGAAGGTATGTGGTGTTCTTCCACTATTTTTTACATTAATCTGATGAAGCATGATTAGATTGAGGTTTATGAACCCTAACAAATGATTCATATTTCAGGAAACAGTTATTATAAAATAAGTGGATGAAACCTGAGTTATGGTTTAAGAAAATAGTTTTTCATATGAAGTACTTATTTTTTAGAATTCAAAAATTATGTTATATGAATCATGATATTTTTATGTTCTTTTAGTATAAGTTTTCATGGATGATTAAAATGGACAAGATAAATGGTGATTTCATAAAAAGGTGATATTTCTATTAGGGGGAGGTATCCCTAAATTTGATCAAGATGTTATGAAACTAGAGTTTAGCTAGGAAAAAGAGATGATTGATATGGATAATTTAGATTATATAGAATTTATTACCCTAATTTAGATTATTTATTGGTTAAAAAAGTTGTCTATGTGATCATGGATGAATTTTATAACTTATTGGATTTAAGGAATATATCCAGAAACCGTTATAATAAGGAAGAATGGATGTTTTCAAAAGAAATTTATGGTAATTTTGGTTATCACCATATTTTCGGAGAATATAAAAAGAGTGTATTCTCATGATCATATTGTGGCAACCAAGAACTGCTTTGTGATTTATGGGGGATAAATTTTAAGACAATTTTTTGAATTTATTTCTAGTTTGAGATATTTTCATCATTCAAAATGGTTATAAGGAAAACCCTTTATGGAATGATTAAGGTAAAATTTAGATGATGTTTGTGAGATGAATGTATTATCTCACCACATTAGGATTCATGCATATTGATTAACTGTCACTATCTTTTTTTGTGGATGAAAACTGAAGAGAGATGTGAAGATTATAAGGGATCTCAATATAGGATAGTGCTTCCGGAATGAAAAATTCAACATATTTTTTAGAGAAAGGGGTAAAGTGGATCAATTAACAAAAAGGTGATATTTTCTAGAAATCATGTAGTGTATATCTTTTCATGAAAATTCTTTAGCTTTAGGAAAATGATCTATAATTATAATTTTATTCTAGAAACGTTTTTTGATATATTATAAAATCATTTTTGACATCAAAGATTTATTGATTTTTGAATATTAAATTTATCCTAAACTTATTCTCTATCACTCTCTATCAGAAACTGGTTGTTAGATTTCAATTCCATATATATATTTTCACTTCACACATACCTTCTATTATGTAGGAAGATTGTTATGGGTTACATTGGGTAACCATTACAGTTCCCCATTTCTTTTCCTAAATAAAGGTTTAGTATTCAATTTTATGATGTGGGTTTCTATGAATGGAACACTAAATTATCAATACTTTGATAATCAAGATGAATTTAGAGGGAGAAATTCATTTTATGGTGGGTAGAATGTTACACCCCGTGATTTTTTGAAATATTTTTTCTGAATTAATTTATTATTTTTGATATTATTAATTCCGCATAAAATAGAGAATAATATATTTTTTATTAAAAAACTATATATGGTTTGAATTATATGGAACAATAACATATTCATGTATTATACACAATATAAATTTTAGCTTTCTCTATAAAGAAAACCATGGTTATAATACGTTACATGCAAGACTGAATTTCCTCACTGGCTTGTGTAACACCAAAGACTAAGTGTTATCGAACAATAACAAATTATTAAAGTATTATTATTTAATAGGGAATAAAATTTTCATTAAATTTATGAATATAGGACTAACTACCTTATGATTATATGTAGTAAAATTATTTTGTTACCAAATAATTTGAAAAGAACATTGAAACTAAATTAATATAAAGGGACTCATTTTATAAAAGTCTATTTTTAAGTCAAAAGATTATTTATATTAATATGTTAAATTTATAAATAATAATGACAAATATAAATTAAATATATATTTTATATATTGAGAAAAATATTTTAGATAATCATCAAATATATTTTATAGATATAAGATAAGAAAAAACCCAATGTTATATTTAAAAACATATATGTTTATAAAGGCAGTTTTACAGCCTTTTAATGGAAAACCCATTTAAAAAAATATTTAGAAATTTTAGAGATTTAATATTTCACAAAAAAATTAATATGTAAAATAGAAACATAAAAATTATGTTAGGATAAATTTTTGGTATTTTTCAGAAAGGTTACATTTTTAATGTATAGTTAAAAATAATGAATTTTAATTCAAAACTATTTTTATGAAATTAACATATATGGTAAAATTATATATTTAATTGCTTGTAATGTTTAATTGGACAAAAGTTTTATAAATTAAGCTAAGTTTTTTAATTGGAATCCAATTTCACTATGAAATTGGGTATAAAAACTTTTCAAACTTTTGGATGTTTTTACCTTAAAACCCAGTAGTGTCGTCCTGTCATTGGGAATTTTTTAAATTAATTTCTAAGAATTATGTGATTAGTATTTGGAAAATGGGATTCCATATTTTGAATCCTCAATATTTATAATGTCTAATAAGTTCAAATTTTTTTTTTTGGTAAAAATTATTTGTGAAATGACTAAAATTAATTACAATGATTAAGAAACAATTAGGTTAAACAAGTAGTAAAACATATATTTAAGAAGCTAAATGATCTAGAAACTTGTACAATATCCATTAGTAGTCCATACATCATTAATTAACCTTACATTCTCGAGTTTTTATATTTTAATTACTTTTTTGGTAAAATCGTGGGTACACCTAACTTGTTTTAAAAAATTCCATGTGTGTTCTTTACATTCCCTATAAAAGGTCACTACCTATCCCTCTTCATCACACCTCTAAATCTACTTAGGTTCCGCCAATATCTAACCAATAAAAATCCAAACATACCCCCATTTTAATAGAATACTATAATTGGGATTAATTAAATATAAGGAAGCCTTTTGGAAGAAACCAAAAGGTGTTACCTGATAAGAGGCAACGTATTCTATAAAGCTCATTTATTTTATTTTCTTTCTCCACACCCTCCAATATCTTGATTCCATGACTGTATAAAAAACTATTAACTTAAATATAATTTTTTTATTATTTGGTTTCTATATAAAAATACACACACCTCCTTCTAATGGGTAACAAACATACTTTTTATGTGTATGATGAACTATCGACTAATGAAACGATGATTGCTCATTTTTTCTGTACTGCCTCTCATGATAGAAATGATGAGGGAAAATATGTTTATATATGTTATATATTATATTTATTATATCTTAAATCTTATTTCATCCTTCTACAAATCATATCTTTATACTTTATATTTTCTGAAAATACTATAATTTTGTTCAAGGAAGTGTGGACAGCAGCCCTGCAAAGTGATGTAATTAATTAACGCACTATATGGGATGTATTATGGATTATTTTAGTAAAATTATGTGATTTATATGATAAAATAATTATTATAAAATAATTAAATGTATATAAATATATGTACAAATATATCATTTACCTTATTTTGTTCAATACGACAATAAAAATGGAAACAACATTCATGCATATGTATGGCTTACCGTCCTCATGAACAGTGTATTCCATTCAATACATATATATTACATAGATTTGATTAAAACAAATAAACTGAATATAAATTATTTTTATATCCTGGTTTATATTACAGAAATCATGATATATGTATAAGGATCAATGATATAATAAATTAAGGCCCATGTGAAGAACCAAATGAATCTTACTAGAAGTGAATCCTTAACATAGTATTACTAACAAGAGAGTAATATAAATTCATAATGAAACAATACATCGTATTAGATATAAGAATATGTTTATTTAAAAAATTTATAATAAATTTATGTTTATTATGCATGTGGTTTTAATGAGTACGATGGGAGTCAAGACAGAAGGTAAGGGAATTTCATCTCAATTTGTATTTACGGGAGATACTTTCATTATTCACCACCCATTCCTTTTGTGTAGTGTGTATAATTACCATGGATGAATTCTATGGTTATTATAACTAAATTTATGGGTCGTTACATATCCATTTTATTTTTTTCATTTCATGGGTTTTATGTTTCAAAAGTTACCAAATTGGTAAAATAGTTCTGTCTCAATTTTCCTTCTATGAGACTCATGTTTTTTATTCACCTAAATTATTATTCAAGCTATATATAATTACATTTTAAATGTTATAATATGAATCCAATTATTTTTATGATATATTAAGATAAATCTAATTCCCTTTTCTTAGATGGAGTGTATGATCCAAACATACCAAGGTATGAGAGTTTATTGAAACATTCTCATTAGTTTTCAGGATTGCTCATGATTATTCTTACATGGTTGAAATATTATAATACATATATCAAGACCATTCAATAATTTTATTCTTCTATAGTTATTCAGAATATATACATGTACTAATACCATTTTTCTAAACTTTGGTATATAATATATTTAATAGTGGGTTTTTATAAAAATTTGACATTAATCTCTCTTAAGTCAGAAATATGTATTCTTTATAAACCTTGTTTTCTAAAAAGGGATTCAAAGAATACTATAATATTTAAAATTCATTTTTTCCATTTTTTATTTTTCTAATTCTTTAAAATGAATCTTCTTTTCTCTTACTGAAAGAGGCATTATTCTTATCTTTTACCATAAAAAAGGAATTTTATTTTTACCTCATACAACATGTTAAAATTTACTCGTCATTATATCAGTGAGCATTCTATTTCATGGTTATAAGGGAAATATTTAATATTTTTTTATTAAAAAATAATTTAAATGAAATGGTTATCAAAACAATTTCAAGAATCTTTTATATGTTTTCAAGGAAAATTCTTTTCAACGAAAATTGTTTTCAACGTGTTTTTAATCTTATTTTATAGATTTTTAAGGAAAATAGTTTTCCAAATGTTTTCAATAGTCATCTATAAGATCTCAAATTTTTATCAATGAAATGGTTCTCAAAAAATTTTCATGATTATTTTATTAGATTTCAAGGAAATTTGATTTCAAAAGTTTTTCTAGACCCTTTTATATGTTTTCAAGGAAAATGTTTTTCAAAATGTTTTTCATGATATTATTATATGTTTTCATGGAAAATGGTTTTCAAAACATTTTCAAGATCTTATTATATGTTTTCAAATAAAACGGTTTCCAAAAGGTTTTCAAATATTTCGTTATAATATTTTATGTTTATTTTCAAGAAAATGTTTTCCCAAAGATTTTTTTTTGATTTTAAGACCCTATTTCCAAAATGAGAGTATATTTTCCTCATGAAATGTTTTTAAAATATATTTCTATGTTATTTCATATCTTAGATAACATATTTTAATTTTAATCATTCCCTTCGAGGAAATGATCCAATGAATCCATTCCTTTCCATTCTCGAATGGTATATATTTTGAAGGAATGATTCTTATGACCCCCATTTCTCTTCCACATGTTATATTCTTTTGAAACACACTTCTTTTCATGGGTTATGTTTATGATTAAATGATTATGAAACCTATTTTTTCATAGGATATGATATGATTACTTTTTTATGATACCCATTTCATTTAATGGGTTATGATATTATTTTTATTAATCTTATAGACATGATTTTATGATTTTATTATGATATTATTGGGAAATATATCTCCCTCACAAGCATTGAGTAATGATTTTTATCTCATGAGATATACTAAGATGTTCTTGGGAGTGATCCATGACAACTAAGATGAAAATAGTAGGGAACCATGTCTACCATGATAGTGTTTGGAGTGAACTCATGATACTAATATGGCTATGCGAGTGAACCAAAACTACTAATATGGTAATGGGAGTGAAACGATTCTACTAAGATGGTCTAGGATGTGATTCCTTAGATAAAATATAAATAATATTATGTGCTTATGTATCTATCAAAATTACATATTTTATTTATATGTTATTATTTCATGGCTTATTTTCTTTATTTACATAGGATTCAAATATTATGAATGTCAATTATTTATTCGTTGTTTCATGAATATAATCTTTGATATGCATGGTATGATATTATATTTTAATGATCATGCTCTCATACCCTTATGCTCATTCTTATGATTACATGTATTATTTATCTACCCTTTTTAAGAATCTAATCTCACCCCTTTTTATGTTTCATTTCCTAGGTTATGAAGATATGTATTAAGTATGATATGTCTAAGAAGGGTGTTAGTCCTAAAGAACATAGTGGGAGTATAATGTTTATCAAATATATACTGGAATTTAGGTTACCATTTTTCCAAATATAGTAGAATAATACGGTCTTTGGGAATCTATTTGTTTAATGTTTTATGTATTCCGCAAAAGAGATTTAATGTTTATGTATAAATAGTGGGGGTCGCTATACATTTCCCTTGGATTTACGCATTATATCACCATGGTTTATAAATAATCATGGATATATCTTAAGATATATCTATTGACATGTTGAATTTTTGTAATTGTTATGTGAATATATGTGATTTTTCTAGTACTTTACTTTTTCCTACTGATTTTCCACTCAAACACCCCAACTTTGTACATCCTAGTCCTCCCATCTCTTCCGTAAATCAAAACAACACAATACCATCCCAATGCATGGCCACAACACATTGCATCCCACCCATAGACACCCATTCCATCAATACCTCTCATCTCTCCCAAATACAACTAGTACATCACATCACATCTCATCCATAACTATAACCATAGTAGTAGGGCATTGCGATCATGAAAGATTTCAAACTTGTTCCCTCCTCTTACCATGCTTAAACCCCTCCATAAGTAGTCTCATCAACTCATCAAACAAAAATCACAATTTGGTACTTTTTATATTTGGCCATCATAAAAAATGCATATCAACCTCAATTAGAAGAGAAATGAATATGGAAGGGGTTCCGACCATCCATCATCACATTCTTGATATTGGGAATAATACCACCATATATATATATGGGTGTTGGAACATCCTTCCCAATTCAGGTGGGGGTGTATAGAAACCATAAATAATATTAAAATATAAATAATATCCACACAAAATCCGAAACTTTGGGTTCACAAAAAAGGTATCAATCCACTCACAACATTACCCACTTTCACCACTACTTCTAAATGCTCAACACCACACAATATGCCAAAAATACATTTATGGTTATTTATAAATTGATGTCAATTTACATATTCATATTACAAACCAATTCCATTAATTTAACCAATTTATTATAAATATTACTAATTTCAAATTTAACTTTGACCCCATTTTATCACATGGTCCATCATTAATCATTAATTTCCATTTCAATCCAATTAAAAAAACAATCCCATTAATTTCTATTTAATATTATGATTTAATTCCAATAATAACTTTGAAACTAACACAACACAATCCTTCACATATCACCCCCCTCATTTCACAACCACACATCATCTCACCACAACACTATCACACCTTATCATCCCACAACATGGTCAAAAATAATCTCCCCACAACATGATTACAACTCACAAGACTTTTACATCATATTTACTGCATATCACTGAACATATTTCAGTACATAGTTACTACCCATGAATCAAATCAATAGAACGTGGCCACATCACAGAGATACATTCAAAAACACATTTCACATTATCCATATTTATGTTTTAATATTTAGCATATGGAATTTTCACCACATTAACTTATTTATTTAAGTGAAATATCAAACAAGGTGTATTCCCATTTGCAACCAATTAATGATCCATGTATAATTAATTATAGATTTTAAAACAAGGTGATAAAAAAATCACCCAACATGAATTCTATAATCCCAACTACAACATAAGAAATTACCACAAAAAACCATGATATTAAGTGGGGAATTTAGCTAGTACAATTCATAATATCAACCATAATATCAAAAATAATATCAAGATGTTGAAACATGTGATTTCATTTCCAATAACCAAATAATTAATTAAAATTATTAATTTACATTGTTAATTTTTATGAAACCATATTAGTTAGGGATAAAAATAGTAAACCCATCCAATATGATACACTAGTTTCTAAATGAAGGATTCAATGACCAAAAAAGATGATGAGAAATTTCTCAAAGGTCTGAAAAAAATCTATGATCACCTGATTCTACATATTTAATAATTAAAATTTAAAATTAAATTTAATTAAACTTTAAAATAATAACATTATTTGTGTGAAAAATAGTAGATTAAATTTTGTTGATCTAGGTGAATCCAATGGGACTGATGGCTCATCAATCCGATTAATATTGAGAGTGATATGGTAGAGAAATGTTGAGGAATTTGGGTATTTAATATCTCGATGCATGTGAAGAAAAGGGATTTCAGAGAAGGTTATTTTGGTTGATATTTATTTTATTGTAACATATATGTTGAGATCATGGATTTTATAAGGAGAATACACATCACATATGATCATAAATAATTGTTTATTGTAAATTCCATGCACAAAAAAGGTGGAATCTTTTATGTTGGGAATGATTAGGGTCTTAATATTATTGGTTTCAGAATGAAAATGATGGGAGGAAAAGATCTCAAGAGAATTGATGTTCTCTTGGTTGATGGTATATGTCATAATCATCTCAATTCCAACAAATTTTTTGATTAAAAACATGCGGTGGAGTTCAATGAAAAGTCTAGTACTGTCAAATAAAAAGGCGGTTCACTTATTCAACTTGGGATAAGAACCATGGGAAATCAATACCTTATTGGTGATTTTGTATGGTACCTAGAGATAGGAAGAATTGGATATGGAATAGGAATATTTTCCACTTGATCCAATCAACATTAGAGAGTTTGGTAAAGGGAAACAGAGCACATGACATTCCCCTTCTCACATATGATCACACTCAAAATTTGATTCATTTTAAAAGGATAATATTATCTGGAAGTATTTAAGGTCAAAGTAGATGAATGCATCATGTTTGTTGGAGCTTGTGAATGAAAATTTTTGGGCCAATTTCAACAAAATTGACTGATGGAAATAGTTATTATGTGCTATCTGTTTACAAATTCAATAAAATGTCATGGATTATTCCTATCACACACAAGACTGAAGTGTAAAGATTTATTACAATATAACATAGGATAGATGAAAAGATTATTGGTGTGAATATTTAGAAATCATAAACTGTCCACGTGACTAAATTTACAAATCATCATGTTGAATAATACTATGGAAATCATCCAGTTCCACATTTGGTATTAGTTGTTAGAACTATTGGAATGATGTCAATCAATACGTTTAGGTGAATTTGGGCTGATTGAAAGTGGCTTGAACTACACACAAAACCCAAAAGAAAATGGGTATAAAAAGTCAAGGAAGAGCATGATGGTAAGAGGAGGTATAAGGAATAGCAGATTTTTAATGGTTTTCAATAAAAGGAAGGCATTTACTTCACTGAAATTTCTAAGCTATAGTGAATTTTACAACCATCTGGTTGGTTCTAAGTATTGTTACATTAAAAGAATTTCATCTTGATATTCTTGATGTGAAGATGAATGTACTTCATTGAGATATAGAGGAGGATATTTATATATATTATCCATAGATATACATTGAGTTTTGGAAGGAAGAACTGGTGTGAAAACTCCAAAAGATCATATATGGGTTGAAGAAGGTACCTTGGTAGTGGAACAAAATTTTGGTAGAATTTATGAATAAAAATGACTAAAATATTTTTTCAGGCATCAATACTATTATAATAAGTCTTTTGGTGAAGAATAAATTTTAATTATTTTATACATCAATGAAATTCTCATTGTTGGATCATGTATGCTGAGGATTGAAGATATAAAAGGGTAGATGGATGAGTAGTTCGAGATGAATGATTTTGGAGTAGTTGGAAATATTCTGGTTATGAAGATGAAGAGAGACTGCATAGATGGAACATTGATGTTATCACAATATGACTACTTTGATATAGATCTGAAAGGATTTAGTATGTTGGAAGCCAATCCAGTCTCTATTACTATGGTGTATAGGCAACCTGATATTTCTCATACACTAGGAGTTATTAGAAGGTACATGGATAACCATAGAAATAAACATTGGTATTCTATGAAGTATATATTGATATACTTGAATAGAAGATATGAACTATCAATCTAATTTGTGAAAAAAATTCATTGTAGGGATATGTGGATACCAACCTTATAGGTGATGTTGATAACATAAGGAGTATAGAACAGTATTATTTTCCCATGAAGGTACTTTAGTAAGATGGGAAGCACAATTGTAGAAGGTGGTGTCTTTATCAACCACAGAGTTAGAATAATTTTTTACAATAGAAGCAGGGAAGGAGATGGTTCAGATCAATATCTTCTTGGATGATATTGGTAGAAAGTTAGAGGAAAATATTTTTTACTATAACAGGTATAGTGTTATACATCATAAAAATAACCCAATGTTTCATTCTTAGATGATGAACATTTTATTTAATTACTATTTTATCAAATGCTAGATATTAGATGGGTTAGTGATAGTACATACGATTCAAGGAAATAGTAATCTAGAATACATATTGATGAATCCAGTAGAGATAGAAATGTTGAGGTGTTGTTGTGATAGTTTTGGTCCCCTTTAATAAATATAGGATGAGGGGATGAATATGGGAGAACACTATAGGAGAATGGAAAGGAGAATAGTTGGTATATCATAAATTGTCTTCGTGAAATTTAAGAACCCAATAGTGAGTGAATAAGATGATGAGATTATATTTAGTAAGTTATCTAATTCAGTAGCATCAAAGAGAGTTTCAATAGTATATTAGACTAAAAGTGGGATATTTTTAGAATTATTTACCATGATATGTTTGGATGATGTTTGGCAGAATGTTAGTGGTATTGTAGCTCTAATGAGTTCCATACAATGGTTATTGTATCATCAATGACATGGGTGTCTGTAGCACTATAGAAAAACATAATTTTTCTACTCTTATTTTCATAGTGTCATTTTCATCTTGACAACATCATTCAATCTATGTTTCCATGTTCTTAGTGTTGGAGTTGGTGGCCTAGAACAAAGGAATTTGTACTTTATTCATTAATTAAAAACTTTTTCACATCTTTATTGTTCTTCTGTGTGACAATGCATGTGATAATGTCCCAAGGATAGATGTTTCATTGAAGGGTCATGTCGGATCCCTGCTATGATGAGATCCTAGATGTTCCATAACACTATTCTTGAATATATGTTCTACGGCCAAATGATGTTATTTTAGGGACACAAATAATACAAGCCATTAGAGGTGAGGACTCATAAAATATCGAGGCACCTTCTCCTAGTGTGCACCTTAGGTAATATCCAGAAGGATATTATGTGAACGAGACCCGCAAATAGAAAATCCACATTTCATAGTGTCATTGGATGTTCCTATCTGCGGACGTGTGTATTAGTACTTAAAGATTAAGATTATTATTAATGGGTATTACAACTCACACACTTATATGTATTAACGAAAACTATGATGACACACTATTCGCAGCGAGGTAGGATACATTGGGTGCATCACGAGTAATAATGGATTAATTGATAATGCGAGAAAGGATTTTTCCATTCTATTCAATAATAGAAGTAGATATCTCATGCAATTTGAGGATATTGATATAGCCTAAACAAATCCATGGCCATGGCAAGAAATGAGCGAGTTCAATTCCAAAAAGTAAAAGAAAGAGTAATCAAGCACATGTGTTGATGGCACTAGCATGCAACCCGATTGATTTGAGATATCATGACAAATGGATTATATTACACGGTAAGAATTCGTATGAGGTGACACATCATTGTGGCATTATGTTCTTTCTCTATGGGTACCTTGGCGTGTTTCTAAATGCTAACGTTGGACATTAGGCAAGCTCTGCCTAATGCCACTGGGAAATAGGCCTAGAGGGTCACACACTATGTGTGTCCAAGTATCTCAATTAAATATTAATTTAACAAGTTAAATAATGATTATTTCTGACCATGGATTAATAATTATTTAAGGATGCTTGATCACATTTTTTCAACACTAGTTATTCATGAGAATATATTATGGGAGAAATAATATATATTTGTTAGCGAGTAATGAAGTTGCATTTATTTATGAAATAAATAGACATTACTCAAGGTCTAATAAATGTGGTGGATGAAACAAAGAAAAATGAAAACAAGATAAAAACTTTTTGTAAATTGAATATATAAACTATGTGTTTATCATGGAAAACGAGTACACACTTTGTATTAATGACTACACACCATGTCGTTTTTCCAGTCGGGATCTTGAGGAAATAATATCATTTAAATAAATAATATTTATTGTAATCAGTGTGGGAGCATGTCAAGGAATTAATCATTTGACATGGGGGTTTTAAATAAGGGTTAATGAATTAAATAAAATGCGTAAAACATTTATTTATTGTCAAAACTCTATAACCTCAAACCAGATTATAAATATCCTCCCAAACCAAACCCTTTTCCACAGAGAATCATTGTGCACTACAATTCTAGATAATTCTCTCAAGGCCGAAATTACTCCCTATAAGAATGCTCTAAAGACCGAGAGAGATCCTCTTACATCAGATCAAGGAAATCTAAAGTGGACAACGCAAGCAAAGACTTCACCACGATAGCACCAGGAGATTCCTTTAGCGACATCCAGATATACATGGACCACATGTGGATCAATTCTAGAGGAATCCTACACTTGGATTCTATGATGCAATGATGGATCACATCAAATCATGATTGGATACATCAACAAAGATAGAATTCCACCAATGTAATTCTTTCCAATTAATTAAATTAATTATAACCAATATATGATGATCCTCCTTTGTGGTTCTCAGAATCTCTCTTTCTTTTTCTATTATTAGTCCTATTCCGAAGATTCGGCGTTTTATTATCGTGACATATCTCGGATTGATCGTTTTCAATGCTAAAATTAAACTTGGGCATACCCACCAACACAATTTTGTTACTCCAAAGACCTACATGTGGTATCATAGGGGTTATATCATTGATTATAATTATTTATCTCTTCATTTCTGATTTACTCATTTAATAATTTAGTTGTTTCAATTCAAGTTAATCATTTATTAAAATCTGAATCTCGAGATCTATTCCTCCCCTATTGTTTCTCATTCACCTTACAGAAATGAATTTTTATTTTAATGTTGTTTAAAATAAAATAGAGGAACTCATCTAGAGGTGCCAAACACTCTTGGTCATACAAAACTAGAATACACAACATTTATTCAGAAGTACACGCCGTGTATTCTAGGTTCAATGCATTGACTGATCCACCAAATCATGTCATTTATTTGATCCTATCTAAGTTATTTATGACACCATGTGTTGACAAGGAATAGGGGTATGTGGTTTCTGGATTACACACCATGAGGTCCAACAGAACACAACATATAGTCCCTTTAGGTTAGGGTTAGGCCATGTACCCCGTATAGGGCTTGCCTAGCTGGAAACTGTGTAACGCAGATACTACACGGTGTGTGTCCAATTTAACACATGATGTACTCTGAAAATTTCCAAAGTACATCTATATGCCATGTCCCCTGGCGTGTACTACGAATGGATGGTGAACAAAATTACACACCGTATAGTCAGAACTACACTCTGTGTACTCATCCAAATTACACATATTTATAATAATATATTATTATATTATACAAACCCTTGAGACATGTACCATAGTGCAGGAGTAAAGATGAGGCACAAAACGTGATATGTGTTATATATATATGTGTTTAATTTGACATCTGCGTGATGAATGGAAATTCAATGGGTTTCCTCCAAGGTGAAAGTTATGTAAAAAGATAATTTTATATGAACTTATTTGTTTAAAATTATGATGGATGATAATCTCAAGGAAATTCATAAAAAAGGGTTTATGATAAATGTATTGGTTAATTAATGATAATTAATTGATTCGAGCGTGATTTATCTTAAATAAGAACAATTAAAGAATTTAATGCTAGATTTATAAATGTGTAATATTTTCGCATATATGGATGATCATGAGCTAGACCATGACCTTTTTATGTGAATGGTTTATTTTCATTTTTTTCTTTAAATTAAATTTCTTGGCCTACTAGACTTATCCTCCTTAATATGTAAGGCATGTGCACCCAAGGTTTCTATTATGTAAAACCCCCTTTTTATGCCCCACCTGCGAGTGAGATAAATTCATATATAATGGATGGATCTCCCAAGCTAGTGGAGGCAGCTCAAGTTAGGAGCCAAGGTGAAACCAATCTAAGAAAATACAAAGGTGGACAGGTGGAAAGCTGTAAACAAATACCTGAAAGGTTCAAGTTGTTTCTCCCCTAGGTCATGGGATAGTTTATCAACCACTAGATAAATGAACAAATAGAACAAGCTCATGATCATACCATTTATTTTATTTCTTTCAGTATTACGGTTTATTTATTGTGGGTGTGTTGTCACGATCACACAAATAATGAATTAAAAAATCATGAAATATGAAACTAAAATAAGAATAGGTTATGTGTGAATACAATATTAGACATGGTTAATCGCTTAAGTATATCCCTATTAATATGAATAAGCATGTAATCAAATATAAAAAAAATGGATTTTTACGTATAAGGATAAAATCCCTCAAATAAATATTAAGTCGGTAGAGCCTTCCATAATCTTTGTTAGAATTGAACCACAGTTCAAAGTTCTTGACCAACCCTAGTTGGGGTGCTTTCAATTTTTGGGGAATTCTAATTCAAGGTTTTGTGTTGAATTATCTTGGTTTTCATCAAGGGTTGACTGCCACAGCAGGACTTTGTGTGACCAAGAGGCAAAGGTTGATGAAATCAAAAATAAAAGGATTTCAGGATTGGCCAGTCCACTCAGTGGATCAGGGAGCTTCCAGTTAATGCATCAGGAATTTGGAAAGCCTACCTAAAACCCTTCAATTTTCTTGACCAAGCCTAGTTTGGGTAATGCAAAGTGAAATATGGACCCTTACTTCTAGAATATTCCAGAAACAGAATATTCCGATGTCAATGGTGAGGGCTATTGTATTCCGATAAAATAGTGAGAGACTAATAAGTATTAATTTATTTAATTTCCTCAGTTTTTTAATAAAGTATTAAACCTGTGCTCATCATAATTTGTAGAAATGGTATAAAAAATGACTTCAAACATATCATTTTGAACCATAATTTATAAGTAAAACCTTCTCACAGGAACCAATTTTAATGAGTGGTAGAGGCATTTACGTGTCATTCTTCACCATGAAAGGAAGTTTTATTGTGCTTGTAAAATAAGAATGTGATGAGGAAATATATCTCTATGCAAAACATATGGACGATGCCACATATTTCCAATGTTTCATGCCATCGTCCATGTCTAATGAGCACTAAATGCAACATGAAAAAATGGACATGTTTAGTATGATGTCTCACCTTAAGTATATCTACCAAGAGAAGGAGAGACCGGAGAGATATAAGATATCTAATGCTTTGTTTAAAACTAAGCTTGGAGAGTCTACACTAGCTGGGCCTCATGTAGTCATGCTTATTGGCTACATAAAATTCCTAGACATCTCTAGGATTAAATTCCTAGATGAGTTCCGTACAGATCTCATCCTATCATCACTACCCAAGACCTTCTCAAGATTTATTGTCAACTACAACATGATGAATAATGAGAAGAGTCTATTGGAACATCTAACCTTGATTATCCAGTAGATAAGGACATGGGCTGTGACAAACCTGCAGTCCTAATAGTGAATAAGAAATAGAAAGACAAGGCAAAAGGGCCAAAGACTTATAAATGGTCCAAAGACCCTGAGTGCCAACCCTCCAAGAAGGGGAAGATCCAGAGGTAGGTTAAGGAATGCGAGGCAGTATGTTTTTCATGTGGAAAGCAAGGCCACAAGAAGAGGAACTGCATTCAAAAGTGTGGGGTTACTAAAGGTGTGTTCGTTTTCAAGTGTAATATTTATATTTCTACACATTGGGTATTAGATACAGCTTATGGGGATCATATATGTATTCAAATGTAGGAACCAAGTAGTTTTAGAAAGATTTCTAGAGGAGAGGTGGATCTTCGAGCTGCTAATGGTGCAAGGATGACTGTGTTGGCTATTTGTTATTACCACCTCCCATTTCTAATCAGGATGATTTTGGTTTTACATCACTGTTATTATGTTCCTTGTGTTTCCAAGAACATAATATCAGTATCCTGTTTGGATATGGATGGATTTATTTTCATTTTTGGAAATAAGAATTTTCTCTTTTATAAGAACAACGTATTTTATGGTATTTCATATTTTAATAAAGGGTTGTATGTATTAAATTATGAAAACAAAGTGTTGGAAATAGATAATGAAAAAAACTCACATGACTCATACATCACCCATTTGTGGCATCACCGTATCGATCATGTAAACGAGAAGTGTGTGAAAAAGTTCTGCCAAGATGGTTTTTTGGACTCCACTATGCTAAAATAACTTAATAGATGTCATGCTTGTTTACAAGGAAAAATGACCAATCCACCCATCGGTAGAAAAGGTGAAAGGGCCATAGAGATTCTAGGATTAGTGAACGTGGATGTGTGTGGACCATTTCCTTTAGATTCTAGAGGTGGATATTCTTACTTCATTAATTTTACTGATGATTTGAGTAGATATGGATATTTCTACTTAATGGGGTATAAGTTAGAAGCCTTAGGGAAATTTTAGGAATTCATGAATGAAGTAGGGAATCATCTTTATAAGAATATAAAGAAAATTTGATCGGATCAAGGTGTAGAATATCTGAACCATGAGTTAATAAATCTTCTACAGGAGTCTGGGATTCTATCTCAGATCACTCCTCCTTATACACCATAGTGGAATGGTGTTAGTGAAAGGAGGAACTCCACCTTCTTGGACATGGTGAGCTCGATGATGAGTCATGTATATCATCCCTTATCCTTTAGGGGATATGCATTAAAAACTAAACCATACACATTAAACTGAGTACCTACTAAGGAAGAAAATGGAATTCCCTCAAAGTTATGGAATGGAAAGAAAGCCATTTTGTCACATAAACGTGTATGGGGATGTGAAGCATTTGATAAGGAATTATCAGGAAAAAAACATGTACCATGGGGCATGAGGTGTAACATCATAGGATATACCAAGGGAAAAAAGGATATTACATATATAACCCTCAATATTAGAAAGTGACAGTCTCCAAACAAGCCATCTTTCTTAAGAGGGAGAACATCCTCAAAAGTGATAGTTGGAGTAAGATTGAATTTGAAGAAGTTGATGATCAAGATACACATGATTTGGTATAGGAACATGTTCCATAGGTCCCCATGGAAGAAGTTCCAGAAACACAAGTACTTCGTCGGATCTCAAGAGAAGTAAGCGAACCAAAGAGATTTGGTTTTCTAGTCACCAAGGATGGTGAATCATTATTTTTGGACAATGATGAACCACTCTCCTACAAGGAAGTAGTAGAAACCTTAGAATCTTCAAGATGGATAGAAGCTATGAATTTTGAGATATGTTCCATGTATCAGAACCAAGTCAGGGTTTTGGTCAGTGAGCCAGTTGATGTAAAGCCTATTGGATGCAAATGGGTATTCAAGAAAAAACTGGACATGGAAGGTCATGTTAGCCCCTATAAATCAAGGATTGTGGCTAAATAATTTATAAATCATTAAGGAATTGACTATGATGAAACCTTCTCAATAGTTTCCATGTTTAAATCCATAAGAATCATACCTGCCATAGCAGCTTACCATGACTACGAGATTTGGAAAATGGATGTCAAAATAGAATTCCTTAATGGGAACCTTTAGGAAGATGTATATATGACACAACTAGAAGGTTTTGTGATACCAGGTGAAGCCAAACAGGTTTTCAAGTAGCCTAAATCTATTTATGGATTAAATCAATCATCCAGGTCATGGAAAATTCAATTTTATGAATCCATAATGGAATTTGGTTTCATTAAGAACATATGTGACCCATGTGTTTATAAGCGGTTTGATGGGAATGCGATCGTTATCCATGTAGTATATGATGACAACATTTTTCTTATTGTAAACAATCTTCGAGTCTTACAATTAGTTAAGGATGGGTTGAACAAGTGTTTCTCCATGAAGGACTTGGGTGAAGCAGCCTACATTCTAGGGATCAATATTATTAGTGATAGACCCAAGAGGCTTGTTGGACTAAGTCAGGGAACATTGATTGACTAGATTCTAAAGAGATTTAGTATGGAACAATCCATGAGGGGATTAGTTCTAGTGTCACATGGCCTAAATCATTCTAAGAAAAAGTGTCCTCTGACACAATAAGAGAAAGATAGAATGAGTAAGATCCCATACGCTTTGGCTATAGGATCCATCATGTATGTCATGTTATGTACCAGGCTTGATGTTACCTATGCACTGAGCATGGTAGGAAGATATAAAGCAAATATATGAGAACAACATTGGACTGCTGTTAAGAGTATCCTTAAGTATCTGAGAAGAACAAAGGATACGTTCTTGGTGTGTGGAGGGGACATATACATTTTAATTAGAGGGTATGTTGATGCTTGTTTTCAGACAGATTAGAATGATCTGAAATCACAATCTAGATATGTTTTCTGTCTCAATGGAGGAGTTGTGAGCTGGAAGAGTTCAAAGCTTCTAGTTATCGCTGATTCAATAGTGGAGTCTGAATATATAGCGACTTCTGATGCAGTCACGGAAGCCGTCTAGATTTAGAACTTTGTCCAGGAGCATGATGTGGTGCCTAGCAGTAAAGATGGTATCACATAGTATTGTGATAATACTGCAGCAGTGGCTCTTGTAAAAGAAACAAGGTCACATCAACGGACATCGAACATACTCCGTAAGTATCACCTCTTTTGGGATTTCTATCAAATGTGTGATGTTGCAGTAAGCAGAGTGTACACGGTTGAGAATGAGGTAGACCCCATGACTAAAGGCCAATCTCAAAAGAAGCATGAATATCATGTGAGAGCTAGAAGGGTAAATGTTTTTAGTAGTTCTCCCTTTTCCAAGTGGGAGTCTGTTGGAGTTGGTCACCTAGAACCAACTACTTTTTAATTTATTAATTAATGAAAAATATTGTCACATCTGGATTGTTCTTCTGTGTGACAATGCATGTGATAATGCCCCAAGGATAGCTGTTTCATTAAAGGGTCATAGCAGATCCCTACTATGATGAGAACCTGGAAGTGCCATAACACTATTCTTGAATATATGTTCTATGGGAAAATGATGTTATTTGAGGGACACAAGTAATACATGCCATTAGGGTTGAGGACTCATAAATATTTGAGGCACCTTCTCCTGGTGTGTTCCCTTGGTGATATCTCAAAGGATATTATGAGAACGAGACCCGCAAGTTGGAAATACACATTTCATAGTGTCATTGGATGTTACTATCTACGGACATGTGTATTGGTCCTTAGTCATTAAGACTATTATTAATGGGTATTACAACTCATTCACATAAATATTTTGATGAATACTCTGATGACACACTATTCACAGCGAGGTAGGATACGTTGGGTGCGTCATTAGTAAAACTACATTAATAGATAATTTGAGAAAGGATTTGTCCCTTCTATTCCATAACGAAAGTAGATATCTCAGGCCCTTTGATGAAATTGATATATCCTAAACAAATCCATGGCCAAGGTAAGGAATGGGTGAGTTCCTTTCCAAAAAGTAAATGAATGAATAATTGAGCACATGGGTTGATGGCCCTTGAATGTAACTCGCTTGATTCAAGATATCGTGACAAAGGGATTATATTACATGGTAAGTGTTCATATGAGGTGACATGTCATTGCGGTATTAACTTATTTCTCTATACGTGCCTTGGTGTGTTTCTAGACGCTACCCTTGGACTTTAGGTAGGCTCCGCCTAATCCCACTAAGAAAGGGGCCTAGAGGGCCACACACTAAGGGTGTCCATGTATCTCTATTAAATATTTATTTAAAAAGTTAAATAAAGATTATTCCCGACCATGGTTTAATAATTATTTAAGGATTCTTGATCGAATTTATTTCAACACTAGTTATTAGAGAGAATATATTATGGGGAAAATAATATCTATTTATTAGTGAGTAATGTAGTTACATTTATTTAGGAAATAAATAGACATTACTTAAGGCCTAATAAATGTGGTTGATGAAATAAAGAAATATGAATGCAATATAAGTATACCATGTACATTGAATGTACACGCTGTGTAGTTTTCATGAAAAATGAGTACACACGTGTATTAATTATTACAGGCCGTGTAGTTTTTCTAGTTGGGATTTTGATGAAATAATATCATTTTATTAAATGATATTTATAATAATTAGCTTGGGTGCATGTCAAGGAATTAATCATTTGACATGGGGGTTTTAAATAAGAGTTAATGAAATAAATAAAATGCGTAACACGTTTATTTTTTGTCATAACTCTATAACCTCAAACCCGATTATAAATATCCTCACAACCCCAAAAAAATTTCTACAGAGAATCATTGTGGACAAAAAATCTAGATAATTCTCTCAAAACTGAAATAACTCCCTCTAAGAATGCTCTCATGACTGAGAGAGATACTCTTCCATCAGATCAAGGTGATGTAATGTGGACAATGCAAGCAAAGGCTTCTCTGCACTAGCACCTGGAGATTCCTTTGGAAACATCCAGAGATACGTGGAGCACATGTGGATCAAAACTAGAGGAATCCTACCCTTGGATTCTATGACGCAACGACTGATCACATCAGATCATGACCGGAGACATCAATGAATAAAGAATTCCATCATGGTAAATCTTGTCAATTAATTAAATTAATTATATCCAATATATAATGATCCTTATTTTCGATTCAGGGACTCCCTCTTTATTTTTCTGTTCTTAATTCTATTCTGAAGATCCAACATTTTATTATTGTGACAGATCTCAGATTGATCATTGTCATTGGTAAAATTAATGTGGGGCATACCCAACAATGCGCTTCTGTTGTACCCGGAACCTACACCTAGAAAATTAGAAACTCTTCATGTTATTTTGATCCTGAACTTCTGAAGATATTCGACGTCTCCATTGATATGGGGACCATTTCCCAAACCATATAAATCATTGTTCCCATGTATATATTATTTTACTTGTTTTTTTGTTTCCATATTTTCTTCATCTACAAACATTTTCACTTGTTAAAACTCCCAAAATTTTCACAATAATAACACCCCAACAAAATTGGGTAGTGGAAAGAAGAAATTACATAATACAAAACATGTCCCAACAAAAGTTGATTGATAAGTATCGTATAGAATGATACTAGAAGGATTTTGTTTATTCTATAGTATATATCCCCAAATAGATCATTGATATGTGATAATTAAGGGAGAACACCATATGAAATTTGGTACCAAAATAAACCTACAGACAAGTACTTTTGAGAGTTTGGAATTAAATTTTTTATTCTAAATAACAGGAAGAGTAAAAAATTTGATTATCTTGGTGATGAAGTTATATTTATTTGATACACATAACAGAGTAAATATAACAGTTTTTTCAACAACAAACTTAGAAAGATTATTGAGATAAATTATTTTGTGGTGGTTTAATGGGGTAAATGAAAACAACATATGGGTATATTTCACATAAAAAACTAATTTTTTAATTTGAATTTGATGAAGAAGAACAATGATCCTAAAGAGTTGTAACGAATGAAGTGGATTTTTATAAAGAATCAGATTGTAATGAAATTGTAGAAATTCAAGTAGGATGATGAAGACAAATGATCAGGGAAAAAATCCTCAAAAGAAACATTTTTGGAGATTAGATAGCCTTGGATCAAACCTTAATAATGAAGGTTTGGTTTACGGTATATTTTATATCTTGTATAAAACAAATTTGTTTTAATTAATCTGCAAGAGATATGATAAGGGTCAAGGATATAAATGAAGATCTTGACTAAATAGTGAAAAAAGACATAGGTATGTTATTCCATGTCAATGTGATAATATTTTTATAAAAAGTCTGTTTTTAGAAATAAAATTAATTATGAAGGTAATGCTATTTTGAATAAATCAATAATTATGCACAAGGGGTACTACAAAATTGAAGGAATTAACATTGATGAAACATTTACACCCATAACATGAATTAAAACTATAAATTTATTCTTATCCATGGAGAGTCCAAATGGTTTTATGGTATTCATAGTATATCAATTAGACATTAAATATTCTTTATTTAATAGTGTAATTTTTTGTGCCCCAGGCTCGATTAACCCCTGAGGGGTGCGATGCAGGGTTGAATCAATGGTTTAATTTTTTGTTTTTTGTTTTGAATTCAACCACTTGAACTTTTTATGGTTCTTAATCCACTTAGTGATATCTCATAGTGTCACATTGTGTGAACAATAAATAAGATAGAGTACAAAACATGTTATTTAACTGCTTTAATAAAAATACCTACTCCTTGAAATATTTGTTATTATCCAAAATATTTATTCTACACTATAATATTTTATTCAATTACAATGGGATATACAGATTCACACTGTATCTCTCTTGAATCCTCATAAAAGGATATTTATACTTCATCCCATAATGTTACAAGAATAAAAAATGTACTGCTCCAGAAACCTCACTATAGACATCTTCTCCTGAGTCACACAAGAGACCTCTACTCTCAAATCCACATTGGAGACTTCTTTTTTTCTTTAATGCTTCATCCAATGTAAGATTATTCGTTGATCTTACTTAATGATATTGATAGATCAAAAATTCCCATTTACCTATTTGAGTACCTTTTCAATGTCTATTAGTCATGCTCACAAATCTTTGATCATCTGTATCCGATCTGTTGCCTCTATGAATCAATGCTCAGAAATTTTTTCATTTTGATGAAAAAGTCCCTAAATCACTAATATTTGTAAAAGTGATATACACAAATTATTTAAGAATATTATATACATGAAATATCTTTCACAATGTTAGCTCTTTCTATCTTCTTTAATTCTCAAAATTTATGAACTCGAAGGTAATCGCTTCTAATAATCTTCATAGCTTCAGTCTAAAATTATGAAACATTAATTAATGGATTTTATAGAATACAAAACCTTATTATTTTAAATTATATTTAATTATGTTTTGGGTATCTAAACTTCTCAAGTGATTATTCATGTGTGCATGTTCACATGCACTATCCACCTTCAAGATTCATGGACTGGTGTAAAAACCCAAAGGGGTTTATACTTCTTTTATCTTTCATTAATGTAATGTATTAAATGTGTTTCATGAGTTTTATGCAACCACTTCATCCTACCTTATTAATTACAATATGTGAAGCTTATGATGTTCCAAATTTTATGTGATTTTTCACTAAATTAACATAATCAAAGTGTGTATCACCATGTGTATACACATAATCAAATAGGTTCTTTACATGATCAAATATTCTTCACTTATATGATTTCTTACAATAGGTTGTTTTATCAGGGTCTCCTCAAACACTTCATAAACATGTGTCTAGTGAGTTTCTTCTATGTAAAATATGCTGTGACTATGGCTATTTATCCCTCCTTTATATAATTATTTTAGGAAATATCTCTAGGGTTCTTTCAAAATATTGTTACATGAACCCTTCTTCCATTCACGTGAAATGGGTGGTTTCTATTAGTACCTTCATAAGACAATAGATGTTATCCATTATTGTCACCTCCATTTCTTCAAAATACATAGTCTTTTATGTTTTACCTTCACGAGAAGATAGTAATTTTACATTGATTACTTCTTCATTCCTATGCGTAACCAAGATGGTTTCACATTATCTTCTTCTTGTGATTTAATTAAATAGACTTCTCATACTTTTCATGAATGAATCAAGTGGATGCTCATTGTACATCACATGTAGGTTTCATACGATGGATTTATATTCATGAGATATTTATCGATCTATCAAATATAATAAAAAAAGAATTTCATTCCATAGAATATGGTCTTAGGAAAGTTCAAAATGATTTTTTTTAATTTTAAGACATGATGAGTATCTCTTAAAACACTCAATTATATTGGGATATTTTAATACTAGACATGTCATCTTAACTATATAGCACAAAAATGATCATGTGAACTACTTAAAAATTTCTAATGATAACTTCATTGAAAACATGATGTAAAGGAGAGCTTCTTGTGACGTCATAGAGGCCATATTCTTTGAAAACCAGAGTTATTCGTCTAACAATACTCGAACAATATGAAAGTTACCCATGATCATTCTTCTTCATAGAATTACATAAAAATGTCACAATGTTATAGTGATTTTACATGTCCAATAATTTATTATCCCACTTCTATAATATATTATTAAGATCATCATGTGATGTTATAATGCGACCGTTGCTGGTTCTTGTGACAGGTTCTTGTGATGTCTTCTCGAACTGTCTTTGTTCTTATAAGGAATTAGTATAAATGAATAAAGAAGTTATATTACTTGATTAAATTTTATAAAGCCTTGTATTGATGTATTTTGGTGGATGTTTTTCATAATCTCATTCAAATAGTGGCTTCAGTGAAATGATGAAGGAAAAGTCACACATTGAATACATTCTATGCAAGAACACTGTCAACACCTCATTTCAAATATGCATAGTTTAGAATTGAAATTGATGGTGATGATTGGACTTATCGAATGAAAAAAAATTTATTTAGGACCCTTTAAAAAATGGGTGGATAGTACAGTGATTCACATACCCCACATTGAAAAGAATATTGTTCTAGGGTACAATTTATCATTCAATTGGTGACCATTATTCTTTTGATTTAGGTGCAAGGTTCATCACCCGTTCCACCTACACACACCTGCAGTTGGGATTCAACCCTACAGATTCTAGCCCATACTATGCACACATTTGGGTGTATACACTTTTTGGTCCTTAAACATAGGCCTGATTACACCTTCCATCTCATATTCCCCTACCACCCATTGGATGGCCTGAGTTGGCTCCCACTAGGCATGGTTGACCTTGTTTCCAAATGAGACTATGGTTTATCCTTGTACATGGAAATCTAGTAGGTTGGGCACTTTTTTTAATAAGTCTATAATATAATAAATATCAAAATTCTAAGTATAGAAAATGTTACTAAGCCATATCAATAAATTTAAACAAACTCCTTTCATATTATCTTCTCAAATAAATCCCTCAACTCCTCATTATATATTAATTTATTTTTTTACAGAAATATTAATTCCTGTTTCGAAAAATAAAACATGTAATCATATTATTGAATTTCCTTCTAAGAAAATCTTCATGAAAATTCATATTTTCATGGTCCTCAAATCTTCTACACTTTTGGAATAAATGGGAAAAATACAAATCACATGAGTCAATAAGTTGGGATAAATTTTCTCCCCATCACTGATAATCAATACTCAAATTGAAAATGGTTTATTCTCAAAAGAATGATTATATCCATTATTAAAATTTTAAAATCACTTATATGAGATGAATGGTTTTACATGGTTCTCTTAGAAAATAACCTTTAATTAATCTCTTATAAGTCTAAATATAAAAACCCAGTAGAGAAAACAAGATAGATTCGACCAGAAGAAATCAATAAAATACCATGCAAGTGAAATCACACTCAAGAATTATCAAATATTAGTAATGGGATTGGAAATAATTATATCTATCAATGTAATGATTAATACAACATATACTTCAACATAAACATTAAAATTTTCATGTGAAAGAGATATGGACTACCCTTTTGTATCATCACAACATTAATTAAGTACCCTTTTAATTATAATGATTAAAACAATTAAGAACAAGGGATGAAAGTGATATTGAAATGAATCAAATTACAATTTAATAAATCTTTTTATAAGTTTCACATTAACTATATATTGAAGATATAACATATTCAAATTATCAATGATCCATAAACTGGATTTTATAAAATTAAAAAACGATTTGCAGTCAATTTTCAATGATCCCCCTCATGGGATGTAAAAATCTCCTTTAATTCTTCATATATTAAAATAATCATTTATATATATAAGGGAATAATGAGGGTTATTATTATTCATTAGGAGATACATTTAGGATGAGATATTTCTCTCCACCATGGATATTAATTTTTCCTAATATCCTTATTTCCATTGTGTAGAGTATCCTTTTCTATTATAGTCATTTGGGTACATATTATCTCTGATTCTTTTATTTTAACTTCAAACAGATCCCACTACCTATAAATATTATCAAAACAATTGGGTGAAGTATGTGAAAACTTATCACACCTTACTAAAAAGTAAACATATTTTTGTGGAATAGATTTTTCACATAGACTTCTATAAAAACTTTCCTTCCTCTTTCTTAAGAATGTTTTTAAATTTTCTAAAAATGCTTATCCAATTTAAATTGATTTTCCTAAATAACTAAGAATTGTTTCATAACATTCTCTCTATTATCAAAATCATCACATGACTCACAACATTTTTTAAATTTTAGACTCTTACCTTTCTCATCATAAGTGATATCTCATGTCTGTGTAGTCATGCATTTCTCAACATTATGTCTCTTCTATTAACATACTATACCATCATTTTTTGGGCTTTATATATGTTTTTATTAGTTGATTAGATGAAATTTTGGCCACATAATTTTGTCTATGAGAGTATATTCTCATTTGTTAATAATTAATCCCCCTTATTTCATGCAAGTGTTCTGAGAATGACATTTTATAAAAACATAAATAAGTTTTGTGCCCATATTTTTCACAACACCAAATAAACCACTGGACTTATATCTCTCACCTTGATATATATTATTTGTAGACATTTTTATTGGCTATGATTCATTAAACTAATTATTATTTTTTCTAGGGGAAATTATTTTATTAACTCATTTCTATATCCCTTTAATATAAGAGAGGATCTATCATTGTTCTTCTTGATGATAGTTGTATTATCATACTTCTTATTCTATACAAATCTCATGAATTACTTTCACCATTTTTTCATAATTGCATTTTTTGTATTCTCTTCACATTATCAGATGATTTTTAAATGATGTATACATTCCACCACTCATCATAGCAATTAACAATTATATTTAAATAGTCAAAGGAATATTCGATGAATTCAAGTCTATTCTATATACATAGATTCATTTTATGTGAATTTTCATTCTCTAATGTAGGTTTTATCTTTTCTCTTGTTTTTCTCCTCCTAAATGAAGGTCTTCTATTATTTTCATGAATTTCCATGTTATTCAAATATTCTAACGCTTCATTCCCAAACATACAACAACAATAATTATAGTAAATGAACTTTTTTATTTTCTTTTATAGTGTAATCTATTTAGATATCACAGATTAAAACCATTTTTATTTTTGGTGACATAACCATTCTTTGGGATGATTATAAGTTAATTGTTCTTTATGATTATTTTCATATCCTCCCTTAATGTGGTGGATTTAATTGAATTTTAAGCATAATATTTTTCCCAAAGTATGGTTTTAAACCAGTAACATTACTTGTAACATCATTAATACATCAACTAGATTCTGGTTAATTGGATGACTTCTTCTTGTAGGATGATTCCATTTGATTAGATAATGATTTAATGTTATTTATAAAATAATAATAATTAATTAAAACCTAAGTGGAAGAATATTCTATTTTAGTTCATTAGGATGTTTCATATTGAGGTGATTCATAATTATTCAGTCTAACTTCCAACTCCAAACAATTCATTTTAATGGAGTTGTTCTTATCCTCCACTGATCTCAACTAGGCTTCCCAATACTCCTTTAGCTACTTCATTTGTTCTTTATGCATGCTTATTGACTATTGAAATTAATTTTCTATATCTTTTAACCTAGTATCTCATTCCTACAGTTGAGAAATGTTTACGACCATGAAATCCTTTTGAAACCATTAAAATGCAAGGAAATATTTTTCCAATACAATCTCAAATAATTATTTCTAAAAAAACATCCTTGAAATTATTCAACAGTCTCAACTGGTGTTTCTTTACAATATAAATCTATTTCTTCCATTTATTTCACTTGTTTTGGGATAATGCTTGTTATCCCAAATATTTTATCCAATTCCTCTTGCATAATATTATCCTCTTCTGGGGGCTATAATTTTTCATCCTAAAGACTCATGATACCTTCAAAAATATTCTTTAAAAACTTTGTTGCGGAACTTCTTCATATGTTATTTGAATTCAAGGAGTATATCACTATGTGATACATCTATATCACATCTTGATTGAGATTCATTGTAAGAATAATAAATAAAATAATATCTATAAAATATACCATTTTGATTACCTTCACATAGTGGTATATCTATATTTAATATAAGATTATTTTTAAATTTCTTGTATGATTTTTCTTTATAGTATCATATGTATTAACATAAATTTATATATTACTATTCTTTGAAGTAAATTACTTTTTTATCCTTATGAGTTATCTCACCCATTTCCTAAAATAATCATTTTATAAATTAAATGTATTATTTGTTATAGCCTCGAACATGAAATCTCCTCTATAATATAATAATAAATTATAATGGTCAATATAGAGTCACACTATATCTATGATAAATCCATATAGGAGGTTATTTATACTCCATCCTATAATTTTTCCAAAATCCACATTTTCATATTCTATAATCCACACAAGAGACTTCTTCTTCTGATTCACAGAAGAGACTTATACTCTCTAATCCACATTGGATGCTTTATCATTTCTTCAAGCCTTGATCCACTATATATGGATTGTTTGATAGTCCTCCATGACTGTACAGGTCCACACATTACTATGTACCTATCCAAGTATAATTTCAAATCCATTTGGTCCTTCTCATACTTTTATGATCACTTGTATTTGATTAATTGCCAGAGTGAAACAATACATAGGCAATATTTCTTTCAAATGATGAATAATTGACCTCAATTATCTATGTGAAAGTGATAAATTTAACATCTTCAATAATATTATATGCAAGAAATATCTGGCACAATGTCATCAATTTATATCTTCTTGAAATCCAAAACACAGTCAACTCAATTGAAATATTTTCAGATAATTTTCTCAACATTAGTCTCAAATTAATAACACATCAATCATGGATTTCATAGTAGATAAAACTTATTATTTTATGTTCTATTTAATTTTGTTTTTGTTATCTATAATTATTAATTTATTACTCAAATTTCTATGTTCACATACACTATATTCCTTTAATCTTTAGGGATTTGTGCGTGAACCCTAATGGGTATAAAGTTGTATTTGTCTTTTATTTATGTACTGCATGAAATGTATTGGATGAGTTTTACAAAACCACTTAGTTATCCCTTATTCATATTATCAATTGAGGATAATCATGCATCATGGTTTATGTGAAATTTTCACAAAAATCACTTGATCCAAGTATGGCTCACCAAGTGTCTTCACATAAGAAAATAAGCAATTCCGAAGATCAAATATACTCACCTATGTTATTTTTCATGATAGTTTGTGTCTGTGGGTTTTACACAAACAATTTCAAAGTTCTATTTTATGTGTTTATCAATGTGAAATTGGTTCATTCCATGGCTATTTATCTCAACGTAGTGTAACGAGTTTAGGAAATATATCTAGGGTTCATCTGCAAGAGTGTTACCTAAAACATTTGTCCCTTCATGTGACACAAGTGGTGTCCATGAGTACTATTACAAGAAAAATAGGTGTTGTCCATGGTAATCTCTTTCCTTTCTTCATAATACATTTAGAATCATCAGTTTCAAAAATATTAGACAATGGTCACTATATTGGGATTCCTTTCCCTTAACATTATGTAACCAAGATGGTTTATAAATATCTTTTACATGTGACCAAATCATGAAGAATAATATTACTTTGTATGAATGATTCATGTGGAAAATCACAATCCTTAAGATTATGGTTAATGAAATTGATATATTTTCATGATAGACTTATTGATCTATCAAAATAAATGATAAATTACTCACAAATGAGCCTTTGTATATATATAGCCACGATTTCACCACCAATATCCAACGTTTAAGGTAAACTGAGGACAGTATAAAATTCCCAATGATCTCATGATCATTTCATTTCTTATATCATAACTTCTACATGCAATACTGAAATTATCAAACATACCACATGAATATTTCACATTATTAACTCATTGATCATTAAATGGCTATGTGAGATTCCTCCGATGTCACGATGTCCATATTCTTTAAAAAACATTAATTCATATATTAATACCATCAAAAGATAGAAGATACTCATGATTTTTGTTTTTATTTTGATTTTGTAAAACATTCATGATGTTATTTTGATTTTACATGTACCATCATTGTTCATTTCTCCTTTATCACATGATCATAAGATCATCACATGATGCTATAATGAAATTTTTATTGGTTCTAGTGATAAGTTTTGGTAATTTCTTCTTGTACTATATTTATTATTTTAATTCATTTGTATGAATAAAAGAGAAAATTAAATTCAATTCAATATCTTGATCGAGATTTGTCTTGATGTATTTACATGGTAGGTTTTCATGAGATCAAGTGAAAATTGGGCTCATTGAGATGAAGAATATGAAGGTACACTATGAATAATTGCATCATGGTAGATCGATTGACATCACATTTCAAATATGTGTAGCAAGGAATTAAAATGAATAATGATAATTAACATAATTAGATGGAATTATTTAATTTCATCTCTTTAATTGGATGGTGAATAATATGCGAGGTCCCATGTTTGACATTGAAACACCAGTTGGATTGGGGTGTGATATATCATTCAATCAATGACTGTTGTTTATTCTCAACTGCTATGGGGTTTAGCACCCATTCCACCAACACACGCCCACCCCAGGGCTTCAATACTATAGTATTCATGCACATAATATGTGTATCTATGGGTGTGAACACTCTACTTTCCTTTCACATGTGGTTATCCACACATTGCGACCATTATGCCTCATACTGCCCCCTAGATGGCCCAGGATGGCTCCCCCTGGGCATAGTTGACTTTGGTCCCACATGAGCCTATGGTTGAGGTTTGGACTTGGATGGATAATAGATTAAAACTCTTTTTAAGAGGCCATAATAAAATATTTTTTAAACATCAATTTAAAGGAAATGTTACAATGAAATATCAATAAATTCCAACCAACACATTTATTATTCTCATCTCAAATAAATCCTTCAATTCCTCATGCAATAATGTTTTCTTTTTTTTCATGGCCTTATTAATTAACCTTTTGAAAAATAAAACAAGGAATAATATTATTTATCAACCTTCTATGAACATCATAATTTAAATATATATTTACATGGTAGAAAAATCATCTACAATTTTCATTTCAATTTAAAAGATCCTTGTCACTTGAATTTGAAAATTAAGATGAGAACAAAAAATATTCAAAGTTCTCATGGATAATTTTATAAGATAGAAATCCAATTAGATTAGATGAATGAATAAAAATTCTCATGTATTTAACATTTTGTTAACCATTACATTTTGAATTATTGATAAAAAATGCAATCAATCATCAAAATCCTTGAAGAGGAAGTGTATATTTTGTAACCCAATGGGTTCCCCATTAATGTAGATGTAGGAAATGTGTTTCAATTAAATAATTGATTTTATGGCCTCAAACAAGAACTTAGATCATATTATTCCAGGTTACATAAATTTATTAAGAAGTTTGGCATATATAAGGAAAAAGTTTATCACATCCTGTATATCTTGAAGAATAATGAATAGTGATTAATATTTTTTATCTATGTTGATGACATAATTTTTGGTGGCTCAGATGATAACTAATGAATATTGTTTTTTTGAAAATCATGACATGAGAATTTGAGATATCTATAATTAGTGAAGATTCAATTTTTCCTTAGCTTTAGGGTCATTAAAATATTGGATGAGGTATTTATCTAAAACACCAAATATTCTAAAGAGGTTTTAAGAAGTTTTTAATTAGATAATTTTAGGAACATTACAACTATAAGAGAGACTAGACTACAATTATCAAAAGATGAATGGGAAAATTGGTCTATGTGACCATAAATCCTCAAATCATTAGGATTTTACATTAATTTACTTTTAATCAGGTAGATATTTTATCTATTAGTTTTCAAGATGATATTTTATTAATGTGACAAAAAGAATATACAAATTAAATCTATGAAAATAATACATTGATATATCGATCTTAAAATACACTATGGGTTCTTCTACCATAATGATTTATAATTATTTTAGATGTACTTATGAATATTGGGATGGTTCAGTAGATGATAAAATGTGGTTCTATTTATATTCAGAGTTTATGTATATCATGGAAAGGAAAGGAGAAGAATTATATATCTTTGGGAACTATAGAGAATGAATACATTGTTGTAAATCTAGCATAAACCCAATTATTATGAATGAAACAAAAACTCAGTGATGTGGATGTTGATGTAATTTTTCATATTCCAATAATGTTTGATAACACAAGTAAGATCAATGTAATAAAAAATAATATCCAAAATACATGGACCAAGAACATTGAGATCAAATATCATATTATAAAGGATATTTCAGAACAAGGAATTTAGGTTTTGAATTATTTTTAAACTCATGATCATATTGACATTATATTGACAATGGCATTAACCAAATTGGTGTTTTAAAAGCATTATATGCCTCTTAGTGTTCAATCGTATCTATCCACTTAATTGATTTCGTAGTGGAACCAAACATTTGATAGTTTATTTTATACGAATGGAAAATTTTATCACCTTGATTTATTGGATTTAAAACCATACCATATAAAATTTTAGATAATTAATCTCGTTGGGTACTTTACAAAGGGGGATGGGTAGAAGTGTTTGAAAATGGGAGATAATGTCAATGAAAAATCAAGGGAAAAGATGTGGTAATTTAAAGGATTCAAAGAAACTTATAAAATAATTTTCACTCAATTATTGTTTCTCAAACTGAGCATGGATCCCATGGGATTAGATTTGTTGATTAGTGTCTCATCCATACACATCACGAACATAGTGTTTTCAAAGGTGGATGCCTTATTCATTAGAGCGTCTGAATTATGATCAATAATCCCAAAGGGGGTATTTTTGGAAAAACCCCCTTTCAATGTTTTTATGATTTGTTTTTATTGAAAATTTGATCTCTAGTAAGGTTTTGAAGAAGTGTTCTATTAGGTATAAGGATCCCACACCACATGTCACACTATATCCTCTAGAATTTGTGAATTTTGATAATCCCGTGTTAAATATCCATCATCTATTCTATAATTTTTTTTCAGATTCCATATCTTGGTAGGCCACTAATTTATGGTATATCCCACACTATGTAAGGTTACACAGCCCTATATCCCCATTCCTAAGGGTAAAACGACCATTGTGTAAAAGTAAGAAACTATTACTCTACTCATATAAGGGTAACACACCAAATACACATGCCGCGTAATGTTCAATATGAAAGAACATAAGGATATCATCCACTTAATATTTAGATATGTCCATTCCTAGATAGTAGTTTATTATATAGTCTCCATGGAAGAGAAGGTATTAATATCATAACTATGACATTCACTATGGAAGGTCTGAATTTAAAATGAGTAATGATTTTTAGATTCTCATACCTATAGGATCTTATTTCAGAGAGATGTGTCTACACCTCAATCTTATACATGTGGAACAATTTTAGTGGATATTATATTGGAGATCATGTGTAGATTAATGGATGTGTTATTAATCTAGGAGGAGTGGATCCTGTTAACTACAAGACTTTATGTCAGATTGTTGTTGATCACACCATATAGAGTAATGAGGAATTGATTTCTGCATTGTAGTGAACATGGCCATGCCATAATACCTAAAAATATGGTTCACACTATACCATATCATATATGACCATGCCACAACCTATTTGTTTCAGTGTGATTTCAATATCATCCATAAATTGAAAGAAAGAGAGTATTTGATGAAATATATGGATATTTAATACAGTTAAATGGTGAATGATGTCCCTAATAATTATAAGGGACATTTGAAATAATCATTTCGGAAGGTAGTTAAACACTAATCATTAGATTAAAATAAAAAGTAGAAGATTCATGCTATATAGAGTATGGGGGAGAAATAGGGATAATTTTAGGATCATAATTTTAAAGGGTTATTATAAATCTAATTTGGGAGGTTTAAGGTTTAATAAAGTGTCATTATAGGATTTCTATTGTCACTAGAAAATGAAATTATTGTTTATGAATATAAAACCCATCATTTGAGTTTGATTTCAACCTCTTCATATGAAGAAGGAAAGATTCAATAGGAGAATCAGTGAATTCCTTGTCACTGGAGATAATTGATTTCTCTAATTGATCTTGGTATTGAAACAAGTGGGTTAATGTTACCACTAAAAATTATAATTATAATGTAGTGAGAATTTAGTGGATTTGGTGCATATGCACATTGTCTTGCATTATCCTTGGAGAAGACCATTGAGGGGGAACCAAGTAAAATCCCTTGGGTTGTTTTCTACATTAATCTCTCTTTAGGGGACCAGTAGAGAGAAATAAATGATTGAATCATATACATATTCATGGAATACTTTTTTAAAAATTAATACCCTGATCCATACCCTCCCTCATTCAAGTTTTTTTCATGTATAAATATCTAATATAAATCATTAAAATATTTCTTGGGATACCTCCTCTTTCCAAAACTCCAGAAAATATGTATAGCCTTGTACATTTTCATCTACACTCATCTAGTGATTTCTTTCCTTTTCTTCAAAATCATTTTTCTGTATGGTGAATTTAATATACCCTTATTTATTGAATCATTAATTATTGGTTTTTAGACTTATATTCACATAATATATTCATTAATTATCATAATTTTAACATCTTCAAACACTAGTTCAGGTTTTCTGGTATGATTGTTGAAAAAGGTGACCATCACTACACAATATTCCAGCACAAATGATAGGAAAAGAAATACCTGCATCAAAAGTAAATGTTACTTGAACTTACTCACATTGACTCCAAGCCATTTTATGGTCATTAATATGGTCTGAAACTATTATTTATATCAATAATCTCATACTGAACAATCAATGCATTATAAACACTTTGTTTAATTCTATCTGGTCTTCATACATTTCTATCAGGAAAACCATCAGTTTGACCATTGTTTTATTATCTTGTATATTGAAGCCAATATTTATTTCCAATGACATCATCATTAATCTATGTTACTTATGATCCAATCATCCCCATTCAAATTTCTTCACCATCTCTAGTTTTACTCAATTTAATAGAACCTCAAGGTCATATTATATGAAATAATTTTTGATCTTTGTCATAGGGAGGCCAAAGTATTTTCCATAAAACATATGAATCCTAATATTTCTATGTTATAACACAATTACACCTATGAAGTGACTCCCGTGGATTCTAGTAAGTTCATCGAAGAAACCGTAACAATGATACCTGAGTATACTGATAATAATCTTGTGTCCTGATCCATGATTTGATACCACTTTTTGGGATAATATGGGCATAAAATTGAGATAACAAGATGTTAATCCACTAGAAAGAGGACCATGAATCAACCAAAAGTTTATCTACCTTATAAATTCACATGTAGTGGAATTTCACACATCATATACTAAGTGATATGGAACCAAAGAATCTTGAATGCACTCTAAATCATCATGAAAAATTATATTTAAAAAACACACACAATTATACATAAAAAAAAAGGAAAAAAATTGAAAAGTAAATAATTATTTTATTCTAAAAGGTTTATATTTTCACCCTATGTCCATGGGAGAACATCCGAGATAGTATAATTATAAATATTTAATTTATATTACAACTTATAACATATTAACCACATGGATTTATATGATAAAGTAATAACTTAAAAACATAGTAGGTTGTCCCACCACACATATATATAGGGATTTATCTAATATTTTTATTTAGGAAATACCTATAATTGTGGGACTCAACCCTATATAATAGTAAATTTTGGTCTCTTATAGAAATATTAAACATGATAGGATACTTCTAGTTGACTAATTGCATTACCATTCACCAGATACCCTTACTCACTAATAGATTCAAAATCTATTGAACTTATACATCCATAAAAATTTCCTTCTATTAAACCTATTTTCTACTGATCTCTCCTCTCTTAACCATATTCTAGTGAACTAAAAATGGAGTCTTGAATATTTTTCGTAATTCTAACACTCCATACTTGTATTCTCTAACTATATATCCACATCATAACCACCATAACATCATGTGTAATGAACATTTGATTTTTGGATCATTATTTTTAGAAAATATTTGAATTTTTTGTCCTAGAGATATAGATTTTTTGATAATTGAGATTTATATTAGCTTCTAAATGGTTGAGAAATATCTATGGGATGTACTTAGATATGAAATTAATCTTGAGATATGTTTTGTGTTCTTGGGTGATAGTCAGAGTGGGGTTGGCATAAACCACCTTGAGGAGTTTTCCTACAGGCAATTAACTACACTACGACCCCTTTGGTCATGTCACAAAGGCCATCCACATCATGTTTCCTAGGCTTCCAAGATCATCTAATGACTTTTGATCCCAAAAATTATTATTGGAAGTTATTTATTAAGGCAAAAAAGACATGTCATGGTGAGTCCCTTGAAGGGGATGGTACCATCATGGGGTATTGGGTCGTGCTATGAATGATAGTCATGGGGAATTTTGGTATCACAAGGGATGGAGGTTTTGTGAGAGGTGTCACACTATGAAACTTCACTCACATTGTGACATAGTTTATGTTTGGGATATTACACTAGGACCCACCCCCTTTAACATTTTTTTAAATGGGGGTAGACTCATCATTTTGGGGTAAACAAAAATCTGATTTTAGGCTTAGGGGTTATTGGGGAATTAAAAATTCAATGGATCCTCCCCCTTTCCCTATTTCAACCCCAAACTAGAAAGGGGTGATTTTTGTTGGTTATACAACGATTATAGTTGGGGTTTTCACTCTTCTATCATTCATTTTTCCCTCTCTAACAACAAGTATGTGGAATTTAAATTTTTGATTTTTGAATAATTTTAAATAAATCATGGGGATATAGGGTGGGAATGATGTTTATTTTTTATTAGATTGGATATAGAGGATCCTAGAAGGATGAATGAATGAGGTTCCATGTTTTTTTGATGAGAAAGAGATACATAATTATTCTTTTGGTGAATATGAATCATTTAATTAATTTGAGTAATTAATTTTACTAAGATATAATTAATTATTTAGATGTTTTTTCCTAATATAAGGGCTCGGGTGATGATACGAAATTTGATGAGCTATTTATGGGACTGAACAAGGATGAGCAGAGTGCCAGGAGGATAGTGACTCTAGGGTAAATCTAGGAGGTCCCTTTAATAAAAAACCATATTCATGTCAATGAATGAGTTCATATTACTATATGTTTTTATTAGAATGAGTAAATTTATAATAACTAACAGTCCCCTAGGTAAAAGATATGCGATGGAATTAAGCCTCATAGACATGGAATTTGTGCTCCATAACACATTGTGTGTGTTGGGATCTCCCGATGACTATATCACCAATGGGAAAATCTGTTTCTTGATTTTATGTGACCTCAAGTTGGTTTTAGGATATATAATGAGTTTTAGTATCCTAATATTGATTCTTTCAAGTAGTGAGATAAGCATGAGATGCTTAGTATTTATATGATGGGTTGGATAGTCGTATGTCTCACCCTTTTCAAAAAACACCCTCTTTATAGTAGGTTCAACTACTAGTATGTTATATGAGTAAGTTAAGTCCTATAGGTATTGATGAGGTGTAAAGGAGATGGTTTCCTCTAGGTGTTATGTGAGAGTGATTTCATAAGGGGGTGCGAGATGAAGCTTGAGTCACAATCATGGGAATTTTTGAAATACATGGCATCAGGTTGGTAAGAGGGTTAGAGTGATTTATCTTTAGATAATCCAAAGATAGTATGACTTGATTATGATGTGGAATTGGAAGAGGACATGTAACAGTCCTTGGGTCCAAGGTAAATAAAAGACTATAGGAAATAAGAACATTATGGGGTATACGTCATGGAATTCTTCCATAATTAGAGATCCAGATGGCTCTAAGGATAATAGTTGATCCCCAAGTAGGTAATATGAGAATGTTGATAGGACAAACATGGTTTGATTATGAAAAAAATATGGTCTTGATGATATTATACTATGTTTCTAGGTGGATGACAAGGTGTCTTTTTGAATGTGGGTCTATTTACCAAGTGAATTTAAACCAAGTGAAATGTTGGTGAGATAGTGGGATGAGATTCATGACCTAATTGTTGTAAAACTCTTATATATATAATGTATTTGTGACAAGTTATAGATCCTAGGTGATAAATTATTGATCTCAAGGATTTTAATCAACATGATTGATATGGTATTGGATGAAACCCACCTTCATTGAGAAGGTAATGGTTGATATGTGAAAATAAACCTTCCATGAGTGATTAATTTGTGATATAGATAATAGACTCACCATGAGGGATAAGGCATTGTTGTGGGTTATATTTACGGAGAATATTTACCCAGGTTGTTAAATGACATCATATCCTTATCTAAGTGATAAGTTATTAGTTAGGATAACGACCCAATCTTGAGTGAGAAGATGTTGTCATAGATATCCTTGAGTGAGAAGGTGGGTTCAGGGGTTGATGAAAAACCTACCTTGAGTCGTATAGTAGTAATCAGAATGTGATATAGGGACTTAACTTTAGTGATAAGGTAGAAGTATGTACTTTATATGAGACCTTCCATGAGTCATTGTAGATGGTATAAGACATGGATATAGGACCACATGGATTGATAAGTATGAGTGAGTCATGGATGTAAGATTCAACCCTACATCTTTAGGTATTGGTAAGGACTTGGTGATGTCCTACCCCGAATAATAGAGTTTGGATGAGGTTTTTTGATTGAGAAACTAGATTATGGCATAGGTAGAATAAGTTATGGTTGTATGTAAGTGTTTAGTTTTTTAGAATATGATGTCCTAATGTTTTTATGTGTGATATTGGAATTAGGTGGACTCTAGAAAGGTTTAAATAAGGTATGGTCAGGTGTCATGGCAGATGGGTTAGAACATGATAAACTGGTGTGATGGTTTATATTCAATCATTTATTTTTCACATGAATAAACACAAATAAATTTGTATATATTAGTGGTAATTTTTTATGATCCAACTAATATTTACTTCACACACCCTTCACTAGTACTCTGGAGAATGTTCAAACCTTTTTTCCACTTTCATGTTGAGTAAATGTTGTGTAGTGGATCATAGATGGGTAGCTAAACATGTTTTTAAATTTTAGATTAGGTAACACCTATGGATAGTAGTATATCATATTATATTTTTTTATTTTATATATTATCATATTGAAGGGAAATCATTTTATTATTGATTGTATTACTATAAATTCATTTGTTATTTCATGGTTGTGCATATTGATTTAATTATACTTTGACTATTTCGATGGATGATGTTTGGTAATTTTGGTGTTTTTATTAATTTAAATTTGACATTATAGTATATAAAATGTATGATTTAGTCCCTATTTACATGTTAGAGGTCTCTCGAATATGTGGTGGTGCACTTGAGTCAATGTGATGTCACTATCCATGACATCAATGAGTATTCTCTCGCTATAACATGAAAAATTGTATCAAAAAATAATTTTCTTATCATAATACTTATATATAGTAGATAGGGAGTATGGATCTGTCAAATCTTATGATAGACCATGGAATTTGGATCCATAAACTTCTTTCTGGTGTAATGTTTTGGTTAAAAGGTTTGTGGGATTTTTTTCCATATATTTTATTATTATGGCTTAGATATTTATTAAAATATGATGCATTTATTAGAGGTTATTATTTGTTTTTTGGTTCTTGTATCATTTTCAAGAGTCCATTTTACTGATATCATATTTAGTAAATAGGATTCACATGACAATAATGTTCTTGTATGTGGTTGATTTAACCAGTGATGGGGGTTTAATTGTTCTAAATGTAAAAGGAGACATATATTTAATTTTACCATATAACATGTCAATGTGATTCAAGTTATCTAAACCATGAAATTTTCTTCCTGATGATAGGTGTTGTGGATCTTATGGTGGTATATTCTTTCATTAAATCCATATTGTACCTTCACATAACAGATATATAATGACCCCTTGTTAGATAAATATAGACATTAAATGTCCTGACAATGACTCGATGAATTTGAGATACACATGATACATGTTATGGGTTTCATTGAGGATGTGAATACCCCTAATATTTCTATATAAGTCATTTGAGATGACTTTTTCATGAGATGCACAACAACCTAAGTGCTTCATGTGTCGATGTTGAGTTTAGAGGAACATTTTGGTTGTATGAAGAACCCTATTTATTATGGATATTATTTTTAGTGGAAAAAATAAGTATGCTTGGATTCTCCTTATTTGGAATGATTCTCAGTGGTGGGTGATCTATAATAATACCTTTAATGAGTGATATGTCCAATTCTTGTTTAAAGAACACATTGATGATTTATTTGGGCTAAATAAGATTAACATGTAGTGGGGAATAGTATGTTTTATAGGCGTGTGACTATAGGTTTGAAATATCTGACCCATTAAAGTGTGATTTGAGTTTTATGAACAATTTTTATTGTTTCATACATCAATTATAATTTGATTAGATTGAGTTGGATAATGTGTAAGAACTCGTGATGGGGTTAATTATAGGATCACAATGCCTTGTGAGTAGGGGATTGTGAATTGGAATGAATTTTTAGTGAAAATTATTGATTCATGGTGGAAGGAGAGAACAAATTACATATGGTTATATTGGGTTTGAATATCAGTTATAAGTCATGCGTTGGTTGGGGAATGATGAATTCTATAAAATGCATATATGAATAGTGACATAAGGGTTTGATGATAATGGAAGGTATCTCTCTATATAGAGATCAGAAAATGTATATGGATCATGGAACCACTCAACGGTTGATTTGGGTTGTATAGTTATAGGGGTCCTTAGAAATGGTGTGATTGGATTGAGAATAGAAAAAAGTATGCAATGTTGGAATTCATCTCGCATTATGCTTGAGGTGCGGTGTAATGGATGTTATATAGTTGGGATTAAACCATTGGATGTTAAAGGGTGTGATACTATTTATGGGTGTATTTTTGTTAAAAATGAGGATAATGCTACTAGAGAGATAATAAAAGGTGGTGATCAATGATTAGGTGAACACTCTGGTACAAGTGTGATGGTTAGGTCTATTTATTACATTTAGTTATGGAAAAGAAATGGTATTTTGGGATCAAGAATTGGGTTCATTAAAATTATAATAAACAAAACCATTGTGGGGAGCATCATATCTTCCCATGAGGTATGAATCTCATGTAATAAGGTTCATCGATTTGGTGATACTGGTTTGTGTACAGTTGAGATGGAATCAAGATGTCAGTGTGTACAATGATATGATAATATCTAGTTCCATAGTAAACACTAGATTTAGTTTTCACATGTGGTGTTAGATAGATTTATAGTATTATCATAAAGATTAAGATAGATTTAGAGTTCCCCAAGGGTGAGTCAAATTAAAGATTCATTAGTGCTCATGGTTGGAGTACGATGTGTGGTGTAGGTGTTTGAGAGACCAATCATGAATTACAACTAGTGTTGGACATTGAATTTGAAACAAATGTTTGAATGATTTTATGATGCATCTTATAGTTAAGGAATAATGATTTGGTGATGTTATAGTTTTCTGATGGGTGATGATATATATTATTGAGAATTATTCGACAGAGGGGGACTAAGTTATTTTTTTCATGGAACTGAGTGCAGTGAGGTGGAGATCACATTAAAGACATTGCTGGATTTTTGGAATTGAGTTTTTGGCTAGGAATTATTATGTGGGTATAATAATATTACAAGAACTGAATATGTTTATATATTTTCAATGTATTGGTATAGATAAGTGTAATTAAGTTCTATATTAGTGTTAGTGACCCTAATGAGTATATAGATAAACTATTCAAGAATAGTATGCTTTATAGTTTGGAGATTATAACAGAATCTTTTTTGGTATTCAAATATATAATGAAATGAGTAAATGTTGAATTAAATACCAATGAATGATGATTTTGGTGGTTATAAGACCATTGTATATTATCTAGAATGAGAAATGTTTTGGTGGAGGGTTTTTAATGAACTGATAATTTTCTGGTCATTATTTTCTATGAAAATTTGAATTTTTGATCCCAGAGCAAGGGTTGTTTTGATAATCAGCCTTCAAATCAAAATTTTAGGGGTTGAAACATCTGTAAGAGATGTTTTAATATATATATCAAGTTCTGTTAGGTGTTTCAGGTGCTTGAGTTAATATTAGTGTAGTGTCATGGTGAATCACTATTGATTTTTTTCTATAGGAGTCCATTCAAACTGTGACCCCTTTATACCTGATTGGTTGGACTACATTAAGGAGTCATGTCATGGTGGGAATGATGGCTACACCACAAAGTGAAAATAATTACACTGATATATAGTCAATCCATATGGTGTGAGGGTCACACCATGATGAGTCCCCTGAACGAGAGGGGAATGCGAGTGTGTGTTGGGTCATGTCATAAGGAAGCATCGTGGGGTGATAGGGTGTCACGGGGGAACGTGGTCACGAGTTTGGAATTGTGTTATGAACACTTTTGTTTCACTATAAACTATCCTAAGGAAGGGGCATTACATTTTGACTCATCAATTTAATATTTTTATAAATAAAGGCATCTCCATAATTTTGAGGTTTTCTACTTATGATTTTAGTTTGAGTGGTTCTTATTGGAGATTTATTTCGATAAATTATTCCCTACACTTCCAATATTTTACCCCCCCTCAGGGAGTGGTTATTTTTCTAGGTTTTGAGGTGATTATAGGTGTTTTTAACATTTAATTAACATTAATTTTTACTTTCCTTCAATGTTCTATGATTTGAGTGATTTCAAGCTAGAGTGTTAGAATTCATTCCACCAGAACATGGTGTAATAGGGTAGGAATAATGTGTATTTTTCACGGCTTTGATAAAGGGGGTCCATAAAGGATGAAAACATGAGGTTTTATGTAATTTAGGTGATTTAACAATTCCTTATGAGTATTTTTATGAAAATAAATCTTTGGATAAATTTTAATAATTAGTCTTAATATATTATAATAAATTATTTTGATTTTATCGCATATTATAGGGGCCTCATTGAGGATGTGATCTTAGATGAGGTGTGAGAAACCTATGATAAGGATGAATGAAGCATCATAAGCATGGTAAGTATATGATTGATGTCTTTTTCCATTTAATAAAAAACCCTATGATTTTTATACATGAGTGTACATTATTAATGGTTTAAATGGGAAAAGATAAATGGATAGAGAGTCATATCACCCTAGGTAAAAGGGATAAGAGTTTTTTTCCATCAATTCATGGAATAAGTTATCCATATATTTTTTGGATGTTTGGGATCACTTATAAACTACTTCTCTAAGGGATGAAGGAATAGGTTGAGTGGATGAGAGATCCAGAGTAGGTGTAATGATGTGAGATGATTTATGTGTGGCATAGGTTTTATTCCTTAATCTAACTGGCTAAGAATGATAGATTTTGAACTAGTGCATAAATTGTGACAACCATACATATTAATCTTTTCAAGGAACACCCACTCGAGGATGTAGTGGACTCTTGGAATGTACTATGAGAGAGATAAAAATTATTAGGTTTTAATGAGGTATAAAAGATAGGGTTCACTATAAGTGTTAGGATTGAGGGATATCCTAAGGGGTAGGTGATATGAGACCCATGTGAGGGTCATGGGAATTGATAGAAATCAAGTAATAAATCTTCCATGAGGTTTAGAGGAAGTTATATTGTTGCAGTACTTGTGTAGTGGGGTAGTTCTATGATCCATAATCGGAAGAGGATATGGATTGGGCCTTAATACTATAGGGAAAAAGAGACTATTGGATATGAGAGCCACTACTGGAAATGGGTGTTTTCCCAACAGTTGTTTACCAACGGTTCAAAGAAACCGTTGGTATATTCTTTCTTTTCCAATGGTTTATATAAACCGTTGGGAAATACCTTTTAGAAGAGAATTTTCCCAACAGTTTTATAAAACTTTTGGGAAAAGTGGAGAAAATTCAGTCTTTCCCAAAGGTTTCATAAAACCGTTGGGAAAAGGTGGGAAAACATATTTTTCCCAACGATTTTATGAAACCATTGTGAAAGACTGGTTTTTCCCAACGGTTTTTATGAACTGTTGGGAAAAAAAACCCCCAAATACCCCAATGCTACCAGCGGCCTCCCCACGATTCAGAAGCAGATCCAGAGACTTCCACTCATCTCCAGAAGCTCTCTAGAAGCGATTCCTCGGCAGAATCACTTCCCAATCCCCACATCTTCCATCAGATCACCATCCACCAGGTTAGATTCCTATATTTTAGTTCCACCTATTATAAACAATATACTTCTAGGAATGATTTCCCAATTCCCAAATTTTAGGGTTTCTGTAAAAATTTATGATTGTTCCACGAATTGTGTAGTCAAATCCCTATATCGGTGTATGTCCAATTAATGTTTTCATTATACATTTACATTTATAAGGGCACGATATCTCTTTATTGTGTTCTAATTTTGAATATTCATAGTTTTGGTTGTGCGGTGGTTTGTGATGTGCCATATTTTTGTTGTGATATGTGGTTGTTTTGGTGAGATGGTTGGTCGATGTAACATGGCGTCGATGGTTATTGTGAGATGGTGAGTTATTGTGTGGTGGTTTTATTAGTTTCTTGGTTATCTATGGAATAAATTATTCTGTTAAAACCAAAAAACAATATATTAAATAAATGAGATGGAATAGAAATGGATGTGTGGTAAATGGATTTAATTAATTTAACATTAAATGATTGGACAATGCATGTGTGAATGAAGTGGCTTATAAATGAAAGTGAGAAATGCCATGCGTCTTGTGTGGTGGTGGTGTGGTTTATGTGTTTTATGGTAGTAGTAAAGTGTGTGATTATGTATTTAATGTGAACCCATAGGTTGAGTATTTTGTTCTATCTATATATCATGAATTTTTATGTTATTTCTACACATTCCCAACCAGAGTCGGATAAACATACCAACGATCCGAGGTTTTGAGTTATGGGTATTTTTTCTAATATCTAGGATGGTGGTTATATGGTTGGATAGCTACCATGTCTTCCCTACTCTTCCTTCAAAAGTGATTGACCATGTGTTTTTAGGCAAGAAGTGATGTGATTGTCCATGTGTCTTCAGGTGAGATATACTATGATTTCCCTAGTGTTTTCCGGTGAAGTGTGATGTGATAAGGCTATAATAAGACGTGGCATGTGGTTGGGGTCATGTAGGGTAGGAGGATGGCACAAGGTTGATGTTATTAATTTTCATGATACCCTACTAATATGGTTATGGGATGAGGCATGTTGTGATGTGATATAACACATTAATTTCTTGTTAGTTTTACATTTTTTCAATAACACATTTGTATGTTTTTTTCACATGTGTAGTTGATACCTTGACTATTTTCTTCCTTTATTGTTTTCTTAAATGTATTTTTTATTAAATTTCAATCCTATTGAATTTTTTATGACAAAATGACTTATATAAATTCTTTTTACAGAATGTACAGAAGTTGGATGTATGAAACTGATCGGATCTCAAGAGATTTTCAAAACAATTTGGAGAGCTTTATAGATTTTGCATTTCACAATGCTTCAGATAGTGGTCGCATACACTGCCCATGTTCCAATTGTGTTGGTAGACCATAGTTGAGCTGTGAAGAAGTCAGCTACCACATAACCAAAAATGGTTTTCAAGAAAACTACTTTGTGTGGTATCACAATGGGGAGAAAATGAAATCTCAAATTGGTGATGATCGAAATGAAAGGACTGGAATAGGGAATTTGTTAGATGATCGGTTTCCGTTTATTCTTCATCATGGAAAAGAAAGGATTTCGACTCAAGAAGACATCGATATGAGGAAAGCTAATGCATCTAGTGAAAATGATGATATTGATAGGGTGAAAAAATTGAATGATGCTGCCACGACTCCAGTATATCGACAATGCAATAAAATTTAAAAGATGGAATTTTTAATCTGATTGTTTCATGGGAAAGCTATGTATGGAATTTCTAATACAGTGATAGATTACATTCTTACCCTCTTGAAGGATTTACTTCCAAATGATGCAGATATTCCCTCAAACCACTATATGGCATGGATGTTAGTTGAGGAACTTGGATTGTCAAGAAACAAAATTCATGCTTGCCCAAAAGATTACAGTTTATTCTAGGAGGAAACCGCTTAACGAAATGATTGTATAAAATGTGGAACATCCCCCAGGAAGACAAAATCTGATGGAACACCATCCCGCATTCCACAAAAAGTAATGTGGCACTTTCCATTGATCCCCATGCTTCAGAATCTTTTTATTTCTGATGTCATATCAATAAAAATGAGATGGCATGATACCGAGAGAAAGAAGACTAATGATGAGTTGGTTCATCCTACAGATGGATTTGCATGGAAGAGATTTGATGCTCGACATCCTGATTTTGTAGCTGACGTGCGTAATGTGAGGCTGGGTCTTTCATGCGATGGTTTTAATCCATTTGGGCAGATGCTTACTTCGCACAGCACATGGCCAGTTTTTATACACATTTATAATCTTCCCCCATGGTTGTGTATGAAAAATCATTTCACTTTCATGAGTATACTCATATATGGTCCTTCTGATCCCGACATTGATATTGATGTATACATGCAACCTTTAATAAAAGTGTTGAAACTTCTTTGGGATGTGGGTGTGCGCACATACGATGCATGTTCGAAAGACATATTTCAGATGCGTGTTGTGCTTATGTGGATGATCAATGATTTTCGGCTTATGCAATGATGTCTAGATGGAGCACGAAGGGAAAACAGTCATGTCCAGTTTGTATGAAGAATACAAGATCTATAAGACTGAAACATCACTGTAGTTTCTGTTTTATGGGACATCGACGATTCTTGCCAAAGGATCATCCATATAAAATGAATCATCGAAGATTTGATAATACCATAGAGGCCGATGATCCACCTCAGCGTATGTCTGGAACTGACGTGCTTAATGAATTGAATGATTGCAGTTTTTCATTCAGGAAGGGTCAAATGCAATCTGGAAAGAGAAATAATGTTTCCACTGAATCCCGTTACAATTGGAGGAAGAAGAGTATCTTTTTTGATTTTCCTTATTGGTCAACCAATTTGTTATGTCATTTCTTAGACGTAATGCATATTGAAAAGAATATATGCGAAATGTTGCTTTCAGTTCTTCTAAGTGTCAAGGGGAAGACAAAAGATGATTTACGATCTTGGCGTGACTTGGTGGATTGGGGCATCAGACCAGAATTGCATCCTGTAGGTATCAGTGAAATTAAATGGAAACTTCCATGTGCTTCTTAGGTGATGAAACCTGTAAAAAAAACAATTTCTGGAAGTATTAGAGACTATTAGAGTTCCTGATGGCTATTCAAGAAACATATCTAAACGGGTCAATAGAAGAGAGTTGAAGCTAAAATCTTTGAAGACTCATGATTATCACGTTCTACTGCATGAGTTGCTTCCAATAGCAATCCGTCACTTTTTTTCCAATAATGTAAGGGTGGTCATTATTCGGTTGTGCCATTCTTTAGAGATCCTTGTGCTAAAAATTTGTCCAAGTATTTCTTGCAAAAAAAAATTGACAAATGCCCCATTAATTTTGTGTGAGTTGGAGAAAATATTTCCTCCATCATTTTTCACATGCATGCTACATATGACTATCCATATTCCCATTGAAATAATTCTCGGAGGGCCTGTTTCTTTTCGTTGGATGTATCCAACTAAAAGAAAAATGTTCACATTAAAGTATTATGTCCGAAACAGAAATCATCCCGAGGGTTCTATCGTGAATGGTTACTTGGCTCAAGAATGTATGAATTTCTGCTTGATGTATTTGTCTGATCTTACAATAAGATTGAACAAACCAATGAGAAATGAAAAAGAACAGTATGAGAAAATTGAACCCAGTTTTCCATCACTTCCTCAAACAGGAGGAATTCCTGGATCATATACATTGAAGACATTAAGCCATAAAGAGCGGGAGATGGCACATCGCACAGTTTTGTTCAACTGTGATTTGATCGATGACTATATTAGGTAACTAAATTGATTATGTATATCTTACATATATATCTGTTAAAATATTAGTATTTTTTATCTAAAGGGAACATAAAACATTGATAAATAGGAATCATTGTTCTTTATATTTGAGAAGGACAGAGACTTTTCATAGCAAAGAGTTTTCTTCTTGGTTAAAATTGAAGGTATAAAAAAATTAATGTTTAAAATAATTATAACAATATTTAATTAACTTTAATAGTCATTTATATTGCAGGTATTGAGTTTGTCTGCTGACTCTGTCTCTGAGGAAATAAGATCTTTGGCTTTTGGTCCTAATACCGTGGTTCGTGACTGTAAATCAATTGTTATCAATGGGTACAAATTTATTGTCACAGAACGAGCAAGAAACATGATGGTGTTATGGTTACTGCCACAACAGATTGTTATGCCAGTGCATCAGATAGTAGATCACGATTTGAAAATGTGGGTTATTATGGAGTTGTTGAGAAAATAATAATATTGGATTATTACTCTCATGGATGAGTCACAATGATGAAATTCCATTAGTTTGATTCGATGATGAGACATGGCACATTTATTGATGATTGTGTATTTAGAGTAATTAATATGACTCACACTCATGCTACCGAAGAACCATATGTGTTGGCATCAATGGATAAAAAAGTTTTTTATGTCAAAGACCAACTTCGACCTGAATTTGGTGTCATAGTTGAAGTAATTCCAAGACATATTTTTGATGATGGTGATGACGGAATTGACACTGTCCCTTGTGCCATTGGAACCAATCCATTTATTTCTTTTGATGACTCAAATAGCTTAACTGTCAGAGTTGATTGTGAACCTGAAGTTGTGGTTCAAAATATATTGAATCATTCATCCATGTTCTCAATTCATTTGGTTTACCTCGAGTTGGGTTGTTATGGTTAGTAATATTCAAATTGATTTAGTATTGATCAAAAATATGTTTTAGCTGACTTGACCGTTATGTGAATTTTCAATGTTTATTGGTTGCAATTTTATTTGAATTGCATTTTATAATTTGGAATTGAACTGTATTCAAACATATTCAAGCATATTTTTAACTTGGTGAACATTACAACTTGTATGATTTATTAAATCCATTCAAGCTCTTCTAAAACAATTGATAGGTGACTTGACTGTTATGTGAATTTTCAATTTTTATTGGTTGCAGTTTTATTTGAATTTCATTTTCTAATTTGTAATTGAACTGTATTCAAACATAGTCAAACAATATTTCTAACTTGGTGAACATTACAACTTGCATGATTTATTAAATCCATTCAAGCTCTTCTAAAACAATTTATATCTTAATTTACCATTATGTGAATTTTCATTGTTTATTGGTTGAAATTTTATTTGAATTTTATTGTTTGGGTTACACATTAGTTTTCTTTTTCTAATTAATTACATATTTGTTTTCAAAAGTAGGAAATGAATCCAATTGAAGAGAGATGAAGGAAAAAAATGATGGAGAACAATCACCGAACGACGGAGATGGGCGTTCCACCATTAGTGCCTACAGTGAGTACTTTCTTTCAAATTGATATATTTAAAGAATATATAATGTCAGGTGATTAATTTTTTTGTAAATCTTTTTGTAGGATACACCTATACGTCGACAGTTATTCGACGAGGAGCCTAGTACTGGTCCTAGTACTCAGGCCGGTGGTATGAGGAGGGTTCGTACTAGAGGTAGACGAGCAGCTGCGAGTACCCGACTAGACCCTGCCCCTCCCACTGACATGTCATCCTTCCCACATTCTAATCCCGGTGTGTCTTTAAAGACACACGTGATATTTAGGCCACCCATGTTTTCACTACCTTCTGCATCTTCTGGCCCATCATTTTCACATCCCATGATGATTCCCACTCCTCAGTCAGTATCCAGTCAGACAGCTGTCCCATCTTCTTTTCCTTCTACTTCTGTCTCTCTGAGCTTCTATATTCCATCATCTTCGACTCCTGTTCCACCACAGGGTGTTCCAACAGTTCTTGTGGATCCAGCGGCACTCAGCGATCATACCAGCACAGGTATATTTATATAACCCTAACAAATTTTTATAGAAATATTTATTTTCATTATAACATGTTCTGATAAAATATTTGTTTTTCTTTCATGACAGATACATCTACTGACAGTAGGCATGGGCGGGGGCGTACACGCATGCGTTCCTTGTGGAACTGCCACACACAGGTTATGGTGGATTATAATGAAGACAACCAAATGGTTGAGAAAACAGGGCAGCAATGTCGGTGTTTTTTGGCGACGCTTGCCAAATACTTCGACATCATTCTTGTCATCCCGCTATCATGGAGACATTTTACGCATGAGTTCAAGGATAGAGCTTGGACAGAGATATGGGTAAAAAAATCTGTTCTATTTAATGCCATGAATTATTTTGGTATTTATATGAATTAATATTTTGATTTCAGCTTCGATTTAATTTTCCCGATGGTGAGGGTGCACGATCAGAACGTCTAAAGGAATTAGGCGATCTTTAGAGAGCCTACAAGCATGAGTTGTATATGGGTTGGTGTGCTAGAGTTGGCACTGAGTTAGCGGTGGTACCAGTTGTGGATGATTGTCCTATAGAGCAGTATCATCAGATGATTACTTATTGGACGAGTACCCAGTTTAAGGTATTAATAACATTTGAGGTATTTAAATAATAACTTTCAAGTTTTTCATTAATACTTTCTATTGAATTTTCTAATTTTATTTAGGAATCATCTGTAAAAAATAAAAAGAACATTGATGCAAAAAAATACCTCCACACACTGGGATGCACTACGATGCTTGATCATGAGAGGAAGCAGGTATAACAATTGTTTATAAGTTTTCTTTACGACATCCACTTTCTTTTGTTTCCTCAATTATTTAATAGTTTGATAATGTTCTCATATAAATTTAGTTTTCAATGTCATTACAGAGGAAAATACAAAATATTGAAGGACGCGTGCCTCGAGCAAAAGTGCTTTGCTCGAGTATACGAAAAAAGGATGGAAGTGCCATCAACGAAGTGACTCAGTAGTAGATTGTATGTTTTAATCTGTTGAATTTATTTTTTAATATCTATTTTGTAACTTAATGATATATTTATATTTGTTACAGGCTACTTTAGAGGCCCTCGATTCCCAAGAACTAGACAATTTTGGGCCAACAGATCACTTACATCAGGTGTTGAGATAGGAGCATTCTGGCAGAGTACGCTGCCGACCTAGGATAGCCCCGATGAGGTATTGGCCCTCCTCAGGTACGATATGTAGTGCCACAGAGCTGTATAAAGTTAGGGAATAGGCAGAACAGGCTATGAAAAGGGCCACAGAGATGGAAGAACAGTTTTCTAGGGTAAATAGTGCGTTTATGAAATTTATTGATGTTCTATGTCCTACACTTCCAGCAAAGGCTAGCCTAGCTTTTGATGAGTATATGTCATCGATACGTTCTATATACGGTGCACCAGGTGGCAGTTCTAGTGGTGGTCAGGATGATGTACAGCTTGACGATGATGATGGCGAGTAGTCTGAGGTGGAAGAGAAGGGAGAGGAGGAGGGCGAGGCGGGTGGCGAGGGCGAGGAGGAGGAGGAGGGCGAGGGTGAGGACGATGATGGGGACGAGGATGAGAGTGATGATGATGATGGTGATGATGGTGATGGTGATGTGGGACATGTTTATCCATTACATTTTTGACCGATATTACTGAGATTTGATATTTAATCTATTCTAGTTGTTGGTTTTATCTAGACTCGTAGTATAGTATTGGAGTTGAGTTATTTTTATATATTATCTGTTTTTATGGATGTTGTTGTCTTTTAGTGGTTGTGTGTTTGGGAACCCCCCTCCTTCCTAGACCCTGGACAACCCCCTCCCTCCTCCCTAGACCCCGGACAGCCCCGCCGGACAGCCCCCAAGACAGCCCCCCGGATAGACCCCCCCCACCCTCCTCCCTGGACCCCAAACAACCCCCCCGGACAGTCCCCCAGACAGCCCCCGGATAGCCCCCCACCCTCTTCCTTGGACCCCGGAAAACCCCCCGAACAGCCCCCCGAATAGCCACCCAGACCCCCCCCCCACCCTCCTCCCTGGACACCAGAATGCCCCCCGAATAGCCCCCCAGACAGCCCCCGGACAGCCACACAGACAACCCCCAGACAGCCACCCAGACAGCCCCCCACCCTCCTCCTTGGACCCCGGACAACCCCCCCCCCCCCCACCATCCTCCCTGGACCCTAGACAGCCCCCCAGACAGCCCCTCGGACAGCCCCCCAGACAGCCCCCCGGACAGCCCCCCCACCCTCTTCCTTGGACCCCGAACAACCCCCCGCACAGAGGATTCTCATAAAATGGACAACATTATAAGTACATATGTAAAACCGACCAAACACATTTGGATTGTGTCGATACATTGTCCCAACAATCCACGAGTCATATGTGACGTGTACGAGTCAACCTTGCCTCAATCTGAGGCGCGGTGTGGCCACTACCACTCAAAGTGTTTGTCTTCTGTTTCAAAAGGACTTTATTTGAAGTGAAATACATCAACTGGCATACATAAAACCAACCAAACGAATTCGAATTGTGTCGATACATAAGTACAAAGATCCATGGGTCATGTGTGACGTGTACGAGTCAACCCCGCCTCAATCTGAGGCGCGGTGTAGTCGCCACCACTCAAAGTGTCAGTCTTTGGCTTAAAATGGACAACAATTTATGTACATATGGAAAACCAACCAAACGCATTCGGTTTCCATTGAAACTTTAGAAGAACGATCCATGGGTCATATGTGACGTGTACAAGTCAACCCCTCCTCAATCCAAGGCACGGTGTGGCTGCCACCACTCAAAGTGTTTGTCTTTTGTTTCAAAAGGACGTCATTTGAAGTGAAATACATCAACTAGCATACGAAAAACTGACCAAACACATTCCGATTGTGTCGATACTTTATCACAACGATCCATGGGTCATATGTGATGTTTAAGAGTCAACCCCGCCTCAATCCGAGGCACGGTGTGGCCGACACCACTCAAGGTGTCTTTCTTTGGCTTAAAATAGGCAACAATTTATGTACATACGGAAAACTGACCAAACGAATTCGATTTCCCAGGAAAAATTAGGAGAACGATTGATGGGTCATATGTGATGTGTACGAGTCAACCCCGCCTCAATCCGACGCTTGGTGTGGCCGCCACCACTCAAAGTGTCTGTCTTCTATTTCAAAAGGACGTCATTTGAAGTGAAATACATCAACTGGCATTCAGAAAACTGGCCAAACGCATTCAGATTGTGTCTATACTTTAGCACAACGATCCATGGGTCATATGTGATGTGTAAGAGTCAACCCCGCCTCAATCTGAGGCACGGTGTGGCTGCCACCACTCAAAGTGTCTGTCTTTTGCTTAAAATGGACAACAATTTATGTACATACAAAAATCTGACCAAACGCATTCGGTTTCCATTGAAACTTTAGGAGAACGATCCATGGGTCATATGTGACGTGTACGAGTCAACCCCGCCTCAATCCGAGGTGCGGTGTGGCTGCCACCACTCAAAGTGTATGTCTTCTGTTTAAAAAGGAAGTCATTTGAAGTGAAATACATCAGCTGGCATATGGAAAACTGACCAATGCATTTGGATTGTGTCGATACTTTAGGACAACGTTCCATGGGTCATATGTGACGTGTACGAGTCAACCCCGCCTCAATCCGAGGTGCAGTGTGGCCGCTACCACTCAAAGTGTCTGTCTTTTGCCTTAAATGGACAACAATATAATTACATATGGAAAACCGACCAAACGTATTCAGTTTCCATTGATACTTTAGGAGAACGATCCATGGGTCATATGTGATGTGTACAAGTCAACCCTGCCTCAATCCGTGGCGTGGTGTGGCCACCACCACTCAAAGTGTCTGTCTTCTATTTCAAAAGGACGTCATTTGAAGTGAAAGACATCAACTGGCATACGGAAAACTGACCAAATGCATTCGTATTGTGTCGATACTTTAGAATAATGATCCATGGGTCATATGTGACATGTACGAGTCAACCCCGCATCAATCCAAGGCACGGTGTGACCGCCACCACCCAAAGTTTCTGTCTTTTTCTTAAAATGGACAACAATTTAACTACATACGGAAACCCGACCAAACGCATTCGGTTTCCATTGAAACTTTAGGAGAACAATCCATGGGTCATATGTGACGTGTACGAGTCAACCCCGCCTCAATCTGAGGCACGGTGTGGCCTCCACCACTCAAAGTGTCTGTCTTCTGTTTCAAAAGGACGTCATTTGAAGTGAAATACATCAACTGGCATACGGAAAACAGACCAAACGCATTCGGATTGTGTTGATACTTGAGAACAACGATCCATAGGTCATATGTGACGTGTACGAGTCAACCCCGCCTCAATCTGAGGCACTGTGTGGCCACCACCACTCAAAGTGTCTGTCATTGGCTTAAAATGGACATCAATTTAAGTACATACGGAAAACCGACCAAAGGCATTCGGTTTCCATTGAAACTTGAGGAGAATGATCCATGGGTCATATGTGACGTGTACGAGTCAACCCCGCCTCAATCTGAGTCGTGGTGTGGCCGCCACTATTCAAAGTGTATGTCTTCTGTTTCAAAAGGACGTCATTTGAAGTGAAATACATCAACTGGCATACAGAAAACCGACCAAATGCATTCGGATTGTGTCGATACTTTAGGACAACGATCCATGGGTCATATGTGAAGTGTACGAGTCAACCATGCCTCAATCCGAGGTGTGGTGTGGCCGCCACCACTCAAAGTGTATGTCTTTGGCTTAAAATGGACAAAAATTTATGTACATATGGAAAATGAACCAAATTCATTCGGTTTCCATTGAAACTTTAGGAGAAAGATCCATGGGTCATATGTGACGTGTACGAGTCAACCCCGCCACAATCTGAGGCACGGTGTGGCCGCCACCACTCAAAGTGTCTGTCTTCAGTTTCAAAAGGACGTCATTTGAAGTGAAATACATGAACTGGCATACGAAAAACAAACCAAACGCATTAGGATTGTGTCGATACTTTAGCACAACGATCCATGTGTCATATGTTATGTGTACGAGTGAACCCCGCCTCAATCCGAGGTGCGGTGTGGCCACCACCACTCAAAGTGTCTGTCTTTTGCTTAAAATGGACAACAATTTAAGTACATACGGAAAACCAACCAAACGCATTCGGTTTCCATTGAAACCATAGGAGAACGATCCATGGGTCATATGTGATGTGTATGAGTCAACCCAGCCTCAATCCGAGGTGTGGTGTGGCCACCACCACTCAAAGTGTCTGTCTTCTGTTTCAAAAGGACGCCATTTGAAGTGAAAAATATCAACTGGCATACGGAAAACTGACCAAACGCATTCGGATTGTGTCGATACTTTAGCACAATGATCCATGGGTCATATGTGACGTGTATGAGTCAACCCCGCCTCAATCCGAGGCACGGTGTGGCTTCCACCACTCAATGTGTCTGTCTTTTGCTTAAAATGGACAACAATTTAAGTACATACGGAAACCGACCAAACGCAATCGGATTGTGTCGATACATTAGAAAAACGATCCATGGGTCATATGTGACGTGTACGAGTCAACCCCGCCTTAATCCGAGGCGTGGTGTGGCCAGCACCACTCAAAGTGTCTGCCTTTTGTTTCAAAAGTACGTCATTTTAAATGAAAAACCTCAATAGGCATACGGAAAACCTACCAAACGCATTCGTATTGTGTCGATATATTAGAACAACGATCCATGGGTAATATGTGATGTGTACGAGTCAACCCTGTCTCAATACGAGTCACGGTGTGGCTGCCACCACTCAAAGTGTATGTCTTCTGTTTCAAAAGGACGTCATTTGAAGTGAAAAACATCAACTGGCATACGGAAAACCGACCAAACGCATTCGGATTGTGTCGATACTTTAGCACAACGATCCATGGGTCATATGTGATGTGTACGAGTCAACCCCGACTCAATACGAGGCGCGGTGTGGCTGCCACCACTCAAAGTGTCTGTCTTTTGGTTAAAATGGACAACAATTTAAGTACATATGGAAAACCGACCAAACGCATTCGGTTTCCATTGAAACTTTAGGAGAATGATCCATAGGTCATATGTGACGTTTAGGAGTCAACGCCGCCTCAATTCGAGGCGCGGTGTGGCCAACACCACTCAAAGTGTCTGCCTTTTTTTTCAAAAGTATGTCATTTTAATTGAAAAATATCAACTGAGAAACGGAAAACCAACCAAACACATTCGGATTGTGTTGATTCATTAGCACAATGATCCATGGGTCATATGTGACGTGTACAAGTCAACCCCTCCTCAATCCGAGGCGCGGTGTGGACGCCACCACTCAAAGTGTCTGTCTTCTGTTTCAAAAGGACGCCATTTGAAGTGAAATACATCAACTGGCATACGTAAAACCGACCAAACACATTCGGATTGTGTCGATACATTATAAAAATGATCCATGGGTCATATGTGACGTGTACGAGTCAACCCTGCCTCAATCCAAGGCGCGGTGTGGCCGCCACCACTCGAAGTGTCTATCTTTTGATTAAAATGGACAACAATTTAAGTACATACGGAAAACTGACCAAACACATTCGGTTTCCATTGAAACTTTAGAAGAACGATCCATGGGTCATATGTGACTTGTAAGAGTCAATCCCACCTCAATACGAGGTGCGGTGTGGCCGCCACCACTCAAAGTGTCTGTCTTCTGTTTCAAAAGGGCGTCATTTGAAGTGAAATACATCAACTGGCATACAAAAAACTGAACAAACGCATTCGTATTGTGTTGATACTTTAGAAAAATTATCCATGGGTCATATGTGACGTGTACGAGTCAACCCCGCCTCAATTCGAGGCGTGGTGTGGCCGACACCACTCAAAGTGTCTGTCTTTTGCTTAAAATGGACAACAATTTAAGTACATAGGGAAAACTGACCAAACGAATTCGGATTGTGTCGATACTTTAGCACAACGATCTATGGTCAATATGTGATGTGTACGAGTCAACCCCGCCTCAGTCTGAGGTGCGGTGTGGCCGACACCACTCAATGTGTCTGCCTTTTGATTCAAAAGTACGTCATATTAATTGAAAAACATCAACTGGCATACGGAAAACCGACCAAACACATTCGGATTGTGTCGATACATTAGCACAACGATCCATGGGTCATATCTGACGTGTACTACTCAACCCCACCTCAATCTGAGGTGCGGTGTGGCCACCTCCACTCAAAGTGTATGACTTTTGTTTTAAAGGCACGTCATTTGAAGTGAAAAACATCAACTGGCATACGGAAAGATGAACAAACGCATTCAGATTGTGTCGATACTTTAGCACAACGATCCATGGTTCATATACGATTTGTACGAGTCAACCCCGCCTCAATCTGAGGCACGGTGTGGCCCCCACCACTCAATGTGTCTGTCTTTTTCTTCAAATGGACAACAATTTAAGTATATACGGAAATCCGACCAAACACATTAGATTTCCATTGAACCTTTAGGAGAAAGATCCATGCGTCATATGTGACGTGTATGAGTCAATGCCGCCTCAATACGAGGCGCGGTGTGGCCGACACCACTCAATGATTCTACCTTTTGTTTCAAAAGTACGTCATTTTAATTGAAAAACATCAACTGACATAAGGAAAACCTACCAAACGCATTCGGATTGTGTCGATACATTAGCACAATGATCCATGGGTCATATGTGACGTATACAAGTCAACCTCGCCTCAATCTGAGGTGCGGTGTGGCCGGTAGGTCACTAGGTGTATGTATTATGTTTAAAATGGACATTATTTCAAGTGAAAATATATGGTATACAAAAAACCGATCAAATTATGAAGTGACTTCCGGATTCCACATATAATTGTCATCTAAATTATAATTACGTTATGAATTCTAATTTAATTATAGATGTGTATAGTTACACCATTATATATTAAATGTGTATTAATTTTTTCTCTATATGTAATTGTTGGTTGGTTATTGCAGGTACAATAATTGTATATGTATGTGTTAGTTTATTGCAGGTACAATAATTGGATTGAAAATGAGAGGGAACCCATAAAGTGAGACCTGGTGGGAAAATTGGATATTTTCTGGGTAAATTGCAGAGCTGCTGTGCAATATGCCCAGCAGAGGCTATGCCAATTGTTCAAAACTGTTGGCATAGAATGTGTATGCCTTGTTTTACCAACGGTTCTAGAACCATTGGAAAAACACTTTTCCCAACGGTTCTAAACCGTTGGGAAAGTGAATATATTGGGTTTTTCCCAATGGTTATCCAAACTGTTGGGAAATAGGATATGTTTGGTTTTTTCCAACGGTTTGGTAAACCGTTGGGAAAAACATGATAAATTTGTGTACTATTTCCCAACGGTTCTTAAAAACCATTGGGATAGGGTAATTTTTCAGCACCCTATCCCAACGGTTCCCTATAAACTGTTGGGAAAAACATTTCCCAACGGCGTACTTCCCTACGGGTTTTAGAACCGTTGGTATAACATATACCAACGGTTCTGCAGCCTTTCCCAACGGTTCTAAACCGTTGGGAAATCCTGCATTTCCAGTAGTGAGAATTGTGGTGTATTTTTTATTTTTTGATATCATGAGAAAATACTATGATAGTTATGAGGATTCTATTATATTCTATTATGGGTGACAATATGCTAATAATATTGTAATGTAGTTATTGTGTAACAAATATAGTCTTGATGAGATTAGATTGAGTTGATGGATGTACGCTACAATGTTTTATAGGATGTGGGGATAGGTCTCTAGTTAATATCACCCATGGGATGATATTTTGACTTTAGGAGACTTGATGTACTCCTTGATTGTTGATTCATGTGTGTGATGATCACATAATTATGATATGTGATGGATCTTGGTTGGGATAATTATTGATCATGAGGATCGGCCCAACATAAAGTGAAACATTTTTTACAAAACCATACCTCGGGTGAGAAGGTAGAGTTTTTTGTAATATATCACACCTACCAAAGTGATAAGGTAGTGGTATAGATATTTTCCTCACCTATGTTGAGAAGGTGATATCATGGGTCATCTTGAATGAGATGAATTGTTTAGGTTTTCATGTGACATTATACCCTACATTGAGTGATATGTTGATGGTCATGTTAATGGACTCATCTTGAGTAAGAATATATTGTCGTAGACCTCCTTTAGTGAGAATTTTTTTTCAAGGGTTAATGAAAAACCCTGCCTTGAGTGTTAATGCAGCAGTAAAGATGTGATATATAGACCTACCATTAGTGATAAAAAATTGGTCATGAAATTTTTGGACACAACCCTTATGTGATAATGGATGATATAATAATTTTATTAATGGCCAAATTTTGTTTGAAGGATAGAAAATACATAGATACAAGACCGGACCCTGCTTCTTTGAGTAGTGATCAGGACATCATGATGCCATACTCTATATATTTTGTTAAAAATAAAGTGCTTTAGCATAAGTTACTAGATTATTTGTTAGGATAAATAAATTATTTTCAGAGGTCATAGTGGATTTGTTAGAACATAGTTAACTGACTTGTGTGTGTGTGATGGTGGCACCAGATATACTCCAGCATGGGTAGAAGTAGGTATGGTCATTTTTCATAGTGGCTTTTTAGCACACAATGACCCGACATGCATGTTCATTTTATATAATTTAATTTACTTATACATACACATGAGTATGATGACATATTTTAGCCCAAAACTTACACAATAATCATTTATTTTGTTTATTATCATTCCACATTACCAGGAAACTAATAGATGACTACCTAAACATCTAAATATCACCACATTAATAACGAAATCGACCACCACTTCAACCCCAACACAATATCAAAACTGAAAAAATCATGAAATATCAATCCAATTACCTCAATGCCAATTTCATTACATTTTCAACATTATAATTCCATTCCTCATTAATTTTTTTTACCGAGGCCAAAATAAAAACTACCACCCTAATTCTCAACTACAATAAATAAAAATACTAAGAATATTCTAACTAGTGTAAGAATTAAAATCATAAAATAAAACAATATAGATTCACTAAATATATATATCTTCAAACTATCATAAAACAATTCATGCCTAATTAATAACACATATAAATTCATTATTTCTATCTTCATTTACTTTACCATATTTAAATTAATATTCAATTATGTGTATGGTGAATCATTTAAACAATAAAAAATAATAATATCACAATAATATTCTAAAAACAAACCTAATTAATAAATAAAAATATATATCCATAAAATCACATAAATAACACACTAAAAAAATCTCATCTTTTTTCCAATTTCCTTAGTATGGTTATTAGATTCATTAAGTCAATTATAACCATTTATCATGGGAAAAAACACACTAATATCAAATTTTACTCATAATATAAGAAGGGTGATCTTGAATGCTCCAACTCAATTAGAGCTTTGATATTTGTTTTCAAAATAATAATGAATAACTAATTTTCGAATTATATAGAACACAAAGGATCAATCCACAATCAACACCTTAACCAAAAACCACTAATATGGATCCAATCTCCATTAACATGGTTTTATGAGAAGGATGAATAAAAATATGGTGAAGTAAAGAGGAAAATAATATTGGTGAAAGGAAATAGAGAAAATTAGATAATGAGTAAATCACTTACACAAAATGATAATTCAAGCATCCACCTTCGGTATTAATAATTATATAAATTTATTTTTTATCCACCTAGGGTTATAAATAGAATAATGGTATTTGAATGATAGGAGGAGAAGTAATTTTTTTAATAAAACATGAGTGTATTAATTTTAACATGGTTTATGTGAATTCAAAATGGGCTATGCATATTCAGTATGGTTTCATACAACTTATAGTAAAATTATTCAAAAAATCCTCCCCATATTAAACATCATCAACAAAGAGTAACTTTGGAGCACAATGAAATGGAATAGGGTTGAAAAACCTACTATTGTTGTACACTATTTAGAAAATAATTCCATGGGGTCTTACTACTATAGAACGAGTCATGCCGAATCCCAAAACAATATTGGTTACCATGTTGGATCACCCATAATTCATGATTTGACAATCAAAAACACCATGAAATAGTGGATTTTAGCACAAATATTTTGGATTCAAAAACTAAAAACTCAATCCCTAGGCTTCAAAATCCTTTCAGGCTCTACCTTAGTAACCCAACAACTTTAAAACACAATGGAGAGAACCATAAAAAAATTAGTTCTCTCTAATTAAGATTTTTTGTCTTGACAATGTAAATGAATTTGATAAGAACATATGGTTATGAATATTTATTTTATTATATCTATAAATTATGTTTTCATAATTATTATGTCTAATAATTTATTCATGGATTTCTTTTATAATTTAATTATATTTTGTTATACATTTAGGTCATATTTATGTAATCTTATCCCATGATCATAATCAGATTTCATTTATACATCCCTATGATACTTCTAAAAAATAAATAATAATGAAATCAAATAAAATTATAATAATATATTAAAAAGGTATCAATATGTGTGAACTAAAATAATGGCTGAGGAACTATTTTTAATAACTACCATTCATGTGTAAAAATATATACACTAATTTTTGAATTACGTATTGATTCTAATTTTAAATAGAATACATCGTGATCCTTTAGATAAATAGACTTAATTATAAAATATATTTTATTGACCCATGTAATGGATTTATAATAAATCAACCAGACATGGAGTCCCTTTTTAATTATTCATACGTTATCTTCAACATTTTATATACAATATATCAATTGTGTATTTTGTAATATAATTTATGATGTTTTTTCAATGGAATATTGGTGTTTATGTATCTCAATGTACATGGTATGAGTACACTAAGTGTAGATAATAAGCTTATGGATTGTTATATATGTATATAAATGGACATTTATATTAAAACATTGATAATTTGACATATATCTCATATCAAATTTCTCATATTTTTAATGTTTTAATTATGTACAAATTAAATAAGTAATTATGACCAGGGAAAATATGTTTATAAATATATATAAGATTTTGTAAACCATTATATGTATTAAACAATAGAAACGGTATTTAAAAGATGTATTTATTATTTCATGAAATAAATTTTATTCAAAATACTTTTTATCCATTTATGTGACTACATATTGTCTTTTCCCTCAAGATACAAGAAATAAAACATATTCGTAAAATGTAATTTGTTTATTCAAGAAGTTGGAAACTTAAAATGTGTCAGACTGTTTTCAAACAACTTAAAGTGTTGTATTTCTATTACTTTTGTAATTAATTTTCATATATGAATTAACTTAATGTAATTTTTCCTTAAAACAATTTTATATTATGTGTTTTATCATCTATAGTGTTTTTTAAAAATATTAGTGGTATATAATTTCTATTAACATGAATCAAATGATCAAACCCAGGAAAATAATCTCTAGTTTCTTTTGTGAAAATTTAAGCAAAAATTGATGATTAATTTTTTATATATAGGAAAACATTTAATTCCAATATGATATAAAATGTTCTCAAATGATCTAAAGAGTATTTTTAATATTAAAAGTCATTGTATTTATATAAACATGCATAAAAAAACAATGATCATGGATTATTGCTAAAATATAATGTAATGAATGTCAATTCATTCTTCAAATGTAGGAACAAAACACATAAAAAATATAAAAGGTGATGTTATTGGAATGCGTAAAAGGGTATTTTTTAATTTTAATATACAATAATCAAAATATTAAAACCAAGAAGGATAACCACTAAAATTTAGGATGACAAACATTGATTAATTTGTGATAAATTTGAAAATGTTAAATGTTAATATTACATTAAATGTGATTAAAATTATAAATTTTTCATTTTATAATAATAAGTATTTAAAATTCTATAAACATGCCATAAATTACTAAAACATAGTAAATGCGTTTAGATTACTATTTTTTTATAAATGATCATTTATTCAATATCATAGTTATTTAATATCTACCTATGGAAAATAACCATGCATAAATTTGATAATTTAAGTGGCATTAATGATCTAATTTGAATTTTTATAATTAAATGTATTTTATATTTTATAAACATACATTAAATGATTAAAACTAAGAAAAAAAGAATGTGATGCAAATAATGTAACATCCCAGGTAAATAATGAATAAAACTTTTTCATATTTATTAATATTTACGAATTAAATATTAAATTTACTTTAAAGGGGTTGCTATGTTCGATAGCGTACCTGATCCGCAACAAAGAGTTTCTTTGAAATCTTATATTGCACACTAGTAATAAAATAATATTATTTTAAATGGTAGTAAATACATAACCGTTTTATTGGCGGGAATGGATAGAAATAACTAAAATATTATTATATATGTTTTTTAAATGTTTTTACTTTTATCTAATAAAAGATAAAGGCTTAAAATACAGAAAGACTTCAATTTTAGGCGTATATGCCCTAGTTTTCACTAAAGGTTCACTTATCGCCTTTTGATGGAGAACCATCATTAAATATAGTTTTGATCACTCTTATAAATACTATTGTACCAAATAATACTCTTCTTTAGAATCGGGACATCAAAATTTACTTTGTGTAAATTTTTGGTATTTTTCCGATAAAGTTCATTTTTTAATGAATAGTGTAGAATGTTGTATTTTAATTCAAAACCACATCTTAAAATAATTTATTTATACGATTATATTATATTTTGAATTGGTTTTAAAGTGAAATTAGAATATATTTTTACCATTAAATCCAATAGTGGTCATTGGAATTAATTTCATGTTGAAATCGGACTTAAACTAATGTCAATCTTTTGATACTTATTATTTCACAAAAACACGCTATTTGCTCAGACAGCAGGAATTAATTATTAAATTAATTAATTCAACTTATATGATTTGAATTTTGTAAAATGGACTTCATTTTTGAATTCGGAATATCAAATATAGCTTAGGGTGAAGTTTTGGTATTTTTCTGAAAAAGATCAATTTTTGATGAATAGTGAAACCAATATGTGGTACTTAAAAAACTGATTTTTCGTTTAAATGAAAATTTACCACCTCTTTGTTTTTAATTTCAAAAATCTGACATACATGCTTGTCATTAAGAAGTAAAATTTTGTTCAATGGGATTAAAATAATTATTGGTGAATAGTAACTTATTAAGTTTTTAATCGCGATTAGAGGTAATTAGTGTAATTTAAGGTAAAAATAATGTTTTAATAATATGAAATGAACATGAAACATGTCCTAACCTCATTGGATGTGTCATGTCCGACCAAGAAAATCCATGTGTCAACTTGGGGACCCCATGAAACCACTTTGGTTGGAATATGACATTAATAACTTTTTATTTAATGTTAAAGTAAAAATGTCACAAACATGAGTTGTTTTACTAAAAAAACTATTACATTGGGTTATACAAGTCAGAGTTTTGACTATAAATATTATTTCAAAAGATAAAAAGATTTCCTATATCATAGTATTTTTTTAATAATTTTTATACATTAAATAAAATAAATTATTTATGACATCATGATGATGCAGTGATGACCTCATTATTTAACGATTTAAAAATAATGGAAAGATAATGTAAAATCTAAGACCTACACATGTCCAAAACCTATTGGATGGGTGGATGTCGAACCCTTATCACCTTATCCTAGAATCACATCAATGTGGGACAATTAAAATCCGAAACGCATTCTAAAATAAAGTAACATTTCCTTACTTTCCAAGAGTGCCCCTCCTCTCCTCTTATAAAAGGCCCCCACCTCTACCTCCATACCCAAACTTCCAAATCCTTTGGCTCGGACAAACCCTGCCCATTTTGTCTCTCCACATCAGTATCTTACTCCTTGGAGCCTCACATTGGGCAGAAGTCTTCCCAAGGAATCCTTTGAGCTCAAACCAAAGGGAGTCACCCGATTTTAAGGTAATGTCTTCACTTGATTCCTTTTGTTTTATTTTGCTTCTCCAACCCCCTAAACTCTTTTTATTCATTTATTTTGTAAAAAATCTAGTATATGAAATATACTAGGATGTTTTTATTAGAATTATTCTAGCTACACTTACACACACCTACTTCTAATGGTTAAAGAACATACTGTTTCTGTGGATGGCGAATTTCTGCCTCCCGAAACGATGATTATTCAACATTCTTTTAACACCTTCAAAGCTAGACATTAAGATGACACTATACTTATATATGATATATAATATTTTTATGTTTTCCTTAAGCTTCTGTATTTTTTATTTTGGGAATAACTTTATGGTTTCCATTATGGGTAAACGTGATATCTTCATTTAAGGAAGTGCGGACTACCGCCCCCTCAAAGTGATTTGATTTTGTTAATGCCATATGTGAGATGTATAAAGGATTTAATTAATGGTATTATATATGATATTATACTGGAATTATAATATACCTTTATATCATTATTACTGCATTCCATAAAAATATGAAATAGAAATGAAAGTAGCGTTCATGCGTACGTACGACTTACCGTCTCCATGAATGGTGCATTTCATTTCTTACCTCTAAATGATTATGTAATATTATAAATTCATCTATATACTGGATATATATGATATATATGATATCTAAATCATGAATATAATTCTTGATATAATGGATGTTTTACCACATGAACAACTTGTAATTATAAAGAGATTATTTTTGACTCATGTACCAAGGATTGACAAAACGACCATTTTTAACTTAAATAATTATATAGTGTTCATAACCTGGTAATAAGTGATATAGAAGGAATAATGAACTTGAAAAAGGTTCTAAAAAAAGTAGATATTAACTCATGTTTATTATTCTGGAGGTTAAAGAACGATCGATTTAAGTCGGACCCAAGGTAAGGGACTTTGTATCAATCTCCTTTCATTGAGGCATATTTTGATTTATACACAACTTTCTTTTATACGGTGTATAAACCCCTTTGACTTTTACTTTTATACAAAAGGAATTTTTTTTACGAATGTTTTACTAAACGAAAAAATGAATGTTTTTTTAACGTACGCGGTGACAACGTCCTTTTCCGCCGCTGCGAGTATTATTTGGTCTTTGGCTTTCTCAACATGCCGTAATGTTTTTTTAAAATTAAATAAATACTGTATATTCTTTTATGTATTTTTGGTATTGAAAATGGTTTTTATAATGGATTTGTTATGTCAATATATTTATGTGATATATTGTGATCGGAATGTGGAAATGTTTTCTTTCCATTGTGTTTATTTTATGTCTTATGATTTTATAATGGTACTTGGACATTTGACGGGAGGTTACGTGATAAACCATATGATGGGTGGTGTCATGAATACCAAGATGGGTGGTTACGTTATAAACTCCAATGCATTGGGTATGGAAGTCGGTCGTATGGCTATTCCAATAAGTATGTGTGGAAGTCGGCCGTATGGCTATTCCATTAAGTGATATGTGTGGAAGTCGACCGTAAGGTTATTCCAATTAAGTTTGTTTATGTCCCAATTTACCTTTATATGTTATGTTTTCTTTACATGGGTTTTATCGTAATCTTTGGTTACAAAAGGGTAAGTAATGATATTTTATTCAGTGATGAGTTTTTACTACTTCATGAAGGTGAATGTATTACTTTGATAAAGTATACATGGTTTACATGATGTTTGAAAAACTAATAGTTTTCATTGTTTGTGTATCCCTTACTGAGCTTTTTATGCTCACCCCATGTTTTTTTGAAATGTTTTTCACATGACTTAATGTGGATTAGGGTCAAGGATGGGATCAAGGGAAAGTCAGGCTATCTAGAACATGGAACTAGAAATGTTTCTTTTTAAGAGTTTTAATATTATGGAAACATATAATAAGTGTATACTTTGTAATCTTTTGAGATGTAATAGTTATGTCCTAATTCTATAAAACTCTAAACCTGAAAAGATCCTCAATGTGAATTGTTCATTTAATTCAATACTAAGTAAGGTTTAAGACCGGGGCCTTATAGTTGGTATCAGAGGTTGGTTTAGACAACTTTAGGAGTTAGAAAAGTGTTAAATTATAATATGATTGAAATGATATAGCATTTACAGATTACCATGTTGCTTCATCTAAGACATGTTTGTTTATAATGGTTTTCCGCAGAGGAAACAGGGAAGCTATGCTAGGAAGGCATACAGAAGGAAATAACATTACGAATCAGCATCCTGAGATGGTCGGAATTGGAACTGAATAGTTTGTTGTAGTATTGGCACAGTTGACTCAAGCGATAAATGGCGGTGGTATCCATGCACGAGATCAGCCAGATCAACCGTAGAGGAACATGTCAGTGGTTGAATATTTCATGAGGAAACATCCCCAATCATTCAGTGGATCATCTGACCTTGTGATAGCTGAAGGGTGGATTAAAGAACTTGAGAAGATTTTCGATGTCATGGGGTGTTCATACAATCAAAAGGTTAGTCTTTCTATTTACCGTTTGGAGGGTGAAGTAGATTAGTGGTGGTCGATGGTTAAAAATATCAGGGACGCTGATGAGTTTGATGCTCTGAACTGGGATGAATTCATAGGTATGATTCTTGAGAAGTATTTTCCTAAGGCTGTTCAACTTAGGTTGGAAAAAGAATTCATGGAATTGAGGCAATAGGAAGACTCAGTGGCGGCCTATGAGTAGAGGTTCACTCGATTGGCAAGGTAGGCTCCAAATTTTTTTGGATACCTTGATAGTAAAATCAATCATTTTTAATCAAGATTAAAGCCAAAATATCGAAAGGCATTGGCTTCTCATGAGTTTAAAAGTTATGAAAAGCTTGTTTGATGTGCTGAGAAGGTGGAAATGGAGTTTGCTGATGATCAAGAGTTCTATAACAACCCGTAGAAGAAGAGACCGAGGTTGCAGGAGAAAGGGAAGAATTCTTCAAATAGTTCTGATGGTAAGAAAACTAAGTTTCCCGTTTGTGATAAATGTGGGAAAAGGCATACTGGGGAATGTCTTTTGAATTCAGGAAAGTGCTACCGATGTGGTAAGATGGGACATAAGGCTTGTGATTGCACTAAAAACATAAGGGTGAAGGTAAGACCAAATTGGATTTACAGTTAGTGAAATGTTTTAAGTGCAATGAGATGGGTCACTATGAAAACGAGTGTCCGAAAAAGAGCTTGATTGATGGGAAGCAGTTAGACTACAAGTATAAAGGGGTGGTGAAATCCTTTGCAACTACTTCAGCGGATGTCGGGCCATCAAATGAAGTTGTATCAGGTACTTTTTTTGTTTTTTCATATTATGCCAGTGTGTTTTTTGATTCGGAGTCTACACATTCTCTCATCTCTGAAAACTTTTCTAGTAAAATGGGAATACCATCTCAAGAAATGACTCCTGAACTTTTGGTAAAAACACCTATGGGAAATGTTGAGGCAAAAAAGAATTTATAAGAACCTTCCTATCCTTATCTGTGGAAAGAACCTACCTGCAAACCTTATTATTTTACCTCTAGTAGAGTTTGATGTTATCCTGGGTATGGATTGGCTCTCTATTTACCATGCTAAGATTGACTGTAGAGCTAAAGAAGTTTCTTTTCAGAAAGACTTTCAATTTGTGTACAAGAATGAACCCTTACTGTTGATAACATATCAAGAGGCCAAGAAACATGTAAAAGATGGAAATCAATGTTACATTGCACACATCATTAAAAATAATGGAACTGTTCAGATTAATGATGTTCCAGTGGTAAATGAGTATCCTGATGTTTTTCCTGATGAGCTGCCTGGAATAATACCAGATCGAGAATTTTAGTTTACTGTAGACCTAGTTCCGGATGCTAAGCTAATTTCAAAACCCCCTTATCGAATGACTCAAGTTGGACTTTTAGAGTTAAAGAAGGAATTTCAGGAGTTATTAGATAAATGTTTCATTTGACCGAGCACATCACCATGGGGTGCTCCTATCTTGTTTGTTAAAAAGAAAGATGGCTCAATGAGACTTTTCATTGATTATAGAGCCTTGAATAATATTACTGTTAAGAACAAGTATCCTTTGCCTTATATCGATGATTTCTTTGATCAGCTCCAGAGAGCTCAGTATTTTTCGAAGATTGACTTGTGGTTGGGGTTCCAACAGTTGAAAGTAAAAGAAGCAGACGTTCCAAAGACTGTGTTCCATACTAGATATGGGCATTATGAATTTGTATTTATGCCTTTTGGGTTAACCAATGCACTTGCTGTATTCATGGACCTTAGTAATAGAATTTTCCATGAGTTCATGGATAAGTTTGTGGTTGTTTTCATCGATGATATTTTAGTGTTTTCTAAAAGTAAAGAGGAGCATGAAAGTCATTTAAGGGTTATCTTGCAAACCTTAAAAGAAAAGAAACTCTATGGAAAATTCATCAAGTGTGAGTTTTGGTTGTAAAAAATTTCTTTCCTTGGTCATATTGTTTCTAAAGATGGGATAACTGTTGATCCTGCAAAAACAAAGGTTGTTGAAGAATGGACAAGACCCACAAATGTAACTGAGATTTGTAGCTTCCTTGGTTTGGCAGGCTATTATCGAAGGATTGTTAGAAATTTTTCATGATTATCTAGTCCAATGACTAAGCTAACTCAGAAGGGTGTTAAGTTTATCTGGACAAAAGAATGTGATGATTGTTTTCAAGAGTTGAAAAGAAGATTGGTGAATGCTCCGGTTTTGGAACTTTCTTCCAGGAATGGTCAGTTTGTTATATATAGTGATGCTTTGTTGAAGGGACTTGGTTGGGTCCTTATGCAGAATGATCAGGTAATTGCTTATGCTTCACGTTAGTTGAAAACTCATGATGTAAATTACCCTACACATGATTTGGAATTACCTGCTGTTGTTTTTGCTTTAAAAATTTGGAGGCATCATTTGTATGGAGTAAAGTGTGAAATATATACTGATCACAAATGTTTAAAGTTTATATTCACTCTGAAAGAATTGAACATGAGACAGAGGAGATGTCTGGAATTAATCAAGGATTATGGTTGTACAATTCATTACCATCTGGGAAAAGCAAATAATGTGGCTGATGCTTTGAGTCGAAAAAGTAATGCTTCATTAACCATGCTACATTTGGAATGAGATCCTTTGGTGTTTGATTTGATGAAATTTGTCATAGATGTTGTTGGTGCAGGAAGTTCTTCTGTTTTGTTTCAGGTATCAGTGAGATCATACCTATCAGACAGAATTATGCAAGCATATAGGGAAGACAGTGAGTTGCAGAAATATGTAGAGCTGGTTCAAAAGGGTATGTTGCCTGAATTCAACATTGATAATGATTGTGTTTTGAGGTTTGGGAAGAGATTATGTGTCCCTGGGGATTCACAGTTGAAGAATGAGTTGTTATGTGATGTTCATAGTTCCCCATTTTCAGTTCATCCTGAAAGTACTAATATGTACCGGGATCTGCGGGAGTATTACTGGTGGGATAGAATGAAAATAGATATTGCTGATTTTACTGTGAAGTGTTTGACTTGTCCGCATGTTAAAGCAAAGCGGAAGTTACCGAAATGGATGCTTCAGCCTTTACCAGTGCCAGAGTGAAAATGGGAAAATATATCCATGGACTTTGTTGTGGGATTGCTGAAGACACCTCGAGTTAATAATGCAATCTGGGTTATTCTTGATCGCTTGACCAAATCTGCTCATTTATTTCCTATTCGAGATACTTTCTCTCTAGATCAACTTTCTCATTTGTATCTTAAAGAGATATTCAGGTTACATGGAGTTCCTCTCTCCACTGTATCTGATCGTGATCTGAGGTTTACTTCTAACTTTTGGAAAGGCCTTCAAAAGTCGTTGGGTACTGAATTAAATTTTAGTACAGATTTTCATCCTCAGTCAGATGGGTAGTCAGAACGAACAATTCAGACCTTGGAGGATATGCTACGTGCCTGCTCTATGGATTATCAGGGAAGTTGGGACCAACATCTTTCTTTGGTTGAGTTTTCATATAATAACAGTTTTCATTTCAGTATACAGATATCACTATTTGAGGCATTATATGGTAAACGGCGTCGAACTCCAGCTTTTTGGGATAAAGTGGGTGAAAGGAAGCTGATGGGACCAGAATTGGTAGAAGAGATGGCAGAAAAAGTTCAGTTGATTCAGAAACACATGAAAACAGCTCAGAGAAGACAAAAGAGTTATGCAGATAACCAGAGGAAGGATCTATCTTTCGAGGTAGGTGATCATGTTTTTCTCAAAGTCTCACTATGGAAAAGTGTGATGCGATTTGGTAAGAAAGGAAAGTTGAGTCCAAGGTTCATTGGACCATATGAAATTCTAGAGAAAGTTGGATCAGTTGCTTACCGAGTGGCTTTAACTCCGAGTTTATCTCAGGTACACAATGTTTTTCATGTTTCGATGTTGAGGAAGTATATGCCAGATCCATCTCATGTTTTGAGTCCAGAGGTAGTTCAGCTGGAGGAGAACCTCTCTTATGAAGAACAACCAGTCCAGATTCTTGACCGAAGAGAGCAAGTGTTGCGAAATAAGGTAATTCACCAGGTAAAGGTTTTGTGGAAAAACCATATTGTTGAAGAGGCAGCGTGGGAATCTGAAAATGCTATGAGGGATAAATACCCCCACATACTTTGATAAGTGAATAAAATTGCGAGGATGCAATTCTGAAAAGGGGGGAAGGATGTAACCTCCCAGGTAAATAATGAATAAAACATTTTCATATTTGTTAATATTTACGAATTAAATATTAAATTTACTTTAAAGGGGTTGCTATGTTCGATAGCATACCCGATACGCAACAACGAGTTTCTTTGAAATCTTATGTTGCACACTAGTAATAAAATAATATTATTTTAAATGGTAGTTAACACATAGACGTTGTATTGGCGGAAATGGATAGAAATAACTAAAATATTATTATATTTGTTTTTTAAATGTTTTTACTTTTATGTAATAAAATATAAAGGCTTAAAATATGGAAATAATTCAATTTTAGGCGAATATGCCCTAGTTTTCACTAAAGGTTCACTTATAACCTTTTGATGGCGAACCGTCATTAAATATAGTTTTTTTTCACTCTTATAAATTCTATTGGACCAAATAATACTCTTCTTTAGAATCGGGACATCAAAATTTACTTTGTGTAAATTTTTTGTATTTTTCCGATAAAGTTCATTTTTTAATGAATAGTGTAAAATGTTGTATTTTAATTCAAAACCACTTTTTAATATAATTTATTTATATGATTAGATTATCTTTTTAGTTGGTTTTAAAGTGAAATTAGAATATATTTTTACCATTAAATCCAATAGTGGTCGTTGGAATTAATTTTACATTGAAATCAGACTTAAACTAGTGTCAATCTTTTGATAGTTATTGTTTCATAAAAACACACTATTTGATCTGACAGCGGGAATTAATTATTAAATTAATAAATGCAACTTATATGTTTTGAATTTTGTAAAATGGACTTCATTTTTGAATTTGGAATATCAAATATAGCTTAGGGTGATGTTTTGGTATTTTTCTGAAAAACTTCAGTTTTTGATGAATAGTGAAACCACTAAGTGGTACTTAAAAAACTGTTTTTTCGTTTCAATGAAATTTTACCACCACTGTGTTTTGAATTTAAAAAATATGACATACATGGTTTTCATTAAGATGTAAAATTTGGTTCAATGGAATTAAAATAGTTTTTGGTGAACAATAACTTATTAAGTTTTTAATCGCAATTATAGGAAATTAGTGTAATTTAAGGTAAAAATAATGTTGTAATAATATGAAATGAACATGACACATGTCCTAACCTCATTGGATGTGTCATGGCCGACCAAGACAATCCATGTGTCAACTTGGGGACCCCATGAAGCCAATTTGGTTGGAAAATGACATTAATAACTTTTTATTTAAAGTTAAAGTAAAAATGTCACAAACATGAGTTGTTTTACTAAAACAAATATTACATGGGGATATACAAGTCAGATTTCTTACTATACAGATTAATTGGAAATATAAAAAGATTTCCTATATCATAGTATTTTTTTCTTAATTTTTATACATTAAATAAATTAAATTATTTATGACATCATGATGATGCAGCGATGACCTCATTATTTAACGATTTAAAAAATAGGAAAGATAATGTAAAATCTAAGACCTACTCATGTCCAAAACCTATTGGATGGGTGGATTTCTAACCCTTATCACATTATCCTTGAAAGATGTCAATGTGGGAGCATTAAAATCTGAAACTCATTCTAAAATAAAGTAACATTTCCTTACTTTCCAAGAGTGCCCCTCCTCCCCTCTTATAAAATGCCCCCACCTCTACCTCCTTACCCACACTTCAAAAGCCTTTGGCACAGCCAACCCCTGCCCATTTTGTCTCTCCAAATCCCTCTCTTACTCCTTGAAGCCTCACTTTGGGTATAAGGCTTCCCAAGTAAGCCTTTGAGCTCAAACCAAAGGGAGTTACCCGATTTTAAGGTAATGTCTTCACTTGAGTCCTCTTGTTTTATTTTGCTTCTCCAACCCCCTAAACACTTTTTATTTATTTATTTTGTAAAAACTCCAGTATCTTTAGTATACTAGGATGTTTTTATAAGAATTATTCGAGCTAAAATCACACACACCTACATCTAATGGTTAAAGAACATACTGTTTCCGTGGATGGCGAATTTCTGCTTCCCGAAACGATGATTGTTCAACATTCTTTTAACACCTTCAAAGGTAACCATTAAGATGAAAATATACTTATATATGATATATAATATTTTTATGTTTTCCTTAAGCTTTTGTATTTTTCATTTTGGCATTACCTTTATGGTTTCCATTATGGGTAAACACGATATCTTCATTTAAGGAAGTGCGGACTACCGCCCCCTCAAAGTGATTTGATTTCATTAATGCCATATGTGGGATGTATAAAGGATTTAATTAATGGTATTATATAAGATATTATTCTGGAATTATAATATAACTTTATATCATTATTATTACATTGCATAAAAATATGAAATAGAAATGAAAGTAGCGTTCATGCGTACGTACGGCTTACCGTCTCCATGAACGGTGCATTTCATATATTACCTCTAAATGATTATGTAATATTATAAATTCATGTATATAATTTATATATATGATATATATGATATCTACATCATGAATATAATTCTTGATATAATGGATGTTTTACCACATGAACAACTTGTAATTATAAAGAGTTTATTTTTGACTCAAGTACCAAGGATCGACAAAACGACCATTTTTAACTTAAATAATTACATAGTGTTCATAACCTGGTAATAAGTGATATAAAAGGAATAATGAACTTGAAAAACGTTCTAAAGAAAGTATAAATTAACTCAAGTTTATTATTCATGAGGTTAAAGAACGATTGAGTCAAGTCGGACCCGAGGTAAGGGACTTCGTCTCAATCTCCTTTCATTGAGGTATATTTCGTTTTATAAACAACTTTCTTTTATACGGTGTATAAACCCCTTTGAATTTTACTTTTATACAAAAGGAATCTTTTTATACGAAGCATTTTACTAAACGAAAAAAAGAATATTTTTTTAACGTACGTGGTGACAACGACCTTTCCCGCCGCCGCGAGTATTATTTGATCTTTGGCTTTCTCAACAAGCCGTAATGTTTTTTAAAAATGAAATAAATACCATATATTATTTTAGGTATTTTTGGTATTGAAAATGGTTTTTATAATGGATTTGTTATGTCAATATATTTATGTGATATATTGTGATTGGAATGTGGAATTGTTTTCTTTCCATTGTGTTTAATTTATGTTTTATGATTTTATAATGGTACTTGGACATTTGACGGGTGGTTACATGATAAAACATATGACGAGTGGTGCCGTGAATACCAGGATGGGTGGTTACGTTATAACCACCAATGCATTGGGTATGGAAGTCAGCCGTATGGCTATTCCATTAAGTATTTGTGGAATTCGGCCGTATGGCTATTCCATTAAGTGATATGTGTGGAAGTCGACCGTATGGTTATTCCACTTAAGTATGTTTATGTCCCAAGTTACCTTTATATGTTATGTGTTCTTTATATGGGTTTTATGGTAATCTTTGGTTACAAAAGGGTAAGTAATGATATTTTATTCAGTGAAAAGTTATTACTACTTCATGAAGGTGAAGGTATTACTTTGATAAAGTATACATGGTTTACTTGATGTTTGAAAAACTAACAGTTTTCATTATTTGTGTATCCCTTACTGAGCTTTTTATGCTCACCCTATGTTTTTTTGAAATGATTTTCACAGGACTTAATGTGGATTTGGGTCAAGGATGTGATCAAGGGAAGGTCAGGCTATCTAAAACATGGAACTAGACATGTTTATTTTTAAGAGTTTTTATTTTATGGAAACATAGTAGAAGTGTCTACGTTGTAATATTTTGAGATGTAATAGTTATGTCCTAATTCTCTAAAACTCTAATCCTGAAAATATCCTCAATGTGAATTATTCATTTTATTCAGTATTAAGTAAGGTTTAAGGCCGGGGCCTTATAAATAACAAGGATAATGATTATAGATTCATTTTTTAAAGATTACAATAAACCATATATTAATCAAACATGATATTTTCATATCATTCTTAAATATGGATTATTACAATTAAATCTCTTTGGACATATAAAAACATATATAAAATGCTAAAATATAGAGAAAATGATATCAGATTATTAGAAAACATTTTATTGACAATATCAAATTAATATTGGATTTTTGGAGTAAATAGAATTTCTATCAATGATGTTAATTTTATATAATTATATAATATTTATTTATTAAATAAAATGAATTTTTAGTTATACATACACACATTAGATAATAAGAACTAGGAAAATGAGATTGGATAGCTGTTAAAATTTAGGAACACAATCATTGATTCATTTTCCACTTGTAAAAACAAATTAAACATCTATATAAAATTTCATGTTACATGAATGATCCAAAATTATTTTTTATAATTATATTTCCTTTATGTTTTATAAACATGTATAAAATCAACAAAATTAAGAAAATGAGTTTGAATTTTTGGAATCATTTATGACATAGATCATTAATTCATTTATGATATTAATGAAAAAAAATATTTCATTATGATGTTAATTTTTATGGATGATTAAAAGATGATTTTTTACAATAAAACATATTTAACATATACAGGCATTCATCCAATTCTCCAAACTAAGTAAATGAGCCTAGATTTTCACAATAATTAAGAATAACAATTGTCAACTTATTTATAACATGTTGTAACAAACAGGATATCAATCCCCAATACAATCTTATCTGAATGATATAAAGTGTATTTATGTAAATACTTTTAAGTGCTATTACTAACACTGAAATGAAAATAATGATAAAAATATATCATTTTGACAAAAAATATGTACAAAAATCATTTATTTATTTTTTATATAGTATTGAGCCTCTCATTAATTCGAAATCATATTTTATTAAAATGATCAATGCTATATTATCATTATTATTACACTATTTTATGTTCTAAATTCCTTTAAAGCTATATAAATAAAGAATAACTTTTTTAATAATCATAAAAATTTATAAAATAACCACCCATTAATTAATAACCACTAGAAACAAAAAATGAATCATTCAGATGCTTGATTTTTTGAAAATGATTATTTTTTTTATAATTATAATTAGTATTTCTATAAACTTGTGTATATTACGTTCTGATATATTTTATTAATTTTTTATTTGACCCATTTTACCTTTATTATAGTTTCTTTCTTGTAATTTCATTGTGGTTTCTTAAGAGATGATATATGTTTGAACAACAACATTTTATTTATAGATCATGGTATTCAACCAATGATAAAAAATATTAAGTTTTAGAAACATAGGATTTATTAGCACTAAAATATTCCAAACTCTGAATCCTTCTCCTTCATCCCACCAACCAACCTCTGTTCAACCAATAATATCCTATCAGATCTAGACATCTGGCGATATAAAAATCTATATCCACCTCCCCTGTGAAATCAAAGATCATGAGTTACCAAAACCACATCACCACCAAAAAATATCATCCACTACTGGAACTGATAGAAACATGGTTTCATACTATGATACAAGAATGTTTTCTCCTTCCGCATTCTTCTAAACTAGTCCCAACCTCCACTTATACTCCACTAATACAATATACACCACCCACTCATATTTTTTCATGTACATCATAGTTTATAGTTATTTGATGGACTAGGTATCATCATTTTCATAAAACATTAAAATGTGATTGTTATTGAGAACCATCTAGTGGAAGAACCCACCTACCAAAACCCACAATTCTCGCTCAAACCAAAAAACATGTTCTGTCAGCAAAAATTTCTTCTTACTTTTTTACACCTATTACATATAATCAAAAAACTTATAATGAAATCAATTTTACTATATTACTTTTAAAACCTACCCAGCAAAAATAATATTTATTCCAATACACACAATAAAATGTGGATGAGAATAAATAAATATCATATTCATTCCTAAGGAATAATGGTCTTTCTTGAGAGGATATCACTAAGGTAACTAAATAAGTTTGAAATATAGGGGAAGAGGAAAACTACCAACAAGGAGAAGATACCCAAAGTGAAATACCTAGTCTTGGTATTGGGAATGTATTGTTGGAAATATTAGCAATCAGTTTGTAAGAGGTTTAGAAAGAGTTAGATCAATATGGTTCCGAGGTAGTTGGACTAGATTATGATGTAGAATCTGAAGAGGACAAGGATCAGGATTTGAATCTAGGGTCAAAAAGCGCCCATAGGAAATGAAAACATTTTGGGGTACTGGTCACAAAATGACTCCATTTGTAGGGACCAATATGGGTATAAGAATCATAGTTGATACCCAAGATGGGAAGATGATATTTTTAGTGGGACTAACATGTTGTTATTTTGAGACAAATATGGTCTTGAGGATATTATCTTATGTTTCTACAAAGATGATGAGGTGTGTTTTATAATGTGGGGATTTTTCCAGAGCAACTAGAAACCAAGTGAAGAGAGGGTGAGCTGGTGGAATAAGCTACATTCCAACATTGTTTTTACATTCTTATTTCTATCATGTATTTATGTTAAGTTTTAGATCCAAGTAGGGTAAATGATTGACCTCAAGGACTGGACATTCCATAAGAGATAATATATTGAATGAAACCTACCTTAATATAGAATTTAGAGGTTGATATGTAATATCATACCTACACCTAGTGATAAGGCAGTGACATGGATAATGGCCTAACCATGAGTGAGAAGGTGTTGTCATGGGTCATCTTGATTGAGATGATTCATCAAGGATTTTACATGGCCTCAGACTCTTCCTTGAGTGATAATTTATTTTTTAAGATAACGACCTCATAGATATCGAGAGGATGTTTAAGTGGACCTCCTAGATTGAGAAGGTTTGTTCAATGGTTGATGATAGACCCTACTTTTAGTGGTATGGGTAGTAGCCATGATGTGAATAGGGCCTTATATTGAGTGAGATGGTAGAGGCATGGAATTCCTTGGAGACCTTACTTGAGTGATTGGGGATGGTTTAGGACATGGATGTAGGACCACTTTATGTGATAATGAAGAATGATAAGATCCATCCCTGGAACTTATTGTAGTTGTTGAGACTTGGAGATGCACATACACTACACCATAGAGTGTGGATGATGTTTGTGGTTTGAGAGATAGGATTATGAGTTATATAGATTAAGATATGGTTCCATGTCATGTAGGTTTTCTTAGAACTTGATGTCCTGATGTGAGTATGCTTTTTAGTGTAAAAAAGTGGACATTGGAATGGGTCAAACCAGGATTGGTCAGGTGTCATGGTTGTTGGGTTAGCACAAGATGACCCGACATGTAGGTTTATTTTCTCCCATTTATTGTTTTCTTGTATACACACATAGATGATGGCATATTTGAAGGTAATTTGGGAGATCCTACTAGGATGTATTTTATATGCCCTTCTTAAGCTCTCTGGTGAATGTTCAAACCTTATGTCCGCTTTTATGTTGAGAACAAGTAGTGTGGTGGATCTGATAAGGGAAGCTCAAAACAATTTTGAATTTTACAAGAGGTATGTACTATGAATAGCAGTAGAGCCTATTATATATTTTATTTTATTTTTTATTATATATATTATCATTTTTATGAGAAATCAATTGATGTTTGATTATATTCCTCTACATTCATTTGTTATTACATGGTTATATTTATTGATTTATTTTTTACTTTGATTATTTCAATGGATGATGTTTGATTAATTTTCTATTTTTTAGATATAATTTGATATTATAGTCTCTCCGATGTTTGATTTAGTACCTCACTACTATTTTTTGGTCTCTAGAATATGTGGAGGCCCAATTAAGACCATGTGATATCTCCAACTGGGACATTGATGATTGGTATCTATCCATAGTAGGAAAAAATAGTATCAAGACTTATTTTTCATATCGTACAATATCTATGCAATGTATATATGGAATAGGGATGAGTAAAAGCTTGTGATATATCTTGGAATTGGGATTCATAAACATATTTCTGAAGGAATGTCTAGGATACAAGTTATGTAGGGTTTTTATTGTTCTTTCTGTTATGGTTGAGATATTTATTCAAATATGAAGAATTTATGAGAGGTTACTATTTATGGTTTTGGTTATTCTCTCATTATTAAGAGGTCATTGTACGTACATCATATTTGGAACATAGGATTCAAATTAAATTCATATGCTTGTATGTGATTTATTTACCCAGATATGGGGGGTTCAATTATTTCAAGTGTAAACAATAAATTATATTGAATTTTCCCATATAACATGTAAGTGGGATTCTACGTGGATAAATCATGATATTTTATTCTTAATGATAGGTAATGTGGATATTATGATGAGACAATCTGTGCTGACAATTGTATAGTCCCTTCATGTAAGGTATGTATAGTAAATCATTCTTAGATTATTGATGGAACTGAATGCCTTAGTGATGACTCGATGAAGCAAAGGTACACCATAGACATGTCATGGTATGCATAGAGGATGAAAATACACATGATAAGGTTAATATAAGGTATGTGGGATGAAATTCTCTTGATACATACAAAACCATATGTTCTTTGGGTATCAAAGTAAGGTTTTGAGGGAAATATTGGTTGTATGCCTAACCTTGTTTATTATGGATGCACTTTTTAGGAGAAAAGCATAAGCATAGATTGATTCTTCTTATTCTGGAATGATGCATAAGTGGATGTTGATCTACGGTAGGGATAGTCATTAGTGGGATGCATGATTCATGTGGAAAGAAATAATTGATTATTTATTTTGACTAAATAAGATTGATATGCAGTGGGGCACAATCAGTTTTCTTGGAATGTGAGAATTGGGTAAATAGGACTTCACACATTGAAGAGTGATTTGAGTTGTGTGAATAGTTTTTTTGGTTGAATACATCTATTATGTTCTGATGTTATTAAGTTGAATGGAGACTAAGAACCAGTGATGGGTTTCATTATAGGATCATATCGCCTTATGAGAAGGGCAGTGGGGATTGTAATAGATATTTACTGAAAATTAACGATTCCTGAGGGGAGGTGTGAACTTGTTACATGTCGTTACATTGGGTTTGTGGATTGATTAGTGATCACATGTGGGTTGAAGAGTGATAAAATTTATGTGAAACATATTTTCATAATGGCCTTGGGTTTTATATGATAATGGAAGGTATATATTATTATATATATCATAAATTATATATGGCTCGAGATACCCTACTATGGTTGACATGGATTGTACATTATTAGGGTTTGTTATCATGGTAATGAGTGGCTTATGTTTAGTAATATGCATGTAGTGTTGGAATTAATTTGGAATTATTCATGATGAGTGGTGTAAGGGATTTTATATAGTGGTTAGTACACCATTGGAAGTTAATGGGTGTGACACTAATAATGGGATCCCTTTGGTGACCACTAATGATGATGTTTCTAGTGACTCATGAATGGGTGGCGATCAATGATAATGTGAATGATTTTTTACAAGCAGGATTATAACGTCCTGTATTTTTTTTATTGTTGGATATGAAATTAGATACATAGATAAGGAATTTGGTTCATAAAATTCATAGTAAAGAAACCCCTATTGTGGGGATAATCATATCAATCCTTCATGTATGAATATATTGATGGAAGTGTCATGGATTTGGTGAGACTTATTCATTGATTATTTTGATGGAATCTGGATGTCGGTGTATATAAATAATTTATGGGATCAAGTTCCTTAGTAAATAATAGATTTAATATTCCGAGTTAGTAATAAATGGTATTAGAATATTATTATTGGGCTTAAAATGGAGTATGAGTGATTTGATAGTGAGTAATATTGCAGAAACATCGGTGGTCATGGGTGGAGTATGACATATAGGGTTGGTTTTTGAGAACCCAATAAATTATTAATCCTTATGTCAGGATTATACTTTACTAGAAATTTTTTAATGATTCTATGATGCCTCTGAGATTCAAGGAATCAAGATTTTTGTTTTGATATTGTTTTTCGATGGGTGAGGCCAATAATTTTTGCGAATGGTTGGCCTGAGGGTGATATACTAATATTTGTTTCATAGAATAGGGTGAAGTATGGTGTAGACCTCATTGAATGCATTGATGAACCACTGTATTTAAATTTTTAGTAGTGAATTACTTTGGGGGATATAATCATAATACTATACAATAATACTTTGATGGTGCATCAATATGTTGGGATAAATAGGATTCATTAAGTTCCAACTCAGTGTTGGTGACCCTAATGATTATATAGATCCACAATTAATCAATTATATGACATAGTGTTTAGAGTTTCAAAATGGAATCTTGTTTGGTTTTGAAAGATAGAACACAATGAGTTATAGTTCAATTCACTAATAAGGTAGGCATAGTTTGATGGTTAAAGGACCATTGTGGATTTTCTATGATGAATAATTTTATAGTGGGAATTTTTTAATAACCCATGAATTATCAGGTCATTATTTTATGAGAAAATTTTAATTTTTTGTCCAAGAGTAAGGGGTGGTTTGAGAATTATGATTCAAATCATAATTCTATAGGTTGGGAAATATGTAATAGATATTTTTTGGAAATTTATTGAGGTCCGATATGTGTTTTTTGTTTTTTATTGAACATTAGTTTAGTGTTTAAGTAACCCACTACTGATTTTCTAACAGGAGGCTAGTCATGCTATGACCCCATTGGACATACCAGGATGGCATTACATTTTGAGCCATGTCAAGGATGGACTGAAGGCTACACAACAATGCACAAATAATTATTCTATTTTATATCATCATTCCATGATGTGTTAGGGTTGCACCAGGATGATCCCCCTGAAGGGTTGGGGAACACAAGGGTGTTTGGCCATGTCATAGGGGAGAATCATGTGGTGTTGGGGCTTCACTGGGGAAGGTGGTATTGGTTGGGTAATTTTTGAATGACTAAATTGGTTGGGACATATCCCATCCAGATAGAGGAGAATCGTGTTTTGATCCACAGAATTTCAAATTTTTATAAAAAAATGAATCCCTATTTTTTGGGGGTTGCCCTCTTAATATTTCAAGTTAAGAGGGGCTTAAAGGTGGTTTATTAGGATAAATACTATACTTATCTTTCCCGATTTCAATCCCTTAGGTAGGGATTATTCTGGATAGTTTTGAGGTTATTCTAGGTGTTTTTATCATAATACTCTCCTTTATTTTTATTTCCTTTCAATGGCCTATGATTTTTGATATTTTAATAAATTTCTTTGGTAATTAATCCTCCAGAACATTGTAGAATCAGGTAGGAATGGTTTGAATTTTTTCCAAGCCTGGATAGAGTGAATCAAGAATGTATTAACATAGATTGTTTCATGCGTTTTAGGTGACATAACAACACTAGATGATTATTTCAATGAATATAACTCTTTTTATAAATATTAATAACTTGTTATAAAATAATATAATTAAATATTAGGATGTTGTGGCTTGAAATAGAGTCTTGGTTGATTTTGTGATCTTAGATTAGGCATGAATGACCATGGATGAGGATGATTGGAACATCATGATGATGTTAACTCTATGATTGAGGCAGGTTACATTATTAAACAAAACCATATTCTTTCTTATAGATGATTTTTCATTCCTACATGTTTACATTGGACAAGATATTGGGATAAGGATTAAGGGGACCCTATATAAAAGTGAATAACTAGAGTTGATCCTTCTAGGCATAGAATAAATAATACATAGTTCTTTGGTTTATTTGGGATCACATAAATATTATTTCTCCATGGAATGAATGTATCAGCCAAGTTGATGAGAGATACAGATTAGGTATCCGGATGTTAGATGAGTTAGGGGTATTATAGGTTTTTTTCCATAGGATAATTGGGTTGGAATAAGAGACATTGTCTCAGTGCCTTATGTCAGATAACTGTAAACACTGATATTATTAAGGAATACACAATTGAGGATGGAGTGGAATCTTAGAATGTGTTATGAGTGTGATAAATCTTAGATTTATTGATTAGGAATAATAGACAGGGTTTCCTATAGGTGTTACGATTGAAGGATATCTAAAGGGGAAGGTGATATGAGACCCCTATGAGGGTCATGGGAATTTTTGGACAACTTTTCATTAGGTTTCCATGAGTTTTTGAGGAAGTTAGATCGAGATAGTACTTGGGTAGTTAGATAGTGTTGTGATCCATAATTAGAAGAGGATATGGATTGGGCCTTTAGTATAGGGTCATGAATATCCTATATGATATGATAACATTATGATGAATTGAATATGGTGATGTATCATGATAAGAAAATTATATGGGTTTTAGGATCCTATTGGACTCCTTGATGGGAGACTAGAGAATGTAGTGAGGACTGATATATTGTTCTTATATAACAATGATGATATTGAGTAGATTATCTAGATTTCATAGATAGAAACTAACATGTTTTATGGGATGTGGGGATATGAATCTAGTGAATAGAACCCATGTGATGAATTGGTGAGTTTATGAGGCTGGATGTGTGACTCAATTGTTGTATCACATGTGTCATGATTACATAAATAATATAAGAGATTTATCGTGGTCGGGTATGATGAAAAATAATGAATATTGTCCACACATTGATTGAATAAGTGTTGAAAAAACCATACCCTAATAGAGAAGGTAGAGTATTTTATAGGATATCATACCTACCATAAGTGATAAGGTAGTGGTCCAGATAGTAGCTTAAACTTAGTTGAGAAGGTGTTGGAATGGTTATCTTGAGTGAGAAGAATTATCCTATTTATGATGTAACATAAAATCCTACCTTAACTATGAAGGTAATGGTCATATTAATGTCCTCGTCTTGAGTATGATGGGTTTTTCAAAGACCTCCTTGAGTAGGAATTTTTGTTCAAGGGTAGATGACAAACTCTTCCTTGAGAGTGATAAGGTAGTGATCAAGACGTGATACATGGACTTACCTTGAGTGCTAATAAATTAGTCAATAAATTATTAGAAACCCTCTAATGTAATAATGGATGGTGTAGGACTTTGATGTAAGACAACCATTAGTGGTAAGGATGTTCAAATATTAGAAACATGATCGTACCCTGAATCTTTGAGAAATGCTCCTCTCATCACGATGACATATTCTACATTATTCTAAATTAGTTTATTTTTGTATAACATATATCAATAATCTTACTTATTCCAAATCAAGTATGGTCATGTTTCATTGTGGACTGGTTAGCACATGATGAACTTGCATATATGTGTGTGTGATGGTGGTATAAGGTGGACTCTAGCATGGGTTGAAGTAGGTATATTTAGGTGTCATGGTGGATTGATTACCACATGATGACCTAAACTTCATGTTTATCTTATATAATTTAATTTATTCATGCTTACACATGCATATGATGGTGTATATCATCACATCACATACCCAGTAAACATTTCATTTGTTCATTATCATTCCACATTACCAAGAAACTAACACACCACCACATAAATTTCTAAATATTACTACATTAATAGCCAATCCAACCACTACTTCATCACTAACACTATATAATAACTACAACAACCAAAAAATATTATTACAATAAATACAATATCAATTTTACAACATTTTGAACATCATAATTAAATTTTTTCATTAACAACACAAAAATTAGACTATAATAAGACATGCAATCCCAATTCTCAACGGTAATATCTAACCACACTAAGACTATTATAGCTAGTGATATAATGGAAAACCTAATAGAATGTGACATTAATTAACTATATATATTTATCTCAAAACTCTCATTAAACAATCCATGAAAAATTAATAACATATATAAATATATATTCTATATTTCCATATCTATTTCCTTTATTGTCATTAAATTAATATCCAATTATGTGTATAATGAATCTCATCAACAATAAAAAATAATAATACAACAATAATATCATCAAAAATAAACATAAGTAATAACAAATAACCAATATCATTAAAATCACAAAAATCACATATGAAACACATATCACCTTTTTTACAATTTCCTTGGTATTCTTATTATATTCATTATGTCAATTATAAAAATTTATCATTAGAAATTATCATAGTAATTCCAAATTTAACACATAAACTAACAATAGAGATCATGAATTCTCTATCTCAAATAGAGATTTGATAATTTTTATAGAAAAATGATGAATAATGAATGATTAAATTCCACAAAATACCAAGGATTCCATGAAAACACTATACACATCAATCCACCATCAATACCTAAACAAAAATATATTAATACCAAGACTAATTACTTCAACATGATTTTATGAGAAGGATGTATAATATTATGGAAAAGGAAAAAGTGAAAGAATTTTGGATAAGGGAAGAGAGTGTACTAGATAATGGAGAAATCACATACATAAAATGATAATACAACGATACAGCTGATAAAAAACATATAAACTGATCCTTCAACCCCCTATCGTTCAATAGATAATTGAGGAATTAAAATGAGAAGAGGAGGAAGCTGAAATTTATAACAAAACTTGAAGGTCCATATTTTATCATGGGTCATACAAATTCAAAATGGGTTATGTGAATTTATTATGGTTTCATGAAACGTACAAGAACATTCTACCCCAAAAAATTATCATCTCACACTTTATAACAAAATAGTTACATAGGGGCACTATGGAATTTAAAAGTATTTCATTAATTACTAGTGTTATACTCTATTTATTGGAGACGTCAATTTCTTTCCAATATGGCAGATTTGATTCCAAATCTGCAAAAAATATTGAGAACCATGTATGATCAACCGCATTCTCTAGGATGACCCTCAGACACACCGTGAAATATTCAATTTCAGCATAAATTGTTTTCATCCAGCAAGAAAAACTCAGTATCCCACCATCAAACTCTTTCCAAGCTCTATCTCAATAACTTCATCAATTCGAAACACAATTTAGAGTAATAGGGAAACTTTGGTCCTCTAAACATGACATTCTATGTATTGATAATATAAATAAAATTCTAAAGTAAATATGGTTAGGATACTATATTTTTAATATAAATAGAATGTATGTTTTCAGAATTAAGATGTATAAAAATTTATGTATGGATTTTATTATAATTTAACTATATTGGTTTTTAGAAATTTTTGTCACAATTATGTCACAATTATGTAATATTATCACAAGTTCATAATCATATTTTATTTATAATCCCCTATGTTACTTCCACAAAATAATAAATAATTAACTCAATGAAAAATAAAATAATGTATTGAAAAGTAAAGAATGTTTTATAACTAAAAAATGAATGATAAACAATTTTAATACCTTGCATACATAAGTAAAAACTATATACTCTGATTTTCTAATTACTTTTGGTTTTTAGTTTTAAAAGGAATACATGGTTCTCCTTTAGGTTAATATTTTTAATCCGATAATATAATTTATGGACCCAAGTAAAGGATATATAACAAATCAACAACACAAGGATTCCATTTTTAATTAGTAACACATTATCATTAATATTTAATACACAATATTAAAATTATATGTTTTATAATATAATTTATCATGTTTTCTTCAATGGTATAGTGGAGTTTAAATATTTAAATGTACAAGGTTTGAGTACACTATATGTATATAAGAATAACATAGATTTTTATAAATTGATATATGTATAGATTTATATAATAACATTTCAAAATTGAGACATATAACATAATAAATTTATTATATTTATCAATATTTTTATTATTACAAAATAAATAAATGAAAATGATAGTTGATAATAAGTTCATAAATTTATGTAATATTTTATAAACCATTTCAAATATTACATCAAAGAAATGTAATTTACAAGAATTTTTAATATTTAATGAATACAATTTCTATAAAATACATTTCATCCATTTATATGTCTATATATTTTCATTACTTTAAAGATACTAATAAAATTATATACATTAAATAACCATTTTAAATATAAAATAACTATCCTAACACTCATCCTAATCTTATTTTATAAGTTATTTTCAACTAAGATAATCTTTGGGATAAATTTGTGTACTTTGGAAGTCACATGGGTTTGATTATGAAACCTATAAAATTTTATATAAAGGAGAAAGATGTCATAATCATTTATTTTATTACTAATTTTTTTTAATATGGTGTTATATAAGTGATATAATTAAATATAAATAGTATTTATAAATATAAAATGATTACCAACATCATTGAAATTTATTACGAATTTTTAGAAAATAAATAATAAAATTAAATGGTTACACAATGATGATGCAATAATTACTTATATAATGAAATGATAAAATAAATGATATTATAAGTTATAAAATAAATATAATTTGAGATAATTAATGTCAGAAAATAAATTTATGGATTATGTTGACATGTTTTTGATGGTTTAAGGGAGTTGGTTCAAACTTATATTGCTGTTATTATATTTTTAAAAATTCAACACATGAATAGAGTCATAATTGATACTATTGGTATTTTTAAATTTAAAATATTTTATTAAACCTCATAAGATTATTAAATCTTGGGTGTCGTTACACCAGGGACTACGGCTGGGGGAGTAGATAAAGGCACTCAGTGGTGGGCGACAACCAACCTATACTGTGTAACCCCTTGGGCCTAAAAACCCAGTGTACTTTTTCTTTTGGTGAGTGGTAGTGGCATCCTAACTTCGAGGTTCCGAGTTGGAGTCCTCGTAAGGCAACACACGCTATATGTCATTATCACCTCTCATGGACACCTCAACCCCATGTGATACTGGCCTAAAATCTCGGGTGTCGTTACACCTGGGATTACGGCTTGGGGGTACATAAAGGCACTCAGTTGTGGGTTATGGCCCACCATTACTATATAACCCCTTGGGACTAAAAACCTGTTGTACTTTTTCCCACAGGGCATGGGTGAGTTGGGGAGTAGTGGTGGCATCCTAACCCTGAGTTTCTTGGTTTGAGTCCCTATAAGGCGACACACACTATATGTCATTATCAACTCTCGTGGGCCCCTCTACCCCATGTGGAACTATTTTGAAAGAACATGTGCCACTACACATGGGACTGTGACTGGGGAGTACATAAAGGTTCTCGGTTGTGGGAGACAGCCCAACTATACCGTGTAACCCCTTGGGACAAAAAACCCAGTGTACTCATGTAGTTGGGGTTTGGTTTAGTGGTAAGAACCAGGTAATACTAGATGAAAAATGGGGGTTCCAAACCCAATGGGAATAGGTTATTTTATTATAATTGTAGCGTACATTAGCAGTGGCATCACTATAGCAATGACGGGCACTGTAGTGGCGGTAGGACACTGGAGCGACGGAAGGACACTATAACAGCATCAGGTACTATGTGGGTTCTATAGCATGAGGGTTCTATTCACATAATGGGACTTGGGCCTAGAATAATTGGCCTATGGGCTATGTAATGGGATACATTCCCACTGGGCCTTTGGGATATTTAAGGGGTCTCCCTCTACCCAGTTAAAAGATGTTGTTTCTTTGCTTTAATAATAAATGAGGCTTTCCCCCAACCTTTTTAAAAAAATCATAAGATTATTAAAAATATATTATTCAAAAATGTTGTTAGGATAAGATATAAAATATCATTAATGACTCAATAATTGGTTTTTTTCATGTTATGGTAGTTAATTTAACCCTCAAATTGTAAATTACTTGATAAATCTTTAAGAGATAATTGAGGTTAAAAAAAATGTTTAAAATAAAATCAATTCATTTCTAAAAATAATTTTTTTTAGATTTGTAACCATTCTAATCCAATATTCTATCTGATAGAATTTGGAGTCATTTGGAGTCAAAAATTAATTTATATTAATTTGATATTTTAATTGTTTCCAAGGGTGATCTTCCTATATCCTATAAAAAGGAACTCATTTATCTCTATTAATCACACATAAAAATACTTTTATTTCTTAAAATACCTACCAAACACCTTCCTATAATACCTCCTCCATTATTTAATCCTTGTTTTAGGCGAAACACCCATCTAAGAGGTGTCAAGGTGTTAAAAAAGAGATCATCTAAAAAAAGGTAACATGTTAAATAAAATATTTCTATTTTTTTCTTCTTCATCTTCCTTAAAATATTATTAAACCATGATGATATAAAAATATACTATCTTAAATATAATTAGTTTTTATTATTTTAATATAACCAACCCAATTTCATCAAATAGGCAGTGAACATTTCATTCATGTGTACGGTGGACTTCCACTTCGTGTACTAATATAGTTTTATTCCATAAACATCTATCATGAATGGTTATAATGATGGAATTAAAGTTAATATATGATATTCCTGAAATATTTATTGTTATAATAGAATAATAAATCAATTATGTTCTTAGTTTCGATACACATAAAAATGATTACTTCGTTTGTTCGTACTTGTGAACTATCAGCTCCATGAAGCGATGCGATTAATTTTTATTCACATCATCCCTTATATGATATATATATATATATAAGTATATTTAAATAATTTATATGATATTAATTATTTTATTATCATTCTCTATAGGTAAAATATTACTTACCTGCTTTCCATAATGATCATTGAAAAATGAATAACAATACTCATGTGTACGTTTGGACTACCGTCTCCATGATTATAACATTATAAATTTTTTAATAATAACAAATACTTGTTTTATTTAAATGAATAATTGATATAAATAAATTATAATAAAATCATGAATATTATTTTATAGATGACAGATATATTACCACATGGACTATTGACATCATAAGAAGTTCATTTTTGACACAAGTACTGGATATCTTCACGACATTGGATATAAATGTAAATAATTATTTAATTATTATAACCTGAAAATAAGTGATATAAAATGAATAATAAACATGAAAAATGTTCTCAATAAATTATATTTTAACCTAATTTTACTATTCTGGAATATAAATATTGTACATGATGAGTTGTACATAGGGTAAGGTACTTCATCTCAATATCCATTCATTGTGAAATTTCATGATTATATCAACCTTTATTCATTTATAAAATATCTATCAACCCCTTGGAAATTAAATTACCATATTATATCTATACTCATGTTATTTAATGTTTTTTTAATTTTCAACCTTCATGTGTATTATAATTTAAATTTTAAAACTATTAAGGGGCGCTTTAAATAAAAAATCGTTTTTAATATTTTAAAGAGTTATTCTTGTTAATAATTATCATTAATTTACATGTTTTAAAATTGGGATTGAGGAATTATTTATATGGAAATTAATTTTTTAAAATTTCAATTCCATTTAAAAGTTTCAAAGTGCTATGAGACACTTTTATTCAAAAAATATATTTTTAAATGATTTAATTGTGTTTTAAAAACTGTTTTATTTTGCCAGTAACTTGTACTTTTTTTTAATATATATGTCATGATACTAATTTATCAATTTTATCTTGGTATTTTTTGTTATGTTTACATTAAATTTTTACAATTTTATTATCAAATAAACCGTTATCATTTTTGATTGTGTGGCTTTGTTAAAATGAAATGTTATTTGAAAGAGGAAATGTTATTTTTTTATTTATGATTGTTTTATGTGGTATGTCAATGTTATGGTTCTTGAGAATTGTTTATAAATATGGTTAGTTACATGTTAAAAATGGGTAGGTGATCCTGTGATATCACTCTAATGCTTTGGGTAACGATATAGCATTAACCAGTTGGGTTTATCTTAAAAAATTTAGGGAATATACTATGATGGGTATTCCAAACATAACAGTGAAGGTTACCCCCTATGTAGTTGTGATAGCTACAATGTAAGTATGATATGGATACCACATGTTACTTTTATGATTTATTATTTCTATGTACTTTTTCATGAATCTTATTATTTCATGAGGTAAGATAAAGGGTTTATGTTTTATTGGTGAAAATAATGATTTTGTGAAAATGTTTTCATGGGTTTAATGTATTTTAGGACTAATAGTTTTTCCAGCTTTTTATGCCCCGTACTAAGCTTTTTGTCCTATTAACAACTTAAAAAAAGTTCACATGTCTTAATATTGTTAGGGACCAATAGGATTCCATGATGAAAATATAGAAGATGTTTTTTAAAATAAATCATGCTTTATTTTTAAAATTGATTCTTTTTGTGAAAAAATGGGTACTATTTGGAAGTATGAACTTTGTATTCTTCTGTTTTTTTATGTATGAGTTTTGGATTAATTTTATAATGGTCTAGACATGAAAAAATCATCAATTTCACAAAAAAGAACATTTCTTGACAAACCTCAAGAATATGTAATTCTTATAGATGTATCCTTATAGGTTATATCAAAGGGAGATTTAGATAATATTAGAGGTTAGGGTGTTATTTAATCAAAAGTTACAAGTATAACCCTGATCAATACCATGATAGGGGATTCATAGTTTTTTTAGATAAATTGAATGATTTTGAGATAACATGAATAAGGATATATTACTATTGACCTTACTCATAATATTATATATGATACTTTTATTAATTTACTAAAACAATCATTTTTGATTTTTAATGGCTGAATCTAGCAGTCACAAAAGTAACAATGGATGTGAAGTAAAATTTTGTGTTTCGATAAATAAGAAACCAAAGGAAATGGGAACTTCAATAAAACTTTTATGGTGGTTCAAAACCAACAATTAGAATTCATGATTAACCACAACAACCATGGTAATTATTCTAAGAAATAATAAATGAGAGAATACAATCCTTATAAAAGTTCATATAATAATCATAAATTTATTTATATTCAATAAAATATGTGTCAAGGATGAGTAAATAAACACCTAGGAACATGTTTTATTGGGAAAAGAAGATATTATATATGTGGTAGTGGAGGTTACAAATCAATAAAGTTCCAAGAAAAGAAGGATGATTTCAATTGACTCTAGGAAAGGGAAATAAGTTCATTCCAAATTATCAATTAAATTTTTTAAATTTTGGGAGTATGTAAATTATGAAAATCAATTTACTATAAAGATGTTTCATGAATGGGATCAGGGGGACCATAAAAATATATTTTTAGCAATACATAATGCCATTCGAATTGAGGATAAGGAAACAAAAAATGACCTATGAAAGGTATGGATTATTTCTTGTCTCTTGTTTTACCATTATTTAATATTAGGAAAATTTCCATGTTTTTAATTGTTAAAAATATGTATTAAGGAATAATATTGAAAATCATGGCTAAAGGACCCGGAATAACGATTAATGATTAAGAAGTATATATATAAAGGATTCAAGTGTTATGGTAGACTACATGATGATGGAATTTTATAAAGTATTAATGATATTTGGATGTTGGGATTACTTTGAAAGGATAGTTTCTAGTATGTGAAACCCTGAAACATGTTATATTAAAATTTTATTTGAAGAATAATTATATTTTCCAGTGTGAAAATACATATAAAGGTATGAATAACCATTTCGGTTTATATGATCTTTTATTTTCAAGTAATTATGGGACATTATATTTTGGGATGCATAATGAAAGTCATGAGATAAACTTATAGGTTAAAAAATTTTATGATTATTTTTGAGATTTTTATCTCATATTGGGATTGTTATAATAATTATATAGTTTTAGAAAAACGAAAACCCTCTAGAAGTGTGATAAACTCGTCACATCAGACAAGGATATAGGAATCAAACCCACAACCAAAGGGTGATAAGGTTTTACAAACTACAACTAGCCTATGTGAAGTCCCTAGTTAGTATGAAATTTCATTTTTAGTTAAAAGAGATAATGGAATGATAATAAGTTTATTTTTGGATCTTATGTTTTATAAAATGGATATCCGTGGTATTGGAAATAGATTTGTGGTTTAAGTGTTAAATGTTATTTTTCAAATACATTAACTATTGTGGGAACATTATATGATTAAGGTAAAAAAATAGGTTATTTTATTAAAAAGTAATGGATGAATTATATTTTGGAAGAATCATGGATTTTAATTGTGGAGAACCAAGGAATTAGGTTATTTATCGAAAGTATTAACCTAACATAAAGAATATGTGATTAGGGTAATTACATTTAGGTATAAGAGATTAAAATTTATTGATGTTATTTGAAGATAAATGTTAAAATATATCTTGGAAGACTATGTAATAAAATTATTCTGAAGATTGAATTTTAAACATGGTTTGGATTAAATTGAGTAATTTTAAGGACATTTATTTATGAAATGATCTTTGTTGTAATTTGGGTATTACTTTGGAATTTTGGATACTAAAATAAGTCATTATTCATTTAAGGTTTTTTATATTTGGTTAATTTTCTTAATTATACAAAAATTTGGTGTTTTGGTCAATGTTTCAAGATATGATGAATGGATAATTAATCTTTTTTGGATTATGTGATTCTCTATATGTTGATTATAGTGTTTCATGCATGAAAAAAATTCCTCTTAAATACTAATCATTTAGAGAAAAGGATGAGGTTTTTGATGAATTTGAAAAAAGGATGAAACTCTACTATTTAAGAAATTATATTTCCTTATGATCATACTCTATATAGTAAAAAAATTCCAAAAATATGTGAAAACGATCTTAAAAAAATATTTTCTATTTACTTTTCCTATAAGGAAATCAAAAACCATTTAACCGATCACAAATTTGTTGTTTTTTATTATAAAAATTATACTAATTTTTTTTATATTACTCTCCAACAGAACACAATTCTTAATTTTCTCATATATATATATATATATATATGTTTTTTTATATGGGACCCTTGTATGTGTTATCTTAGGTGACCTCTGTACTTTCTTTTCTTTCTTTTAATGTGGATGTTTTGTAATCCTTTTTTCGATGTGGGATTGTAATAAAAGTATATTGGAACTTTATACCTTATTTAATAAACCCAAATTAATTTTTTATGGTGTATTTTCTATAATGTAGGGGGGAAGGTATCATCAAGATTTTTTAAAGGGAAACCCTATATTCGATAGCATACATGATACTTCACTTTTAGCTTAAACGAACAAATTAATATTATTATTTAATATTATAATAACAAAATGGACATTAGAATTAAGGGAACGAAAATGATTAATTGAATTATGAAATTAAGGTTTATAGATGTTTATATAACAACTCATTAGTTACCAAATTAACTAGGAAATTAAAAAAAATCCAATTAAATATAAAGGATGTGTTTTTATTAAAAACTATTTAAATTCCAAAAATTATGTTGATAAAATAATATAATCACTTTTTTGGATTATATTAATGATATATAAATCCAGTATAATGAATTAATTTCATCTTATTTATTTTATCGACCTGATATAATAACAAATGAAATTTTACAAATAAAGGGGAATTTTAAAAAAAATCATTTTTACCGCTTTTTGATAGTGAACCCATTCTATTTTTTTCAATTTTAAAAATTATATTTGAAACAATAATAATATTATTTATAAGTAGGTCATAAAATTTTACATTGGATAAATTTTTGGTCTTATTTGATAATATTCATTTTTAATGAATAGTGAAACATACTACATTTCAATTTAAAACTACTTTTTCATCTAATTTATTTTTATAGATAGATTAGTCTTTTACTTGGTTTTAAGGTAAAAATATATTATTTTATTATCATTTTATCTATTTGAGGTCATTGTAATCAATATCATTTTGAAATTGGATATAAAAACAATGTGAACTTTTGAATGTTTTACTTTAAGAACCAGTTTTCTCATTCCTTAAATATGATTCATTTTTAATTAATTTCACCAGATATGTGTTTTCAATTGTTAAAAATGGATTCCATATTTGTAATAATAAGGCTCAAATTATATTAATACACCCCTTTTACATTTATACATTATGAATAGTAACTTTAGTAATTATTTTTATTACCATAGTTAATGATAAATTAGGTAATTGATGGTTAAAATAGTATTATAAATTCTATAAAACAATCCTACCAATTTTCATAATCATATTGAAGTAGTTATTTTAAGATAATAAAATCCTTACCCTAAAATTTTCACATTAGTAAGACACTTGGGGTTGATTATGACTCTTATAACATTATATTTAATGTAAATAGAAAGATGTCGTAATCATGTCTCTTAATATGAATTTTTTTTAATATGGTTTTATATAAATGGAATATTAAATTATACATTTTTTTAGAAATATAAAATGATTAAAAAAATAATGGTTATTGATTTAGTATATTTAAAAAAAATAATTAAATTAAATATTTACACAATTATTATACAATAATTTATTAATTAAGGAAAGGATCAAAAAATGATATTAGAAATAATAATATATATATAATTTTATAGAATTGATTTTATACAGTAGTTTTATGAAATAATTTAACATGTTTTTGTTTATTTAAGGTAGTTTTTTAGAACTTATCTTTCTGTTATGATATTTTAAAAAGTCAACTAATGAATAGTGTCAAAATTGATAGTATTGGTATTTTAAAATATAAGACATTTTATTAAATATCATAAAACTCCTAAAAATATAAAATTAAAAAAATTAATTCATGATATGTCTGAGAATATCATTAATGAAAAATTCACTGGTATGTTGGCATGTTATGGTAATTAATTTAACCCTGAAGGTGCATATTACTTGATAAAATGGTATGAGTTGAAAGGGGTTAAAACAAAAAGATAAGGTTTAAAATAAAATAAATGCATGTATAAAAATATTTTTGAGAGTATTTGTAACCTTTATCACCCTATATTAGAACATACATAATATTGATTCATTTTGAGTTAAAAATTAATATATATTAATCTAATATTTTAAGGGTTTCCAAGGGTGCCCCTCCCATCTCCTATAAAAGGAACCCATTACTCTATATTAATCACATATCAAAATCCTTTTGGTTTGGACATGACCTACTGAAAAGCCTTCCTAGAAAACCTCCCCATATTAATTAATCCTTATTTTATGTCGATCATCCACTTTAGAAGTGATAATGTGTTAAGAAAGGTTATCACCCGAAGGAAAGCTAACGTTTTAATTATGTATTTCTATTTAGTTTCTACTTCGTCCTCATTAAAATAATCTTCCACCATGATGAAATAATAAACCAAGTATCCTAAATATACTGAAATTTTATTCAGTTAATAATATTAGCTAAATCTATCTCTAATTTCATCAAATAGGAAATAAACATTTCATTCGTATGTACGGAGGACCACCGCCTCTGGAACTGATATAGATCATTTTCTATAACCATCTCTCATGACTGGTAATAATTATGTAATTAATGTTCATATGTGATATTCATAACATATTAATCATTATAATATTATAATGTTTAACTACATTCTGACTTTCCATACATATAAAAATGATAACGTCATTCGTGCATATGTGTTAACTATCTCCTCTACACGGCGATGTGATTTTTTTATTCACTACATCAATTCAATGATATATACATTCATATGTATATTTAAATGATTAATATAACATTAATGATGTTATGATAATTCAATAAAGGTAAAATAATCCATACCATCTTTCCGTACCAAACAATGAAAAATTGAAAATGTTACTCATGCGTACATATAACCTATTGTCTCCATGATTATAACGTTGTTATTTTTCATAAAAATAAAAAATGATTTGATTTAAAATAATAATTTACGTATAAAAATTAAAATATTGTAATATATATTATTTTGTAGATGAACGAATCATCACCACTTGAACTATTAACATCGTAACATGTACATTTTTTCTAAAGTATCGAATATCAAAGAAACGTCCGACATGAACTTATATAATTATTATAACATGAAACAAATTAATATAAAATGAATAATAAAATAGAAATTGGTTCTGAAGAAATTTTGAATTAACCTAGGTTTATTATTTGGGAATAAAAATATTTTAAGTGATGAGTCAGAGACAAGGTAAGGTACTTCATCTCAATCTCCTTTCATTGAGACATTTCTTGATGATATGAACTTTTATTCTTTTATAAAGTGTATATACAACTCCATTGAAATTCTATAGCCATATTGTATCTATACTCATGTCATTTAATATATTTAGAATGTCTTACTATCATGTGGATTCTAATTTAAATGTTCATAGTGGCAAGGGACTCTTAAAAAAACATCATTTTAAATGTTTTAATGATTTATTCTTCTAAATCATTCTCAACATTTTCCATGTTTCAAATATGGGTTTAAGGACATTAACGTTTTGAAATTTTAATTAATTTCAAAAGAATCAATGTGGTATGAGGCACATTTATTAAAAAATATTATTTTAATGGTTTAATTGTGTTTTAAAAATGAATTGATTATTTCAGTAAATTGTAATATTTTTTAACATATACATCACGAACCATATTTCGTGATTTTATGTCACATTAATGTATTTATGTTTACCTTAAATGTTTAAAACTTTATTTTAAAATAATTTTATTTTATTTTTATGAGTTTGGATTTGTAAAAATTAAATGTGATTTGAATGTGGAAATGTAATTTTTTTCTATTACGCTTGTTTTATGTGCTAGGATTGTGTTATGGGTCTTATGTATTGTTTATGAATATGAGTGGTTACATGATAAAAGAAGGGTGGTTGTGCCTGTAATATATGACTAATGCATTGGGTAATGATAGAAAGTTAACCATTTGAGTTTCTCCTAAGATATATATGGAATATACTGTGATGGGTATTCGAAATGTAACCGTGAATGTTACTCCCTATCTAGATGCCAAATATTCAATGTAAGTACGATATGGATTCCACCAGTTAACTTTAGGATTAATTGTTTCTATTATGTTCTTAAGAATCTTATTATTTCCTGAGATATGCTAAAGGGTTTATGTTTTATGGTTGAAACTATGAATTTTTTAAAATGTTTTCATGAGTTTAAAATATTCATTGACTAATGGTTTATTTCCTATTTTATGCCCCTAACGAAGCTTTTTGTTCTCAAACCATGTTCTAAAATGTTTTTCATAGGTCTTAAGACTATTAAAGACAAAGAGGATGTCACAATAAATGTATTGAATATGTTTGTTTAAAATAAACTATGTTTTACAATTAAAAGTGTGTCTTTTGGTGAAAAAATGGATTCTTTTCGCAAGTGTACACTTTGTATTCTTATGGTTTTGTTTTCTATGAATTATGGACTAATTATATAAATCTCAAAACTTAAAAATCCTCAATGTGTTATAAACAAAATTTCATGACTTACCTCTAGAATATGTAATGTTTAAGGATGGTTCCTTATAGTAAATCCAACATGTTATTTTTATAGAGTTATATAATGTGGATTAATTCAATTAAAAGTCAATGTAGTTATACAAAAATGAATTCAATAATAAAAATGAAGCATATGATATTGTATTGTTTTCATAATTTAGGAAGATTATCCTTCATTATGTTTCCAGTAGTAAAAACAAATTAAATATCAATTTGATATGTCACATAAATTTAATGATCCAAAATTCATTTTTAGAATTAAAAGCCATTTCGTTTTTATAAACATGTTTCGAATGATCAAAATCGATAAAATGATATTGAATTGTCAGAAACATTTATAACAAAAATAAATAATTAATTTGTAATATTATTAAATAAAACTAATTTCAATATGATGGGAAATTTTAAAGGATAATTAAAAGTTTATTTTTACAATTAAAAGTATTTAAGTTATAACACAATGCATATAACACTCTGAACCATGGAAAAAAGCTCTAATTATCAAAAAACAATTAGAACAACAATTTTCATTTTATTTATGACATGTAAAAACAAGATGAATATCAATCCAAAATATTATTTTCTAAAAATTATCTAAAGTATATTTTTTAAAATATGATTGCTTATGTGCTACAAATGATCATGAAATGAAAATAATGATCAAAATATGTTTTTATGAAAAAAACTTCTTATAAAAACCATTTATTTATAGTTAAATATTGTATCGATTATCACATCAATTGGAAATGTGATTTTACTAAAATGATCGACACTATATTTCATAATTACGACACACTTTTATATTCTAAATTAATTTCATACTATTGAAATAACTAAGATAAAATTTAATTATCATAAAAATTTTGGTAAAAAACCACAAATTTGTTAGTAACCTATAAAAAGAAAAAATGCACCAATGAGTTGCTTGATTTTTCTAAAACGATTAAATGTGATTTTTTTCAATTACATTCAGTATTTATCTTAATTTTGGTATATTAATTTCTGATATGTTTTCATTATTTTTTATGCTATCCATTTTAGCTATGTTATTGTTTCACTCTTGTAAGATGATTGGTGTTTCTTAAGAGAATATATAAGTTTCAATAACTACTTTTAAGTGAATATTCATGATAGGAAATGAATGTAAAAAAATTATCACTTCTAGAAATATAGGATATAGAATCGAAAAAATATAGAAAATGTTGAATCCTTATCCTCCACCCCCGACCACCCTCCATTCCACAAAATACATCCCCTCAGATCTGGGCATTTAGAGATATCCAAATCTATATCCCCCTCCCTGGTGAAATTGAACATACTGAGTTTCATAATCCACCTCACCATAAAAACACTAGAATCCACTACTAGAACCAATTTAAACATTATCCTTTAGTATGGTACCATCATCTATTCTCATTCCTCAAGATTTCAAACTAGTCCCAACCTCCCTTCATGCTCTACCAATGCACTATCCACCATCAACTCATCTTTGTTCACATGCATCTTAGGTGAAAATTGGATGATGTCATAGGTAACATAATTTTCATTTAAAATCATGATTTGGTTGTTATTATGTACCATCCCTTATAATAAACCCGAAGATTTCATAGTACATTTTCTTCTTAAAGTAATACAATAACATGCGTTATACACAACCCTGAGTTCAAGTGCACCATGACTTACTTATCTAGCCATTCAAAAAGTGGTTATGAATAGTATTAACATAATTTTGAATTTTATATACTCTATATAAATTTAGAACCCCTATTATGCGTTTCTTAGACATAATATAAGGACTAATTCATTTTTTCAGATAAAAGAAGTATTTTTTTCAAAAAATGCAGTTTTACTACCTTTTAAAGGTGAACCATTTTCTATATCCAATATTTGACACTTTTATATATTAAATTTAAGGAAATTAAATTATTATTTTTAATAAGAACAAAAAAATTTATTTTGGATAACATTTTGGTACTTTTCTAATAACTTTCATATTTTGATGAATAGAAAAAATACTAAATTATATTTGAAAACAACTTTTTAATCAAAATAATTTATAGTGTTAAATTTTAGTGGTTTTAAAGTATAATTAGATTATTTTTTATCATTAAATATAATTTATTTCATTGAATACAATTTCACATTTAAATTGTACATAAATACATGTCAATCTTTTGATAGTTTTTTACTTCTAACAATCTCACTTTCTGGTTTTGACAATGGGACCTAATTTTAAATTAATTAATGCAACTCATATGTTTTGAATTTTATAAAATAGTCTTCATTTTTGGATTCATAATTTAAAATTTTTCTTATGGTGGATTTTTGTTATTTTTCTAAATATTTTCAATTCTTGAAGAATAATGAAAAACACAACATTATTGTATAAAACATGCTTTTTTTTAAATAATAATAATAATTATTATTTGAATTAATTTTAAAGTAAAATATAGATATATAATACCTTTATTTCTACAATATAATTCCGTGAAGTCATTTCTTAGTATGACTGTGTGTATAAATGTTTATTGAAAATTTTAATGTCTTTTACCCACCTTCCAGGCACATTTGAAAATTTACATAAAAGTTAATGTTTATTCTTCTGTGAATTGAATTTTAATAGTCAGAGAGACATTTTTTAAATCATAAATTATAATTTGGTTTAATACGATGAAAATAATTATGGTTGAATAGTAACTTTTTAATTTAATTTACCATGGTTAAAAGAAAATAGTGTAATTAAAGGTAAAATGATATTATAATTACCCTATCACATGTCCTAATTATATTGGATAACTGTGTTTAGACAAAAATAAAACATAGGAATAAAATATGATCGTTTTGGTCCACTTGAATTAGATTAGGTCATTTATTATTATTTTAGTTAAAGAAAAGTTAAAAGTGTTAAATTAAATGTTTAATAACTAAACCATGTTTAATATAGGTTTATACATAAAATAAATTTGATTAAAAATATTAATTAGAATGATAAATAGATTTTCTGGATAATGGTTTTTTATTTATAAATTTTAGACATTAAATAATTAAATTTATTTCTAACACAATGATGATGCAATGATTACCTTATTATTGAACGATTAAAATAATTGCTAAATAATTATTAATATAATTGTAAATTGAGATTTTTTAAGTATTACTTGAATTATATAGGTTACTATAATATGTTAGGGATGATTAAATAATTTTTTGTGAAGTGATAAAGTTATTTTTAATTTCCCAAAAAGAAAATATTAAATAATGTCAAAATTGAAATAAAATAGTTTTCAAAACAAATACTATATTATTATTTTATATAATATTCATAAAAATATAAGGCTCAAACAAAGGACTTATATAAGATTATATATGTCAATAATAAACCACATCAGGTTATCGTGGATTTTTATAGTATGTTTATTAACCATTTATTATATTAATACAAGAATACATGGTAAAAGTTAAAGTATTTAAATAAGAGTTAAATCTAAGAGACAATGTTAATATAGTGACCTAAAACTATCTAAAACATATTAGTTGAGATATTTTGACCCAAAACCGCCTTATAATTTTCGTAAATAATTTTTTAGCCATTATAAACTGAATATGACTATATTATAAAATAATATTTGAAGATTTTCCTAAAGTGACAATCTCCTATCTTATAAAAGGATACTTCCCCTTCTCTCAAAATCACACCTCCAAAGCCATTTGACTTGGCCAAACCTTACTAGAATATCCTACCAACTACTCTCACTTCAATCTATATTCCTTAATTTGATCACAATCCATACTAAGGAGCACCTTTGATCAAATAAAAAGGAAGAACTTGAAGAAGAGGTAATTTCATCATCACCTCTTTCAAAGTATTTTTTCATCCACTTCATGTTCAAGTAAGATTGTCTTCTTCCACTATCTATTTATTTGATTTTTTTCATACTAAAAAATAACTCCAATATATTTTACATACTGGGATGTTTGAATAAATATTTTACAGCCATATTCATTATTCTATCAAACCTATGAATGACAAAGTCACCATACATGCATACGTATAACTTACCGTCTCCACATTGTGGTGTAGTTCGTTATTCAACACTTCATTATTTAGATAGGTATAATAATTAGTTTAATTTATGTAAATAATAAATATAACATGTTAACGGTTCTTTATATATAATATACCATCAAATTACATAAGATTTCACCATCAATAAAAAGATATCATCCCTCGTGCGTATGTACGACATACAGTCTCCATGACGCGATGAGATTCATTTCCATATTCAACATTGAACAATGATTATCATAATATATATATTTAATAAGTATGTAATATATGACATAATAATGCTACTGGAAATATATATATATATATATATACACACATATATCTCATTCATTTACTTTTGTTCAATACAATATGAAAACGGAAACACCGTTTATGCTTATGTATGACCTAGTGTCTCCATAAACGGTTCTTACCATTTCATAAATATATCTATTATACATATTTATATTATGAATATATATGATACAAAAATAATATTTTATATTTGTGAAGTAGTTACAAAATGATATAAGTTATACGATCAAGAATAACAAGTTAAAACATGTACGATATAAAAAGTGATTATTAAGTGAAATATTATTTTAACATAGAAATTATTATTAAATGTGTAGTATAAAGACCTAAATTAAAAAATTAAGATATCATAAATATGAATATTTTTTATTTATAATTTAATAACTTACTATGGTCATTATATTAGAGGTTAAACATACCCTCAGCCAAAAGAAAATACAAGGTAAGGGTTATTTCCTCAATCTCATTATTATCCGAGATTGTTCATATGTAAGTATCTATAGGAAAATATTTATAATCTATGTCCATGTTTCATTAAATTCTTTAAAAAGTATTATTTTATGTTTTTATGGAAGGTAATATTTAACTATATCATCATTTAAAATATTTTTAATGATTTATTTTTCTAAATCTTTTAATTAATGCCTATGTTTTCAAAATGATTTTAAGGATTTATTTATATAGACTTGATTCTTTTAAAGTGTTAATTTATTTCAAAATATTCAAAGTGGTATGGGAAGAATTAATTAAAAAATATATTTCTAATGACTTCCTTTATAAATTGTGTGACTTTTAAATGATTTCTTGAAAAGGGGTATTTCTCTCAAATAGTTTTATTTATTATTTTCAACAATTTCAACATCCTTTATTAGATATTATTATTCATTGAGGTTGATTTAATATAATAAAATCTTCCATATTATATGAAATGAGTTATAATATTTTTTATTGTGGATATGTTATTTTTATAACATTCATGTTTTATGGTTAAACTATTAACATTTCGTTTGCTATTTCTAATACGAATGTTTATGTTATATTTCAAAATTTTCATATGAGGAATTCATTGGACATAGTATGTGATGAGTGGAGCCTACTATAGATCCTTGATGAATCAGTAGGTATCATGAGACAAACTAGGGTCTTGGCACAAGGCCATGAAAAAAATATTATTTGTAGTCTTGGCGTGATGCCTTGACTATGTGATTATGATGTCTGACATTATGCATTCCATCATTATGAAAATGGCTATTAATATTACATGTGATTATTCAAATAGTGTAATATACATGTGAATAATTAAATTGAATTACTTGATTTATGTTTTCTATATTATGCTGAACATTATGTTTAAAGGGATTTTCTTTTGGTCTTATACATTATGTTAAATGTTTTTCAATGTTTCCACTATATTGTTATCCTTACTGGGCACCTAAGATCACCGCTTTCAATTTTTTATTTCTCCTAGGATGTGATGAAGTATATTATGATTGATATGAAGGTTTAAGCTTGGGGAATAATGATGATATCAGAGGATTATTTATGTTGTGTATTTTTAGAAATTGTAATGCAACATTCATATATGAAATCTATTTTCCAAGACTTCTAAACTGATCGGCCTTTTGGGAGTTGATCCCTTGTGACCATGCCAATGTTATATAATAATCACCATCTCTGGGTAACTAGGGTCTAGGCCTTACAGATGGTATTAGAGAATGTTTAGAAAAAACATTGGAAATATATTTAAATAAACTCTGATTTGGAAACATTACCCTAAGATAGAATTTGATGATTAGTATAGATGAACTTCCATGAATTTTGGTAATGTAGAGATTTTTTGTGAATTTTCCAAGAAATAAACCACTGTCTTGGTATGAGCAGGTAGAGGTGGCTCTGGAACAGATGTACCTAAGAGTAAAAACTCTGAAAAGGATTTTCAGGCTTGACTTCGGGTATCAGTATACGTGACAATGGGCCTTACTACACTCTTAGTTACGACACTCCGTTGTGATATTCTTAGGATAATTCATATTTTATTTAAAAACTATTATGATGGATTTATGAGTTAATACCTCCTGAAAGAATTTTTTTATGATTAAGGATTATATACATAAACTGTTCAATTTATGTTAGGTATTTTACAAATATGGAATTATACAAAGATATTCATAAAATAACCAAGTGTATACTGTTGTTTATAAATGCTTCCCATTAGAAGGATTGAGAACTACAACAATACATATGATCCAAATAATAAGGAGGATCACATCTTTCATGGTTTTTAGCCATCATCTATAAGAGAAATGGTCTCCCACATATTCTCATCATATGAATAAATAATGTCATGTGTTAATAAGATAAGAAAATAATTTTCTGAGTTCTATGGCTTCGAAGGGAAGCCAGAGAAGGAAAGGATGGAAGAGAGAAAAATGAATAAAGGGAAGAAAGGAAATAAGGATTTTCCCATATGTGATAACTGTGGAAAGAATCAACTCGGTAAATGATAGAAGGGAATGTGAATTTTTTATAAGTTTCGAAAAAATGACCCCATGTATGTGATTGAAAGGGTAAGAAAATGTTTCAAATTTACAATGCTTCATATGCAAGGAGTTGGGACACTACAAGAATAAATATTTAAATCATCAAAGTATACCATAAATGATGATGCTAGATAATAATCAAGTTATGATACTACCACAGATGAAGAGGAATGACTATTGTTATTATGTTTTTAGTAAATAATTATGTCATTTGAGTGTTGTATCAAAGATGTACTCGTTATAAGAATCAAGGAGTATATACGGATAGTAATGGAGTACTATTTAATTATGGATTTGAGATTGTGTGGTACCTAGAAAAGTGACTCAATATAAAGTTAAAATATTTGGAGAATACATGGTTGGAGGAAAGACAATCCTTAATATGGTCCTGATACTGAGGTATTGAATTTGGAATAATATATGAATGATTTTTGACAAATTTTATTGGATATTATTTACTACCTTGGAACTAATTAATTTTTTGTTTATTCCATCATTGTTGGAGATTAATTTTTTTTTGGATTTAAGGAGTATATACAATATTCTATGATTTATATAAAAAATAAAGAAGTACATAACTATTCAAATATTGTTTTCTAGTAATTCATTTTATTACCACATTTTAATAGAAAACACAATGAAGGTATTCACATGTAAATTATGTGATATTCTTTATAAATTTTTGACTATGAGTTTAGAAAAAAATATTTTGGATATGTCTAAAGGATGGAATGGATTTAGTTTCACATTTGATACTATTGTTAATGTTAAATAATCTCTTAAGATTATTTTTTGAATTGTTTTAAAAAGGACTACCCAGAGGTTAGGAGACAACCCGTCGTGTCAAGTAAGGCTGTGAGACTTGATTCCGCAACTGAAGGGAAACAAGGGTGCATCACCTACCACTGGCCTATGAGATGTCCTGGATTGTAAAATGTATTTTTTTTAAAACTTATGATAGAGAAATTATAAATTTTTTTTGGAACCCAATACAATTAGGATAAATAAAATATTTTTCAGTTCTATTATCTTTTAGAGTAAATATGACATTGTGGTAGAAATCAGTTAAAGGATGGAACTATATTAGTCAGGTATTTTTTTCAAATTCTAGGAATAAAATACTTCTAAAACATTAGGTAAAGGATCTGAAAAGGAAACATTTTTTATTCGAATACCTTATGTTTTGTTGAAGAAATGATATTTTAACTCGTCATAAATTTATGGCTTTGAAGCCCTCTATTTTCAATTTATTGTTCACTTTTTTATGATTGATGACCTCAATCAATCCCTAAAAATATTTACATTTTTCCTCAAATTATCTGTCTTTAATTTTCTCCAATTTTCTCCTATTCGAAACCCTAATTTGGTGGTGACTTTTTCATTTCCCTTTCCCTTTTATTAAGACTAATTTTTATTGACCCTATTTTCAATTTGGGATTTCCACAAAGGTATTTTCTATTTTAAAATTTTTATTTTAGAAGAAAAATTTCAAATTGTGAGGATTCAATTTATTTAATGAGGGTAGTATGTAACAAGCCAAGATTTCATAGAAAGTTATATCTTTAAAGAAATTCAAATGCTTTCATTATACACAAAACCAAGTTCGAGCGCACCACGACTAACCAAATTAGTCGTTAAAGAAGAGGTTATGAATAGTATTAACTTAATATATAATTTTATATACTCCATATAATTTTACAATCCATATTAGGTGTTTATTAGACAGAATATAATAACAAATTGATTTTTTTTGATAAAATAAGTTTTTTTTTCAAAAAATGTTGTTTTCCGCCTTTTTAATGGAGAAACATTGTTTAAATCGAATATTTGAATCTCTTATATATTCAATTTAATGAAATTAAATTTTTATTTATAGGAGGGACATAAAAATTTTGTTTGGATAAATTTTTGGTACTTTTCTGATAACTTTCACATTTTGATGAATAGTGAAAAATTCAAAATTTTATTTTGAAACAACCATTAAATTGAAATAATTTATTGTGTTAAATTATTAATTTGATTGTTTTTAAAGTATAATTAGATTATATTTATATCATTAAATTTTATTTAGGTCATCAGATGTAATTTCACATTTAAATTGAACATAAACACAAGTAAATCTTTTTATTGTTTTTACTTCTTAAAAACACGATTTATTGTTTTGACAACCCGAATAAATTAAAAATTACTTAATTAAATTCATATGTTTTGAATTAGTTAAAATATACAGAATTTTGGGATTCTTAATATCAAAATTATCTTTGGGTGAATGTTTTGTATTTTTCTAAAAATATTCAATTTTTTATGATTAATGAAAAACACAGTGATTTTGTTTAAAACCAAATTTTATTGGAATAATTATTACTTTTATTTAAATATATTTTAAAGTAAAAATAGATATATAATACCTATATTAGTTCAATTTAATTTATTGAGTTAATTTTATAATAATATTAGATGTATAAAAGTTTATTGAATTTTTAAACCTATTTTACCCAACTTCTAGGCACATTTAAAAATTTGCATAAAATGTGATTTCATTACTTCTGTGAATTGAGATTCAAAACATCAAGTGACACAGTTGACATCAGTATGTAAAATTTGGTTCAATAGGATTAGAATAACTATTTGTGAATTGTAACATTTGAATTTTATTTACCATGGTTAAAAGTAAATTGGGTAATTAAAGGTGAAAATATATTATAATTACCCTAACTCATCTCCTAATTCAATTAGATATATTTTTTTTGAAAAAAATAATCCTTAGAAATAAAATTTGATCCTTTTGGTCCACTTGGATTAGATTAGAACATTTATTATTATTTTATTTAAAGAAGAGTTAAAAGTGTTGAATTAAATGTTTAATTACTAAACCATTTCTAATATAGTGTTATACATAAGATAAATTCGATTATAAATATTTACTATATAGATAAAACAATTTCCTATATAATTTTTATTTTATTTATAATTTTTATACATTATATAATTAAATTTATTTATGACACAAGGATGATGCAGTGGTTACCTTATTATTGAAAGATTAAAATAATTGATATTATAAATATTAATATAATTGTAAATTGATACTTTTGATGTATTCCAAAAATTTTCTAGTTTAATAAGAAATGTTAGGGTTGATTAAATAATTTTTTTTTCAATTTTATAATGTTTTTCGGAATTTCAAAAAAAATTACCAAATACTGTCAAAATTGTAATAAATAAGTTTTTATAACAAATACTATATTATTATTTGATATAATATTCCTAAAAATAAAAGGTTCAGCCAAAGGACATAGATATGGTTAGATATGTCAATAATTAACCACTTTGGGTTCTATTGGATTTTTATAGTAAGTTTACTAACCATTTATTATAATAATACAAGAATACATGGTAAAAGTTAAACTCTTTAACTAAGAGATAAATCTAAAAGATAAGGTAATTATGGTAACATAAACCTATCTAAAACATATTGGTTGAGGTATTTTCGACCTATAACCACCTTATCCTAGAAATAAATCTTTTGGAGCCATTATAAAACGAATATGATTGTATAATAAAATAATATTTCATGCTTTTCCTAAAGTGCCCCTCACCCCCCATATAAAATGATACTTACCCTTCTCTCACAATCACACCTCCAATGACATTTGGCTTGGCCAGCCACTACTCAAATATCCTCCCAACTACCGTCAATTAACTCTAGAGGCCTTACATTGATCAAAAGCAACCCTAAGGAGAAATTTTTATTAAATAAAAAGGAAGAACCCAAAGAAGAGGTAATTACTTCATCACCTCTTTCAAAGTTATTTTCTTCATCCACTTCCTCTTTCATTTTTTTTCTATACTAAAATAAAAACTCCAATACCTTATACATAATGAGATGTTATTATAAATATGGTATAACAATATTCATTATTCTTTATATCCTATGAATGACAAAGTCACCATACATGCGTACGCATGACATACTATCTCCATGTTGTGGTATAATTTGTTATTCAACACATCATTATTTGTATGGGTAAAATAATGAGTATAATTGATGTAAATAATAAATTTAAAATGTTAATGATTATTTATATATAATATAAAACCCAATTACATATGATTTCAGCATCAACACAATGACATCATCACTCGTTAATATGTACGACATACCGTCTCTACAACGCGATGAGATTCATTTCCACATTCACCATTCAACGATGATTATAAAAAATATATATTATTAACAAGTATGTAATATTTGACAAAATAATTCTACTGGAAATATATATATATATATATACATATATATTTATTTATGTATGTATGTATGTTTGTATGTATGTATGTATTTTCATATATATATCATTCATTTACTTCTGTTCAATATGATATGAAAACGGAAACAATGTTTATGCATACGTAGACCTACTATCTTCATAAATTGTGTTCTTGATTTAATATATCTTTCTATTATACATATTTATATTCTTAATATATATGATACATAAATAATGTTTTATATTTTGGAAGAAATTAAATCATGATATAAGTTATACGATCAAGAATAACAAGTTAAAACATGTACGATAGAGAAAGCAATTATTAACCGAAATATTCTTTTAACATAGAAATTATTATTAAATGGGTATTATTAATCCATAAATGAATAATTAATGATATCATAAATATGAATATGGTTTTGGTAGAATTTAATAACATACTTTTTTCATTATACATGCGGTTAAACGAACCCTCAACCAATGGAAAGTATAAGGTAAGAGTTATTTCCTCAATCTCATTATTATCTGAGATTGTTTATCTATAGGTATCTACTGGGACATATTTATAATCTATGTCCATGTTTCATTATAATGTTTTAAAAATGAATATTTTATGTTTTTATTGAAGATACTCTTTAACTAGTGCATCATATAAATTTTTTTAATGAATAATTTTTATTAATCTTTTAATTAATGCCCATGGTTTCAAAATGATTTTTATGATTTCTTTAAGTAGACTTGATGATTTTTAAAGAGTTAAATTTCTTTCAAAAGTTTAAAAGTGGTATGGGACACATTGATTCAAAAATCTCTTTTAATTTACTTCCTTTATAAATTGTGTGACATTTAAATTATTTCTTGGAAATGGGTATTTCTCTCAAAGAGTTTTATTTATTATTTTCAATTTTGTCTACATTCATTATTGGAAATTATTCTTGATTGAGGTTGATTTAATACAATTCAATATTCTATATTGTATTTAATTCCTTATGATATGTTTCACTATGGATGTGAAATATTTATACCATTCATGGGTTATTGTTAACATATTATCATTCATATACTAGTTTTAATACAAATGTTTATGTTATATTTCAAAATTTTCATATGAGGAATACATTGGACTTAGTAAGTGATTGGTGGAGCACGATATAGCTCCATGATTAGTATGTAAGTCTCATGAGTCAATCTAGTGTCTTGGAATAAGGCCTTGAAAAAATCTTTTTTGTAGTCTTAGCACTAGGCCTTGACTATGTGGTTAAGATGTCCGAAATTAGGCATTCCATCATTATGAACTTGGATATTGATATTGCCTGTGATTATTTGATGAGTAGAATATCCATGTGAATAAGTAAATTGAAGTTTTTGATTTATGTTTTCCATATTATACTGAAGTTAATGTTTAAAAGGATTTTGTTTTAGTCTTATAAATTTCCTTAAATGTATATGAAACTTTCTACTATATTATTATCCTTAATGAGCACCTGAGCTCCCCACATTCTATGTTTTATTTTTTCCTAGATGCGAAGAAGTATATTATGATTGATATGCAGGGTTAAGATATAGGAATAATGGAATTCTCAAAGGATTATTTATTTTTTGTTTTGCTTTATAAATATTATTGTAACATTCATATATGTAATTTGTTTTAGAAGACTGCTAAAATGATAGGTCTTTTAGGAGTTGATCCCTTGTGATCATGATAATGTTATGTAATAATGCACCAGATCTGGGTAACTAGGGTTAGGGCGTTACAATACTACCTACCAAAACCGCTAGGTCTCTATCAATCCAGAAACTAGGTTTTTTCAACTCGATCTTCGTTAAACATTTCCCCACCCATTCCATATAATCAAACACTACATAGTGAAAGCTATTTTTATCAATTCTTTTTCAACCCTACCCAATAAAAAAACATAAAATCTAATATTATAAGTAAAAAATGTTCCAAAATAAATAAATATCCTATTGGTTTTGAAGGAATAAGGGATTTGAATGAGTGTATCTTTATTGGGAAACCGAATGAGTATGAAATATAAGAGTAGATGTTAACAACCAGCAATGAGAACCCACAAGAAGTGAAATACATAGTATTATGGTTAGGAATGAATTGATGTGAAATTATGTTGGGTTTATAGATATGTAAGCATGTGATGAAGGATCTAATGTCGAGAAAACACAATAAGCCTTTGTTGGATGATTCTAGAACCTAGATTCATAATTACATTCGCTCAAAGGATTCATACCATTCTCTCTACATAGATGTCATTTTAATATGCCTAGTATGAAACTAGAAGGATTGAACATGGTAAATTGGAATCCTTTTGTTTTTTCATGATTGTATTTTAAAAAATTATGGGTTATACATAATGTGATTCAATTATTTTTACATAGTCTTACATGTCCCCAATGTTAATAAGTGATGGAAAATATTTCGAGCTACCATGGTAGGTGTATGGTGCCCCTACCCTCACTAACCCATGAATGAATTCAACCAAGGTGATTTCACATTCTACATAAGCAAACATTGTTCCTTTGTCTAATATGGGAATGCTTAGTGGGGATTAGTGGGTTCAGTGGATAATTTGTTACAAAAATTGAATCATAACACCATTCCTATAAAAGTAGGACTAAGAGAGCCTTAAAAAATTCCAAGAGAGATCATTCTATTAGAGAGACAAGAAAGATCTCCATGTGAGAGTAAGGAAATCTAGAGCTGGGGTGGGATTTTTTATAATTTGTTCTATGTGAAATAAATCTCAATTTTCTATAACCACTATTCTTTCATTATGGTCAATGAATATTAATAAATTATATAAGATCATTTTGAATTGAAATAGAGGATAGTGGGGTATATATTCTAGAGAATAGAATATTCTTATCTACTATATTTTTATATTGACTAATGATTTGAAATCTCATGTTTTTATGATCCCAAACCAACAAATGGCATAAGAAATGGAAAAAAATGAACTCTTAAGGGGATGTTAAAGCCAAAGTCAATTTTTGGGGTATACAAAACACCCTTTCAAGAGAATAATGTACAATTTGGGAACTAATGAAATTACTAGTGAATTTTATGTAGCATATCTATCATGAAATTTCATAACCACAACACCAATAAATATCAACCATTGACACTAATGTTATTTCATCTAGATCAAATAGTGACTACTTTGGATGATTTTGGAGTCAACTCCACTATTTTTATGATTCTAAACACAATCATACACTCTAATTCTCAAAAAGTATGTTATAATTTTCACTATATTGAAATTAAATTGGGGGATGATCAATCGAAGGAATGATCATGTTGACTTCTTCAAACTAATATTTTGAAAATTATTGAATGGATGATATTATTAATGAAACAGATCAATTTTTTCTTATCAAGAATAATTGAATCATCTTGGATGAAACTAAGTATGATAAGTGTAATAATTTGAACAAGAATACGATCATTAAAATCCATAATGAAATAATCATAGTGACTAACATTATGTTTCTCAAGAGACTGTCTCCTAGAAACTCTAGATGAAATTGGGGAATTTGTGTCAATCATAGATAGATCCAAACATAATCATCTTGTTAAAACAGTTTATAAATATTTGAATAGATGTAGGGTTCTAAGAACATATCTTTGGATGACTATACCTCATGTAACTGAGTTTCAATAAAAACATAAAAATTAAATAATATCATATCAAAAAGCATAGAAGTACTAAAATAAATACATCAATAATAAATTGATGCCAAAGCATTCAATAATAAAAAAATTATTTCCCAATAATCTAGTCCCATATAAACATAATGTAACAAAATAATATGAATGCACTAGGGTATCTATTACATAACTGAGCTACACCTTTTTCTAATATTTGATCTCATTTGAGTTATCCTTAATGATAAATCAAAACTCATTCATTAGCCCAATATGAACCAATAGAATGTAATGGATTCTATGGAACCCAAGTGAAATTGTGGCCTAAGAAGGGTGTGAGTAAATAACTCAGTTGGGAACCACCCATGTGGTCCCACATATATCAAAAAATGTAGTGACATTTGAATTTGGAATGCTTAGTAGAAAATAAACATTATACAAGAAAAAATAAATAAATGAAACCACAATTGATCCTCATTTTGCGGGTCTGATTGGATATAACTACTTTGGCAAGTAAATGTACATCCCTAAGCATGAGAATCACTATAGAGATAACCTTAACACACCTCATGGACCCCCTTATCATGCCTCCACCAACATGAGTGGTGGTACCAATAGTTTCACCCAGAATACCTCATACTCAATCCCTTAGGATGAACTGCACAATTATAATTGGGTGTTCTTATTGTGAGGCCGACATCTAATTACTCACAGGGGATAGAAAATCCTATGTATCTAAGAGTGACTGGTTCCCTAGAATCCCATGTAATTGAATTGAATACCCTCTTGGATCCCAAAAATAACTCACATAGGCATCTAAAATCATATGAACCCACATCCAAACCATATTTGGAGTGTCCACATGATCCTGAGGGGTATCATAGGAATCAATGAAGGGGATAAAATAGTCATACCTGGGATGTAAAATAGCTATTCTTATATATATACTCCAACATAAAACCATATATCATCATTTTAACACTGAGGCTCTAAAGAATTCACAATGGTCTAATGTTATCTATATTCAACACTCATCACTTTGGTCATCCATAATGATCTCACTATATTAAAATAATCTCTAACATATTTTTTAGTCATACATGTGTGCTATTATATACTTTGATACTGGGTCCATTGAAACACTATAAGGAATCCAATTCTATATCAATCATAATAGACTATATGAAATCTTGGTATCTTCCCCCAAAATACGATGATTCCATATCTTATACATCTAAGGCATCTTAGGGTCTCATAAATCTCAACTGGTGGTTCCCAAAAATCCTAGGTAATCACAATAGATATATTACCAACAATTGATTCCTAGGTGTCCTGTGAAATCACATAATATATAAAAATTAAAATTAAAACAAAAAACGTTCATGTCATACACCCAATACCATCCTCAACATCACATCCCATTTAGATTTAATGGTTGGTTCAGGTTCTAGGTGACACTCACGACCATCACTACCCAAGTTGACACACTCTCCAGGGCTATTTTTTCAATGGGGGAACCCATCAGGGTACCGTAAGTCACAATATAATTGGGGAACCCTTTGCTTGCTACTTGATATCACTCCTAAAATTCTGGTAAAATCCCAATTCCCATAGGTCATTCTATCCCCTGGAATCACCAGAATCATCTCATGTCCTTACAAGACAAAAATGTATTCCACATAATTGAGTGTCTCACGGGATGGATCGAAGACAATCTCTATGTACATGGTCACTCCAACCATTAAACTCACCCAACCCAACCCAGATCTACCTAGGGACTATCAATATAGGCTAGAAACATCTTCATGGTCCTCAGAAAACAAAATATTGTACTCCATATGAAGTCATTCCTCACCCCTTATTAGAGTAGTCCACAAGTCAGGGTATCCTCTTAGTCTAGGCCTCAACAATCGGCGGCCAAGGTGTCAATACAATGAACTCAGTATATGTGGTCTAATAACCTTTTCCCTTAAAATTTGGTGCTCATTAAAATTTAGCAATTTAATTTAAATAAATCTATATAAATATATTATTCAATTAAATAATATTAGTGTTCATCACTCTACTTGTGTGGAAAAACATCCACATGCATATAAACATATTTCATAATCCACATTTCTAGTACCATGATGTTGTACCTTTATTAGATGCTTTATAATTATTTTACAAAGGCCAACAACGACTAGCAATTACACTAAGTCTTGACCAATAACAACTAAGATCAATTCACCAACATGTTACCTATCTTCACAAATCTGAACAAAAATAATTAATTAGAATAAAATTTTAATTAATTAAATGGTTTAAAACAATTGAATTAATATTTAATAAGTATAATTAATCTCAATACACAATTGTTTCAAAATTAAATTGAATCTGACAACCTTTGGGAGGTCTATAATGGACCCCACACCTCCTCCCTAGCCAAGGTCCTAATTCAAAAGACCAGTACATTAATCATAAAAATTATAAATTAAGGGAAAAATTAATGAATTTTACATCATAATTTATCACTAATGACTTGACAATTTTTTTTGATAAAGATAATCACATGATGTCCTCTACTTGGGTTGAATGGTAAATCTGACTGAAATAGAAAATATCACCAAGTCCAAATAAAATTTTCAATTTGAACATAATCCAATCCACTATAAAATCACAGTGAAAAAGAGATGAAAATGAGAGGATAAACAAAGGATAACTAGTAACATGATATGAAATGTAAAATGATAAACAATAACACCCCAAATCATGTTGGAACAAATATAAAGAGATAGGAAAGCTCATGTTCACTCTCATAAACTGGTGAGAAGGAGAAGGGTTATCCACTATAAAAATTTGATGTAGAAAAATATAATTTCCACCCTTTTTATACCCACTAACTAGACGATAGACTCTTACACCATGCATGTGGGTTTCATATGTGCACTTTTACGCTGTTCATTATGTCTATTTAGACAGTGGTTACAACATCCAATAAGGATGTTATCTGCAACCTATCATCTAGTCAGTTGCTTGCCACAGAGGCCCCACTAACAGCTCTTGGGGCCCTCATAAGCCCCCAAGATGACTCCTGAATGTAAAAATATATCAATGATAATTTTATAAGGTTTCAAAACATTTAGAATTCAATTTTTAATCATTATTTAAAATCCAACTCAACCACCAATTGAAAATTCAAAATCTTGTTATAACTATTAAACTCATCCATACACATGGGGTAATAAAATATCACAAAAATTTAACATGTCATCCCAATAAGTCTAATTAAGGATTACATTATCAATTTTAACCTACTTATGATAACAATTCATGACCAAGCTTTTAGATCATGCTCACAAATAACCTACAAACATCCATAGATCAAATCCCAAACCAAGGAAAATCATTTATCATAATATTATCAGCTAATTTTAATCACTATCAAAACAACGAAATAGTGCCTACCCACACCGATTTACCACATGGTTTCATCACACCAACTTCCTATTTATCATTCGACCATTATTTATCCCCACCATACGACACAACTCATTATGTACAATTCCTCTCTATGGTTCTACCCACAATCAAAATTTACATTCAAATACAATTCTAAAAGTCCACTAACCTACTCGACATGGTTACTAACATAGAATACTTGATCATAAAATAAAAAATTAGTGTAATATCAGAACCAAATCCTTAATTTTTATTACAAAAGTTTTTATCATTTTTTAAATGTATAAGATATCCACCTGAAAATGTAAAACGTTTCATTAAATGTCTAAACCAAAACTAGAAACGTAATTTTTTATCTTAAATATTGCATATAATGTGGTGTCTATCCCACCACATCAACTTACAAGAAAATCCACCAGTCAGAACATTACTAAATGACTTACCTAAAAAACATTCGACTAAACCCTCTATCATGTTCCCAATTTACCTACTATCAATGAAAATACATCTTGAGGAAATCAAGAGTGTCCTGATACTTCCAATGAGGTCCCAGACCAAATTTCAAATTGATCTAATAGATGATTCATAATTCATAAAAAACCTATATCATACTATACCTCAACAAGATCACTATTGTGCATCAAATTTGATCAATTATAAACCGTCTCAATTCATCATAAGCCTAATAAAAATACCCAAAATATATCCTTTAAATCCCCAAAACTCACCTCAGAAATTCTATAAGGAATCTAGATAATTAAAATTTATCTACTTACTATCATTTTAATTCCATAATGATAATACTATAACTGGTTCCACACATCTATCACCTTTCTCACATGAGGACCATTACACTTCTGACCAACATCACTATCCCCATCGTGGGAATGTCCTCATTATCCCAGTACAGAACCAATTTTTGATCATTATAGCCCATGATCCATAAATCATAGAACATTACCACTTGCATGTATAGGCATACTATGAAACATGTGTCAATACAAACATTATTTTATTATTTGTTCCCAAGTCATGAAAATCTCACCCATGACATCCACCAAAATTCAACCTAGACATGGGTCACCACCCTTAAACATCCATTGGTGTCCTGAAAAATAACAATGGATTCACACATTGCACTCCTTTATCACACACTCATGTTACATTAATATGTAATATTACATGTTATGTACCTCCATATACACTCTTATTAGCTTCTCATGTTACTTTCTCCAAGATCAATCCACTAAGCCCCATTGACCTTCGACCTACACACGGTCATCACCGAAGAATTACCCAAAAATTAACAAATATAACTTGAATGAACCACCTCGACACTAGATGAGTAGAAATCTACCATTTACTGATATGGAGAAACATTTTATGAAAATTCATTGATACATTAAATAAATGAGTCTATCATCTGTGATAAAAATCATCCATGAACAGGAATACATGTCATGAAAATTCTATTTAGATGATTATGATGAATGAGTTTCCTATTTCATTTATAATCCAATATCCTAATATGGTATAAATATATTAATAAATCTCAGACATCCTGAGTTTCACATAAGATGAAATCAATCAATTATAAAATGGAAAATCCAGGTCATAAATACCTTACATGGAAGCCTAGAATTCCTACCAAATTAACTGTTCGTGATGAACCAATCCAATATCCATCACATGTTTAGAAACATTAATATTTCATTTATATACCATCTACAATATATTAAATAAACAAATAATTATTTTATAGCATTTTGTAAAACCCCGGACCTACTCACTCTAAATAATAACCATACCAAAATTCCAAAAGACATGAAGTGAGTCTCTCCATGTGACATAGACTATTGAATAAAATTAGGGGTGTAGGAAGATTTCATAATGCGAATATAACCAATTTACCAAATTAAAAATAACTAATTACTTGAGTTTTGAAAATGGATAATTATGTTTGATTGCATATGCGGTATGCAACACCAAAACCAAACAAATGATTATTATTTAAGTACGACCATTATAACATAACCATAAAATTTTTGAGTAACAATATTATTAAATTATATATATATATATACTTATCAACATAAATTTATTGACAAATAATTAGAAAATAATCACTCATTTTTTGGAAATGTCTTCAAATTAAGTTTTCTTCTTAAAATGATTTTTATTTATTTTTGGGAAAAAAATATTATAATTATTTTATAGAAAATATAGAAAATATATTTGATATAAATAACTTAATTCTTGATATTATGGTTTCAAAATTATCTTATGGTCAAATTTATGTTTTTGTCCAAAATATTTATTTTTAGTGAATACTGGTAAAAAACCATTTTTTGTTAAATTGTCATTTATTTTGAAAAATTATGTAATTTAAAAGTGCCATTATTATTTTAATTCTATATCATAGTAAAATAGTCACTATTTTGTTATATTTAATAAAATTAATTACATTTAAATAATATTAATTAAATATTTTAGAATAGGATAATTTTTAGGCTTGATAACACATTTTTTTGAAAAGTATTTTATAATTTGACATGTTTATCCATTTTAAATAATTAAAAATAATACCTAATAGATAATTATTTAAATAAATTTATAGGTTATATATTTAAAATTTTTAATTGACATTAATATATTGAATGTTACTATTTATAGAGTTAATGTGAAATCAAATTTTCCTTGAAAAATGTTTTTTTTCAGAAAATCACTTTCCATCACACTTGGAGGTTTTATTTTAATTTAAAATATTTAAACAATATGAATTTATTAAGATAAAATGTATTCCAGATTTTTAATAATAATAACTAATATTTTTTCATAAGGCTAACTTAATTTTGGGACAACAAAAATAATAACCCCAGTAAATATTAATTTCCACAGTAAAATTAAAATAAGATAATTATGGGTAAAAATATTTTAAAAAGGACTACAAAAAAGTAATCATAATAAGATTAATACATATATTTAATTTAAAAATTAAAATGATTAACTTTTTTTGTTACTGAATAAATGATTATTTTGATAAAAATTACATTTTAGATATGTTAAAAAATAAATTTTATTTTGTCTAATGTATAGTAATAATAAAGACACCCTTTTTTATTGATTCTATATTTTTTAAATAAATATTTTTTTAATTAATTTTTATTTTTAAATAGTTTATATTAAATATAAATTTTAATATAATTTTATGAAGTGAATTTTTAAATTTTTATAAGTCTTAGAAAACTATTATTGTTAAAACCCTAGAATTTTTCAATAAATGATGTTTATTATTTAAAAGTTTAATTTCTCATATTTATTAAATTATTTGTATAAAATAAATTTTTATTTTTGTATTCAACATTTTGAAATTATTCAACAGTGAATATTTCATAATTTTCTAAGGTAGTCAAATTTTTGTGTATAAGATAAAAACGATAGAACTGAATAATATGTATCATGACATTATTATAACCCAAGAGGGAGGTAATAAATTATATAAGTGATACCAATGATCTAATTTATATTAAATATTTAAAATAATCATATTTTTATTTTATTTTATTAATTTTATAAATACTTTATAAATCCCCCCAAAACATATATTATATTTTAAGGTTTTAAAAAAATTTCTTTATGAATATGTCACAATACTACATCACCAATGGTAAGATTTTAATGATTTAGGAAATTTTACTTATAAAATAATTAAAAAAATATTCTTTGGTAGTAACCATGGGGAAAACCCTAGGATGTTTTGTGGTTTTGATTATTTTATTGTATAGTGTCCAAAACCTATGTTTTATAAATAATAAAGAACCACCACTCTTTCCTTATATAAACCCACCAAATATCCCATTACTCTTAAATAAAAAATATTGGAGAATTTAACTACTCTATTATAACCTATCTATAGTCCTCCGATGGTTCCCACAAGTTCTCAATACGTTCCTCCCAATCTTTTTGAATCACCCCACAGGTTAAGGGACCTATCTTTTTTTACATTCAAGAACCCCCTTGTATTTAAGATTTTGAACATAAAATGGTTATATTTTAATGAATTTATAAATATCACTATAATGTAACATTTATGTCCTAATATATATAGATAATTCATCCCCCCTCATTATATAGTCTATGTAAGTTGTTACTATGGAGAATTGTTTAAAACATCCCCTCTATCACCTCTTTATTAAAGAACCCTATTTATATAATTGACTTTGTATTCCAATTCATATTGATTTTAAATAATATATAACATCTCTATTACTATAATTATGATTTAAAATTGATGAGTTACCTATTTCACTCGCATTAACCACTCACAAGATACATTATGTACCTTTATTATGCTACCAAAAGTATTCTATGATTTTTCCTTGTCAGGTATTTATTCAGTAACCCTACTTGACTTATGATAATTAATTCCTATATTTTAATTTTTAATTATGTTATTACATATCCATAATAATTTTATTTTTCACTTACAAGTGATTATAGAACCCGTTTATCTTTCGTTGAACCATTTTATGAATTTTTTATACTACTCTTATGCTGTAGAAATGTTACTATGATATTCTAGGTTGAATATTTGTGAGTTGTATTCCAATAACCATTACCACGTATTAGTTTTAATATAAAGGATTATTTTTGAAAAATATACTATTATTTTTATGGGCGTGTATGTAAAATGGTATAAGACAACCTTTGAGGTTTAAAAATTCCATAATGTTGAGGTTATTTGTGTTATTTGGGATATAGGGGTATTTATTTAAGGAATGATCTATATTAATAAATTGGAATTTTTTTTTAAATTTTGAGATTAATGTATTATGGATTATTAATTTTCATTATTTACTCACTTTATGATAACCGTTTTGGAATTAGTAATGATAGGATGAATTACTTGCTACTATTAGTAATGATTGGTTTTTCTTCCGAGGTGGGCCTCATCAAGGCTTGGGCATATGCTCCTCAAAACTTCAATGACATCAGCTTTTACCTACTTCGATGGTCCTTTGATTTAAATATAAAGTGTGATACTCCTATAATGGTGACGTGGGTATGATTTTCAAATCTCCCCCTCCCGTTTCAAAATTCTTCTATTATGGGAATGGTAGGAAATCTATTCGGCAGATATACGTGCTTGGATTATCGGACTAAGGATTTATGTCACCCTGTTAACCCACGTGTTTTCATGAAAATTGATTTGTCCAAAACTCTATTTGAATATGTGTGGATCAAAATGGGTGAGGAATATCACTATAAGAAGCAGTTTCTTAATGAATTATGGAAATTTTTTTGTTCTAGTTGTAAACTCCTGCGACATTAGTTGGACGTTTGTTGAAGGGGAACTCGGACGGCTGTGAGGAGGGGAGGCGGTAGAAATTGTAAGGATTCTAAGGTGTTTGAGCGAGAGGCGTTAGAGCCGCGGCTTAGTGTATTGGATGTTAATGGAGGAAAAGGTGCAGTGGGGTTCTCTGCAAGTAGCCCATGGATTGGAAATGTGGCCTCTGAGGTCTTGATTGGCTAAACCTGACTTCGGAAGAAGGTTGTGGTTCATCAGAACAACTCGATAGTTTCTTAAGTATTTAAAAAATTGAGGGAGGACCTAGCCGAACCATATGCCTGCAATGAGTGGATCCAAAATATTAGTGAGAGGGATTAAAAATTGGTTCTGTATGATGGGAACATAGTGGAAATGAAGGAGTATGTGTCTAAAGACATCGGGGTGCAGATGGTGGATCATGGGTTTAAAAGTATAGAACGGGCTGTTCTAGGGTCAGGGGGTACTGGTGAAATGGAGTCTCTGGTGATTCCTTCTTATTCATAAGTTTCTATGGAAGGCATGGAACTGGAGGCAATAGAAAAAAGGGATAGGAATATACAGATGATGGGAGTACCAAGTGCAACAGAAGCACCGGGTGCACCGAGGAAGTGGAGGAAGGGTGAGGGAAGGGGTAATCTGAACCTGAACCTGACCTTGTTTAACATCAGTAACCATTTTGATGGCATGGGATCAGACACTATAGATCCTATGTCCAATGGGGAGGACTACCCATCAAGGATGGATTTGGGGGGGGGGGTAATGAGATGACCTTCTCTCAGAGGAATTATCACAGGGAGGAAGAAGGCATCACAACCCAAAGAGGAATAAGGGATAGAAAGAAAATAGGGATCCAGGTAGATGAATTGCGTGTAAGAGGAGAAATTACAAATGCCTCAAGGATTACTCATATCTCCCAAAGCCTATGGAGACTAGATTAGCTAAAATGTGTAGGACAAAAGTACTTAATGGAGAGGATCTAAAAAACCATAGGAGAAGGAGATTGACCTGGAGTGCGGATCTAGATCATCTAAAGATCTAAGGCCAGAGAAGGAAGGAACATATAGTAAGGATGATGCAACAGATGATCAGCCTTAGAACCAGGATGTCTTGGAGGTTTTTGTTGCCCATCCTCGTGCTCCTCAAGAGTGTAAGGAAGCTGAGGAGGGTGAAATGGTTGTTATCAAGGCTGGCAAGGTGCGGGATGCTATTGCAGAGGCCATGGAGGAGGTATCTGACCTTCTTATGCACTATGAGGAAGAGATGCTTGAGAAGGTCTTGTATTTTAATTAATACAAAGAGGATACAGAAAGGTTGAATGGTGAACCAATTCAAGTGGATACTAATTTGGAGTAGGAATACTAGATCTTCAAGAAACATCTAATCATGACAAGAGGCCTCAATGGAAAAAAGATAATTGTTGAAGAGTTCATGCAAACGTGGGACAAATTGATCTATCAATTTGAAGAAAAAAATTAGAGATAACCTCAATAAAAAATAATCTGAACATTCCTAGAATTTATATAGATATGATTCTTCCAATATGTTGAAGTTGGTCTTTAAGTATGGCATAGAGCCTAACTCTTCCTCTTGTACTTGATGGTTTCTCACTTTCTTCCACAAAAGTGTGCTTCTAATAAAAATGTTAATTTGGAGTGAGTGATGAATTTATTGTCTGGTCTCCCATCATAGATTTATGGTTTATTGGAAGTTAAATTTATCATAACTATGTTCTATATAACTCTCCTTTTGTTTTCATGGATTAGTTTTTTTTTCTTCCATGTCTATATTTTTACTTCCGATAAATTCTCTCAAACTTGGAAACATAGTTATGTGATGGCCTTCGTACTTCTATTTCTCTCTTTTCAAGTGGAAGTTTCATTAACCCATTTTTGATGGGGGGTTTTCAATAAATATATTTTAATGTGTCAAAAAAATTCATACTCAGATCATGTTAAATTTTTGATGTTGGAATTTTTAAATGGGGGATGATTTTATGCCCTGAGTTTTTAAAAGAGAAAATTATGTTTGATAGTGCGTGCGGTGTGCCACACCAAACCCAAACGAACAATAATTATTTAAAGGTCACATTTATAACAGATAAATATAAAATTTTTGGTATAAAAAGGATGATAATATTTATGATATATATATATTTCATACTAAACATAAATTTATTTACAAATTCTTAGTAATCAATCAATCGATTTTTAATAATATCTTTAAAATATGTTTTCTTCAAAAAATAGTTTTTATTTAAGTTTGTGAAAAAATATTATAATTTTTTCAAGAACATATATATAATATATTTGATAAAATGAAATTATTTCTTAATATCATTATATTAAAATTAACTTAGGTTGAGACTATGATATTTTTCTAGAAATATTGATTGTTTAGTGAATAGTAAAAAATAACCTTTTTTGTAAAACTATCATTTCTGTTGATAAATTAATTAATTTAAAATTAAAATTATTATTTTATTTTTATTTCCTAGTATTTTTTTAATTTTTGTTTTATATATAATCCAATTAAAAAAATTAAATCATCTTTATACAAGATTTTATAATAAGTTGATTTTTATACTTGAGAACACATTATTTTTTTAAACTTTTTAAAAATACATAATGTTTATCCATTTGAATTAATTAATAATAACCCTTAAATGGAAATAAATTAAATTTAATTTATATTTTAAATATATATTATTATTAAATTAAATTCATATAATAAATATTTCTATTTATAGAGTTAATGTAAAATCATATTTTCCTTGAAAAATGCATTTTTTAGAAAACTGCTTTAAATCATGCTTAGAGGATTTTTTTGAGTTTAAATTCATGCATGTACATTAATTGAAATGGATAAAATGGATTCCATATTTTTAACCATCATAAATAATATTATTTAATATGTTCAAGTTTATTTTCGGACAAAATGAATAGTAACCATTATAAATATTTATTTCCATAGTAGAAGGAAAATTAGTTAGTTAAAGGGAAACATATTTTAAAAAGGATTAGAAAAAAGTAACCCAGATTATATAAATATATATTTTTTCATTTCAAAATAATAATAATTATATTTTTTTCTTACTTTATAAAAGATGAAATAATGATTTTGAAAAAAAAATATTTTTGATATGTTAAAAGATTAATTGTATTTGGGAAAATATATACTATTAATAAACAAACTATTTTTTATTAATTCAATTTTTTTTGAAATAAATGAAATTTTAATTAATCATTATTATTAAATATTAATTTTTATTTATAAAAGAAATTATAATTTTATGATGTGGAAATGTATTTTTTATAAGGGTTTGAAAATTGTTATAGTAAAAAAACAATTATTTTTCAGTAAATATAGATTTTAAAAATAATAAATTTCTTGTTTTTATTTAATTATTTTTATAACATAAAAATTATATTTGGATTTATAAAGTGAAAATTATCCAACAGTGAATTTTTCATAATTATTTTATATAGTGAAATTTTCAGGTTAAAATTAAAGATGGTTTAAATGAATGATATCTATAATGGAAACATAATGGAAAAATAGTGACATAATAAATGATATAAATGGTATCAGTGAATAAATATACAGTTTTTTATTTAAAATAATTTGATTTTTAGGTTATTTGATTAATTTTATAAATCATTTATGAATTCTACAAAACCTATATTATATTTTAGGTTTTTAAAATCATTTCTTCTTGAACATGAATCAATTACACATCTAAACGGGTAATATTTTAATGATTTATACCCTTATAATTATAAAACAATGAAAACCACTCCTATTTTGAGATAAAATGGGAATCCCATGAAAAGGTTTGTGGTTGAGATTATCTTTTTTGTATAGATTCCAAAACAAATGTTTGGGAAATAAGAAAGAATTACCCTATATTTTCCTACATAAACCTACCAAATATCCCTCTATTGTTCACTATTAAACCTTTTATAACATACAGAATCTTTCATACCTTCTCTATATTTCTCCCAATGTTCCCCCAAGCTCTAAATAATCACCTACAAATCTTCTGGAATTACCCTCTTAATGGAAGGGAGCTATCTCTCTTCTTTTCATTTCATCACATTGTTTGTATTTAGCCTTTTGAATCTGAACTAATTTTTATTTCATTAATTTATAAAGATCAATATTTATTCCAATTTATTTACTAATAATTATAGATTATTTATCTCTTCCTATTATATAATATACCTAAGGCGTTACTATGCCTATATTCAGAAAGGTATCCACTATTTCTGTTTTTTTTCAAGAATTGTATTTATGTAATGCAATTTATATTCAAATTACTATTGATGTTAAATAATATTAAAAGACCATATTACATAAATTATTATGTAAAAGTTATGAGTGAACTCATTAACTCTCATAAATCCCTCCCATAATTCATTATGTACCCCCGTTATTCTGTAAAAATTATCCTGCGATTTTTCCATTATAAGATTTTACTCAAAAACCCCCATTATCTTATACCTATTAATTTTCAAATTTTAAGGTTTTATTATGACATTAAATATGATTAATCTATTTCTTTTTTAGTTTCATTTGATGATATATCCCTTTTTCTTCCATTGAACCATTTTATTAAACTTCATGTACTAATATTATGATGTTGAAATGTGACCACGATTTTCCATAATGAATATTTGTGTGGTGTATAGCCATACCAATTAAATATAAATGGTATTAATCTAGTTATAACTATACTTCATTAATTATGGACATCCATTTATGTATCCCACAAATCTTAATATTATGATTAAATGTGATGAAAAATTATTCTGCGTTGAATGATCTCTGTGGAACACTTTTGTACGTACATAATATGAAAGTAAAAGTGATGCACAAAATTAGTTAGTAATCCAATGCATTGGGCAATGTTTTAGTCTCTTGAGACACCACATATGCGATTATATGTTGAATATAATATATTATGGCAATTTTTATTCCATACTATGATGTCTCAGTGGTTAGTCCAGACTAATGTTTATGATTTTATGGTTATGGTTGTTGCCAAATTTCCAATGGTGCCTCTATGTTTCCATGCTATATCATGAATTATTGTTCATGTTTATGATTATCACTCATTTTATATTCCTTTCAAATGTGTAATGTCTAATATTTAAAACTTTCATCATGATATTATTTTTTTATTACCTTACTAGTATTTATATCACACCCCTTTCTTATATATGTCCGTAGGTTATCACTGGAAGTTGTATGAACGATGGAATTTTATAATCATGTTAAGGAAGTTATCAATAATTCAAATGTACTCCTTATTTTTAAGTGGAATGATTTTCAATATTTTAGGACGTATAATATGTATTCTTAGGTAATATATGAATACTTAATGTGTAATAAAGGCTAGGGTTGTACTACAATAGTAAGGGAAATAACCAAACATGATCAAATCAGAGTTTATAAAAGAAATAAAATAATAAAATCAATAGTAACATGATGAAAAAGTATACAGTCATACAACAATGATATCCCTCTAGGATGATCAAATATATGAATCCTGTATACAAAAAAATGAATGCATGGGGGATAAAATACATCCCCAATCCTCACCTCATTAAAATCCTTGATCTTATCTGAGCTATCCAACTTAATCAAGAAAAATATTGTCTTCATCCCAACCGAAACCTACAATAAGTGAATACACCTTGGGTACTAAAGTATAATGGTGACATGGGAAGGGTAAAAGTAAAAAAATCAATAGTTCACTATCAATGTGATCTTATACATGACCATTAATGTATTGGAAAGTGCATGTGATGTGCTCAATAGAAAACAAACAAACTATAAGAAAAAATAAATAAATGAAGTCCTAATCAATACCCTTGTTCACTACCTTGATCCACCATACCTACTTTTTATTATGTTGATATATCACTCTGCATTAGCATCACCACATGGATAACCCTATCCACAACATAGGGATCTCATAATCACACCTCCACCATGATGATTAACATACCTTTGTGTCTTACCATAAATCCTTTATCCTTAAACCCTTAGGATGAATCCTATGATAATTCCATGAAATTCTCAAATTTTGGATGATGTCTAATTCCTTGGATGGGGTGGCTCAGTTATATACTATAGATCTAGGAATTACTTATCCTTGTTTGACCAAGAAAATTGAATGGAATAACCATATGGATCCCATTGTCACACAAATAGGAAACCACATTTATGATGTTCCTTAGATGAACCAGATACGATGTATCCTCCATATCTTAGGGTGTATCCTAGGAATCAGTCAAGGGGATCCAATAGTCACCCTACCGATGTAAATTTTTTTTGATCAATGATATGTGCCTACTTGGAACATCATCCCACTATTTGAATCTCTGGATTCCCATAAATTCACAACGGACTAATGGAATCTTCATTTCATTCCAAGATTTTCGGGAATCCATAATGGTTTCATGGTATCAATGGAATCCCTAACATATTAGGAATTTCTATATTCATGCTATCATATAATCTAATGATGGATACTTGGAAACAATACTATGAATCCATCGTTTCATCAACTATAATGGATTCGGTTCAATCTTGGATTCCACCTACAAATTTCTTTGAGGCTTGATCCAACATATCGATGGAATCCTAGGGTCTTATACATATCAATAGGTTTTTCATGGGAATATTTTGAAATAACCATATATTAAGGACTAACATTCAATTCCTATGAATACTGGGTAATCAATTAACATATCAAAAATAAAATAAAATCATAATAGGGGTGGGTTGAACTCCCCCACCCAACCTCAAAATCATAATCCATTTTGGATTACAAGATTTTTTTGGGTTATAGGTTACCCATGAAACCATCACTACCAAAGGGCACACACTGTTAAAGGCCATTTCATCAATGGATAAACTGTAAAATTTCTCTTTCTCACAATATAACACAGTCAACTAATGATTTCTCCTAGGGGTAAAACTCAAAATATGTGTCAATTCCTGATACATGGAGGTCATTCTATTACAAAGTATCATAACAATCTTTTCATTTCCTTACAGGGATCAGGAGTAATTAACAATGATGATAAAATCAATGGATGAATCAAGGCCCAAATTTATGTATTGGGTCACTCCAACTGGTCCCTCACGCAACCCAACCCTAATCAACCTATAATCAGTCCACCACATCCAAGAACAACTCATGAGTACTCACCTAGTCTACAAGTGATATCCATATAAAGTCACATCCTACACCCTCTTGGAGATTTCCAAGTTCCTTGGTATCCGAGTCAATACATCATCCATCAGTATCTGAGCTGTCAAGCCAGATAACTTGTTCTATGGTGGCCTAGGCATAGTGTGCCTGTAATCTATTACCTTCATACTTATTTATGAATTTAATTTAAATTAAAAAAATTTAAATTAAATTTAAAATAAATGAAAAATAGGGGTAATTCTCATACTAATGAGGCCAAACAACCATATTCATATAATTATCATTCATAAATCTTTATGGCTAGTATTAGGGCCACCTACCTTTATTTTATGCCTTCAAATTATTTTACAAAGGTCGATAACTGATGAAATGGCTTATTGAGGCTCAACCAAGCCCACATTAGCTCATATCATCAACCAAGATTCTATATAATTCCTTATAAACAAAAATAATTATTTATAATATAATTATAATTAATTAACTATTTAAAAAAATGGAATAAGCAATAAGAATCTCACCACATTATCACGTCACAGTGAAACCGAAGCTAACTACCTACAAGAGGTTAGCAGTGGACCTCCAACCTCCTCCAATTCCATTTTCTTAATAAAAAAGACATACACAATAATCATAAAAAATTAAATTATGGAAAACCCTATATGAAATTTTTAGGCATGAAGTATCATTGAAAATCTTGAGAATGAATGCTAATATACATAATCAAAGGATATCTTCGACCTTGTCTAATTGAAGGAGATGATTTCCCCAACACTTGGTGAAATAATTAATTTGAACAAAAAATAACTTAATTATAAATTATCATGAAAATTAGGGGAAGGGGAGAATCAAAATTGAGGGGAACTTATACCATAAAATACCAAATAAAATTCATAGGAATATCAAACCAAATCAAGGAGAATCAAGAGGGAAGAGAGGGAGATATCCTCCTCATATGCACCAATGGGATATGAATATGATGGTTGTACCTCTATAAATACAAGAGGAAAGAAATGCAATTTTCAACTTTTATGCCCATTAGTTAGTTGGTATATTCCCAGAGGCTAGCTAGCCACATGCAACATGAAATTGTATTTGAATAACCCATTAGTTTGAAAGTACATGGCCTTCATCTAGCCAATGGTGCTAGCATCCGATAAGGTGGTTGTTTACATTCTAAATAAAGACTGGGAGCTATCACCAGCTAGTTAGTATCATGTAGTAGCCACCCCATCCTATTTTAAGGCCCTCTTGATACCCCAAGATGGCTCCCAAATGTCAATCCATATTCAAAATAATTTTTTTACGGTTTTCTAATCTTTAGTATTCCATTCCTAATAAATATTCAAAATTCTAACCATATTCCTACTGAAAATTCAAAAACATATTAAGATTCAACAACTTTTACATACATACAGGTTACTATATGTGAATATTGGGAGAATCACACACTTTTCACACTTCCTAACATCTATGATACAGAAGTTATATCCCGTAGTGACTTGGAATTCACTGGAAAACAAACCATGGAAATTTTAATGGATACAATTTTCAATGGGTTGCTCAGATGGAAGGACACACGTTATAACTAGATGTAATATATCATTATATAAAATTAAGGGATATATTAAAGTGGTTTTTGAGAAGTAATAATTTTTGGGGAAAACATGAGCAGATAGTGGTCCATAGATGGAAATGGGGAAATACAAATATTCTACAATTTTGGAATAAAGGTATATATGAATAATAACTATAGAAATTTTCTACAAGAGAAGGTCTAGTGTAGAAACCAATAGAGAATAAATTGGGAATCACATTTGGAAATCATTGGAGAAGCTATAATTTTCTCTAAATATGAAAAAGAGACATACATTTACACATCATGCCATGATATAAAATGGGTCGTAGATACTACACCATTGTACCAAATCATTTCACATAATGAATATTTTATGTAATATAATTATGGAGACTCTAGGGAAACCAAGATATGAAATACCAATTCAATAGAGATCATTGGAAGGTCTGGTACCCTGATGAAGAAAAATTATGGATACATAATCACCTTGAAATATTTTTGACATGTTCTATGTCTTCAAATTAACCTATTATAATGAATAGACTTTGATAGACAATGATATTATAAAAACTTTGGTAATAGAGCATGGATGATGGTGAACGGATCCATCATCATCACCCAAGGAAAAATATGTGGTACATTGTACAAAACATCATTTTGAGAAATGTATAGAAAAACTCAACCTATTGGATGTATAGGTATCATCAATTTTTTTGGAAAAAGAGAATCCATCACATGATTAAAAGATGGTTATCAATCTATATTAAGAATAATTAACCCAGTGTTTACAATGATACAACACATAAACATTGAATCTTTAAATTGTGTGGTAATCGTCATAAAATATCATTTTATACTTCTTTATTGAGTATATTTTATTTTATTTATTTGGTACACTCTGATGTATATGGACCCATAGAGGTGGATTCATAAATTGGTAAAGATAATTTCACACTTTCCTTGATGATTCAACCCAAAATGAATGGGTGTTTTTATTTTAGATGAAGATTCAATTGTTTTATTACTTCATGATTTTATATAACCTAGTGGAATATGAAACAATAATGGAGTTGAATTTCCTTAATTTTAGAAATGGAGGAGAGTACACATCAGGGGAGTATGAGGCATATTGTAGGAGTCAAGGCATCTAACATGAGAGGAATATTCCACAAAACCAATGACACAAAAGAGTTACATAAATGATGAATAAAAACCCCATGGAGAAGATTAAAAGTATGATTATTTTAGATATGTTATTTAAGGAATTATTGAGAGATGTTTTTTGAGTTTTATGGCACCTCATCAATAGATCACTATTAATCCCACAAATTTTTGTTATTCCGCATAATTTATTGTATAGTAAACATTCCTCTAAATATCATTTGGGTGTATTCATAAGTTTTTAATTTTCAAATGTAATTACCCAACCCATATTTCTTAAGCAACACCAAAGTGGAGATGCTATAATACCTCATACATGCCTCTCTATACACAAGAAGCTTTCAGCTAATGAAAAGGGTCTAAAGTATCATGGGAAGAGTATATCCACTATAATAATAGTCATCATTTGTAATTGATATTATAAATACCAAACCCAAAAATATAACAATTTAAGGTACTAACACCTTTGTTTATATGAGTTTTATAATTCCCAGGGGAAATTTAATTTTTGACTACTGGATGGTTAAAATTTTGATCGAGGACACAAAATAGAATTATTTGGATAACAATTCCACAAAATGATTTCATTATAGGAGTAATGATAATTTTAATGTATTTTGGGTTTTCAAGTTATCCTTAAGAGTTTTAGGGTAGGTTTTAGAAATTTTGGGGGATTATATATAGGGATCATGATTTTGGGTGAGTGGTTTAAGGGAAACTATGTGGGACCCTAATCCTCTGTACATTTAGAGTTCAATTTCTTCTAATGAAGTTCATATTTCATGGTTAATGGATGGTCAATTAAAAATTGTGTGAGGTTGTAGAGGGAAATCATATGAGAGTGCATTGGGGTTGCAGATACACCCACAAAATTAAATCACAATTTAATAAACTATTTGACTACACCATGAATTGTGGATATTGTTTAGGTAGTTCCATCAATACAGTTGGTGCAAAATTTTGAAAATTTTTCAGCCAAACCAGAGAAATCATCAAAGTTGAAAAGTTCCAATTTTTTCCATTTTTTATTTTAATTCATTACTCACATATTTATTTTCTATCACATTCGCACACCCTTGATGACAAGGCTCCCTCCCTTATTATCATATTCTTAAATCAAGGGGTGATTTAAGGATATACATTAGGGATTTATGGTATGTTTCAAAATAAAGTAGAATAACTGGATATTATAATCTTTTTTCACAAAATTTCAATTCTATTGATATAGGTTTTAGTTTTGATTTCACTAATGCATGATGGAATCAGTCATTATTTAGGGCTTGTTAATGTTTCTTGCATATATGGAATCCATATATATTTTCCTCACTTGACCAAATTATGTTTTATTGAGGTATGTTTGAAAAATGTACTATTCAAATATTTTGGGATTAAATTAAAATTAATAAATATTTTCTTAGCACCTTTGGGGAATGATTTATCCTAGAATGTGTTTGAGGGTATTACGTTGGTTTTTGGGGAGTGGTTATCTATGTTTCTTGTGCGATGATTTCTACTTGTTAGAATCTTGGAATTTCCACCTTTTCTAAAAGAAAATGGTTGATCTTATTCATATTTTTTTATTAAATTGATTAATTATAAATTTAGTATAATTAATTAATTTAGTCTCTTGGTTTTTTAAGATGGAATTAGATGTTTTGTATGAGGGAAATCTAGGCTATGTGAGCCATTGAGGGATATGTTGGAATACATTAAAAGGGTCCTTCCATTGGTTTAAGGTACATGGTCATTATTCATTTACCCATTAGAATCATTAATTTTCATATATATATGTGGTATGTATGTCCCCGAAAAATAGTTAGTGTGTCTATTTTAGTTTTTTACTCTCTTTACTAATAATTAAATCCTATGATCAAATGAAAAAACGTTTTGAGGGCCCTGATGGACCTTTGTGTTCTGGATGGATATCTTGGCCATTGATGTGAAATAATATAAATTGAAAAATATGAATTGGAATGAATATTCAAGCGGTCAACCATGAGAAATACCCTAGAGTTATCTTTCACATTGAGATGATCATGTAGTGATTGTTCCTCCCCAACTATTACATTATCACTTGGGTGATCAAATCATGCCAAATATTTTGTGGGGACAGGTGTTCGTTCCTATCTAGGATACCTGGGAAAAACGTTTCTTAAGGTAATATCTCTAGAGTGACTATTTATGGAGGATATAAAGACCTTCACGATACCTAAGGGGCTCTATTAGGTTCCCCTATAACTTCAAACCCAAGAAAAAGGGTGGACATGAGGACATGTAGAGAAGGTAATGGGTTTCACCTTAAAACCCATTTTGATTATATGGGATTGAGGGGTAGTGGATAGAGGTAAGGGATTTAGAAATTAGTAGAACCTCTAAATTTTATTTATACATTAACTTATTTTATTTTGATGTATATATGGATTCTCATTTGTGATTCCTAGGACCTCATATTTGTGCCTAGTGAGATTCAATGGTCACTTTGGAAATTTCTAGAGGAACTTATTGGGATTTGGACATTGATTCTTATGTGACATTGGTGTGGATTATTTGTACAATGACATCATCAGAGATTCATGTTTTGTATGCTTAGATCCAACTATTGATCCATATTAAGAATTTAGGTTCTGAGCGTAGCATAATTGGTGGATAGGGTATGCCCAACTAATCTTTTTTTTCATTATTGATGATTAATCCAAGATAAATAGGATGATAGAAGATGTGATCAAATTAATTGAATCAAATAATATATACAATGAGTAAATAATGGAATCAAATAATAGGATCACCACATATTATTTATAATTAATTTAGGAAATTAATATTTACCCTATAATAAATTATGTATCCAATTATAGAATTTCAAATGTATCTATATCATATAATTGTTACATTATAAGAATAAAAAAAGGTTCCCTCCAGTGCAAATACACTGATGTTTCATGAACCTATGAACACCACCTTAGGAATTTTCAGGCTCCATCATGATATTTCATAATGCCTATGTCATTCACCTTTTATCAACTCAAGAACCGATTCAGTGAAGGTTTCTCTTCAATCTCTCTTGACATGAGAGTGGTGGTGGTGGCGGATTTCTATATGTTCATGAGAACATTATTGGAGAGGGATATCCCAAACGTTTTTATGGGATTCTCCCTAGATATTGGTGTACAAAACAAAATTGAGTTGGATATCCTATGAAAATAATATAATGGGGTTTATATATTAGTAGGGATAGTAAATAATAATATCACATCCGAAATTTATTATTTCAGTGATCACTATGGAACCCCATGTCTATAATAAGAATACTGTTATTATTTCATGACATTTTCTACAATCACAAATTAAATCAAATATAATTTAATCAAATAAGATTCAATTTATATTATTTATCATTAGAACATTAAACTTGGTCCTCCATTCCTTCACAATATTTATTGGGCCTTGAATAATAATATTTATGTAATAAATAAATATCACTACAATAATTTCATATAAATAAATAAATTTTATATTTACTAAATAGAAAAACTTATTAATTTAAATATTCCTCTCACATATCATTCTCTCAAATAATGGGTAACATAATATATGAGGTAAAGAAAAATTAAAAATTACTAAACCCCTTGTGGGAAAATATTTATTAAACTTGTGAAATAATAAATAATAATATATTATTTAACTGAGATTTGGGACACACTTAGTGTGTGAACCTCTAGGACACATTCTTAGCGACCTTAAGAAAAGTAACCTAACATTCATGGTAGCATCTTGAAACACCCCATGGAACTCATAGATAAATAAGTTAATGATGCAAAAATATAATACATCATAAGGATGCCTACAATGTAATATATTTCTATTATTAGGATATTACTAATCGAAGAGGTTGAAAAATGGTACCATGAACTTATATGATCAATGTCTCTTTATCTGACCTTATAGATGTGGTAAATTCCTATAGAACGCTTTATCCATGGATTTAATTAGTATATATATTTTTAATCAAAGATCCTGAGTTATCAACTTCCATTAAATAACAATAGGAACAATTCATTTCTCACATTATTCATAATTAATTATTACTCGTGATGCACCCAACAAATCCTACCTTGTCAAGATTTTTTTTCACCATTATTTTCATCAATACAAAAATTTATGTGAATTATAACAATAAATAATAACAATATTAATGTCTAAGGATAAATACAAATTCTTTCATATAGAAACATTCAATGACACATATAAATTGGAATTCCGTACGAGAATGTCTCATTAATATAATATTCTACACTGGATATTTCCATAGTCATACACCATAAGAAGGTGCCTCAATGTAATATGAGTATCCACCAATGATTTCTTATATCATTAAAGTCCTCAAGTCATTTCATCTAGAAATAGAAATATATTTAAGAATATTATCATGGAACATCTGGTTTATCATCATAGCTGGGAACTGCTACGACCATTCTGTTTGACAACTATTGTTATGAAATACTTACACAATATGTTATGTAGAAGAACAATGATGATGTCATACATAGTTTTCTAACATTTTAAAAAATTAATACATTTTATCATAACATACAGAAAAGGAATTTCTAGTTTACTAAATCCAATAGACTCCCACATTCACTAGATCTAACTACCAACAACATGTACTTGACTATCTCTCACATGATACTCATGCTTCTTCTGTGATAGCCCTTTAGTCAAGGGTTAAAATATGTTTTTTATGTGGGAACTATGAATGTTACCATCCAATGTTGTAATTTTTATTCATGAAAAGGGGAAAGAGGGTTCCCTTGAAGTCCCAAACAAACAAACAACCCATATTATGGGGGACAGAAATAATGGAGCCCAAGGGCACTGCCCCGTATTAGGTTCACCCCCTTCAGTTTCATACTAGACACATTATTAAGACACGTCACCCACGTACTAGGGACCACTATAGATTCCATATAGTCCACCACTTTTTCCCCTCTCACCATGTGTGTGAAATACTCACTTTGTCGTTAAGAAGTGACTTAAATATTATAATTGTATAGGTGATTGACCAGGGTATGGTGACTCTACATTGAAGAGCATCGTGGATAATCATAGAGTCTGTTTCCATGTGGGTAATGGAAATTACCCTGAGGCTGTATAAAGAAAGGCATGTAAGAACCCCCAACGTTTACGACCGTATTGATGATTCGCTGCCATAGTGAGCTGAGAAGGCCAACAAAAGACTCCCTTTTGGAGTCTCGAATAACGCCTCCTCCTCGCATGTCTCCTTAGACAAAAGAGACATTAGAATTAAGCTTGATCCCATTTCAAGGGGGAATGCAATGAATCCACCTTCACTACTCTTCATCACCATTCTGGGTGGCCCTCCATAGTGGATCCTATAGCACATGCAAGGATGTCATCTCTCTCCCGATTCCCACGATGCCAATCAAGTCGATCAACATGCCACATGTATTTTCCACAAGAGAACAACCCTTGGAGTAGCTCCCCTCACATCTAGCCCAGTTTCTGGCTTTCATAAGCACCATCATACCGCATTGAAGATGGATGCTCGCACCTTGCACTCCTCCATTGACACAGTTGCCTCCTGGAACTAGAACTCTATAAACAACTCAACATTACCCCTTTGTGAATGGAATCCAATGTGGAACCCAAAGTACATCCATACATGCTGATCCCATTATCATTTAAAACAGATGGGATTCATGCTAACTTCACTTTTGTTCCCACAACATTTGCAATAGGACACAAGACTGATTCCAATCCGTTTAATATGGTCATCATAGGGGATAGCTTTATTAAGTATCCTCCAGGCAATTAAATTGATTTTTTATAGAATCTTGTTACACCAGGCCATACTATTAAACCTATTATTTTCCCCTATAGGACATTTGTCCCATAGAAATATTTATCTTTGAACCTCCCCGAAATGGAATGTGTATAGATGCATCTGTCTTGCTCGGAGTTAATAACCATAGAGTTGATGAATTCTTGCTTAGAGGCATCCCATACCAACCTATAGAACATGGGATATGAACTTTCCTCCATGAAGGAGATTGTGGGGGACATGCGTCACGGGTAGCCCAGTACATCAGCTTCCCAATTGTGGTGCCAGAAGAGGATGCTCCCTTCCCCGAAAATCCATCATGAGAGATGGAGGAGAGTCAGAATGAAGATAAACACCAAGGCCTATAACGCCATCCACCTTGATAAAACATAATCCATATTGTCTGTATATCTCCAGGAGATCTTCTTTCCCCACAAGGAGCATTCTTCAATGGACTACCATGCAATATTCACATGCATTAGGTGAAGCGTCTCTTCCATACTCCTAACATTGATTCCATTTTCACAGATTGGTCGGGCCAGCTTTCCCCAAAACACCCACTTTCTCTTCCCCACGCTTGACACATCCCATATGAAACATGCAAGAATCTTGCTGATGAACCTAATAACCCCCTTTAACACACACGTGGTGGCAAGCGCATGCATCGGGATGGTGTAGAGCACACTTTTCACCAGGGTAATCTATCCTCCGAAGGAGGGAAAGTTATTTTTTCAGTTCAGAATGAGATCTGAAATTCTATTCACCACCTTGTCAAAATATGTGTTCCACAGCAGACCAGCCAAGATAAGGACACCAATGTATTCCATGGGGAATGAGCCTCTCCCCATTACCAACATGTTACCCATCCTGGCCACCCTTATTTGATTGAATGAGATAGGGACATAGAATTTTATCCTCTCCCTATTAATGAGTTATCCACTCCAGAAGCAATATTTTGAGAGGGTCCTATTCAGTGCCTGTAGGGACCTCCACAGGGAATTCCTGTACACAATGGAATTGTCCGTAAACATCAAGTGCGACATTGGGGGGAGGCTGAACTTCCTCCGGTATAACCTAATGGACCCTTCGCAAAATCCATTATTGATCATCCTGCTCAGAGTATCCTACAATATAATAAATAAACTCAAGGATAGCGGATCACCTTACCAAAGTACACGAAGAGTTTTGAAGATTCCATTTGTTCTCCCAATAACCGTCACGACCATCCACAATGAACACATGCACCTGAAAATAAGATTGTGGACCTAGTTTAATACTCCCATCTTCATAAGAAATCTACTAATGAAGCCCCATTCCATCTTTTTATATGCCTTATTCATGTCGAGCTTGATTGCCACATTGGAGCCACGAGATGGGGTATTCAGATCTCTCAACAGCTCCTTTGACATCGCCACGACTCCCTGGATCAATCTACCATTGAAAAAGCCATGTTGTTATATGGATATCCATCGGGGAAGGAAGCTGGACATCCATCTGTTGAGGATGCTCGCTAGGACCTTATATGGGAAATTCCACATACTCACAGGCCGATAGTAGGAGAGGGAGGAAGGGTCTTTAATCTTTGGTAGGAGGACCAGTGTAGTCACAGATGCTATTCATGGAAGGCCTCCCCCTTGGATGAAATCATGAATGGCAGAAATAAGGTTTCATTTTACCTCCTCCCAAGAGCCCCTGTAGAAGGAACCCGGGAAGCCGTTGGGAGCTACCACACTGTCAGGGTTCTTGTTCCACACTACTGCATGCACTACCCATTCATCTAGGATTCCTTCCATTAAGGCATTCTCCTCCATAGAGACAATATTCGGAAACACCTGGAAAATGTTTTATATCCAAATGAATTTCTTGGCTATATTAGATGATTATATATTCTTGGACTCCGCTGTATAATTAGAGAAAATTTGCCTCTTTGAACTCATCAATATCAAACCTCCTCCATTGAGATAGAAAGTATATCTTGAATGTAAATTCAGATGATTTTGAAATTTTTTAAAGCTAGCATAAATATAACACTTAATTATGATATCTTCATCTACATCATACACCGAGAACATATCATTTATTCTTTTCAAATAAATGAGGATATCATTAAAAATGGACTAATTTTTTTTCTTCTATATATTCTTGATATCATCCTACCATGATCAATACATGGGAAACATCTAGTCTAGTACATAACATGGAATACAAGATTGGTACTATTTTTGAAGGGTTTGATATATTAATCATTATATATTTATCCTATTGTGTTTAGGGACATATTTTATCAAGAAATATGCACACGAATTGACACTGATTCCAATCCCATAAAGGTTTGTTACATTATAAATATATTTAGTTTCTAGTCCATATATATACTATAAATTATTCCATGAAGCCTCTTGGATATATCACGAATGATCTTGATCTCTAGAATATCATCTACATCACCTAAGTCCTTCATTGAGATACACTTGTTTAACATGTCCTTAATAGATTGTAATAATGGTTCGTCATTTCTAATATATAATGTTTCATCAACCTATACTACTAGGATAATGACTCCAGTCCCACTAAACTGCTTATAAACACATGGATAATTTTTTAAGGAAACCATATTATTTTATACCTTCATAGAATCAAATGTTCCAGAACCTATATCCTTGCTTCAATATGTAAATGGATCTAGGAAAAGTGGAAATATTTTTAGCATCAATTGTATTTCCAAACCATTTCTGGTTGTGTCATGTTGACAACATTCTGAAGGTAAACATTAATGAATTTGTTTTGACATTCTTCAACCAAATTTCATAGTTAATGTAAGATTCTATAAAAATTATTATTTTGACATACTTAAAAAAGTAAACTAGTGAAAATGGATCATAAAATTCAACTTCTTGACACTATTTAAACCCCTAAGCCACTAACCATAGATTACAGGTATTTAATTTAAATTTAATTTACAATTTTCTCTTGAGTTACCATCTGAAACCTACGTGATTTAAATAAACTAGAATATTGAACAGAACCCAAAATTAGTTCTAATGCATGGAATCCATTTTGAAATTCATGTTTTTATGCAATCTTCTATATTCTAAACTATTTACTACCTGTTTTTGGGAGAGAGGTTCATAATATTCAACCAATAAGAAGTATCCATCTTCGATGACTATAAAACCATATATTTTTCCTTCTCTTACCATATAATGATATTATGTTGTACCCACATTTCATGAACCACTTCTTTCATGAGGACTTATGGAATCTTTTCCCATACCAACTATTTTGTTTCATAAGCCTCAACTTCAAAAACACAAATATTTCCACCACTATCAATTTTTAGTATTTTCTCACTCTTAGGAAATATGGATTGTTTATAGATAGTCTATTTCTTCATTGAGTGTTTTTATGGGTAGTGTAATGTTTTTTACTTTGGATACCCTTTTCAAAAACTATATTACATGAGGTGCTAGTTAGATTCCTAAAAAGGAATTAATAAATTCCTCACAACCCGCTACATGTGTATGAAGAAAACAGGTTTCTTTCAACTCCAAAACTCTATATTAATTATTTTATTTATTTCGTTTGTAATATATTTATTTTTTATGCTAGAGTTTGAAATTCATATCCGCATAATGATAATAAAATATTTGTATGACTCATCATCATCCTTAATATGTATATCATGGTTTAGTTCCTCCATTCAGTAACATCATTCCACTATGGTGTGTGAGGTAGAGTGTGTTGAGATATACTTTGTAAAAACTATATAAACTTTTTGAACTCATGTTTTAGATTTTCACCACTTAATCCAATAAAAGCTTCTGTATATTCCTTCCATGTTGATTCTATCCTTCAGTCTATAATTATTTGAATTTATCAAAGGGATCAAACTTATACCTCATCAACTAGAAATATCCATATATACTCAAGTCATAAACAAATGATTAGAATTTATAATACCAACAAATATCTTCTTTCAGAAATGGTCCACACACATCGATGTATACCAATCCTAGATGATTTTGGTCCCATTAACCCTATCAAACGAATAGAGGTTGGGAAATTTTTAATTAAAATCCCAAATGGAATATTTTATGTGATTATATCACAAAATATTATAAATAACAGTCTTTATAGAGCTCTATCAAACACTACTCATTTATATGACCTTGATGGTGATGTCATAGCTATGTGTTATATGAATCATTTGAACATGATTCATTATCCCTTTCAAATACATACTTTTCTAAATCTAATACATAAAAAAATTTATTTAAATGATCCATACCAAATTTTATTATCTTTATAAAAGTAACAACTTATATTTACACTCACGAATATAGAACCATCTACATCTAGGCATGACACTGAAATTATGTTATTGGTAATAGTTCATACATAATAACAATACCTGATAACCAATATAATTCGTATTGGAAATGAAAGGTGGTATGTGCCAATGGATAGAGTATCCATCCTCACGCCATTAGCAACTTACAAGTCCACCTACCCTTTTGAAATATTTCATAATATACATGGTTCTTTCATTTAGATATATATATGTGAGAAACGCAATCTATATCTAATATCCAATCTGTGGATATTTAAAGATTACACTTTATAAAAATGAACATTTAGATTCCCCTCACATCTCATGGAATTTACTCTTCTAGTGGCCTTACATACCATAGGAAAAACATACTTTAACCTTTTCCATACCCTACCTATTATTCTTCTACATCATGGAAATAAGTTTCTCTTGAGATTTGGACTTACTATGAGTCTTGGGAACCTTTTTCTTGTTCTTTATTTTCTTATTCACTAAAGGGTACCCGAGTTTTTTATTCCCCATGTACTTATCCACATACAGAATAAACATAAAAAGTTATGAAATTGTAATCTCATTTTTTCTCATGTTATAATTAACAATAAATCTTTAGAAGAACCTAGGTAGTGTGGAAATTATGAGATCTATGGGAATATAATCTATGAATTTTATCACTAAGATGTATAAGAGTTTAGTGTAACCAATAAGCATGAATACATGAGTTCCAAATATCTTCGAATTTCTAAGAGTAGTTGTAAATAAAAGATTAAGGATACGATATCTCACTTAGATCTCATTCTCTGGTTTTGAGATCCTGAACGTGATAAATCCTGCTATACACATCCATGTCCCCATGTTTCATCAGATGAAATTTTTTCATGGATGATAGCAGGAAATTATGAACATCTGTATATTCATTTAAATGTTTCTCATAAAACGATAACTCTTCCTGTCAAGACTCATTACTAATTTATTCATGAATAGGTTCTTCCAGTATATACAATTTTTTTAAGGGAGTATGATAACACATAGGCACCTTTTCCATTCATAGAAATTTTTTTCAATGAGAAGGTTATACTTGACATGTATGGATCATATTGATATGTTTGAAGTAGTTTTTATTAATTTTTCAATAAATAATATAATTAGGGCTTATGTATATTATCTTATAAAATATATACAAATGAAAAAAATATATTTATTAACCTCCCAATATTTTATCAAAACCAAATATCACTCACCATTAGCATATTAATATATTTTTTCATGGACATTATACTTGTAAGGATCCATAACCTCCTTCTCATCACCCCAACTTTTTCAATCCAAGTAATTTAAAGGGTTTTACATAGTAATTTCAAATTCCATTTTCATTAACTCATAGTTCCTTGATTTGTGGAGTTGAATCCCCAATCCTAAAATCCTTAAAATGGATTTAATCAACATTTTCCACCTTGTTGACCATATCCTCCATTTTTCTTATACCTTGATATGAATAATTTATTTAAACCAAAAAAATTAAGTTAAAATTCCATGATAATTGAACTCACACCAACTTTAACTATCTAATAACATTGAAATATTGTTTAATTTTAACTATAAAAGTGGATGGATATACTGAATTTATATATAAATAATTGAAAGATGTTATCTTTATACCTAAAATTCCAATTATTAACTGATTGTTTTGTATTAAGTGTATTTAAATAAGTTATTAACCTAGTATTAGATAATATTTATTCATAAGTTAATTTAATTTTTTATATATTGTATTATTTCTAATTTATTAATTCATGGGATCACAAAAAAAAATCCCTTATGAAATAACCATGAAACTTAATAGAAATAATATAATTACTAGGTATGATCATGTTATTTTGGTAATGGTTAGTTAATCTTGTAGATGATAATATAACCATTGGCTAAAGGAAAAACACATTGAACTATTTATGGTATGTGTTGAAGATTTCCCACTATCCACATATGTATCTCTCTTGCATTGGTCATGCCTTGGATCCAAACAAAAACCACCTCCACTAGCCTAGATGCTCCACCCATTACATATGCTTTTACACACATGTAGTTGGGGGGAATGATAGGATTGGTTACGTCTTTACATAACAAAAACTATGGAATCACATACACTTACATAATGAGAGGAGGGATGACAAACATTGCAAAAATTAATTTTATTAATAAATTAAATGAATAAAATCACATATTATGGTTTTTTCATGGATTATGATCATCTATATGCATGAAATGAATTATGAATTTAATAAAAATACTATTCAATTCTAATAAATAATATTTTATATAAATTACACATGAATCAATTAAATAACATATTTAATTAATAAATTAACCTATCTTAATTATAATTACAATTTTTCTAAGATTATCATACAAAAAAATTTTAAACAAATTAAATAAATTTATTTAAAATTAAGTGTGTAAAAAAATGTGACACTGATGAAACACGGTGAGTACCTGTCTAAACTACCCAATGTGTATTATACTCGCATACAAATTACTATTGAAACATGTGGCATACATGGATTATCATGTAATTCCATACCATGTACTATAAACTGAATGACCATATAGAACACATGGTATTTATATAGTATATTATGATTCAATTTTCATAGAGTAATAACTATAATTTGACTTATAAAGATATGTAGATTAGAACATTATATAGAAATTAATTTGAAATTTCTATATATAATACCCATCACATGTAAAGTAATATCAACATAAAGAACACATAGGACACATGTTGATAAGGTTTGATCTGTATAATAAATTAATTTTTAAATCTATGTAATTTGGTTAAAGTACACATTGTGGGAATTTTAGTTCACCGACAAGATGTTTTACTCACCATCTATTAGCAAAACACACATTGGGACACATCGTGTAAAAATGACACAAAAAATAATTGAGTACACACCATGTACATGGGATATACAACATATTGTATCTGATTTATGTGTACACTATTTATATATATGATGTGTATGAGGAGACATGGCCCGCCTGTGACTAATGGACTAGACATCATGTATAGAATTTACATAGTGTGCACTCTGACAAACTATGTGCTAGAATGACGAATCTATATGTGGTGTATAATTAAAATCAACACTAGTAATATATTTATCACTCCTTGAATTGATTTGAAATTAACTCATGGTACATTAAACACTATTACATAGAGTGTAACTATGAGATACACAAAGTTTACTCCTGTTTTATTTGGGTGGACTTCTCATCACCCTAGGATGATATCTCCAATAAAATTAAATTATAAAACTAATTTTTTCATTTTATTTTCATTTAATGGAAAATAATAAATAATATCTCACAATTCAGATCAAAGTATGACTAATATAGAATTTAAATTTTATGAATAACATGTTAATAAATTAATGAAATGTAAATAATTATTAATAATTATGAGGCCCCTCTAATACATCTTTTAGGTTTCGGGCATAGTGGAAGCTTCAGATGGGGCTAACCAGCTCAAATTTTTTCCATGATCAATGAATAATCCAAGATTTACATGATGATAAATATTCTAATCAGTGAAATTGAATCAAATAATATAGAAAATGGATAAATATTAGTACCAAAGTTTTGGATCATCACATATTATTTATAATTATTTTATGTAAATAATAATTACCTTAAAAGAAATTTTCTATTTGTTGATAGATATGGAAACATATCTATATTGTACAATCATTTCAAAGTAGGAATTGAGAATATAAATAATATATTAGTGAACTAGATGTGTTCTAGAAACCTCTGAATTCTGTCATAGAAATATTAAGGTATTAACAAGGAAGACCCTAACAGTTTCAACATTCACCTTTGATAACCCATAGAACTTCTTCAAGGATTGGTTCTCATAGATCTCTCTTGACATGGGAGTGGGGGTAGCAGATAATCTATCACCACTCATTAGAGTGTACTTAGAGAGGCATCTCTATAGGTATTTGAGAGGGTTTTCTCTAGATCTCATTTTTTATAACATAAATGAATTGAATCTATTAAGGAAATAACAAAATTGGGATTATATTCTACAAGGGTTAGAAAATAATAGTTTCACCCAAAACCTTACTTATTTTCGTAATCACATCAGAACCCCATTTCTATAACTATTATAATATTATTATTATTTTTTTACATGCGCTAAACTCATGAATTAGATTAACTATTTTTTATTCAAATAATATATGAAATATATTATTTTTCTCCATACCATTAAACTCAGCTTTCCATTTCACCAAATTATTAATCATTACTTGAATAATTACAACTTATTAAATAAAAAATATCAATTCAATATTTTCCAATAAATAAATAGATATTATATTCACTAAATAGAAAAGAAATATTTATCAAATATTATTCTCACATAATATTCTCTGTAATAACAGGGGACAAAATATATGTGATCAGGAAAACATAAATAATTATTAAACCATGTGGGATTTAATATTTATTAAAGTTATTAAATATTAATTAATAATATTCTATTTCATTGAGATTATGCATACATTTATAATTTGTGACCCTTGGGCCTCATTCTGGGTGGAATTAGGTGAAGCAGCCTAAAGTCCAAGGTTAAAATCTAGAAAAAGCCATGACAACCATAGAATAAGTTAATGATTCAATGACATAATACCTTATATAGATTCTTGTTGTGAAATATAATCCTTTTATCATGGTATCTATATTCAAGAAGGTTTCATGCTTATACTATCTACGTAAGTGTTAAAAGTCTCTTTATTTGACTTTCTAGAAAGCATACTTGCCTATAGAAAACTGTGGAGATAAATTTTTTAAGGCTATATAATTTCATTCAAAGTGCTCAAGATATAAACTTTAATTAAATAACAGAAGGGAAAAATATTTTATCACATTATTCATTAATGAAATATTACTCATGATCCACCCAACATTTCTTACCTTTCCATGAACATATGTTGTAACATTTCTCATAAATACATCAATGTACATGACTTAAAATAGTAATTAATAATATTACTAATGTTTAAGGATAAATATTAACATCTAAATAAAGAAACATCCAGTGACACGTTTAAATATGGATTTCCTACTAGTGGATCACATTCTCATAATATCCTACACTCGATATTATAATGGGTGTAAACCATGAGATGGTTTCTAAACATCCTATGAGTCTCCACCCATGATTTGTTGTATCATTTGGGTACCTAAATTTATTTCTTATATATATTGATCATATATTTAAGAATTATTTCCTGGCAATTTTTGGCTCTCATCAACATTAGGAACTACTATGACCCTTCAATATGTCAACTACTCTTAGGACATTATCACATACTATTTTATGAAGGGTAAAAATAATTATGTGACGAAGAGTTTATTAATATTCAAAAAATGTATAAAATATATCATAAATAACATGGAAGTTAGTTCTAGGGAACCAACCCCAAAAAATAATACCCATGATGTTGGGATTCAACCTCGAATAAATATGGGATAACCTTGATGCCTTGAGTCCCCAGTATGACTAGTATGTCTAAGATCCACCAATTTAGACTTGGGTTTTTTTATTCTGATCATTTTTATTATGATTTTATTCCTAGATTATCCCTATGAGATTACTAGTTGATCCTGATGATTTACTTGTTCATGATAGGGATTCCTAGGATTCCTAAGATATGGTCGTTTGGCGTGGTTACATGGGGGTGATTTTATTTATTGATTTACTAGAATGATGGGAATTGGACTCAATCTATTATCGTACCTAGAGTTTGGAGAGATGAATATGATTCCTAAGATCTAGATATAGAGTCATTATTGATGATTTATTGGTTAGTTATACCTGAATGTGAGGGATATCTATGTCACACAAGGATCTGGTTTTATTCAGGTCAGAAAAATATCAATATATTCTTTGAGATACCCTAACACTAGAAAAAAGGCATTGTTGATTACGGTTATGATAATGATAATTGACTCGAGTTACTAGTACAATGGTAGTAATTAGTCACCTAAAAAATTTAGGGTCATCTTGATCATCATGATGAGATCACAGACACCCCTAAAATTTCCAAAGAACGTGGTTTGTTGGTTATTTATTATAACCAATTTATTTATTTATTTCATCTAAGATTTCACATGTGCATACACTACATATAATTTTTATGAATGATACTATGTTGGTAGTTCCCTAATAGTTTATATACTCAAACACTTCTCCGGCACTCATGTCACTTGGGTACATGAGAAAATATTCCACTTCTAGTAGAAATCATTTTGAAGAATCCCAATATGATATTGGTGATTGAGTGGAGAAGATAGAGTGAGATTAAAAACTAGGATGAGGTGACGACTGAAGATTTAGTTTAGCCACCTATAATTTCAATCTTTATTCTATCTATAAATATATATGTGATAGGACCGGTGGGTGACTATCCTTATATGACTGTTTTACTTCTTCATTGCATATTATTAAAAAATTGAGTTGTTTTTATTATCCTAGATACTAAAAAGTTTATTATTGATATATGATACTTATTTTTTTATCTATTAATTCAAACTCTGGTCAAGGGGTATAGTCTCCCAAATAAACTTCCCTAAACCAATGATGTTAATCCATATCCTTTAGTGTATTAGGAGGACCACCAAATATATTGTGTTGAACTAGGTCGGGGCCCTAGTGGAGCGGCCTACTAGCCTGGATGATACAATTTGTTATGAGAGAATATTTTTCTTTTTTATTAATATTAGAAATACATTATTCAGGATATTTAGGAATGTATCAAAACCTTCAATGGATACATGACTAGTGTGCAAACAACACTTGTTCCAGTAAGAATTCCAAGTTACCAACGGTTGGGAATGCATATTGATTTGTGTGGTTATAGTGGTATATGATATTGTACTTGAGTGAGTCACATGAATTTTTTATATTCTAGATTTTTTATATATTTTTGGATCTTAGACCATTCTTAAGAGACTAGTGAGTTGATTGAATATTTTCCTATAGAGGAAAGAATATTTTATGCATTATATTTTGCATATAAGATTTACATGATATATAGTCATATAGATTTTATTATTATCATTGATGACCAAGGATACATTTTTAAAGTGTCATCAACTACTCATAGGTCTTTTTCTCCTATACATACTTAGTGGAATTATACTTAGATAGGTCATATAATATATATATTTGTTGTGATAGAAGGCCACATGGATCGATGGAATGGTGGACCTTGATATTGTTCATGTTGTTCCAAATCACAAGGGATATGAAATAAACCATGTAGGTATCTAAATGGATTTTATACCTTCATGGTAAGACCCTTATGGGTCATCTATATTTTTGTTAGGTTAAGTGACCAATAACAACCGATATAGTGTTTCCCCATATCAATCTGAATGGAATTCTATATAAAAAACTATATTTTAGTGTTACCTTTATTATAGATCATCTAATAAAAAACTATTGTATGTGTACCAATTGAATAGTGAGATGTGGTCCTCCTGAGAGTAGTTTGAGGTGCATATGCTCAGAGAGAATGGGAACCCTAGTTGTGGTGGTGGTTTTAGCAAGTTGATTTTGTAGGTTGATATGATAGAATGTGGTTTTCCATCAGTTATGATATTTTGAGTGTTGGATTAGGCTTAGCTGGTGGACCTAGAGACCTTGGGTTTCATCCCTAAATTTTAGTGATTCTATTTTTGATTCTTTTGAGGGAAGCACTTTAGAAGGGTTATTCAGGGCTCAAGAGTTCCCTTGAAATAATGGCATGGTTATGAAATTTTTTTCTTTGGGATGGATCACCTTGTGAGCTGATGAATTTTGGTTGAGGATTTGTCCAAAGGAAATATTGTTTAGGCATCTAACTTGTTACACCCCCAAGATTTCATAATACGTTATTTCTTAAATTTAATTAAATAACTTGCACTACACAAAACACTGAGTTCATGTGCACCACGACATGCCAAACTAGCCATTCAAAACCATTTATGAATATTATTAACTGAATTTTAAATTTTATATAATCCTTATAATTTTAGAATCTATATTATGAGTTTCTTTTACATAATATAAGAACAAATTCATTTTTTCAGACAATAGATGTATCTTTTTCAAAAAAATGAGATTTTACCACCTTTTGAAGGAGAAATATTTTTAAATCCAATTTCTGGAACATTAATATATTAAATTTGACAAAATAAACTTCTTCCTTAGAATCATGACATAAAAATTGAATTTGGATAAAATTTTGGTGTTTTTATGATAACTTTCATATTGGTAGTGATTAGTGAAAAATATTAAATTTTAACTAAAAACAAGTTTTTTAATCAAATTAATATATAGTGTTCAAATATTAATACGAATGTCTTGGAAGTATAATTAGATTATATTATTACCATTTAATCCAATTTTGGTCATTTGAAGTAATTTCACTTTGAAATTGGACATGAACATAGGTTAATATTTTGGTAGTTATTATTTCAAAAAAATACGCCTTTTTGTTTCAACAACATGAATTAATTTTAAAATAATAAAAGAAATTTCTATTTTTTGAATTTTGTAAATTAGAATTCATTTCTGAATTCGTAATATCAACATTATCTTAAGGAGAATGTTTGGTAGGTTTCTGAAAACATTCAATTTTTGATTAATAGTGAAAAACATTGCGTTATTGGTTAAAACTGATTTTTCATTTATTTGGTCAAAATAGTTACATAATACCTATATATGTTCAATGTAATTCATTGGAGCCATTTTTGTAATAATATTAGATATATAAAATTTTATTAATCTTTTTAATGTCTTTTACCCACCTCCAAAGAGAATTTTCAAATTCACATAAAAATTTATTTTACCACTTATATGAGTGGAATTTCAAAAATCCGAATGACATGGTTGATATCAGAAAGAAAAAATTGGTTCAATAAGATGAAAATATTTTTTTGGTGAATAGTAACATTTTTCTTTTATTTACCACTATTAAAAAATAGGGCAACAAAGGGAAAAAATGATATTATTCTTACCCAAAAACATGTACTAATTCTATTTTATAAGTGTAATTTCACCAAATTAAACATTATAAAGAAACTATGGTCCTCTAGGTCCACTTCTATTAGATTAGGACATTTATTATTATTTTATTTAAAAAATAGTTAAAAGAGTTAAAATCAATGTTTAATAACTGATACATTTTTAATATAGGGATAAACACAATATAAATTAGTCTATAAATATTCATTAGAAATATAAAAAGATTTACTACATCATGGTATTTTATTTATATTTTTTAGACATTAAATAATTAAATTTATTTATGACATAATGATGATTTAGTAATTACATTATTAATGATAGAATAAAATAAATGGTATTATAAATATTAAAATAAATAAAAAATCCAAGTTTTTATTACATCCACGAATTTTCTAGGTGAATATGACATGTTATCATTGTTTAAATTTATCATGTTTCAAGCAATCAAGTTGTTAAGACTCACAAAAACCAAATACCAAATAGTGTCAAAATTGTCATAAATTAATTTTTAAAACATATTCTATATTATTGGTTGATATAATATTCCGAAAAATCTAAGGATCTTACAAAGAGCTTAAATAATATTATATATGTCATTAATGAACCACTTGGGGTTCACATATAAGTTTATATTATGTTTATTAACAATATAGTGTAAGAATACTAGAAGACACGGTAAAAGTAAAACTACTTAAATAAGAGTTAAATCTAAAAGATATGGTTGAAATGCTACCCTAAACATGTATAAAACCTATTTGTTGAGATTATTGCGACCCAAAAACACCTTATATGCTAAAAACATCATTTTGGATCTATTAGAAACCAAAAATGATTTTGTTATAAAATAATATTTCAAGTTTTTCCTAAAGTTAACCTCTCCTCTCTTATAAAATGGAGCTTCCCCTTCTCTCAAATTCACACCTCCAAAGCCATTTGTCTTGGAAAAAACCTATCCAAATATCCTCATAACTATCCTAAATTTATCTTAGAGGAATTTATTGGGTCAGAAAGACAACTTATGGATCCCTTTTGATCTAATCAAAAGTAAGAACATGAAGGAGAGGAGGTTAAACATACCCTCGACCAAAGGAAAGTGCAAGGTAATGGTTAATTTCTCAATCTCATTATTTTCCGAGATTGCTTATGTGACATGTTTATTATCCATGTCCATGTTTCATAAATGAAATTTCAAAATTATTCTTTTAAGGTACTCTATAACTAAAACATCATTTTAAATGTTTTAAATATTTACTCTTCTAAAACTTTCTCATTATTGTTGTTGTTTTCAAAATGGATTTTAAGGATTAATTTATATGGAAATGAATGTTTTAAAAATGTTAATTCCTTTAAAAAGATTCAAAGTGGTCTGGGACACTTTGATTCAAAAATATATTTAAATGTATTGTTTTTAAAATTGTGTGACTTTTAAATATTTTCATGAAAAGGGGTATTTCTATCAATGAATTTTACCGACCATTTTAATTTATGTCAACATCCTTTGAGGGATTTTAACTTTTTTGAAAATTGATAAAAATATTACATATTTTATTGAATTTGTTTTGATATGTTTGACTATAGATGTGTTATTTTTATACCATTCATAGTTTATGGATAAAGTATTAACAGTTCGTATGGTAGTTTTAATAAGAATGTTTATGTTATGTTTAATCCATTTCATTTGAGAAATGCATTGGACTTAGTAAGTAATGGGTGAAGCCTGCTATAGCTCCTCGATGCATCGATAGGTCTAATGAGACAATTAAACGTGAAATTGGATGAGGCCTTTACCAATTTGATATATGGTTTTGGCTGAGGGATAAATCATTTTTAGACGTCTGGGCCGAGGACTTGAAAAGATGTTTCAGAATGTCTGACATTATGCAAACCCTCATTATGAAATTAGTTATTACCTGTGATCATTCAGATAGTAGAATATCCATGTGGATGCTTATATTGTAATGATTGATTTATTTTTTACATATTATGTTCAAGTTTTTGTTTGAATGGCTATTGTTTTTATTACACATCTTGCCATAAATGTTTATAGCTTCCGCTAAATTATTTACACTTACTGAGCATCTGAGGTCACCCATTTCTTATGTATTATTTTCCCAGGATATGAAGAAGTTAGCTATGTGTGACTTTCAGGAATAATCTAGGATGCTTGGACATTTCTAATCAAATAAATTACTGTTGTTTTTCTTTTTCAATTTGTAATGTTAAACCTCATTTATGTAATCTATTTTCTAAGACTATTAAACTGATCTGTCTTTCGGGACTTGATTCCTTGTAATCATGCCAATGTATTAAAATAATTCACCGAATCTGGGTAACTAGAGTCCGGGCATTACAGTTGGTATCCGAGGAAGTTTAGTATAAACCTTGGAAACAAGATTTAGATAAAATCTGATTAGAGAACATTATTCTAAGATAAACTTTGAGAGTTAATATAAAAGAAATTCTAATAGTTTTGGTACTGTATAGATTTTTTGAGTTTTCCAAGAAATATATCCCTCTCTCAATACGAGCAGGTAGAGGCGGATCTGGAATATATATACCTAGGTTTAAAACCAGAAAACACCACTTTGAGCTAGACTCGAACGGGAACTGGTGCACTACAACAGGCTTTGCTGCACTCTTGTGTATGACACTCCCAGGGGATATGCTTAGGATAATTTTTGTTTTCTTTACAAACCACTATTATGGGTTTATGGGTTTATACTTCCTCAAAGAAAACATTTTTATGATTATGGATTATATCCCTGAACAATTCAATTTATGTTAACTATTTTACAAGTTAGGAATTATTCATTTTAATTCAAAAACTAACGTAGTGTATTCCATTGTTTAGAAATGGTACCATATAAATGAAATGAGACCTCCTGCAATACGCATGATCCAATGAGTAAGAAGGATCATATATTTCATGGTATTAAGGAATAATTTAGAATGAAAATAATCTCCCATGTATTATCATCATATGAAGAATTTGTATCATGTGTTAATAGGATAAGTAATGAATTTTCTGAGTCCTATGGATTTGAAGGGAAGCCAAAGAAGAAAATGATTGTAGAGAGAAATATAGATAAAGGGAATAAGGGAAAGAAGGATTTTACCATATGTGATAATTTTGGAAAGAATAACATTGGTAAATTCTTGAAGGGAATGGGATTTTGTTATTAGTGTGGAGAAAAAGGACACCATGTACGTGATTTAAAGGGTGATAAAAAGGTTTCTAATGTACAATGCTTCATCTGCAAGGATTTGGGACACTATATGAATCAATGTCCAAATCATCATAGTATACCCCAAATAATGATATTGGATAATAATAAAGTTACGATACTACCAAGGATGAAGAGGAATGATTACGAGTTATTATGTTGTTATTAAATTATTGGGTCATTTGAGTATTGTATTAATGATGTAGATGTTATAAGAATTAAAGAGTATATAATGATTATAATAGAGTACTATTTCATTAAGGACTTGAGATTGTGTTGAACCTAGAAAAGTGACTCAATGACATGTTAAATGTTCTGGAAGATATATGGTTGAAGGAAAAAAAACTCTAATATGGTCCAGATACTGAGGTATTGATTTAGGAGTTAGAGATGGTTGATTTGGATAAATTATATTGGATATTCTTGACTATGTTGGAACTGATTAATGTATTGTTTAATTCATCATTTTTGGTGTATTCAAAAGTTTTGGATATAAGGAATATATCTAGTATTCTATAAGGAATAAGGGAGCATGAATGTAATCAATAAGGTTTTATGGTAATTCAGGGTGTTACCGTCTTTTAAAAGAATACATGATGATGGTATTCACAAGATATTACGTGGAAAACAGGATCATCGTTGTTTTTTACATCTTTATAAAATTTTGACTGTGATTTTGGAAAGAATTATTTTGGATAAGTCTAATGGTTGGAATGGATTAAGTTTGACATTGGATTCTATTGTTATGGTAAAATAATTTCTAAAGATTAATTTTTTGGATTTTTTATAAAAAGACAACCTGGAGGTCGGGCGACCAACAATCATGTCTAGCAAGGCCGCAAGACTTGAACCCACAACCAAAGGGAGACAAGGGTGCATCACCTACCACTGGCCTAGGTGATGTCCAAGGTTCTATAATATATATTTTTTAAAATTTCTGATAGATGAATTATAAATTCATTTTTTTGTAACTATATATGATTAATATAAATAGAGTATTTTTGTTATCATTTACAGTGAAAGATGATTTTGTGGTTGAAATTAGATAAAGGATAGAAATCTACATGTCAAGAATATTTTTTTCTCTTATTTTATGAATAAATTAATTCTTAAACTTTAGTTAAGGGATCTTAAAACCAAAAATGTGTTATCCTAATACCTTATTTTTTTGAAACTGTGTTATTTTTCATCATTATAGATTGATGGATTTGAGGCCCTCAATATTACACTAGTTTTTGATTGATGACCTCAATCAATCCCAAAAAATATTTATGTTTTTCCTCAAATTATGGGTCTCTAATTTCCACCAATTTTCTCCTAACTGATATCATAATTTGGTGGTTACTTTTTCATTTCCCTTTCCCACTTATTAAGACTAAATTTTATTAACCCAATTTCGGATGTGGGTTCTCCACAAAGGTATTTTTCTATTTTTGTCCTTTTATTTTCTATGACCAATTTCAAATTGTGGGGACTCATTTTATTGATGGAGCGGAGAATGTAACACCCCAAGATTACATAGTATGTTATTTCTTCAATGTAATTCAATAACATACAGTACACACAACACTGAGTTTAAGCACAGAATGACTTACCAAACTAGCAATTCAAAAGCGGTCATGAATAATATTAACTAAATTTTGAATTTTATATAATCCTTATAATTTTATAATCCATATTATGAGTTTCATAGAGATAATATAAGAACAAATTCACTTTTTTCAGATAAAAGAAGTATTTTTTAATGCAATTTTACCGCTTTTTAAAAGAACCATTTTTAAATCCAATATTTGAAACTATTATTTATTAAATTTTAGAAAATAAACTTCTTCTTTAGAATCGAGACATAAAAATTTAGTTTTGATAAATATTTGGTGTTTTTCTGATAACATTATTATTTGGGTGAATAGTGAAAACACTAAATTTTAACTGAAAACAACTTTTTTAATCAAAATAATTTATTGTGTTCAATTATACATATGAATGGTTTGGAAGTATAATAAATTATATTTTTTCCATTTTATCCAATTCTGATCATTGGAAGTAATTTATCTTTAAAATTAGACATAAACAAGTGTCAATCTTTTGGCAGTTATTATTTTTTTTAAAATATGCTTTTTGTTTTTTGACAATGGGAATTAATTTTAAATTATTAAATGATTTTTCTAGGTTTTTAATATGGTAAAATAGAATTAATTTCTGAATTTTTAATTTCGAAATTATCTTAGGGTGAAATTTTGGAATGTTTCTGAAAAAATTCAATTTTTGATGAATAGTGAAACACACTATGTTATTGTTTAAAATTGAATTTTAATTTAAATAATTATTTTATTTTATATTATTTTATTTTAGGCCAAAATAGATAAATAATACCTATATATTTTCAATTTAATTCATTGGAGTAATTTGGAAATAATATTTGATATATAAAATGTTATTGATCTTTTCACCGTCTTTTACCCACCTCCTTGGAAAATTTACAAACTATCTTAAAACATAATTTTACTACTTCTATGAGTGTAATTTAAAAAATCCGAGATATATGGTTGATATTAGTAAGAAAAATGTGGTTCAATAAGATGAAAATAATTTTTGGTGAAATGTATATTTTTACTTATATTTACCATGGTTAAAAGTAAATAGTGTAATTAAGGGTGAAAATGATATTATTCTTACACTAACACATGTCCTAATTATATTGGATAAGTTTAATTCGACCAAAAACAACCCTTTGAGAAAATATTATCCTTTAGGTCCACATGGATTAGATTAGGACATTTATTATTATTTTATTTAAAGAAGTGTTAAAAGAGTTAAAATCAGAGTTTAATAACGAAACCATTTTTAATATAGGGTTACACAAAATATAAATTTGACTATAAATATTAATTTGAAATCTAAAATTATTTCATATATCATGGTATTTTATTTATAATTTTTATACATTAAATAAATAAATTTATTTCTGACACAATGAGGAGTCAGTAATTACCTTATTAATGCAAGAATCAAATAAATTGTATTATAAATACTAAAATAAATATAATTTCAATGTTTTTATGACATCCAATTTTTTTTGGTGAATATGAAACTTTAGGGTTGATTCAATGAATATTGTTCAAAGCAATAAAGATTTCATGACTTTCATAAAAATCAAATACCAAATACTGTCAAAATTTACATAAATTAATTTTTTAAAAAAATACTATATTATTGGTTGATATAATTTTCCTAAAAATCTATGGTTTGGCCAAAAGGGGTTAAATAGTATTATATATGTCATTAATGAACCACTTGATGTTATCTTGGAAGTTTAGAGTAATTTTATTAACCATATAGTGTAATAATACAAGAAGACGCGGTAAAAGTTAAACCATGTAACTAAGTGTTAAATCTAAAATATAAGGTTAAAATGGTAACCTAAACTTGTCTAAAACCTATTGGTTAAGATTATTTCGACCCATAACCACCTTGGACTCGAAATAAATCATTTTTCAGCCATTATAAACCGAAAATGAATTTATTATAAAATAATATTTCATGCTTTTCCAAAAGTGACCCTCACCTCTCTTATAAAAGGGAACTTCCCCGTCCCTCAAATTCACACCTCCAAAATCAATTGTCTTGGACTAACCCTACCCAAATATCCTCCCAACTATCCTAACATTATTTTAGAGGCCTTCCTTTGGTCATAAATCTAACTTATAAAGACATTTTGATCAAATCAAAATGAAGAACCTGAAGAAGAGGATGTTAAACAAACTATCGACCAAAGGAAAGTGCAAGGTAAGGGTTAATTTATCATCTCATTATTAACCAAGATTGTCTATGTGAAATGTTTATTATCCATGTACATTTTCATAAATGACATTTCAAAATTATTCGTTTAAGTTACTCTTTAACTAAAACATCATTTTAAATGTTTTAAATATTTATTCTTCTAAATGTTTCTCATTAATGTCCATGTTTTCAAAATGGTTTTTAAGGATTTATTTATATGGACATGAATGTTTTTAAAATTTTAATTCCTTTCAAAAGTTTAAAAGTGGTATGGGAGACTTTGATTGAAAAATTTCTTTAAAGGAATTCTTTTCAAAATTGTGTGACTTTTAAATATTTTCATGAAAAGGGGAATTTGACTCAATGCATATTACTGATCATTTTCATCTATATCAACATCCTTTGATGGATTTTAAACTTGTTGGAATTTGATACAAATATTACATATTGTATTGAAGGTTTTGTGATATGTTTGACTATGGATGTGTTATTTTTATATAATTCATGGTTTATGGATAAAGTATTGACATTTCCTATGCTAGTTTTAATACGAATTTTTAATTTATATTTAATCCTTATCATTTAGGGAATGCATTGGACTTAGTAAGTGACAGATGGAGCCTACTATAGCTCCTCGATGCATCAGTAGGTCTAATGAGACAATTAGACATGGAATTGGATGAGTCCATTCCCAATTTGATATATGGTTTTGGTCAAGGCCTAAATCATTTTAGACGTCTTGGTCGAGGCCTTGACATGATGTTTTTAGAATTTACAGCATTATGCATTCCCTCATTATGAAATTAGTTATTAAATGTGATTATTTTACTAGTAGAATATCCATGTTCATGTTTATATGGTAAATATTTTTTATTTTTTCTATATTATGTTCATTTTTATGTTTGATAGGCTGTTGTTTTTATTTCACATCTTTCCTTAAATGTTTATATCATCTGTTAAATTATTAATCCTTACCGAGCATCTATGCTCACCCATTTATTATGTTTTATTTTCCCAGGATATGATGATGTTAGTTATGAGTGACTTGCAAAGCATAATCTTGGAGGCTTGGAAATTTCTAATGGAATACATTATGGTTGTTTTTTCTTTTCATGTTTTAATTTTGAACTTCATGTTAGTAATCTATTTTCCAAGACTACTAAATTGATCGGTCTTTCATGACATAGTTCATTGTAATCATGCCAATGTATTAAAATAAAGAACTGACTCTGGGTATCTAGGGTCAGGGAGTTACATAACCCTATTAGATATTGAGGTACATTTTCAATGTGGTGGGAGGAAGGGTGTACGTTCATGACCAAAATAATTATATGTTGTGGCTATGAAAGTGTTTGGATCAATAAATTTACATTTCATGGATCATGGTCCATGTTTTGGAATGTCATCCTAATTATAGGGTCTTTGAATCAAGGGAGAATGAGTTTGATACTGTGATCATCTCATACTAGATCATACACCCATTTTGTCTGGTGATAAAGAAATTATATGTGCCAATTGTGCATGGTAACTTAAAAAATCATAAGTTGGTTAGTGGTTGGGTGTGAACTGATGACCGATGGATTTGATGAAACACTTATTGGAATGCAGGATTGGGGTTTTCATGAAATTGGGATGTCCCTCCATTGTAGGGGAGACATCATAATGGGATTGTGTATGGTGTCCCTACTGATCCATGGGAAATTCATGTCAGGTATTGATAGGATAGTGATATTGGATAAGTTTGAGAGACACATGAATATTTATGGAACTACTTAATGTTTTATTTGAGGAGAAATGTGAGGTATGTAATATGGTGGAGAGTGAGAAATTTGAATTGAGGTTAAAAATCACGTAATAGAATGGCCACCAATGTAATAGGAATAGTCATTAGAAGGAAATTATGACCTTATGATGTTTGTGAGAAAAGGGTTTGGGATTGAACTGGATTCCTAATGGAAAAAAAGATTTATACTCATATGTTTTATAGAATAGATTCAGTGCATTAGAAACAAGACCGAGATGGTGTTAGTGGAGTTCAAGTTGGAATCAGATTCTAGAGGCATTGGTGTGTGTGATAGGACACACTGATGGTTTATTTGTTCAAGAATTCAATTGATAAGTCACACTATACTTTGCATGAAGGTTTTAGTGAGCTTATTTGGTTGATCACTAGATGAATCTTGGTATATATGAATCCAAGATGGGTAAGGGGTGATGTGATAGTGGATAAATATAATAATTTTTGGGTAGGTCAGCCAATAGGGTTATACATACAGGATTTATAGGTGTTGTATATAATGGGATTGAAACCACATCGTGTACATCATTTTGGCGAAGATGAATGTGTTTCAAGTAGTGGTTGAAACATTCCTAGAAAATTCAATGCAACTGGGTTTTGGGAATTTTTTATATTTATTTGAATGAATTAGATATGAGTCTAGAATAATTAGTTGTATTCTCATGTAAGAAAAGGAGACATTTTTTCAATAAATCGTGGAGTGTCATTGGGAATCTAGAGGAATATTTTTATAGGAATTTTTGATAGTTGAAACACCATGACTCTAAATTATTCTTTGCATTCTATGTCCTGTAGTGGAGAGTACCATGCTCCAAATGTTAAATTGGATGACCACATGATAATGTTTTAGGTTTGGAAAGTATGAGAAAGTGACTTGTTAGTATTTTAGGGTGGTTATGAGAATTTGACTGTGGTTTGATCAAAGTAATCCTTTAGAATTTGTATTGGAGTTATGTGGTGGAGCATAATAGCTTGATTTAAAATTGATGAGTTGAGTAGTTTCTAATTGATGATAGGAAACATGGTAAGACTTTTTATTGATTATATGTTTTATGTTGGGGGTATTTTAATACACATGCATTTAAAATCTAAAAATTCCTAAGAGAATTTGAATATTTTAATATTGTATAGGTTGAATTTTGATCAGGTATTCAGAATAGAATTTTGTGTGTTATAATTCGTCAAAGTGTTTTTTATAAGGAATTAGTATTAGAAGGAAAACTAGTTGTTCAGATGAGTTTTGAGAGGTATAAAAAAGGATTCTATAGTTTTGGATGATTTTTTATAGGGAGCATGGTTTGAGGCTCATCGTTTAATGAAATCTATGAAACAACCAGAACTTATGACCATTTGTTTTTCAATTTATTTTATGAATTGTTATATTTCACTATTAAAATATGTTAATGTTAAAAATGTATGGTTTCATCGAGAATTGCATGAGAGTGTAGAGGGGTTGTAGAGCCACCAGTATGGTAGGCACATTGTTTAATTAATTATACGACCAAACCATGCGAGGTAGATGGAATGTAGGTAGTTTCAATCTCACGGTGGGTGAAAAATATGGGAAAAATTCATCCATATCACACATCTCATTAATAGTGGGAAAATTCCCCTTACCCCTGTGTAATTTTATGTCCCTTCACAATTTCATTCTTCCCTCTTTCACACACATGCCCTATCTGACCAAGATTCCCATCTCTTTTTATTCTCCTTCAATCAATGGGTGTTTTGAGGCCATTCTTAATAAACATATGGTTTCTTTCCAACACTAGTAACCTTCATGGATCCCCCTCTATTCTATAATTATTTTCTTCCTTTATGGGTTTGGATTCTGATTAAATTGGTGCAGGGTATAATTGTCCATTTTTCTTGGGAATTTAGTTTTTCTTTCTTAGAGGGAATCCTAAGATGACATCCATTATTTATCACATGATATCTTATTAAGGTTTGTATTTATACTATATATTTAAATATTTTTTTGAATAAATTATAATAAATTAATTATTTTGTTTGAGCTCATGTACCAAGATTTTTCCCACAATGTATTTGGGAGTATTTAAGAGAAATCAGGGATTAGTTGGTTGCAATTCCAGGGAGACAAGGTTGACTGAAAAGCTTTTAATTATTTATTTCGTTTAAAATTATAAATTTTAATCAGCTTGAGGTTGTTTGTAGATAATATAATAATAATAATTTGATTATAATTAATTAATTTGGTAGTTTAATTTTGATAAATGGCCTCATTTGTTTTGGTAGTGGGAAAACTGGGATTGGAAATCCTTAATTGGAGTTATAGATTTTCTTTAAAAGTGGGTTTGATTCAGTTCCAGGTAGGTGTTCCTTATGTAAATTCCATTTAATATTTTCATATTCTTATATAAATGTGGTGTTCCTAGACCTACAAAGTTAGGTTGTGTGCATCGTTTAAAATTTTTAATCTATTTAATAAAATATGAATCCTATAATTGAATACACAAAGTGTCGAGGGCTTGGGTGGACCTAGGATTCTTGGATGGACATCTCTGTCATCCGTGAAAAATAATATAAATTGATCCATGTGACTTGGGATACATGGTTGATAATTCAAAAATTATAGATAACCTATATCCATCATGCTTATTGAGAGGACTCTAGGGTAATCCATTCTCTCCCACTAAGACATGATCATTTTTGTGATAAGTTCATGTAAGACTAGTGGTGGGGTATGTCTTTCTGGCCATCATAGGATGCATGAGAAAGGAATTTTATTTTAACCATCACCCTAGAATGAAATCCCTAATAGGGAAGAGAGATATAAATGTGACCTAAGAGAAACCTTATAATTTCCCCTTGTAACTTGTAACCATAATTAGAGGGTGGACATGGGAATGGGTAGAAATGGAACCAGGTGTCACCTTATAACCCATACCGATAATGTGATCCTGAATGGGGTGTGAAAATGTGAGGGGGTTAGGAATTAATCCCACTACTATCATATATTTATAAAATCATTGGTTTACATTTGATAAAGCTAAGGATGCCCACATGTGATTCTGGGGACCCGATGTATGGGCCTGAAAAGATGTCATAGTGACTTTGGGGATTCCCCTATGAACTTCTTGGGATCAATATTTTGATCCATATGTAATAAATATATGGTATTACATAGATGATGAAATCATTGTGGATGCCAAGAATTTATCTCGTGATTCCTATTTTGCACCATGTGTAGAATTTTTGAGACACTGAGAATCATCCTCAATTCTCTATAAGATGTCATTGATGCCTCAGGTTCCACAGATAATTAGTATGTCAAGTATCCAATCATTCAAGCATGAGGGGTTCACTGGGATAACAATTATTATGATGTTATATTTGGGTTAGCCCTAGGATATTTCAGTCAAGTAAAATGATTTACTTATTCTTGATTAGGATGTTGAGGATTCATAGGATCCATCAATTTAGCATTGTTACTCGGGGGTTGTTTTTATATAGCGATTTCATTGGATTTTGAGAGTCATCCTCAATCCATTATGATACCTAAAGATCGAAGAGATACCTAAGAAACCATGGATTTGGGTATAGGACCATTATTAATGATTTATTTCCAAGTTAATCCATGATATGATGGATTTATAGGTTACTCTAGGATCTGGTATTTTATGTTTGGTATAATATCAGGTCATCCTCAAAGAAACCTTGAAACAAGCTAAAATTGTTAGGTTTGATTACATTCATGGTCCTATGGATTTACACTCCATACTTGTACATGGGTAGGAATTGTTCCCCTTGATTGGTTATGGTTGGAACGATCATCAAGGTGGGCTCAGATGCACCCCACACTCACTAAATCTGGTAGTGTGGTGTTAATTTATTTTCTTATGTTTATTTATTTATTTCAGAAGAGCCTATAATATGCACATACCGTTCATATATTAGTTATATAAGGGATTGTGTCGGTGGTTCCCAACTATGTTTATTACTCAAAACCAACTTGAGTGGCCATGATACTTTTGTTCCTATGTAGATCATACACTTATTTCAAGTATAGGATCTGCATAGGTCCGATATTATGTTAATGATCAAGCTGTGTAGATCTGGCATGATTGGTATCTAGATTTAGGTGAGGCTTGGTGATGTAGTTGATCCTCCTGTATTTCTATATTATTATTTAATCTGTATATAACTATTTGTGTAACCAGCCTAGTGGGTAGGTAGTTGAAATTATAGCATGTTTGTTCGGGTCTTTACTTTATTTCATTTTTCATTTAGTCTTGCTTATAATTATATTCCCCCACTTCAATTTTTTTGATGTATGTATTTCATTATTTATTTTTTTACATCTCACTCCAAACCAACACTATAGTGTCACCATTGTAATACCCTAGAACACCATTCCTTATCAGAATTCTCTGGAAAATAGGGAGGCATGCCTATTGTTTTGTGGTGATCCATGCCATGCACTAGTCAACTGACCTTTGGATCGGTATGTTATAAATGTAACCAATAAATGTTAAAACAAATGTAATAGTCTAACTATGTTACATTAGACCCTCACCACTCTTCAGTAACCTCTTGTGTATGGGGAGACACACATGACTAATTTTAGTGAATCTACTCAAGTGTTATTTTGAAATTTAAATTGGTTTTTGTGGATGTTTTCATGGAGGTCGTTTTATAAGGTTCCCACTTTCTAAAAAGTGGAGGTTATTTCGGAAATCCTTGTAGGGGAATTAAAATACATAAATCTAAAAAGATATGATAGAATATAGAAGGGATATAAAATACATATATGTTAATCATCTATAGAGATGAGGAGTTCAGATACAAGGTTTAAGACTCGATGTAGAATAAGGAGAATAGAATCCTAGAAATCATGTTACATGGAAATAAAATCAATGAGGAAATTCAAAATCCTATAATTCCTCAAAGAGAAAGTTTTTTAGAATCAATTCACAATTCAACACCTATACCTGAACCACTTTTTAATTAAGAATATGAGGTGCAAGAAGACCCATCAATAGTCGGTTGGGAGGTAGGGGAGGAGGTTATTGATTCTGGGAGACTCAACCATCTCCTCATGATGTTACAAACCCGTCATAAGATCCAGGGGATGGTGTGCCTCCCAAACCTATAATTTCACATGTTTAATGACATATACGAAGAAGTTATCAGTCAATAATATTTTGAATATCGTAATACATATTTCTAAATGATTAGAGGGATCCATAGGGGTATCAAGAATCATATCAAATTCACTATCATTGTATATGATTGGTAATGGATCAATAAATAATGGGACTAGTGAAGATCTATATGATGTATAATTAGATAAATATGGTTTCAAAAATGGTAGATCAGGAGAATAAAAACCTTTTTGGATACTCTAGTGGATTGTAGTTAGAGGGGGAATGATAGAGATTTTTTCCACCAGCCTTTGTATGTGGTGGGTCTACCTACCCTCACCAACACATGGATGATTTACACAAAGGATGTTGTACATTAAACATTTTCAAAAACTACTTGGTTGTTATGGGATAGATGGATACAACTTGTTTGGTTTAGTAGAGGAGTTGTTCTAGAAATGGAATCATCCCACCCTTCCTATAAAAGTAAGATCAAGAGATCCTATATCTAAAACATAATATCCATGAGTGTTCATTGTATTTTGAAATATGGTAGAGCTCTATGTAAGAGAATGAAAGGGTGTAGTGTGTGTTTGTTGTGGTGGGGGGAGGAGGGTGTAACCTTTATTCTATGTGAAATAAATCTCCAATTTAGCCAATAATTAGTATTTAGTTGTGATCCTTGAATAAAATATTTTAACAGAACTACTTGATTAGAGTGTTTGGGAGACATCCAAAATCAGTCACTAAAACCCTTTAGAGAGCATATTGTGAAAAAAACTGATGATTATTTTTAGCCATTTCTAATTGTATTAGTGACCTCCATATAGAGGGCACTAAAATCTACCCTGAAAAACTCTCATGTCCCTATCTATCTAGGTGAATTATACCATTGGAATCATTATAGTACATGTTATCAAAGCAATGTTTAGTGGGTAGAGACTATGATGGAGACATAATGGTGGTTATAATTCATTAGTGATTGTTATTGATGGAAACCTATCTATAACATTTTCCAAGAATAATGGGAAATTGCGAGGGCACAAATCTAGGAAAAATTGAAGTCGACGTTGGGGTGCAAGGTGTGTATTATGTGATCAGGGGTATCTAGGTGGAATACTAGTACAACATGGTAAGTGGGGGCATGTTTTAGGTGGGTTCTAAAAAAGAAGAGGCATATACAAAAAAATTCCATTTCAATTTATATTTTCAATTAATGATGGACATTTGGTGGTTTCTCCCTTCTATAGACTTGGAAGTCTATATTTAATTTACTGTTATTTTTTTATTCAGAATCTCATTGATAATATCATGAGGTATCTATGGATGATTTGGGTTTCATTTTCTCAGAAACCAGAAACCATCACCATAGTGAGGTATTTGTGGATTACTATTACAAAGGAATTTGGGGTTGTTGGAAGCTTGTGTTGGGGTTCATGAAGAGAGGAGGGTTGGTATATAATACTTTATTAGACAATACTTGATGAGTTCCTATAAAGAAGGGAATTTTTCCTTGTTTCCTTTTTTGTTTTTATAAATAAATTTGTATCTCGATATGAAATATTAATATTAAAAAATACATATATTTATATTTCTAAATTTCATGCATTAAAATATTTATTTTTAATAATTATACAAACTCAAATTGATATTTGTCAATGTGAAATTTAGTTTCACTTTAGCACAATCATATAACCAACTATTTTTAGGAAATATAAAAACAAAGTCTAATTAATATACTTCTAGATATACTGATAGAGAGTTAGGGGGTTAAATTTGTATGAGTTGATTTGACACCATATAAATTATTATAATTTATTTGGATGATAAAAAAGTGTACCTAAATTATATAAAAAATATAATTTTTTTATCTTATTTGTTTTCTTTATTTCAAAATTTATTATAATTTTGAAGAAATATTTCATTATATATTTTTTCAATATTTAAAAAATTATTTGAAAGAAAATATAAATATTATAATATAATAAATTTTTCTTTGAAATTATAAATTATATATTTTTTTAATTGAAATATAATATTACTCATTCAATAATTTTTTTTTGTCAGGAGAAAATATGATTATAAATATAGATAAATTTTGACAAGATAGTAAAATTATAATTTGTAAAATATATAAAACATAGACCAAAGCCTGAATTAAGATATTAATTTTTTGTATTAAGAATACATGATTAACCTGCTTAACCTCATAAAATTTACCTTAGTAATAACACATAAAATATAAAAAGATAGCATGGTTCAAATTATTATCTATAAATAGATATAATTTTCCATATAGTATACATATAAAATAAATTTAAACATATATAGTTGACATTATATTATCAATTTTTTAAGTAAATTTATAATTTAAATAGTTTTGAAATAAAAAATTATAAGATAATGAAGTTATGAATACAAAAAAAATTACATTATTGTCCTCTAATATTTGTACCTAAATCCCTTTAGCATCCTCTATATGACATCTTTTGGTTGTCTTAGTCAGACTGTCCCAAAAGGGATCTAGATACCACCAATGACTATCACTAATGGGGGACTCCAAATGATTATGATGGTAGTTTATAAGATGATAACTATAAATCTCCATGGGTGGCCATAACGCCTAATAATATTACAAAAACCATTTTCGGTCACTAGTGGTTGAATAAAACTAAAATCATTAGAAACCTCTATTTGTGGTCTCTATCCTATATAATGGTTTTTAAAATTTATCATTTTTATAACCAACAATGAACAAAAAAATCAAATAAAAAACAGTGATCCTAAAAAAACAATGTTCATAAAAGCTATATATCCTTACAATCTATTATCTCAATTAACTTACTGATATGATACTTGAAACAATTAAAAATGAAAGAAATATATTTAACATTAATAAAATTTATTATGTTGATATATATAGAATAATAAAAATAGTTTATAAAATGTTACATATAGAAAGAATAAAAACTATATAATTGATTAAAAACTAATCTGAAATATTTACTAACATAAAAAAATCATTTAAGTAATGACTATTAAAAATGGAAATCCATGTTTACCACATTTTGATCAATTGAGAAATTATATTTATGTGTGGTTGAATCTAATAGATAAAATATTCTTTGACAAATTTTCTCCAATATTTGAAAGTAAATCAGAAGTTTTTTTCTTGTATTTGATCCCCTATCAGGTGATATTTGAATTTAATTACACAAAAAAAATTTTACCCATAATTTTATATTATATCAATCAATACCATCAGTTAGTGTATGCATCATTTATTCATACAGATAAAAAATATCTCAATTATTCGTCTACAAAATTTTAACTTCAATTGATGTCTATTTTCATACTGTTGTCACTTTTATATGATTTTCTACTTTACTCCAAATCTGAGGGATAAATATAATTTTGGTCACAGAGAGAAATGTTTTTATCTAATCCAAGTGTCAATGATTCATAAATATTTTAAACTACTTAAATAATAGTTTCCAAATATTTCATTTTAATCCGAGATTGGTTGTTCAGTTTTGTCCCCTATACACATGAATTTCACTTTATTAGAAAAATGGAAACAAAATTGAAAGAGAAAATTTAATTGTTCCAACCAATCCGGGAATCATATTGATGAATGGTCGATTCCAACAAATCAATATGATTAAAGTAATGATATACTATAATTTTACATCAATTAGATGACATTTTCTTATTTTTTACCCCATTAAGGGTGATATTTTATTTTATTAACTCTAGAATCTAGTACCCATCATTTTCAATCATATTTAGAAACATGAGAATCTATTGGATGTGTAATAGATCCCTATAAATAAAAAACAAATCTTTCATTATTCTTTAATTATTTCTTATATATCCAAATTATTTTTCATAGTATTGTTCAATTTTTCATGAGTTATCACTTAACTCCAAAACTGAGGAAAAACACTTTCAATAATACCAATCAATTTTTGTATTTTATCCATGTGATGATGATTACTATGTTTTTAAAATGAATTAATGATAATTTTCCTTATATTTCATTTCAATCAGAGATTATTTTGCTAGTTTTTAACACATAACACATGATTTTCCAAATACTATAGAAATCGTATTAAATATAAAAATGAATATTTATTTTTACGACAACATTCGAAAATTAGATTGATGTCTAGTTGATTCTAATACACCACATATTATTTGAGGAATATTCTCATATATTTTCACTTCAGGTAGATGTCATTTTCTTATTTTTGACCTCATAATGAATGATATTTAATTTTAATAACACTATACAATGTTACCCCTTATTTACTGTCATATCAAATGAACTGAGAATTTTATGGATGTGGTGTCAATTATTATATATGAAAAACTACTCTATGATCATTATATAATGATTTAATTTCAATAAATGAGTATTTTATTGGTACTATAACTTTTTATGTGATTTTGAAATGTAACTATAAAACATACGTACATATAAAAATTTTTATCATAATGATCAATTCATTTATCTGATATATGTTCTTTTAATTAATATAGAATATAAATTAATTTAAGATCATTTTACAAAGTTTTGATTTCAATTGGAGATCATTTGTGTAGTCTTAACCCATATGAACATGATTTTCCCATTTTACAAAAAATGATCATAAAAGTGAAAATACATTTTTATTTGTACCAATCAATCTATGCATAATATTGGAAAAAAATTTAATCCAATAGAAAATATATTATTTGCATAATTTTGTCAAATATTTTCATATAAAAAAGAATTATTTTTCTCATCTTGACGACTTGATGGGAGATATGTCGTTTAACAAGACTAAAAATGTTCCCCGTTGTATTCCATCATTACAAGAAACACAAGGATCTAATGGATTTGGTGTTGATTCCAATACATCAAATATGTATCAATGATTATTATTATAAAATTATATATCAATGCATGTGTATTTTCATAGTGTTGTCCCATTTTACTTGATTTGACACTTAACTCTAAATCGGAGGGACAAATACTACTTTCAATCAAATCATGAAATTAAATTTTTTGATCTATATGATGATGATTCCAATAGATTTTAAATGATTTAAAATTATTTCCTATGATTTCATGTCAATCAGAGTTATTTGGTTATTTTTGACCCAAACACATTTGATTTATCTCTTATTATAAGAATAATAATAAATGTAAAAAAGAAAAATTAGTTATGCTGATCAATCCAAGTATCATATTAACATATGGTTGATCCCAATTTGTCACATATGATTTAAGGATTTTTATCCTATATTTTAATGTAAATAAGGTGTATTTTGATCATTGCTAGCCCATAATAGAAGTTATTTAATTTTAACAACACTAGATAAGGTCACACATCTTTTTTCATCATGATAGGATATATGATAATCTGATGGATGTGGAGTTGATTCCTATAGATAAAAAACATCTTGGTGACCATTATCCCATCATTTCATGTCAATAAATGTCTATTTTCTTATTATTGTAATCCTTTATGTGATTTCACACTAAACTCCATATCTGAGTGATAAACACCACTTTGGATCATTTTTCAGGTATATAATTTTATTTTAGGAAGAATAGTCACCTAAATACAAAGTTGTTTTCAAAGAGTGTTATAAAAAATAAACCCTAATCCCAATACATGTGATGATAAAGTCAAATAATTGATATAAAATAATGAAAACTCAATTTAAATAAGAAAACAATTGTTTCGAACAAATGACGATAGGACTCCAATGTATAATCATTTAATTTTTTTTCTCCATATGAAAAACCAAAATTAAATTAATACGGTGAAAAATAAATAATAATAATTGGTCTAAAATCATATACAATAGATTTATTCCTAATAGGTAAGTTGTAAAGGTCCATTATAGTGACCCATGATTAACATAAATGGATATAGTAACATAATATATAAATATTAGGTACATTAATAAAATACATGTCCAATGTCTATAATAGTTTAGTGTCATTGGAAACATGGAAACTTTTTATTCTATCTTTCTAAAATTTCTTCAATACTTCCCACAAAGATATTCACATTTAGTACTCCCACATAAAACCTTTCTTCATAACCAGGTAAGGGAAACATAAGAATTGCTGAGATCATATACTCAGTATGGGAAAATAATAAATATACATAAGAATTACTAGAACATAATAGAATGAAAACATGAAAATAACATTAGAAGACCATACCATGAAAATCAATGTTCATAAAAATGAATAATCGAATAAATATTGGGAGTTCATAAGATATGAATAATAAGGATATAAAATAACATGAGTCCTAAGAGTATAACATTGGAATAAAATACATACTTCTGGCACACAAATCAACTTATGACATTGTGAACATGTGAAAATAGAAATTACATCACTCATTAACTTAAGGACATGAAATTAGGCCCTCACATAAGATTATGTACATGAAACTAGGACCATGAATTACATTGAGAAAATGTAATTAGGTTCTTGCATAACACTGTGATCATGTAATCAGGTTGACACATAAACTTATGGACATGAAACCTCGCCCATTATTAACATTGTGAACATTTTATCAGGTTCATGCATTAAACTGTGATCATGTAATTAGGTTCACGAATAAAATTTTGGAAATGGAACTTGGTCCATGCATAACATTTTGAACATGTAATTAGGTTCACACAAAACATTGTAAACATGTAATCAGGCTTGTATATAAAATTATAAACACAAAACCATGTCAATGGATAACATTTTGAACATGTAATCAGGTTCACCATAACATTGTGAACATTTAATTAGGTTCGCTCATAAACTTATGGACATGTAACCATGCCCATGCATAACATTGTGAACATGTAATCAGGTTCATGAATATCATTGTGAACATGTATGAAGATTTACTCATAACATTGTGACATGTAACTAGGTTCGTTCATAACATATATAATTATGAGCAATCCATTATTAATCAATTCATTGGAGGGATATATATGTACCAAAAATTAAATAATAAAATCATAAATATGTTTACTAGAAGATCATAAACATTCACAATCTCATAATACATGAAATTAAATGGGTAACATAAACACATCATCCTATCACAGCCTGTAGAAAATAGATATTTTCCATAATCATTTAATTGTAAAATAACACCTGAAATGAAGTGAGTTTCATTGCTGTTTTATTATGTTAGGACCAATAGGGGCCTATATACCCTGAGAGGGGGGGCGAATCAGGGTATGGATATTCTTTTTCAATGTTCTTCCTACCCCACTTGATCTTAACCTCTTTATTACAAGGGTCACTTTGTTCACTCTTGTGTGTAAAATATGATCACTTCTTTACTTATTTATATAATGATGATTCTTTGAATGAAATGCAGGGAAGCAAATAGGCAGACAAGTAGATTTTTACTTGGTTCACCCTCACTGGGCTACGTCCATGGAGCATACGCTGACAAGTTGCAGGTCGTACCAAATTACACTATTCTTCACTAGATGTAGAAACAAAGTTCGGGCTAGATCACTTATATGCCCAGGATCACTGCCTTTACAAAGTTTAGGGTCAGCTCACTGCTTTTCCAAGGGTCACTCCCTATTTCTCTCTCTCTGGCTTACTGTCGGTGGAGAGGATCACCTTCTTTCTCTTCCTTTGCTCTCTGCTCTTGGAAGGAATGCACTCACAGTTTATAGACCTGTAGGTCTCTTCATTTTCATGAAGGAATGTATCTTCCTCTGTAAGTAGATGCTCTTCTGAAGACCAATTTTCACCCGTAGATGAATATGTCTTTGCAATGAAGGTATCGGGAAAACATCCAGCTTCCACGTAGCCTGAAAATCAATGTTGGAACCAAACCTTACTTGGCGCGCATGTCTATCTCGGCGTGCAAGTATCGGTGCACATGTCACAACGGGCGCGCAAGTCCTCCTCAGACACTTGCACGACTCAAGATTCCTCAACTCCAAACCTGCGCGACTCACTTCCTCTTACACCCAATCCAATATTGACGCGCAACTCCACACTGGCACGCAGCTTCAAACACTGGCGCGCCACTATCACCCTGGCGCGCAAGTCCCACCTGCTCGACCACACACACCACTTGCGCGACGAGCACACCTGCACGACGGGAGCTCTGATTTCTCAAAGTGTTGAACTCCATTTAAGAATGAAGAGGGGTGGTCCAGTATTTATAGGAAAATTGACCACCCTGTGCGATGGTGCGCAAGTCACCTACACGACCTAGTATCGGTGTGCAAGTCTTCTGTCCTTTTAGACACTTGCGCGACCAACTCCCAAACTTGCGTGAACATGTTTCCTTTGCCATATTTTGATCTTCTGATCTTGAAAAACATATGTCGCGCAAGTTTCCTATACTCCAAGTCCTCAGTGCGCAAGTCCCTTTTCCAAAAACACTTTTCTTCATTTGTTGATTTTCAGGCCCAAAAATTTGGCAAACACTGGAAAACGGCGCCACCTTGTATCTGTTCTTTTGTACCGCCTCCAGATCATCCATTCCTTTTGTCGAAGTTCTTGAATCAAACATGGATCGTTGACCTCAGCTCTTGAACTCGACATTCCAACGTGAAATACTCTTTGTCAACAAATTTGTATGTCATTGTTTTCATTTTCAACAATCACCACTCAGATATCCACTTTGTCAACAAACACAATCACCTCAAAAATGAATTAATGATGCCTTGAGGGATTTTTTCCCAACAATCTCCCCCTTTGGGTTTGTTGACAACTCTTTTACGGAAATATACATCGTTAATTCCTCAGCCACCATTTGACTTTTGCGATTATGATAGCAATCAAGGATTTACTCAACACATACTCTAAGCCCACATGAGCAATGCTCGGCGTGAGAAACAAGAGTAAATGAAAAGTTCATCAATGGATCACTTCATCTCTGACATCCACTGTTGACACCAAACTGATACTAATTTGTACTAAACTGATACCAGTTATTGAAGGACTTGTTGGAAGGCCAATTTTTGTTTGGGAATATTTGTACCACATTCCAACATCTCTCTTTTATTTTTATAACAATCCTCAGCTGTTGTGATATCTATTCTTTGATCGATCACATATAGCATCGTCATATTTAATAAGCTCCCCCTTTCTGTTCCCAGCTTCATCCCTTGTCAGCTTCAAAACCTTATTAGACCTATTTCCTGTGTTTTCCAAGCTAAGCTCTGGCTAAGCACGTTCAACTAGCTTCAACTCCCCATATCTAGCTGCTCCACTTGTCAGCTTCTCCCCATATCATTCATGATTTATCAAATCTCTACATTTTCTCCCCCTTGAACAATCACTATTTTCTCCCCCTTTGTCAACGAACCCAAAGGACACTCCTTTGTAGTCGGTAACATAGTAGAGAACACATATCAGCTCATTACGGAAAAAACCATCATACCTCAGGGAGAGGGGGAGGTGATGGGTTTCACATCCACATGCTTTTTAGTGCAGGGAATTGACTTAAATCCCAGAGCCAGTCGATGCCTTTTGAATGTTTCCTTGGGTAAGGCCTTTGTCATAATATCTGAAACCTGTAACTATGTAGGAACATACTCCAACATCCCAAGCCCTTTCTCCACCTTCTCCTTGATGAAATGATACTTGATCTCAATATTCTATGTCCTTGAATGATGGATGAGATTTTTTCTAAGATTTATAGCACTTGAGTTATCACACTGGATTCTGATCGGAGACTTCACTTCAACTCCCATATTATCAAGCTTCTGCATCATCCATAATAACTGTGTGCATGCTTGAGTGGCCACAATATACTCAGCTTCTATGGTTCTTAATGAAATGCAATCCTGCTTCTTACTTAACCAAGCAATACATAGTCTGCCAAGATAGAATGCACCTCCAGATGTTGATTTCCTGTCATCCGCTGAACCGACCCAGTCTGCATCAGTATATCCCAATAACTCTATCTGTGATTTTTTGTTATATGACAATCTGAATTCCAAGATGCCCTTGATATACTGATGTATTATTTTCACTACGATCATGTGACTTTCCTTTGGATTACTCTAATATCTCGCGTCCTCATCTTTTGATAATTTCATCAGTGTAGCAACCATAGTTTTCATCTCCTTGGAACTTTCCATGCAAAACCTTCTTAACACCTCCTTGGATATTTGGATTGAGAAATGAATGTTCCATTACTTCCTTATGTCACCTGTAAGCCAAGAAAAAATGTTATCTCTCCAATCACTGACATTTCATACTCATTTTTCATGAATTCGGATATTTGTCTGCAATGAGCTTCATTTGATCTGCCAAATATTATGTCATCAACATAAACCAACACCATAATCCTTTAATTACTTTAATTTATAAAATAATGTTTGTTATAAACTCCCCCACACTGAAAACCAAGCTTCTTTAAGTACTGATCAAGTCTTGAGTATCATGCCCTTAGTGATTGTTTCAGCTCATACAATGCCTTCTTCAGCCTATAAATTTTGTTCGCATCCTCATGAATGAGAAAACCATCTATCTGCTCAATATATGCATCCTCTTCCAGAACACCATTCAAGAATTCAGATTTGACATCCATCTAGAAGACTTTGAACATTCGTTGCACTGCAATGTCAAGGAATAATTTGATTGTCTCCAGCCTTGTAACCAGTGAAAATGTCTCATCAACTTCAATATCTTCTCTCTGGGAGTATCCTTTTCACACTAGCCATGCTTTGATCCGAATCACTATGCCATCTTCAGTCATCTTCTTACAAAATACCCATTTAGTCACAATGAAGTCCTTATCAGTAGGCCTCGAAACAATCTCCCATGTCTGATTCTTCTCAATCCGATTTAGCTCTTCATTCATGGCCTGAACCCAGTTATCACCTTTAGCTGCATCAGTAAAGCATTTCGGCTCAACCTGTGATAGAGATGATGTCTGCTGCTATGATTTCATTCTTCTTGTTTGAACTGGAGCTCACTGATCACCAATGATATTTGGTCTATCAATTTCATCTCAGCTCTTTGGCTTCCTTATAGGCACAGACTAGACACATTCTTGGTCATCATCAGTGTCTTCTTCTAAATCATCATAAGCCACTTCTGCTTCCCATGTATTACTTTCTTCCTCAAAACATTCGTCAGGAAATTGTTCACTGACTAATTCTTCAGTGGCTTCATTTCTTTTATCTACTGTTCTCTATTTCATTGTTCATTGACGTCATTTCTTTGAACATATTCTCCCAAATTTTTGTTGACACTCCTTTGATTTTCTCTCGCAGCATCTTAGTATCCTGAAAGTAGTCAGCTAATACCACATTTTTAGAACAGAATAGATAATCATGAAATCATGTGTGTTACTTATTGGCCCCCAATCATTCTTCATGAAAATAAACAGTCATACTTCATATCGCATTGTGATCTTTCATCTGATTAGGATATAGAATGCTCCTGTTGTGTTATGCAACTCCTCCAGTTGTTAGGCCCAATAGTTTAGACCCATAACTATTCTTCTCCTCATGCAACATTTTTTTTACCTTCCACTTGGAATTAGGCTATTAACAAAATCTCTAAGCCTACTAAGTTGGAACTCGGTGTAGGAAACAAGAGATAAAGTTAACAACACAATCACTTCCTGTTGTGATCTATTGCTCCCTTTCATCATCAACTTTAATACCTGATTTGAGTCAATCAAAACACTAAAGCATATCACATCTCCCCTTTTCATCTTTAGATGCCACTTCCCCTTGGATCGTATCACCCTAAAACCTGAAACACATGAATAATCTATTAATAGCTTTTATATACATAGGGAGAGAGGATTTTTCTTAAATCTTCAAGATGAGGATAGTGGTTGTTCCTGATGGGTCAACCCTTTGATTCTCTCTTGGAGCGCATCACATTCCTTTGTTGATTACTCCAGCTACCTTGCCAACATCAACTAATCTGGCCATATGACTAAACATTCATTACCTACATGATGAGTCTTTTTCTGATATGAAGATTCTATAGGTCTGGCCTTTCTCACCATTTGGGGTTTAAACCCACTATTACACATTTCCATCTTTGATGTTCCACTAAAATTACATTTCCTTTGATTCTTACTTTGAGAAGGAATATCTTTTCTTTCCATCATTCCATGCTTCTTCCACCATTGCAAGGATCTTGCATCTTCTTCCAGTTTTTTTCTGTGGAACACGACCTGCGAATTTTTCATTACATTCTTTGTTCATCTTTCTTTTATCATATGTCTAAGTCACCACACTATTTTTCACTGGTGGTGAGTCCTCCATTGAACATTTATTCTTCTTTATCACAGCTGGAGTAGATCTTCCCTTAATCTTCCAGGTCTGTTCACATTCTCTCCTTGAGAGCTGTTTTTAGTATGATAGAGGAGGTGACTGATACAGCTTTTGTTCAGCTCCATGTGATTTCCCTGAGGCTCTAAGCCTATTCTTCTCCTTACCTTTTTTTATCCTAGTATAGGCTTCTTTCTTGTACACATCCTGTGGTGGAGATCTCTTTTCATGTTATTTTTCCTTTCCTTCTTTATTTTTGTGGCAATGTCTTGCCAAATACCCATAACTAGAACATATAAAACATGTTCCATAAAATGCATTCCTCATTTCATCAATTCTTTGTCAAGATATTGATGCATATTGAGTTATTCCTCTGACATTGAGCTTTTGAGCTTCCCGACACATATTCATGGTGTGTCCAATTCTTCCACGGTAATAAAATTATATTAATGCTTTCCATTGAGAGAATCTACTCTATGATTTCTTAGGATGCTTCTTCTTATTCTCATATTCAGAAATGTTTCTATTTTCACAGCTTGATATGTATTCATGAGCCTCTAAACAGAAGCTTGATGTGTGGCCGTGAATCCCGTAGAAATAGCACATGTCATCACTACTTTTTGTAACTATCCTCTTAGGCCTATCTCCAGCACCTATAGGATTTCTTTCACATCTGTAACAATTCACAACTCTCTTTCTATCTTGCATGGGAGGGGATTCATCAAATCTGATACCAGTTGTTCCCAGACTGTATGGTCTTAGAGCTGAGAAAATTTGTTCCAGCCTCTTTTCAGAAATAGGAAATTTTCTTTTCATTTCATCATCACCTGTCGAAGGATAATCAAATAGCATGTGTAAGGCATCCTTCATTTTGGGCTTTCCATTAGCATTGGATTTCTCCAATTCTTTCTTCACTTATTCTAGCTCTTCATCTAACTTTTTAATCTTCATATCCCTTTATTCAATTTGGGCATTGAGTTATCTTCTGAGATTCTTTCCTCTATTCATCTCATCATCTAGTTCCTGTGTGAGATTTTCCACCATGCCACTTTTCTCCTTCACTTTCAATCGTTCTTCTTCAACAGAATCTGAACATCATATATTATCTTGTTGTAGAATTTGATTATTCTGAACTAGCTCAGACAACTGTGTTGCTAGATCATCATTTCTAGCTTCCAGATTCCGAACTTCATCTGAGTATTGATTATCTTCATAATCACCAGCCTTCTGTTTTCCTTTCATTTTATCCACCTTTTGTAGTTCTTCACCTTGAGAATCATTCTTCTCCTTTAGGTCAGTAGCTACGTCAATAAGCCTTTGATTCAAACTTCTTATCTTTTTTATATCAGTTTCCAATGCTTAGATCCTAATATCATTAGATTTAATTTCATCAGTGTTTCTAACGTCACTTGAAATATCAGGTTCTTCTATACACTTGACATGATCTTTACCTTTACTATTCAAGTCATCGATCACCCTTTTCTGTTCCTCAATATTAATATTATACTCACTAACTTATTCTGAGTTCTCTCATGTTGATAACTTGAGTTTCTCAATTTCTTCCATCAACTCAGACTTCTCTTCTTCCTGCTATTGCATATAGAGTTTGGCATCGTGAAAAACATTGTTAGACTTCTTTGTTTTTTCTCTCCAAACATCTATCTCCTCAAGAGCAGCCTCTAACTCAGCTAGCATATCTATTCTTCCTTCAATATCTTCTTCTGTTTCAGCATCACTCTAATGCTCATGTACTTCACTCATTCCAACATCATGATTGAGTGAATCAATCCTTTCCTTATTAGATTCATCCAGACCTTCCTTCAATAAGCTGTTTGATTCTTCTAGTTGAACCACAGTTTTTCCAAAAACACTTCCACACTGAGGGAAATTACCTAACTACTGATTCTTCTTTGATGCTTTTCCTTTTCCCATGGTAGATTGAGATAAGAGAAAACTGTATCCTCAACCACACAGATTGACTACACCAAGTAGAAGAAAAAAAAATCTGAGAAAAGTAACCAGAGCCATGATACCAATTGTTAGGACCAATTGGGGCCTATATACCCTGAGAGGGGGGGTGAATCAGGGTATGGATATTCTTTTTCAATGTTCTTCCTACCCCACTGGATCTTAACCTCTTTATTACAAGGGTCACTTTGTTTTCTCTTATGTGTAAACTATGATCACTTCCTTACTTATTTATATAATTATGATGCTTTGAATGCAATGTAGGGAAGCAAACAGGCAGACATAGAGATTCTTACTTGGTTCACCCTCACTGGGCTTTGTCCAAAGAGCATACGCTGACAAGTTGCCGGTCGTACCAAATTCCACTATTCTTCACTAGATGTGGATACAAAGTTTGGGCTAGCTCACTTCTATGCCCATGCTCACTACCTTTACAAAGTTTAGGGTTAGATCAATGGTTTTCCAAGGGTCACTCCCTATTTCTCTCTCTCTGTCTTACTGCCGGTGGAGAGGATCACCTTCTTTCTCTTCCTTTGATCACTGTTCTTGAAGGGATCCAATAACAGTTTATAGACTTGTAGGTCTCTTCATTTGCATGAAGGAATGCATCTTCCTCTGTAAGTAGATGCTCTGTTCAAGCCCAATTTTCACCCGTAGATGAATATCTCTTTACACCGAAGGTATCAGGAAAACTTCTAGCTTCCACACAGCCTGAAAATCACTGCTGGAACAAAACCTTACTTGGCATGCAAGTCTTTCTAGGTGCGCAAGTATCGGTGCGCAAGTCACAATGCGCGCGCAAGTCCTCCTCAAACACTTGCGCGACTCAAGATTCCTCAACTCCAAACCTACGCGACTCACTTCCTTTCACGCCCAATCCAATATTGGCGCGCAACTCCACACTAGAGTGCAGCTTCAAACACTAGCGCGCAACTATCACCCTGGCGCGCACGTCCCACCTACGCGACCACACCCACCACTTGCGCGACCACCACACCTGCGCGACGGGAGCTCTGATTTCTCAAAGTGTTGATCTTTGGTCAAGAATGAAGAGGGGTGGTCAAGTATTTATAGAAAAATTGACCACACTGCGCGACGGTTCGCAAGTCACCTACACGACCCAGTCACGACGCACAAGTCTTCTGTCTTTTTAGACACTTGCGCGAACCTGTTTCCCTTGCCATATTTTGATCTTCTGATCTTGAAAAACATATGGCGTGAAAGTTTCCTATACTCCAAGTCCACAGCACGCAAGTCCCTTTTCCAAAAACACTTTTCGTAATTTGTTGATTTTCCGGCCCAAAAATTTGGCAAACACTGGAAAACGGCGCCACCTTGTATCTGTTCATTTGTACCGCCTCCAGATCATCCATTCCTTTTATCGAAGTTCTTGAATCAAACATGGATCGTTGACCTCAGCTCTTGAACTTGACATTCCATCATGAAATCCCCTTTGTCAAAAAATTTTTATTTCATTTTTTGCATTGTCTACAATCACCACTCAGATGTCCACTTTGTCAACAAACACAATCACGTCAAAAATTCTTCAATAATGCCTTGAGGGATTTTTGCCCAACATATTATGGTATAAAACGTTGAATAGAAACATGTTTCATAAGAATATCTTCCCCATAAACATAAAACATTCAAATAAAAAATACTAATGGTTTCTATAGATCATATACCTAATAAATCAAATTCTATATCAATGATTGTTATCCTAAATAGAGGATTATTATGAAAGCCCAATTGAAGGATTTCTTAAATCGAATATTTTTTTGAAAATAAATTAAAAAAAAACATTTTCAAAATCCATTCCCTTAAAAACCACTTTTAAATCACACAAATTAATATTTAAAATCATTTAAAACATTTATTGAGGATAATTTCATTTCCTCTATGAAAAATTATTTTTAAAACACAAACAATTCTTAAAACCGTTTTCTTGGAAAACGACCATGAAAAATAGAAAATATGTTTTGAAAAATCGTGTCAAAACTTTAATAAATAATTTTTTTTAAAAATATCCTTGAATATGATTTTAAAATATATTTTAAAAAAGTTTGGAAATATTTTTTGAAATAATGGTTTTTAATAAAAATATATTTCTGAACAAAGAGAGATATTAATTCTGATTTTATAAAAAACATTTTATAAATCATATTAATTAATAATAGTGGAAAAATTATATAGATACATGATTATATCATTAAAAAAAGTGTATTATAAAATTCATGTTAGTTATTAAGAGATGGACCATATGATTTCATTAATGGATGCATAATTATACACAATCTCAATAATAAATGAGATTATATCAATAAACTATTACCTAATTTTTTAATTTGAATAATAATATAATGGAAATAATAACATTAAATGAAGATTAAAATATCATTATAACATGATATTCATGATAGAACATGTCAAATGTTAGCATATACACATTTTAGAGGATTATAGTTTGAAAACATGACATGTATCTCAAATAAGGCAAATTAAACAAAATTACTTATCTAATTTGGTAACTTTTTAACCATAAACCACATGAATGAGAGATCATAAAATGGATATGTAAATACATGCATCATTGACGATAATAATCATATAATACATTAATGGGCACTATTTTTAAGGAACTAACATTAAATATTAAATAATCTTAACTTAAGTCAATTATTTTCCTTCCATTCTAATCGAGGTTCTTTTCAGATTTAAAGCATTACGGGATTATTTCATAACTCATACATAAAAAATCTTAACAATAAAATGTTGAAAATTATGAAAAATATCCATTTTCCCCATTATCAAAAACATTTAAATTAAATCATGATCACTTTTATGAAAACTATTTATGAAATATAATATTCTATATCTTAATTCTTTTTATCCATAAGTCTTGTGAACAATATTAAAAAACATGGGTTAATCTTATAAATATCAGTAATGGATACATAATTTTTTGTAAACTACTAGTTTTGTAAAAACATAAAAAAATAATACTTTATCATAAATTAATACTTTAACACATAAGTATTAAATAATTTCCTTTCAATGTAAGATCTTTATATAAACTTTTTGAGGTCAAATGATCACCATTGAACCCCTTGAGCGAATTGACAGCACATAAACATACATTGGGAAATAATTATACATAAATGGAATAACTATGTGGTTGACTTACATATATGTCATTCTTAAAAATGAAATAGTCAAATGATTGACTTCCATACACTATGCATTGGAGGTTATAACATATCCAACCATCCTGGGATTATCATGGAACCACCCGTACCGTCTGTATCACTTAAATGCCCAAAAAATATCCAAGTTTCATTATATAATCTAAATACATAAAATAATTCAATTTTCAACATTTAACTCATAATATTTCAGTTGAATTCACAAGAAAAATTTTAAACATATTGAAATAGTCCATCCATTTTGAAAACTCATTTTAAATGAAAATATATCCATAAATAGGTGAAAAGGGGTTTATTTTTTTAAAAAAAATCAAGGCATGCATAGGAATCCAAATATAATATAATGGTCATGGTCGTGGAGAATTTATTGTTTCTTTATATGTAAAGAAGAAAAATCATTTATTCATTTTGTAAAAAATTAAAATGTTTCATACAAAAAAACATAAAAATATTCAACCTAGAAAACCATAGAATGAAATTAAAAATAGAAATAAAATTTTATTTATAACCCTCTCATAAAAACATAAATCAATATTAATAATATTTACATGGATAAAATGATATATAAATTAAATATTTAAACATTAAAGGTGTTTTATACCTATTTGAAAATTTATGAAACAAGCCTCATAAAAGAATAACATTTATTATAACATTAAATAACATGTTTATAGATAAAATATGGATATGAAATTTCAAATTCATTGTATATACACCTTATAAAAGAATAAACATGCATATCACCAAGAAATGGCTCAATGAATTGAGATTAAGACGAAATCCTTTACCTTGATTCTGATTCATCTCGTATGTCCTTTATATTACTGAATAACAAACATACATTAATTATTTACTTTCTTGAGAACCTTTCTGAAGTTTATTAATCCTTTTATATCACTTAATATCATGTTATAACAATTACATAATTATTATTGTTCATGTGAGACGTTATGTCGACTTTTATTACATGTGTCTAAAATGACTTTGGTATGAAAAAAATAGTCAAATTGGTCATTATTCTATAATATATAGAATAAAATAAATGAAATGATAATAAATTTTATACATCAATTATACCATTAAATCAAACCATTTATGTATCGTTATGAAAAATGAATATGTTATACTCAGGAAGATGATATATCATATGTATGCTTGAAGAACATTTCTATTTTTCCGTGATCATTGTGGAAAGAAGGTATGTATTATTTCAGTATTAAATAATAATAAAAATATAAATAATATAAATTATTAATTTAAATATATATATATATATATATATATTAATCATATTTTGTGGTGATTAAAAATTAATCACATCGTTTCACGGAGGTGATAGTTCACACATACACCCAAATGATGTTGTTATTTTTTGTGCATGGAAGGTTAAAATGTAGTAGATATATTATTCAAATTTAATGATAAATATTTCTTGAATATAATATATAAACACTAATTCCATATTTATAAATATTCATGAGATATAGTAATTGAAGATGATTTATATCAGTTTGTAGAGGTGATAGTTCACACGTATGCAAAGATGATTAATTCTATTCATATTTGTTGGAAGTGGAGATGAATTTTAGTGATTATACTAACATAGTAACATTTCAGTATATTTTTGATACTATATTTATTATTTAATAATGTATGAGAAACATTTTAATGTATTGGATGAAGAAAAAAATAGAAAAACTTAAATAAAAACGATTCATCTTCTTCGAGAGGATTCCTTTTATTATCACCCCAACACAACTAATGAGGGGTTTTACCCAAAATAGGACCTATATAATGTGTGGAGGTCTTCTTGTATGGAATTTAGGAATATTTTTTATATGTGAAGAAATGATCAAAATTAGTTCCCTTATATAAGAGAGGGGAGAGGCACTCTTGGAATTCATAAAAGTATTAAATTAATATAATTTAATTTTATATTCCAAACTGATAAAAATTCATTTTTTAGAATATAATTTTTATATAGGTTGAAATAAATTCATACAATAAAAATTAGATAAGATTTATGAATTTATTATCCTTAACTATTTAAACCATCATTTTCCCATTTATCTCTTATCATGTTATCATGTAATTTAAACTTTGAGGATTAATTTAATTACCATAACATGCCAAATGACCAATAAATGAGTCATTTATGAATCTTTATAACTTATCCCAATTTTTTGTCTAATTTTTTATTTTTTTAATTTTATATAATTTAATAAAATATTAATTATTTGAAAATATCATTGATGTCAATTTTGAATCTATTCATGATTTGAGTTATACAAATTATCATAAAAACTGGATCTCTTTGAAAAACCCCTACAAAATCATCTCTAACATGTCTATGTAAAACATAAAATTCTTGGATGGCATCAATTATGTCAATTATTATTTATTTTAATATTTTTAATATCATTTATTTGATTCTTTCAATACTAAATCAATTACTATATAATCATTATGTCACCATTAAATTTAATTATTCTTCCTAAAACATATAAATAAACTACTAGGAATTGGGTAAAAATTTCATATTTTTAAATACTATTTATATTATATCATTTCATTTATGTTACCTTGTATTAAAAATAAATGATATTAAAAATAGTCTTAATCATAAATTAAAAAACAATACCTAATGTTTTTCAATAAATTAAAATTCATGACCAATAGAAAAGGAATACTCCTCTTTAATTACTAAAGTTACTGTTATTATTTCTCAAAAAAATAAATGAAATTGTTTATAAGATTTGTTCAATTTCATCATAAATATGGAATCTATTTTTCATAAATTAAACCACAGAAGTGGAAAAAATCAATTTAAAATTAATCTCATTAATGGATCTAGAAAAGATGTTTTTAAAGTAAAAACGTTAAAGAGATTGCAAAGTTTTTATATCTAATTACAATGTGAAATTTATTCCAATGAACTAAATTGGATAACATTATTAAAATGATTTAATTATACATGAAACCCATTTAAATATATAATTTATCAATATCAATAAATGGGATTGAAAAATTGTTTTCAATGGAAATACAGTATTTTATAATTATTCATTATAATAATGAATCATATCAAAAAATTATCAAAAATTCAACCAAAGTAAAATTTTATACTCTTATTTCAAATAATAAGTTTATTTTGTCAAATATAATTAATAAAATTTTCAAACACTAGACTTAAAATAAGTTTTCCATCAAATGGAGACAAATGAATTTTTAGAAAAATACTTATTTAATCTGTAAAATTGGATTTGATCATATATCATGTCTAGAAAACACATAAGATGAATATTTATAATTATTTTAAATATTATATATATTATTTATATATATATTTCATTAATATAATCCAATAAAAGTGATTTTATTGTTTTATAAACACACTTGTCCGCACATAAATAATTTTACAAAAAAACATTGCTTTTTATTTTAAAAACGGTTTTATTTTAATTTATAATTACCTGGTCACCAAATAAATAACTATGTATACAATTGTAAACCATATTTTCCTAATTTATTTAATCCTATTCATTCCCTCAATTATAATTACTATTTGATAACTATTATATTTAAATAATAATAATTAGTTTTTTAAGCTTGTTGTGGTGTATCATATATGGTATTTAACATAGTGTTTCCATAAAAAACCATATATGTTACATTCCTCAATTAATAAATTGCATCCCCAAATTTTGAACTTAGGATTAGAAAATAGGGGATTGAATTTTCCAAATAACTTTTATTTTGAAATCCCAGATATGAAAAAGGATTAATGAAAGTTCCATTTTAAAATAAATAAATTTAAGTTAGAAAGTCACATGAGAGAACACATAATAGTTTTAAATGTTAGAAAATATGGGTATATAAGTTAAAAATAACCAACATGTTCCTATGGAGAGTGAAGAAAACATTGTGAAGAGAATGTTAACATTCAAAAAACCATAAATCTATTATGTATTAAAAGTTCATTGATTTTTTAGTAAGAAAAGAAAATATATGACATTTCTCTTCTAAAATAGTTTTACTTGAGTTGAGGAATTTATTTACATTCTAAGAACATAATGAAAAATAATTACTCTATATATTTCTATTTTATAATAAAAATTTTATCTTGATAAAATTCCCATCATTATGATGTGCATCCCTAAAAATAGCCTTAATCATCAATGAAAACAGAATACCTAATGTTTTTCAATAACTTAAAACTCATGAACAATAGAAAAGGAATACGTCTGTTTAATCTAAATCCTTATATAAAAATAAATCGAAAAAGCCTCTCATAAAGAACCTTAATCAGTTATGACCAAATCACTTAAAAAATCAGAAGGCGTGTCTAAAACATTGTACATATAAAAAAATTTCTAAAAATATCAAGCTCCTTAGAGAATCCATCACATGACAAGTTGTCTCAACATCAACTGTAATAGCAGAGAATAATTTTACCACATATTTGTTCTCTAATCATGCTGATTTCCTCCCTGATTAAGTATCTTCAGACACATGTTATCCTAATTTTCTAACTCATTTCAACTAAAATATATCATCGATGGCTTCTCTTTACTTTACTGGTCATCTACCTTGTTGTCAAGAGGTATATGACTAAACATAAAACATCGAAATAACTACCCTGTATTTGTAAGAAATTAAACACGATTATTCTTACCACACTTCTCACAAGATGGGTTTTGGTTTTAATTACTTCAATCCTATTTGACGAATCCATTACCATTTCCTACCAATTGGTCATATTCTTTTACATGTTTTCATGGGACACATGATCATAAAAAACTCCATTTATACATTCTTAGCAAAACTAACAATTTTATCATAGATTTTGAACCCATGAGAAGTTAAAACATTATTTATCTTTGTTTCAATCCTATGTAAAACTGATTTATATTAATATCAAGATCCCATATAAAATTTAGGTTGTTCCTTGCCAAATGAGAAATGTTTTCTTCATATACAGGCATTAAACTTCCTCAGTTTGTCTCAATTCCATGAATTGTTTTTTCATCCGAATTTAAATAGCCTTAGTAAAATATTTATCATTAAATATTTCTTAATTTTATCGCATTGCATGGCATAAAAAACTTCCATTTATCTTATATTACTAATAATTGACCACAACTGGTTGGCTACACCGTCAAAATAATAAATTGAAGGAGTTACCTAATGGTGATATGAACAAACCATACATTAAATTTATTTTCTAGGGATTTAATCCATCCTTTATCTTGAACAAGGTAAGAAGATCCTATGAATGATGGATGATGTTTCCTCATTAAATATTCCACTATAGAAATGCTCCTTCATGGTATATTAGGTTCCTCTCTAGCATGGATACCACCACCATTTATTAATTATCCTAGCAGATCCATCACTACAACAAACTATTTTTTTCTAATTCGAACCATATCAGGATTATGATTTGGAAGAATTTTTTCAACTCGAAAACTAATTACCATAAATTCCTTATTTACTCTTGGGAAAACCATTCTGAATATACATATCTTAGATGAAAAAACAATATAATCTTAAAATGATACATCATTTCAATATAACATTAAATTAAAATATTCTATATTAATGCAATTAACATTTTGTTAAACTCTAAAGTTGTTTAAAAATTTCCATCAATACCAACTATAAGGACCAGAAATTAAAAATTACATAATATTGAGTTAATTCAAGAATTTTACATTCTTTCACAATGAGGATCCATTTAGGTTTATAAATTTATAGAATTAGGCCCTAAATCATACATAAAAAAAAGAATAATAATAAAAGTGTACAGTTCTGAATAGTATCCATTTTCCCCTAATCTAAAACATTATTTTATTTCATGCTCACTTTTATGAAAATTATTCATTAAATATTACATGAAATATACAAATCCTTACTCATCCTAATGTCCTGTGAACAATATTAAAAAATATGGTATGTTCTTAAGAAGCTCAATAAGGGATACATAATGATGGAAAACATTAATTTTTGGGAAATAATGAAAACACATGAATTATTTATCGTAAAGTAATACTTTCAACCTTAAGAAGTAATAAATACCTTCATTTTAAAGAAATGTAATTGGTTACACTTTTTGAAATTAAAATATTACCATGAAACCCGTAATAGGTATAAATGAAACATAATGGTAACTAGGGACATAATTATAATTAAATGGAATAAACATGAGGTCAACTTCCATACATGTCACTCTTACAATTTAAATATCCATTCGACCAGCTTCCATACCCAATGTATTGGAGGTTATAATGTAAACACACTTCATTGGTTAACAATGAAACCACCTACCCTTATATTGTCATATAACAACATAAAAAATATCCTAGACCATTATATAATCTTAATACATAAAAGAATGTAAATTTCATTATTCCACCCATAAAATATCATTATAAGTAATAAGAAAAAATTTCAACATTTTGAAATAATCAATCCATTTTTAAAACCCATTTTCAATGAATAAAACACAAAAAAAAGGAAAAGATGGTTTTCATTTTCGTAGAAAAAAATTAAGGCTTTTAGAGTAATCCAAATATCTAATAGTTGTCAAGGTGATGTAGAAGTTATTATCAATGTTTATGTTAAAAATAACATTACTTTTTTTATTTTTTAAATAAAATCAAATGTTCGTACCAAAAACCTAAAAATAATAATTTTTAAATCCATTGGATGAAATTTATAATAGATATAAAATTTAATTTATAATCATTTTATAAAAATCTAATATAATATCCAGAATAGTGACATGGAGAAACTGATATGATAATTAAACCATCAAACATTCATTATTTCCCCTAAAACATTGATCATTTAAATCATAATCCCCTCGAAAATATTATATTTAACTTAATATTAAAATACATAATGAAATATAAAATATATATATATAAAATGTCAAAGGAGCTGTATATACACCTAATAAATGAATAAAGGTGCATATCACCAAGAAATTATTAAATAAATAGATATTTCCCCACTTCACAACTAGAGTTTTACAATGATGATATTAATCAACACCATAAAAAAGAAATGATAAATGGCATCTTTATTAGTGGTAAATAAAGCACATATAAATGTCACCATTTATCAACATTATTAGTTCAAATAAATGGAACCATTATTAGTGTTTTTTATCACTAATAAAGGTTACCCTTTATCAATGTTTTTTTTGGGAACACTGATAAAGGGTACCCTTTATCAGTGTTTTTGATTGCACTGATAAACAGTTTTCTTTTTATAGTTCTTTATTTTAAGCATTGAAACATATAAATTTCATTGATGTTTTTTTAAGCTCTGATATTGATTTGAATAAATAAAATTTAATAATTAAATTAATGAAAAATAAAAAATTATTTTTTAAAAAACCTATTACTAATTACATTAATTAAATAACTATTGATAAAAATGAATAAGTTGATTAGACATTATGAAATATTATACATTTTATTACTTAGATAATTTTTATAATTAATGTTAATAAATTTTATTTAATACATATATAGATATATATAAATTTATATAAATATGAATTATATATTACAAAATATTTGTTCTCTATACATTACATAGTCATATTATTAGTGAATAATGTTTAATAATTAAATATTAATATTAATTAAAAAAATTCACTAACATCACAGTGTAATGGATATATAATTGAATGAATTGTTTGATTTTTCAATTTTACAAAGATCTAATGTGTGTTATATTGATTTCATATATTCTTAATTAATGCATTTTTATATACAATGTACACACACAAATACTTGTCCATTTTTTCAATATTGTTGGAGTGTACATATTTTTAATTTATTAAATTTCACTCATTTTTAATATATATGCATACATACACATATAATTAGATATAATTTTTTTCAAAAAATATATCTATAATTATAAATAAATAATTATAAAATTATAATGAATATATTTATAGAGGTATATATTTACTATATATATATTAAGTGTATATATATATTTATAATTATAATTATAAATCCTTTATTAGCTTATATGTAATAAGGGTGGATAAACGAAGGTTTTTATTAGTTAATTTTTCACACAGACAAAGAAACACCTTTATCAGAGGTCAAAAAGCACAGATTAATATTCCACTTATTAGCGCTTATTACTTAAGTGCAGATAAAAGGTCTCTTTATCAGTGCTAATTTTTAGCACTGATAATAGTGTCCTGGTCTATTTAAAAAATTCTAACCATTTGTAAACTCGTCACAGTATGATAATCATTCCATAGAATTAACCCACTATTGGAGCTCCTCACTAGTTAATAAAAGCTCAAATCACACCACTCGACTGCCTCCTCTTGCCTGAATATCATTGGACATATAGTGTTTGGTTTCTGTTCGGGTTTCCAAAGTTGATTTTTGTTAACCTATTGAGGTAAGCTTTGTCAATTTCTTTACGTATTTTTTGTATAATTTTTTATTTATTGTTCAATGATATCATGATTTATTTGGGTCTGGTCATTATATACTATTTTTATTTTAGATTTTGTATAGAATTATTTGTTTAGATTTGGAACATAATGATTTTTTTGTGTGGGTAGGAGAATTGCACCATGTGAGAGTTTGTTTAGTTATGAATCCTTATATAATATAGAATTATTGAATACAATAAAATATTTTTTCTTCTTCATTAGTAAAAACATTTTTGGGTTACACCACAAGAAAATGGGTCTTATAAAAATATACCTAAAAGGACTATTAGTTTATAGAATAGTTGGGAGATACTATTTTTGTAACTACACTGTCCCGTTAGAATATATATTAGTGCACTTTTATTAGAATGACCACAATATAATAAGTATTTTCATTCGATTATTTATTCCAAAGAAAATTTTCAAGTAATAAAAATGATGTGGCATCATATATTAGTAAGTGGCTATAAAAAATTAATCTTTAAGGCCTCTAAATCCTATAAGTTGTGAAAAATAATGAAATATTAATCCAACAGATCATTTTGATGTAGGATAATTTAATGAGGAGTTCATATTTTGAATTTGAATTTGAAATTAAAATTTATATTCATAGAGAAAGCCAAACTGATCACATGTTTATAGAGAATAATGTTATGTAGCTAATGGATAATTGTTTCCCACAATTGGTATTGTGTAACAGAGGAAGGGGATTAATGAACCATTCTAATGATCTGGCCATCAATTTTGAATAATTAAATCTTTAAATTTGAATGTCCCCATTAGTATTTATTTAATGAAGTTTAAATAATGTAATAAAATCATAAATTAAATCGTATTAATGAGTGATGAAGTTTGTTTAGTCATGGAACATAAAATAAAATGATTCACAGATTCGACCCTCAGTGAATTTTGGATTAAATTAATTTATATATATTTACATTTATATTGAAATATAATTACAAATGTTCAGGGAGGAGAAAAATACAAAAAAAAAATACTACACTACATAATATATATATATATATATATATATAATTATAATAGATTGGGGGTGAAATATAAAGAAAATACTAATCTACATTGATAGGGAATAACTCGGTTAGACTTGATCCCCATACCTCACTAAGACCCCGCAGAGCTGCTACTGACTGATGGGTTGATCTGATGTGACGACATACCTATAATCCTTAGTATGGGTTGGTGTGGTGATATTACATCCCACGAGCCTTGATATTGTTTCAAATAATTTATATAACATTAATATTAAAAATAATAATTCCTAAAGTATCTATATAACATTCTCCAAAAAATAAAATGGAAGTTATCAAATTTTATATATTATAATTTTTTTTCAATTTCTTTCATGAGTCTCAGACCCCAACTCATTTATAGAAACTTTTCATTCTCATCACCTTCATATACCAAACAACCATTTTTTCAATTTTTTTTCTTAAATCTCATCTCGTATATCATTTATGTTTCTTTTACTAATTTGAGCATTATTCATCCCATAGATAACTACTTCGTAGAGTATCTCAAGAAACATAGATTCATGTCCCCAAGATATGAAGGATATTTCAAACAATAAAATGAAACTATAAATGTATTGGAGATTAGGGGATGATGATGAGTTGTCAACCACATTTCCTTTTTAATTAATTCATAAGATAACACCATCCATAGTGGATTATTTCATTCATTAAATCCCATTACTTATTTGCATAAATATACTGAAATTTATTGAAATAATCAAATGTTGAGTTTCCCTTAATATAATTTTCTATAACTTCCACCTTTTTCGAGTGAATATATTATGTGTATTTATTAATATATTATAAAAAATAATATATTATGAACCCACCAGGATTGATATGAACTAAAAATAGATGCATACTAATCGTTTGAAAAATGAATATGAAGATGGAGTTAAAGAGTTCATCATGTTTAGAAGAGAGGATACAAAAGAACCTTTTAAAATCCTATGTCTATGTTTATATAGTTTTCATTCAATAAATATTAGTCCAGTAGAGTGGGAAGAACATTTTATTTATCATGAAATAGATCAGTGTTATAAATGTTGGACTAAACATAGGGAAATACTTAATATGGACATAAATTGAGATGATACTACTATATATGATTCATTTGATATGAATACCTTTGTAAAAGATGATATAGATTGCATGGAAGAAATGATAACTGTATTTTAAGATGACTTTATTGATTTTAAAAAGAAGTTTGAGGGATTAAATAGTCATTCCTAGAAACCATTGTATAATTTTTATACTAAATAAACAACATTGTCAGTTGTATTAAATTTATATACATGGAATGCTCGCAGAGGATGGAGTGACCCCAGCTTTATAAAATAATAAGGTTTTCAGAAATATATGCTGAAAGATGAAAATAAACTACCATTCCTAAAATATGAAGCTAAATGAATGTTAAGATCCATGGGAATGATCTCTATAAAATTCATTTTTTCCAAAGGATTTCATATTGTTTTGTTAAGACCATGAATCAACCATAAAATGACCTAAGTGTTGACCAAATCGAAACAAGAAAACTGAATCATGTAATTTGAAATATGTATGTTACATTACTATAATCCCATGATTTATAATAATATATTTATTTTAGGAAACAATGAGACCATTAATAGGGCATACAGATATTAGAATGAAATATTGGAACCTACATCATCTAGAAGATATTCCTCACTGGAAAAAAATTATTATGAGTTTTATGAATATAAAGATGAATTGAGAAACTTTTGTCTTGTGTTATTTATATATGGAATAACTCCTTTCAGTTTATATAGTAGTATTTATAGTACAATGGCCATCATGTTGATAAATTATAACTTTTCTCCATTGTTATATATAAGGAAAAAATATATAATGTTGTCTCTGCTTATATTTTGACCAATGAAACCCAATACTAATATTGGTGACTATTTGGAAACATTGATCAATGATCTATAATTGATGTGGGATATAAGGGTTATAATGTATGACTCTTTTAGAAGTGTAGAATTCACAACAAGGGCTATGTTGTATGAAATGGGAATTGACTTCCCAACATATGGATATTTATTAGGCTATCAAATTAAACAAAGTAGGGGTGTCCAATGTATGAAAAAACACACATAATCTATTCGATAGAAAAATTCCCCAATGACAGTGTTTTTAGGATATCAGAAATTTTAAACATTACAAAATAAATATTGACCATGGTTGATAGCATTTGATGGGAATATTGAACAAAGTACAATACCGACTCTAGTAAAGGATGATCAATAATAAGAAAAGTAAAATATATTTACACTATTTTTGGTAAACTGTTTTAAAAACATAAAAATTAGGTTGGAATAAGAGAACAATTATCTTTGAATAACTATAAGAAAACAGTGTTTTTGAGGTAGTTTTTTCGTAGCGGTTTTAATAACCACTGTTAATTTTTTATTTCGATCGAAAATTTAGCGGCGGTTTTTAAAACCTCCATGAAAAGACAGTCGATAATTTTTTTAAATAATATTTCCATTTTTATAAAAAAAATAACCTAAAAAAATTTCAATTTTTAATGGTTTTTTTTAAGAAATACCATGAAATAGCGGTTGTTTTTTGAAAATTACTGCAAAATTTTAGAAAAAAATTTTAAGAAAATTTTTAAAAATTATTTATATTAAAATATAGGTTATTCTTTATAATGTTATATATTTATAATTTTTCAATTAATTAATATTTATAATTATTAGTTAATAATATTTTTAAACTGAAAAAAATAATTAATAAGTAGAAGAACAGACTTCAGCATTTAATGACTGTAACTTTTGATCCAAGAGTCTATATCATCTCTATAACTAGTAAAATAGATGTTTATTAAATTAGAAAAAACCATGTGAGATTTAAATCATGTGATAATCAAAGGAAAATATATATATTCAATGTTCAAAAGTCAAAAATCAAACTCAAACTTCAAACGACCATAACATTAAATTCGGGTGTCCATTTGAGCTTTACCACATATCATATCAAACCCTGCAACGAAATCTATGCCGCTTAGGTTTGGTTCCAACTTCTTGAGTAATGTAACCCTTTTTATTTTTTCATAAAGGCCGAGAAGGTCTCCGAAACACGGGTTTTATTTTCATACACCCATTTCATAAAATTCGAATAGTTATAACGTTCAATTCATGTGTCCATTCAGGATGTACCACATATCATATCGAATCTCAGTTCACGATATTCGATATGACTCGTTGTGGCTCTAGAAAATGAGTCTGAGATAAGATTTTATGGACATTTCAGTAATTTTTAGGGTTTCAGAGGTTCTTAACAATTTATGATTTATTTAATTAATTGTTTATTTACTTATTTTTTATTTAATATTAAGTAATTAAGTAAATAATTATAATTTATGTAATTATTATTTATTTATTTATTTATTATCTATTATGTACACATTAATTATTAATTTATTTTTAATTTATTTACAAATTAATTGTAAATTAATTATTATTAATTATTATACATTTATTTATTCATTATTCATTATTTTTTAATTAATTATTAATTATTAATTATAAATTTGTAATGATTAATTATTCTTTATTAATAATTATTAATTATTAATTATGTATATATATATATTTATTTATTTTTTTATGTATTTATTTATATATTATTCATTATTTATTATCCATTATTTTTTGATTCTTTATTCCTTATTCTCTATTCTTTAATCCTCATTTTAAATTTACTATATATTTATTTATTATTAGTTTATTATTCATTTATTATTCAATTATTTTTTATTTTTTATTAAATTTTTTATTATTTTTTATTATTTAAATAATAATTAAATTTTAAATATTGAATATTTCATATTAAATATGAAAATGTAAATATTAATTGTTAATTAAAAAGTATTATAATTTTAATGATCAATTATTACTTATTACTTATTATTAATTATTACTTAATTATTAATTGTTAATTATTTATCTATTTATTTATGTATTTATTCATTTATTCATTTTATATTATTTTTCTATTATTTATTATTTATTCTTTATTCTTTCTTATTAATCATTTATTATTTATTATTTATTATTTATTATTTGTTTTTTAATTTATTAAATATTAAATTATTATTAGTTTATTATTCAATTATTATTTAATTTTTTAGTCATTAAATATTCATTACTTATAAATTATTTATTAATAATTTATGAATAATTTTTAATTTTATAAATATAAATTATTTATTATTTATTATTTATTCTTAATTAGAAATTATAAATTATTAGTAATTAGTAATTAGTAATTATTAATTATTCAGTAATTATTATTATTTATTATTTATTATTTATTTATATATTATTTAATAATTTATTATTATTATTTATTTATTTATCATATAATAAGTTACTTTTTAATTAATTTATTATTTACTCATTACTAATATATAATATATATTATATATTATCCTTAATCTATTATATATTATCTATTTTATATTATCTATTATATATTAGGTATTATATATTACATATTATATATTATATCATATATATTATATGTTATATATTAAATATTAAATATTAAATATTATATATTAATAATTAATAATTATTGATGATAAATTATTGATTATTGATTATTGATTAATCATGATTGATTAGTAATTATTAATTAATAATTATTAATTAATAATTATTTAGTTTATATCTATTTGTTATGTATTACATGTTTTTCAAATAAATATATATGTGTGTGTGTCTCTATGTGTGTGTCTAAGTATATTAAATTCGATTTATTGACCACTTGAAGTGCATGTTGGAGTGGTAAAGTCTTCGAAGAAAAAGTAAGAGGTAAGGGGTTGAAATCACACAAAATGTAGAATTTATATTTAGAGCATGGGCATGTGCATGGGAATGTACACGAAGATGGGCATGTGCGTGGTAATAATAAATAAATAAATAAATAAATTTGGAAAATAAATAACTAAATTACAAAAAAAGATAAATAAATTATGAAAATAAAAAAATTAAAAAAAATATGAAAATAAAAAAATAAATAAATTACTCAAATAAAAAAATAATAAATTAATTATAAAATTAATAATATAAAAAATAAAAAAAAATTAAAAAAATAATAATGATTTAGCTACTGTTTAAACCACAGCTAATTATTTCCCAAAACATGATTTAGCAACGGTTTTCCAAAACGGCCGTAGAACGATTTTATGGTGGTTTAAACCGCCAATAAATAAAAAAACTACCGCTAAATAGACATTTTGGTGTTGTGAATTACCATATTGGAACTGATTTTATGTCAGATATTTTCTGGATGACATTCTTGTAGAAGAAAATGTTGTTGAAAGTTTTAGGAACATTACAAAAAATTCCTAGAAAAATGAAATATTGAATCAATGTTTGGTTGGACATGATTTAAATGGGGATAAGGGAAGATTTGGCACCAGTGAAGGGTAAAAAGAGAAATTTACTACCTCTAGAAGCCTACACTTTTTCCAGACATGAAAAATTACTATTTTTTCCTTTTCCTTATTGGTGTGAAAGTTCAACATGAGTATTAAAAAATCATGAATGTTGATTCAGTGACTATTTTGAAGTCACAAGGACTAAAATTGCATGACTGTCATATTCTGGTAGAAGATATATTTTATGTTTCTTCCTGTTGAATTCTACCTCAAAATGTATGATGTACATTAACAAAACTCTACTTCTTTTTCAAAGCAATATGTATAAATATTGTTGACTCAATGAGGTTACCCATCATGAATAAGGATATTGCAGGCATATTATTTGAATTAGATATGTTATTACAACCACAATTCTTTGATAAAATGGTCCACCTGATGGTCTACATGGTTTGAGAGGTTATACAATGTGGTCAGGTCCATTACAAATGTATGCACCCCATCGATTGATATATGAAAATTTTTAAAGGGTATGTGTAGAATCAAAGAAGTCCAGAAGGTTTTATTGAATTGTAATATTTTCTTAAATAAGCTATTGAATGTTGTACTTATTACCTATCAGATGTTGAATTATTGGTCTCCCAAAGTCTTGTCACAATAAACTCTATATGTGCTATGGTATTTCTAGAAGAGGTGTTGTTACAATTTCCGTGTCTGAGATGGAGAAACAACATATTTTCATATTACATAATAGTGAATATTTTGACCCAAAAATTAAAGACCATAATGAAATTATTAGAGATTTGAATCCATAAAGGACTGAAGGATGGATTTCAAATAAACATAATCAATAGTTTATATGATGGTTCAGATATTAAATTTATGAAGGGTTATATGGAAATTGGAATTCAATTGTTTAATGAAATCAATGGATAACTAAAGGACAGAATGAAAATGTTATATCTTATACTGGTTTTGGTAATAAAGGGTTATAAGTTCAATATAAATTAATACTATGACTTGAATAGATGAAAAATAATCTTGGTATTATTATGGATAAAGCAATGCACATATCCGGTTCGAAGGATAAAAATCCAATTTATGAAAATATGACATATTTTTAAATTATTGAATATATATATGTGTTGGATTATTTAACATTTAGTGTAAAAAAATTCCATTGAAAATAGGTTGACAATATCAGTGGAGTGAATGTTCATGAAATGGGCTTTGGTAAGGTGAATTTCAATATAAAACGTGAAAAAGATGAACTATTCATAATGGCTTCACAAGTAGAGTCAATATTTTATGTCTTTGATCCAACAAACAAGAATTAGTTGATTTTCCTATTGGAAACTAAAAAAAATTAAGTCAGATGTAATTAAATCCATGATGAACCTTTCAGTAGGACATCATAATCAGTTCTTACAACACCTTAGTCTGATGCATGGTGAGACTGATAAGACTCTAAGTGCAAGTTTGTATATACAATTTACACCAATTTTAAAGGCATGCAAACATAATAAAAATGAATAAAATGCATTAAAATTATTTAAATACATTATTAAAATTACTTATAAGTTATTTTTGATGTCTAAGAATTAGCCTCACCTCAATCTGATACACAATGTAACCGGTATGAGTGAAAGTATGTTTTTCTAATTTTAAAATTACATTTTAGTAAAAAAGAAAAGCGACGTAATAAAAACTAATAGAACACATTCATATTGTTTTTGTGCTTAGTAAAATGATCCATAAGTCAATTGTGATGTCTAGGAATGAGTCGTACCTTAATCTATTGCATGGTATTACTGGTATGACTCAAAGTGTATCTTTTTATTTCAAATTGTTATCAATTTTAGTAAAAGGGACAACTTTTCTAATCAAAACCATGAAAAATAATTCATATTATTTTGATACTTTTTTGAAAATGATCCATATTTCATTTGTGATGTGTAGGAATTAGCCTCACCTCAATTAGATACACTATCTTCCCGGTATGGCTAAAAAGTTCTGTTATCAATTTAAAATTGACATTTTCCTTCAAAAAGTGTCACTAATAGAAAAATGACTAAACACGCTCATAATTTTTTTATAATTTAGGAAAATTATTCATAAGTAATTTTAAAATTTAGGAATCTATTTACGTCAAACAGATACATGATGTGATTGTAATTAGTCAGAAGTTCATGTTTCTTGTTTGAAATGACATTTTACTAACAAATATAACTAACTTACTCAAAACCATGAAGATACATTCAATTTGTTATGATACATTAGTAAAATGATCTATAAGTCATTTTAGACATGTTGGAATCATCTGACCATCAGTCCAATTCATGGTGTGACTGGTTTGACTCCAAGTGAATCTTTTTATTTAAAATTGACTTGAATTTTAGTAAAATTTACAGTTTCCATTTATTTTTTCTTTATATTATTACAAACATAAGAATTTTATTCCTATAAATGTGAGTTATTTTTCCCGATCATGGCTTGTTTTTTTGTTAATTACATTAGTTGTGTTTGGATTAAAAGATAAAGGAATATCATTGTTTTCTAATGTATGTAATAATTTATATAATAATAAAAACTGATGTTTGAAATGTCTATAATATCATTTTTTCCTTTTTCTTGTTTTCTTTTTCATTTCATTTAAATCCTATATTAGGATTTTTTTTATCTGGTGTGTGTCAGATGCTGCGGTGTGATGTTACACCACAATTAAGTGGTGTTGTAATGTGCTGTTACAACACACTATAGTTTGGACCTTTTTCATCTCTTCGATGAGCACTGATAAAAGATCCTTTATGATAGATTTTATAAGCACAAATAAAGGTATAATTTATCAGTGCTTATATAAGTGCTGACCAAAGACACGTTCAGTGCTTTTATAAGTGCTGATAAAATGGTTCCTTTAGCGGGGCTAAATTAAAGCCCCGATAAAGGTCCCATTTATAAGATCTTTTTTATCACCAATTAATACCTAATTATAAGAAAGTTTTTACTGGTGATATAATACCAGTGATTTTATCCTCACTCATACAGTCAACAATTTTCTATCGCTGATAAATGCCATTTCTAGCAATATTAATGGTCATATTTCTAGTAGTTTTGGGACGAAATCCCTTACTATTTGTTTGATTCATCATGTATGTCCTTCACATTCCTAAATAATTATAATATGTTAATTATTTAATTTATTGATAACCATTTTCATGTTTATTCTTCCGTTTATTTCACTTAATATCATGTTATAACAATTACTTAATAATAAAATTTCATGTTGGGTGTTTTGTCGATATTCGGTACATGAGTCCAAAATGACTTTTGGAAGATGTATGTAGTCATTGTGGTCATTATTCCACCACCTCTACAATAATATTCATGAAATAATAATCATATTTATACATCAATGATTCCTCTAAATCAAACCATTTATGTATCGTTATAAAAATGAACAACATTTTAATCATGGAGACGGTAAGTCGCACTTACACATGAGTAACATTTCAAATAATAAATGATCATTATGGAATGAAGGTATGTATTATTTTATCATTAAATAATTATAAAAATATAATTAATATAATATTAATAATTTAAATATACTTTTATATATTATTCATGTGATGTGGTGATTAAAAGTGAATCTCATTGCTTCATAAAGGCAATAGTTTACACACACGCACGAATGACCATATCATTTTTATGTGAATGGATGATAAGAACATAATTGATATATTAATATCTTATTATGATAAATATTTCATGAATATCACATATAAAAATTAATTCCATCACTATAATTATTCTTGAAAGACAATAATAAAAAACTATTTATATTAGTTTTTGGAGGTGATATTTCACACTTACGCTTTAAGAAAAAAAATCTTCTTTTCAGGTATAGATCTTGTTTTTCTGGTGTTTTTGAGAAAAGAGGTGTTTATGGAAATTTAAGTAGTACATAAACTATACCTAGTTTCCGAAGGTAGAAGTGTACTGGCCGTGTAACGGTTGAGTACAGGGCTATGTGAGGTGACATGGAGACCGCCTAAAGCGGGGCCTGGTAAAGGAATATGCACACCATGTATTTTTAATGTACACACAATGTATTTTTATTTTTATTTGTTATATTAGACCAAGACTGCATCTCATTTACAGAATCATATTCTTCTATCTTTGCTTTGTCCATGAGCGACCAAAGATTGTTGATACTTCTCTGACCCCCCGATTGACCATTTGTTCTTCTAATAAACACCGTGAGTTACGTTGGAATCACATCGGTGAGCTGTTCCTTCTTCTAATTCCTCCCCTATGAATTTTTATTATTTTTTGAGATTTACTTTGTTTATAATTCTTTACTTTTTTCTAGATAAATGGTGTTCTAGGTCAATTTAGAAGTTGAGATTCAACTATATCGATCATACAATGTCAAGATAGGTGGGTTTTTCCTTTCTGTAGTTGTCTTTTAATTATATGTGAAACATTTACCAAAACCCTAGTTTTGGATATTGCATGTTTTAGGAATTTGACCCTGTTAATGCCAACAATTTTTCTTTTTTCTTGAGTAGGGATGTTGGATTGAGAATAGGGTTTAATTACCTTGCTTTGGATGTGTTTTCCCATGTTTGATTTGATATTGGCCATTGGTCTAGTTTTTCTTGTTATGATTCTTGTTTTCCATGCCTAGTGTTATTAGGATGGAGAGTTATTATCTGATATTCTAGTTATATTGATTCTACATGTTTGTCTGAGTAGTATACTTAGATTTACTTTGGCTCCTACATATAATTTGTGAATGATTGACTTACATTGAGTCATGGGAACATGGTGTAGATAGGCAATAGTGGGAATGGATGCTGAGGGATTTAGTAGAGTTTTCTCTTTACTTTTTACATTGTGAGTCCATAGGGGGATGGACTAATGTTCTCACTCAGAGTTTCTGTAGTTCCATTTTTTGAGACCACAAGATGAATTATATGTTGAGTGCTTCCTCAGAGTGTCTATAGTTACTATTATGAGACCACAAGGGAAATTGACGATTAGTGCTTCCTCAGAGAGTGCCTTCTAAGATTAACTAGAGGTATTGGACAGTGATAACATTCCAGAGGGTTGTTGTTTTTAGTTGGTTGACTAATTTGATAAATGTAAATGAATGTAATTGAAACTATAGGATTGTTTAGTTCTGCGTACTTCCTTATTTATTTCATCATTTTTTATATTTACTGATATATATATTCACAGACTGTTAGCAAATTATCTTTGGGTGGATGCCTTTTCAAATTCATATCACACCCTATTTGGGTCATGATATTGGGCCCAAAGAGATTATATTTCTGATGGTATAGATAAGAGAAATCTACCTTCTACTTCCGGTACTTGATTGCTATGAAGCTGGAGAGGATGGGACCAAGATGAGGCTTGAGATGCTGCAAGATTTGTTTACATATTTTTTTTCCTTGTACATGGTTTTTTATTATATTCCAGCATTTTGACTAGTTTGGCGGATTTCCTATAAATATGAATCAAGCATCATTAATATATGAGTTTTAGTGGTTTATTTACTATTAGTCTTCTGTGGTTCACAATTGTATTGTAGTATTTCTACTCCCACTACTATTATCAGTTTTTTCTATTGTGTTACTCTACCAATAAGGGAATAGTTTTCCCACTATCACACCCAAGGCCCTCGCTGCTAGTCGGTAGCCTTGGGAATTCATGGAAATGCACTTGAGGCCATGTGACCAATCGGGTACTGGGCACCCCGGGGAGGCACTGGAACCAGAATGTTACAAAGTAGAATCAGAGAATTATTTTATTCTTTGACTTACTATTTGGATCATAGAGACAGGGATAAGAAGAAATAAGTACTTAGTAATAATCTTTTCTTGGTAGTAGCAAACCTGTGTACAGGGAAAAGATAATTTACCTCGATTATTGTAATTATTCTTGTTCTGAAATTGTAACAATTGATTTGATTCCACCGTTTTATGATTCACACGTCTTGTGTTATTAGTGTGGATATTATTGAAGTTCTATTGTTATTTCAACATGATGAGATGAGGGTATGCTATCTCATGTATGATACATGAACTTTCTAGAGATCTTATGTTAGGAATTCTTTTCATGCTATTTAGGGTGAATTACCGATTTCTTATCATTGTGATAGATGCCTTGATAGAGTAATTGATATTTGATAGGGGATTTTTAATGTATAAATATTAATTTAAATGAATTCCATACATTGATCCCTGAGGGTTATGGGACATAATGGATCAGAATTTGGTGGATCATGTGTTGGACTGCACTGTTATTCCTTGTGATGTACATGTATAAGATTCCAAGCTCTGATTTATGGGGAGTATGGGCCCCCACAAATTCGATTTCGGTAATATAATTATTTTTTCAGGGTTTTTATTGGGTTTCAGAGTAGTTTCTAAAAATCACTGTCTAGAAAAACCTAGTATACATAGTGTGTATTGATGAATACATGCCATGTATCCTTTTGTTTAGGAATGAAAAGTTTTCTTATTTATACTCTATGTACAAATTTTATACTCCATGTAATCATGAACCATGTGACTGACTGTTTGGGTATAGAACTGGGCTTGATAGATGTATGGTGGAACATGTCGTGTACAATGAGTATCTATTGTGTTGTAAGGACCGTGTAAACGGCTTTGTGACTAACGACATGGGTCATTGAAATAATTATAGTACACGATGTGTCTGGCATAAAAAAACAGTGTAGAGTCAACCTTGTCTCAAACCATGTGACTAACAACATGGGCGGTTGAAACCTAATTGCTACATGCCATGTTCAGGTTGAACACACCATGTAGTCTTGTTCTATGTGAACTGAGTGGTTTAGTCATGCAGAGGAGCCCAGGTAGTGGAAGATGATTCAAGTACACATCGTGTCCTTGGGAGGAACATGCATTGTGTTGGGGTGTTACATGACCAGTTTTGGTAGATGTACACATCAATGTAAATCATAAGGGAACACTCTGTGTAGGGGTTATACACGCCATGTATCCATGTTTTGAAGGCCATGAATGCTTTCTTTATCCTATTCTTTTATTACTTTTCTGAGTTTTAGTCCTTGATAATCTTTATCTAAGGCGTGTGCTTGATATTGTAGAGTCATTCCAAAGAGACCTCCTCCAGTTGTATGCCAGATATAGGGAAGTGACATGGCATCGAACTTGGATGATCAGGGACTACCAGTAGATACTCTCATCATGCCCATGTTTGCAACAATCGTTATCCCAGATATAGGTGTTGATGCGCATTTCTGAGGGGGATTCATGAGGTATATGCAGACCTTTAGGGGAGTGCCGCATCTTGACCCATCTATGGAAGAGTTTATGTGGGTTTTCCAGTAGCAGTATACTCCCACTTTTTTAGGGGTAGAGGACCACATGGTACTATGTCATGGTTATGAGCAATATTATATATCTTCGAGCATCAGGAGACGCCTCTATAGCTGTGGGTGATGCTAACTACATACATTCTTCGGGATTCCACCAAGAGATGGTGGAATGTGATCTCACAGGCGGGACACTAGCAGGTTATGGCTTGGGATGATATCCAGCATGCCTTCTATGATTTCATCAACCCAGAGACCTTGTGGGATGACCGAGCTCGAGGGTTCATGAGTTTGGAGCAAGGTACTCTCTCAGTCATATAGTATTTTTCTCTCTTCACATAACTACAGTGATTCACACCCATTCTAGGGGGTGATTATTTATTCCTTGTGAGGAAGTATGAGGATGGACTTATGCATAACATCTGATCTCAGGTGAGCATCATTAGGTTGACTTCCATAACCTCTATAGTCAACTAGGTGTTGATAAAAAAGTGAAATCTGAGGGATTCTAGAGTGGTGCGCCAGGGAGGCTCGACATCTAGAGGTTGTACCCTTCTGATTGATAGCAGGATGTGCCGCAATGAGTCTATGCGTGGAGACCCGATGAGAACGGATAATCCTTCAATTAACCATGAGGTATGATACTAGTATAGTAAGAGCGAGCATATGAGGCCACATTGCATGAGGGACCTAGTTGAGTGCCGATATTGTGTTAAGATGGGTTATCTTCAGCATTTCTGTCAGTTTTCTTCACCAGTAGCTAGTTATAGGGGTTCTTCTATGACTCCATGTTTAGAAGAAGGACCAGTAGTTTCTCATCAGTCTAGGAACTAATGTTTCTATGGCCATTTTGACCGAGATGGAAGTCATGGATATGGTATCTAGTCTCCATGTTTTTTGCAAAAAATATGGTTGATTGGCTCTAGGATCTCAGTCATCTTCACAGGGTGGTAGCGCAGGTAAGGCTTTTGCGATAGAGCAGATCCAGCCGAAGCAGCATCCCGAACCATATAAAGTTAATGGTACGATTCTAGAGGCCTCGATGTTAGAGTATTCATTTTATGATATAGGGGATTATCATAGTTTCATATCTATTTCTATTCTGGAGATCATTGGGATCTATATATTTACTTCTGTTGATATCTTGATTCTAGACACTCTATTGGGAACTATAACAACTAGAGTGTGTTAGTGCAAGGAGTTCCCTCTTGAGGTTTGTGGGTGTCACTTCTTATGGAACCTTTATGTATTAGAGATGAAAGGATATGACAATATTCTCATAATGGACTGGTTAGTTTCCTTGCAGGATGTTGTCAATTTCTATCACTGTATGGTGAGTTTCATGTCACTAGAGGGAAGATCGTTTCTTTATAAGGATGAATTGGATGTCTAGTTGAGCAGAGCAGGACCCGATCATCATTGGTTGGGAGGTGTTATAGCCCAGATTGCAGGATTGTATCTAGATGACCTAAGAACTTAATAGTTGGACTTCTCTCTATGGGGGGATCTTTTCAGGGATGTATTCCTAGAATACTTTTATGGGTTTCATATAGTGTGATAGGTTGCCTTTTCTATTGATCATGGTCTAGTGACTGCACCGATGTCCATTCCTCCTTATTGGATGACTACACAAGACTTATAAGAGCTCAAGAAGTAGTTAGATGAGTTGTAGGCAAAGGGTTTCATCCAACCCAATACTTCTCTCTGGGGATTTCCTGCCCTATTTCCAAATAAAGTAGACAGTACCCTCAGAATTTTTGAGGATTATCGGAAGTTGAACCAATTGGGGGGTCAAGAACCGATATCCCTTGCTGAGGATTGATGATCTCTTTGATCAGCTTCGAGGAACCCAGGTTTTCTCAAAGACTAACATGAGGTCCCATTATCATCAGTTACACATTAGACCATCTGATATACCTATTATAGACTTTCAGAGTTGGTATGGTCTATAAGTGAATGTGGTTATTCCATTCGGTCTAACGAACGCACCTGCAGTTTTCATGGAACTGATGAACAAATTTTTCCATCCATACATGGAGTATTTCTTTGTTTTTTTTCAAGGATGATAACTAGGTGTACTCTCACACTCGAAACAACCATTCTAACCATCTTGAGATCATTTTGAGTACACTTAGAGATCCTCACATATATGCTATGCTCTCAAAATTCAAGTCTTGGATGGACTAGATTCACTTCTTCGGTCATGTTACCTCAGATATTAGAGTATCAGTTGAGCCAATGAAAATGAGAGCAGTAGTTTCCAAGGAGCTTACGAAGAACGTCTTTGAGGTATGAAGTTTCATAGGGATGGATGGTTATGACAGATGATTTATACAGGACATTTCAGGCTTAGCAGCACCCCTGATGGGCCTGACTAAGTAGGGTGTGAAGTACTCTTGGAAAAATTCTTGTGAGTCATCATTTCAAAAGTAAAAGGGATGTATACTTCAGAACCGATACTAGTTTCTCTAGATCCAGGAAGAGATATACTGTTTAATGTGATGCATCATGTATTGGGATAAGAGAAGTGATTATGAAGGGGGAATTCATCATTTCATATGGGTCTCGACAGTTGATGCCACATGGGAATAATTACCAAACACACGATCTTGTGTTTGCGGCAGTTGTTAATGATTTACTAAGTTGGATAAATTATCTGTTGTGAGAGAATTTTTTGGTTTTCACCATCCAAAAAAGACTAAAGTACATCTTCACTCAGCGTTATATGAATTTGAGATAATGAAGGTAGGTTGAGTAACTTATGTACTTTGACTTTGAGCTCGCATATATTCTTGGGAAATGCAACACAGTGGCTGCTGTGTTGAGAAATGAGGACTCAGATATAGGTAGTTCATGAGGATAGTAGTTAGTGGTAGCTTATGGATATGTTCTCTAAGATGAATTTGGAGGTTCATGAAAGACGGTGACAAACATTTCTTTCTTTTGTAACTCTTACCTCTACTCTTCTTGAGCGAGTGAGAATGAGGAACCCATTAGATGTTGAATGCCTATCCTGTAGGAGTGTGTGCTGGGAGAGGACCCTATTTCTGGATGGATTTTGGGTGGGTATGAGATCTTGCTCTTCCATGGATGAATATGGGTGTTAGTAGACATATGTGAGGAGCTGATGTTGGATTTTCATTTTTTTAGTTTGGGTTGTTCATCCTGGTGTTACCAAGATGTATCGAGATCTAAACCGCCAGTATTGGTGGCCATGTATGAAGAATGATGTTGCTAGTTTTGTGATGCGGTGTTCCACCTATCAGTATGTGAAGGCAGAGCATCAGCAACCATCATAGATTTTTCAATAGTTAACAATTACCGAGAGGAAGTGGAATGACGTCGTGATGGACTTTGTGACAGGTTTATAGAGTTCACCTTGAAATAATGATGCAGACTGGGTTATCATTGAAAGACACATGATGGTTGCACATTTCTTACCAATTAAGGATACCATCAGTGTCGAGGAGCTGGGATGGTTGTACATCCAAGATATTGTGCATTTACATGGGGTTCTGTACTCTATCATTTCAGATAGGGACACATGTTTTACTTCTCAGGTCAAGAAGGGAATATAGGAGGATTTTGGTACACATTTACTTCAGAGTATATCTTACCATCCCCAAACAGATGTCCAGTCTGAGCGTACAATACAAGTGCTAGAGGACATGCTTCGAGCATGCGTCCTAGATTTTGGAGGTTCTTGGGAGAATCACATACATATGCTAGATTTTTCATATAATAATAGTTTTTGAGAAACTATATAGATGGAACCTTATAAGGCTTGGTATGATAGGCCATGCCGATCACCCCTATGATGGGTGGAGGTAAGAGAGGTAGTTGTGCTGGGAAATCATCTTGTCCAGGATACCACAGAACATATAGAGATGATTCAGAAGAGGTTGAATACTACACAGTCACAATAAATGTCTTAAGATGATTGACAGAGAAGACTTCTAGAGTTCTTGTTTAGAGATCTGGTTTTTCAATGTGTCACAATGAGTTTGGGATACAAAAGGATCTGGAGATAGGGTAAGCTTCCACCGAGATACGTCAGGCCATTTGAGGTGTTGGGGAGAGTCTGGATGATTCCCTATCGGTTGTAGTTACCTCAGAAGTACCGAGCTATGCACAACATCTTCCACATTTCCCTGCAATGATGTTACTTCTCAGACCCGTATCATGTTTTTAAACCAGAGGAGATTCTTTTGGAGGTGGACACATTGTTCATGGAGCATCCTATTCGGATTGTTGATCATAGCGTGTATGTTCTCTATGGACAGTTTATTCCTCTAATACAGGTGCTATGGCAGGAAGAGAGAGTACATGACGAGACATGGGTGTGGGAGACCAATGTACGATCGTAGTGTCCAAAGCTATTCGAGGATTCATCTTCACCGCCTAGTTAGGGATATTCCGGGATTAATTTCATTAAGGGGAGAACATGGTATGAAGCAAATCTTTTTTTTTTCAGTTATTTATCTTGTTTTTCTGGTGTTTTTGAGAAAAGTGGTGTTTCTAGATATTTATGGATTACACATTGTGTACTTAGGAGTACACGCTTTGTACCTAGTTGTCACGGGTAGCTATTTATTGGATGTGTAATGCCTGTGTACATGGCCATGTGGGGTGGCCTAGAGACCACCTAAAGCAGGGCCTGATAAAGGAATAAACAATCCTGGTATTTTTAAATTACACACCATGTATTTTTATTTTTAATTTTTATATCGCACCGGACCACATCTCATTTACTGAAATATATTTTTCTTTCTTCATCTCGTCTTGGAGCGATTGAAGATTGATGATTCTTCTCTAAGCCCTTGATCTACCATTTGTGCTTTGAATCGAACACCGTCAGTTTCATTGGAATGGCATTAGGGATTTTTTACTTCTTCTAGATCATATTCTCTTCATTTATCTTCTATTGTGAGAGAATCTTGGGTGAGATTTCTGGACGTTTGTGTAGATATACAACATTCTAGGCCAATTTAGAGGCTGATATTCGACTTTATCGATCGTACAACATAGATGTAGGTGGTTTGTTCCTTTCTATTGTTTTTTATTGAATTATACATTCTAAATTTCAAAATACTCTAGTTTAGGGTATTGCATGTTTATGTAATTTAACCCGATTAATGTCTACTATGATTTGTTTGCTTGAGTATTCATGATGGATTTAGAATAGGGTTTAATTACCATTCTAGGGATGTGTTTTCCCAGGTTTGATCTAATATTGGTCATCTGGTCTAGTTTTTCTTATTATACTTCTTTTTTTCCAAGCCTAGTTTTGTTATGATGGAGTGATAATTTCTGATATGCTTGTGGTATTCATTCTACTTGTTTAGCTATGTAGTATATTGATATTAATTTGGATATTGAAAATTGTTTATGCATGATTGAATTACATAGGGTTGTGGGAACCTGGTGTTTTTAGACCATAGGGGGAATGAATACTGAGGGCTTCCCTAGAGTGTTTGTCTTATTTTCTACGTTGTGAGACCAGAGGGGGACAGACTTTTGTGTTCCCTTAGAGTCTCTGTAGTTCCATGTTATGAGACCACAAGGGGAATTGGATGTTTACTGCTTCCTAAAAGTGTCTATAGTTACTGTTATGAGACCACATGTGGAATTGATGGTGAGTGCTTCATCAGAGATTTTTTGCTAATCTGAACCAGCATGATTAGATAGTGAGAACTTCCCAGATGGTTACCTGTGTTTGGATGGTTGACTAATTAGATAAATTTAAATTAATATAATTTAATATTTAGGATTGTTTACTTTTGAGTACTTCCTTATTTATTTTTTCATATAGCATATAGAGTGCTATATATGTATTAACTGACTCATAGGCACATATCTCTGGGTGGTTTCTTACTGGGATTCATCTCACACCCTATTTGTGTCAGGATTTTGGGACCAAAAAAGATTATATTTTTTCATGTATAGATAAGGTCAATCATTCTTCTAATTCAGGTACATGATTGTTGTGGAGTTGGAGAGCATGTGACTATTCTTAGGCTTGCGATGTTGTTGGATTAGATTACTTGTTTTTTCCTTATACATGGTTTTGTACTATATTCTAGCTTTATGAATTGTTTGGATGATTTCATGGAAATATGAATCTTGTATCTATTTTATATGGGATCTAGTTGTGTAAGAACACAAATCTTCTTTTTAGGTATGTTTTTTCTTTTCAGGTCATTTTTGAGAAAAAGTTGAAATTATGAAATTTTTTGAAGTACACGCCATGGAAGCAGTTACCACAGGTAGCAGGGTGCTAGCCATGTAGCAGCCATGCACACCACCGTGTGGGGGTAACTTGGAGGCTGCATAAAGTGGATTACGGAAATGGTGAGTACAGGCTGTGTACTTCAAACGCACCCGTTGGGTACATTCTTTTTTTCTATAAACTCACTAGGGTCACATCTAATCTCCAGAACTATCTTCTTCTAGGTTTTCTTTATCCGAGTTTGGTGGTTTGTGCCTTTTTATTGAATTTCTTTGACTAGTATGTGTAAATATTCCCAATACCCTTGAACTAGGTATTGTGCATTTATCATTTTACCACTTTTGATTTCCTTCCATGCTTGTATGATTGTGTAGAGGTTAATTGGATATGAATAGGGTTGATTTCTATGCTTTGGATGTGTTGACCTTGTACCTTATATTTACGACCATTGGTCCTGCATAGACTTTTGGCCGCCTTGAATGTTTTACATTCTTGTTGCTATAGGGTAGAGAGTTTGTATTCTGACATGCTTAATATGCTATAGAATGTTTATCCAAGTAGTTCATTAGGTTTACTTTGGCCATATTTCACTTCTATGCTCATTGACCTACACAGGGCCGTTAGAACCTGGTGTAGTGGACTATAATGAGAATTGACCGAGTGAGCTTCCTCAGAGAGTATTTAGTCACATTAGGCTATAAGGGGGATTGACCAAGAGAGCTTCCTCCAAGAGCCTTGGAACACTTGGGGATATATGGGGAATTGACCGAGTGAGCTTCCTCAAAGAGTCCTTGACTACTTTATACTTAAGGGGAATTGACCGTGTGAGCATCTTCAGAGAGTCTATGAATTTCATGAAAGACTTTAGGCTATGAGGTGAATTGACCGAGTGGGTTTCCTCAGAGTTTCCTTGACCTTGGGTATATAGGGGAATTGACTGTGTGATCTTCCTCAGAGAGTCCTTTAATACATTAGACTATAAGGGGAATTGACTGAGTGAGCATTCTTAGAGAGTCTGGTTTTACCATTGACTATAAAGGGAATTGATAGTGAGTGCTTCCTCGGAGAGTCTTTTTATATTCTTATAACTGAACTAGATGGGATAGGATGTGTTCACTTCCCTGAGGGTTATTATTCTTGATTAATTGTTTTCGATATGTGGAATTAATTTTACTAACTAATTTCTTGTTTACAGATTCTATACATTTACCTACCATATATTCACTGACTGTTAGGAACAAGTCTTTGGGTGGTTGCCTATAGGGATTTAGTATGATACCCTGTTTGGGCGATGATTTTGAGCCAAAACAGATTATATTTCTTGCAGGTGTATACAAGGGCAAGTACCCTTCTACTTCAGGAACATGACTTGTTGTGGAGCTGGAGAGCATGGGACCAAGTAGAGGTTTGCATTGATGTCGAGCTATTATTTGTTTTCCTTTTTTTCTTTGGTTTAGTATCATTTTCATTCCATCATTGTGACTTGTTTGGATGCTTTTCTAGACACATGTTACCATGCATCATTTTTATATGTGCTTCAGTTTGTTATTCCATTCTTCTGCTATTATTATTGTTAGTATATTTACTGCTTCCACTATTGTGTATTTGTTTCCCTTCCATTGTGTCACTCTGCCTATGTTTTCATAGTTTCCCCACCATCACATATAAGGCCATCACTGCTAGTCGGTAGCCTTTGGCATTTGGGGAAATGCACTTGAGGCCATGTGACCAACTGGGTATGGGGAGCCTCTGGGTGGCTTCCAGAACTGAGAAGTTAAAAAGTGTTATCAGAGGAATTATTTTCACTTGACTTAATGTTTGGAGCCTATATATAGGGATAGGAAGGAATATGTACATGGTAATAAGATGTTCTCAGAAGTAGCTAACCCATTTATAGGGAATAGCCAATCTACCTCATTTAATTTCATTTTTTTATATTTTTGTAATTAATACAGTTTATTTTATTTCAACTTGAGTGATTCATGTGATTTGTGTTGTTGTTGTTGATGTTAGTGAGGTTATATTGCAGTTGTAACATGATGAGATGAGGTTATTCCTTCTCATGAATCATATAGGCACTTTCTATGGATCACATGTCATGCATTCTTGTAAATCCATATAGGGTGATTTAGAAATTTCATGTTGTTGTGATAGGTGTTGTGCTAGATATGCATGCTGTTGTGATAGTTAGCATGACAAAAATACCTGTTGATTGCAAGGGTATTGTTGTGTAAGGTTTTGTTTGAATGATCTCCAAATTTTGGTTCTTGAGGTGTTATGGGACCTCATGGACCGGAATTTGGTTGATCATTTCCTTTTTTCTAGGTTATAACATGTATTAGATGCAACACTTTGATTCTCAGGGGGTATGGGCCCTCAAGGATCGGATTTGTCACTTTCAATGTTCATTTCAGTGTTTTTATGGGTTTCGAATTTGTTTAAGAAGCTTACTATACATAAAAACCTAGAATACATGCTGTGTAATGTTAAGTACACGCCACATGTTCTTCTGTTCGGGAAGATACTGTTTTTCATAAGTATAAACCGTTTACATTATGTACACACCGTGTGGTCTCTAACAATGTCATAGACCATGTGGGAAGAGACACAGGATGTGGAATGTCTAATGGGAACACACCGTGTACTAGTAAAACATGTCGTGTAGTGTTGAAACTATGTCCGCCTGTGTAACTAACAACACAGATGTATAAACCTAAATTTATACATGCCATGTCAAGATGGAACACATTGTGTATTTTGACCCAGGTACTGACCATGTCCAAAACAACACGGGTCAATGTTATCTTTTCACATACACACCATTTCCACCTTTAACATGTCGTGTAGTGTGATCTGTGTGTTAGGCCATGTCACTAACAACATGGGCTAGGTGAAGCTTTTATAGTACACATTGTGTCTACTTTGAACCCACATTTTAGTCTTGTCTTAGGAGATCCATGTGGCTTAACCGTGTTTAATGACACGGGTAGGGAAGGATGATTCAAGTACACATCGTGTGTTAAGACAACACTCTATGTGTTTGGGGTGTTACATGACCAGTTTAGGCTGGATTACATGCCAATGTAAATGACTTAAGATAACACGCTGTGTAGGAATTGTACACGTTGTGTAGTCATGTTTTGTAAAACATGAGTGCTTTCTTTCTCATGTTACCTTCTTACACTTCTATTTTTCAGGTCATGTTAATCTTGATCTAAGGTGTGCACTTGACCTTGCATAGTCAGGCCACCGAGACATCCTCCGGTTGTACACCAGTTGCCAGACAATGATCTAGCACCGAACATGGCCAATCAGGGACTACCTGAAGATCCTCCAATCATTCCAGTCCTGGCACAAACTGTTATACCTAACATAGGTGAAGATACATAGATCATAGATGGATTTTTGAGGATGATGTAATCCTTTCAGGGAGCACTACCTCCTGCCTCATCGATGTAAAAACTGATGTAGGTCTTTTAGTAGCATCCTCCCACTTTCTCAAGGGATGGAGGACCCCAGGCTGCAGAGTCATGGCTAGAATCCACATTGATAATTTTCGTGCATCTGGAGATACCTCCAGATAAGAGGGTGAAACTCACTACGTATATGCTTCGAGACTCCTCCAAGAGGTGGTGGGATGTGATCTCAGAGGTGGGATTCCAATAGAATATGACTTTGGATGAGTTTTGTTGCATCTTCTATGATTACATCTATCCGGGGACCGTGAGGGATGATCGATTTTGAGTGTTCATTAGTCTGGAGCTGGGTACTCTTACTGTTATGGAGTATTCCTCTTACTTCACAGATCTGTATCATTTCACACCAATTCCAGGAGGTGATGAGTTGTTACTTGCATGGAATTTTGAAGATGTCTTGAGGCACGACATCTGATATCAGGTGAACATCTTATGGTTGACTTTGATATCCTCTATCGTCAAAAAGGAACTGATCACCAAGCGCAATCTGAGGGATTCTGGAGCTTTGAGCTAGGGCGCTTCGACATCTGTCATTACTACTCCTCCATATTCTAGCAGGAAGCGCAATAGGGAGACTGCATGAGTAGATCATAGTAGGGGGATTGCATCTTCTGGTAGCCAGGTGGTGTGGTACCAGTGCAGGAAGAGCGTGCATATGAGGCCACGTTGCATGAAGGAACTAGTGGAGTACCGATCGTGTGACAAGATAGGTCACCTTCAGTGCTTTTATTAGTTCTTCTCACCAGTAGAAGGTGAAAAGTGTTTATCTATGACCTCACGTTCAGGAGAAGCACCTCTAGTTTATAACCATTCTGGGAACTGGAGTTCTTCTGGTCATTCAGGCCGAGGTGGAGGTCAGGGTCATGGTAGCCAATCACACAATTTTCAACGACATCATGGTGGATCAGCATATAGTGGTCTGGCAGGGTCATCAGGCTCCACTACAAGACAAAATTTTGTTGAGGAGGAAACCCAGTAAGAGCAGGTTCCCAGACCCTCTACCATTTGAGCTACAATCTTAGTAGCCTGAGTTTTAACTTTTTCACTTTTCAAAACATGGGATTCCCATTTCATTTTATCTATTGATGTCATGGAGAGCCTTGTTTTTTCATCTTTTCATATACTGATATCTTGATTCTAGACACACCATTGGGAACTAGAACGACTAGTGTTCATCAGTGCAGAGTGTGCACTCTATAGGTTAGTGGGTGTCACTTCATATGAGATCTCTATTTCCTATAGAAGACAAGCTATGATTTCATTCATGGAATGGACTGGTTAGTTCAATTGTAGGAAGTCGTCAACTATTCTCACCGTAGGGTGAGTTTCGAGTCACTATAAGGTGACTCTTTCTTCTTAAGGGAAAATGGGATGTCCAGGTGAGCAGAGCAGTACCCAAGCATCATGGGTTTGGAGGAGTTATAGCCTTAGATTTCTAGTCTATATCTGGATGACCAGGGGACATCACCATTACACTTTCCTCCAGTGGTGGATCATTTTAGAGATGTCTTTCTAGAGGACTTTTTAGATTTTCCTCCAGAGTGTGAGGTAGAATTTTCTGTTGAGTTTGTCCCAGGAGAGGAACCAGTGTCTATTTATCCTTATAGGATGGCTACACCTGAGTTTCAAGAGCTCAAGAAGTAGTTGGAGGAGTTGTAGGAAAATGTTTTCATTCGACCCAATACTTCTCATTGGGTTTGGCCTGTCCTGTTTATGAAGAAGGAATATGGTACCCTCAGGCTTTGTGTGGACTATCAGAAGTTGAACAAGTTGATAGTCAAGAATCGAAATTCCCTACCCATGATTGATGATCTCTTTAATCAGCTTCGATGAGCCGAAGTGTTTTCAAATATTGACTTGAGATCCGGTTACCATCAGTTTCATGGTATACAATTTGATTTACCTCTCATGTCCTTCAAGAGTAGATATGTTTTATACGAGTATGTTGTTATGCCATTCAGACTCATGAATGCACCTGCAGTTTTCATGGCACTGATGAACCGAGTGTTCCATCCGTACCTGGATTCCTTCATGGTGATTTTTGTGGATGATATCTTGGTGTACTCTCACACTCGACATGACCATGCCACCCATCTTGAGATCATTGTGATTACACTGAGAGAGCATCAATTATTTTCAATTCTCTCAAAATGCCACTTCTGGATGGATCCTATTCACTACTTAGGTCATGTTATCTCAGAGATAGGAGTATCAGTAGACCCAGATAAAGTGAGGGTAGTAGTTTCCTAGGAGAGTCCGAAGAACTTCATTGAGGTGCAGAGTTTTCTAGGGCTAGTTGGACACGACAAAAATTTCATATAGGACTTTTCATGCTTAGTCGCACCACTGACGTGTTTGACTAAGAAGGTTGAAAAGATCCTATGGTCAGATTTTTTTGGGTCAACCTTTCATGAGATAAAAGGGAGGTTGAATTTAGCATCGATACTAGTCTTTCCAGATCCTAGAAAGAGCTATACTGTGTACTGTTATGCATGAAGTATCAGGCGGGGATATGTGCTAATGCACGGAGATGGATTTGTTGCGTAAGGGTCCCGACAATTGTGGATGCATGAGAGGAATTACCAAACATGTGATCTCGAGTTGGCTATAGTTGTTCATGAATAATACTATTGGAGAAATTATCTTTTAGGAGAGAAAATTGTGGTTTTCACCGACCACAAGAGTCTCAAGTACATTTTTACTCTACATGATCTGAATTTGAGACATCAAACGTGGGTTAAGTACCTTCAGTCCTTTAACATTGAGCTTGCCTATACACCTAGGAATGGCAACACAGTGGTTATTGTGTTGAGTTGAAGGACTCTGATATAAGAAGTTTAGGATTCTAGCTATGAGTGGAAGCTTATTGATCTATTCTCTAAGATGCCTTTGTATGTGCATGACAATCAGGGGCAGACGTTTCTTTTTTACTATGGTTGTTACCTCTAGTCTTCTTGATCGAGTTCGAATGAAGAAGCTATCAGATTCATAAGGCATAGTCATATGGGAGAGTGCGTCAAGGGAGGAACCTATTACTAGATGGAAAGTAGGAGGAGATGAGATCTTGTGTTTCCAGGGGCATATATGGGTTCCTGTAGATATATGTGATGAGATTTTGTGGGATTTTCATTCCTCAGTTTGGATAGTTCATCCTACTGTCACCAAGATGTATTGTGATCTACACCATCAGTATTGGTGGCCAGGTATGAAGATGGATATTGCTGGTTTCGTCATGAGTTGTTCCACCTGTTAGATGGGGAAGGCAGAGCATCAGTGTCCAGTAGGGCTTTTACAACAGTTACCCATTCCCAAGTAGAAGTGGAATGACGTCGTGATGGATTTTGTAATAGTATTACCGAGTTTGCCTTGAGGGAATGATGCTATTTGTGTTGTCATTTATAGAATCGTGAAGGTTTACCACTTCTTTATGATCAAGGAGACCTTCAGTGTTGATGATTTGTGACGGTTGTACATCCGTGAGATTGTACGTCGGCATGGAGTTCCACACTCCATTGTTTCAGACATGGATTCCCATTTTACTTCTCGAGTCTGGCAAGGGATTCAGAAGGATTAGGGTACACATGTACTTTTGAGTACAGCTTATCACCCCCAGATAGATGTCTAGTACAAGCGTACGATTCAAGTGTTTATGGACATGCTCAGAGCATGAATCCTGGATTTTGGAGGTTCTTGGGAGAAGCTTATACCTCTTGTGGAGTTTTCCTACAATAATAGTTTTCAAGCAACTATTTAGATGGGACCTTTTGAGCCTTTGTACAGTAGGCCATGAAAATTACCCTTATGCTTGTGGGAGGCCGGAGAGGCAGCTTTACTGGGACCTCATCTTGTCTAGGAGACTACTGAGCAGATAGAGTTGATTTGGAAGAAGATGTCTACTACACAGACTCAATAGAAGTCTTTTGCAGATCAACAGAGACGATCTCTGGAGTTTGAGGTCGGGGATCGTGTTTTCCTACATGTCACATCGAGGTTGGTACACAGGAGGATTAAGAGACAGGGTAAGCTTTCACCGTGGTAAATCGAACCATTTGATGTTTTGGAGAAAGTTGGGATTGTTGCTTATCAGTTGCAGTTACCCCAAAGGTACTGATCTATGCATGGTTTTTTTTATGTTTCTCAGCTCCGATGTTTCTTTTCTAACTCGTCTCATGTCTTTCAACCTGAGGAGGTTTAGCTTGAAGTGGATGCATCATTCGAGGAGCACCCTATCTAGATTTTTTACCACAATACAACGGTTCTCCATGTCTGGTCTATTCCTATGGTATGAGTGATGTGGTAGCATGGGTGGGTGCATGACAAGACTTGGTAGAGGGAGTCCGATTTACAAGCACAGTGGCAGGAACTATTCGAGGTTTCTTCTTCTACAATGCACTAGGTAAATTCAGGGACAAATTTCATTAAGGGGGTACGTTTGTAAGAACCATGATCTTTTTTTCAGTTTTTTTCCTTTTCAGGTCATTTTTGATAAAAAGAAGAAATTATGGAAATTTTTGAAGTACACGTCATGTACTTAATGAGTACACACCATACCCTCAGTTAACCCCGGTAGCTGGGTGCTAGCAGTGTAGCAGCCTTGCACACGGCCATGTGGGGGTGACTTGGAGGCTGCCTAAAGCGGATTATTGAAATGGTGAGTACACACTATGTACTTTCATTTTTTTTCATTAAATGCACTAGGGTCACGTCTAATATCCAGAACCATCTTCTTCTAGGTTTTGTTCATCCAAGAGACCCCATACGGCCGTGATCCTTCTCCAAGCCCCTGAGCCGCCATCCAATCTCCGATTTGACCACTACCAATTATGTTGGGATCACCATGGTATGTTCTCTCATATGATTGATCTACATTTCCTGTTTTCTCTTCTTCCTCAAATTATCCTTTGTTGAAAGCTTTAATCGTTTCTGTAGATCTACCACGTTCTAGGTCGTTCCAAGGGCTGACGCCAAAGTATATCAATCTCACAACGCCAAGGTTCATGGTTTGTGCCTTTCTATTGAATGTCTTTGAGTATTATGTGAAATTATTTCCAATACCCTTGAACGGGGTATTATGCGTGTACCATTTTACCGCTGTTGATTTCCTTCCACGCTTGTACGGTTGTGTAGTGGTTAATTGAATATGAATAGGGTTTATTGCTATGATTTGGATGTGTTTCTCATGCATGTTCTATTTATGACCATTGGTCCTTATTGGCCTTTTGGTCGCCTTGCCTATTTTCCATGCCTATTGCTGTAGGTTGGAGAGTTTGTATTCTGACAAGATGGATATGCTACAGACTGGATAGCCAAGTACATATGTAGGTTTACTTTGTCCATATCACATTGCTATGCTCGTTGACCTAAACTGGGTCGTGAGAACCTAGTGTTGTAGACTATAATGGAAATTGACTGAGTGAGGTTCCTCAAAGAGTCTTTATGCACTTTAGGCCATAAGGGGGATTGATCGAGTGAGCTTCCTTTGAGAGCTTAGGACCACTTAGCGCTATAACGGGAATTGACCAAGTGAGCATCCTCAGAGAGTCCTTGAATGATTTAGTCTATAAGTGGAATTGACAGAGTGAGATTCCTCAGAGGGTATTTGAATAACCTGAATGACTTTGGGCTATGAGGGGAATTGAACAGGTGAGCATCTTCAAAGAGGCATTGGCCTTGGGTCTATAAGGGGAATTTACCATGTGAGCTTCCTTAGTGAGTCCCTGACTACCTTAGACTATAAGGGGAATTGACTGAGTGAGATTCCTCAGAGAGTCTTGTTTTACCTTTGAATATAAGGGAAATTAAATGTGAGCGCTTCTTTCGAGAGTCTTTATATATTATTATAAATGAACAAGTGGGATCGGCTATGTACACTTTCTAGAGGGTTATTGTGCTTGATTAGTTGTTTTTGATATGTGGAATTATTTCTGCTAAGTAATTTCTTGTTTACTGCTTCTGTAATTTTACCTTCCATAAATTCCCTTACTATTGGCCACATATCTTTGTGTGGTTGCCTATTGGGATTTAGTCTCACACCATGTTTGGTCCATGATTTTGGGACCAAATTGATTATATTACTACAAGTACAGACGAGGGAATGTGCCCTTCTACTTCAGGTACATGTCTTTATGTGGATCTGGAGAGCACGGGACCAAGCTGAGGCTTGTGATGCTGATGTGCTTTTATATATTTTACTTTTGTAATTTGGTTTAGTACCATTTGTATTTCATCATTGTGATTTGTTTGGCTGATTTCCTAGACACATGTTACCATGCATCATTTTTATATGTTTTTAGTTGTTTCTTATTCCAGTCATCCGCTATTACTATTGTTGGGATTTTTATTGCTTTCACTATGGTGTATTTGTTTCCCTTCTACTGTGTTACTCTGCCGATGAGGGCATAGGTTCCCCACCATCACATCCAAGTCCCTCACTACTAATCGGTAGCCTCTGGTTCTTGGGGAAATGCGCTTGAGGCCATGTGACGAACCGGGTATGGGGTGGCTCTAGGTGGCTTCTAGAACCAGGATGTTACAAGTTGTTTATTAACTATTAGCCTTCCACCATTTTCTGTTGTATGGTATTATAACTGGTTCCACTATTGTTATCTGTTTATTTATGCGGTGTTACCCTGTCAATGAGGGAATAGTCTCACCAATATCACGACCATGGAACTCTATTCTATTCAAAAACCTCTAGCGTTTGGGGAAATGCGCTTGAGTCCATGTGACCAACCAAGTACGGGGCAGCCCGGGGCAGCACCCAGAAGCGGGACATTACATATGCAAAAATGATCAATTCTTTTCCCATTTGATGGATGTCATGATGGATTTAGGGGATGATATTAACATAACAAAATATAAATATATATATGATACCATATTTAATTTTTTATCATTGTTGATGATTATTTTATGATAATCAAAGAAGAAATAAAATAGAAACACTTAAATAAAAATGATACCTATTCTTCCAGCAATTTCCTTTGATTATCACATTAATACCACCATGGAGGGTGTTCTACCACAAATAAGGCCTATATAATTTGAGGAGGGATTACATGAAGGTATATATATATATTTTTTGTATTATCCAATTTTGGTTTTAAGTGTCATGAAATGATAATAAGTTGTTCTTTCTCAATAGAGGGGAGTGACACTCATAGAAAATTTTAAAGTATTAAATTAATATAAATTAATTTTTTATTTAAAATGGATCCAAATTGAGTTATGGGGAATATAGGATTAGGATGGGTCTAAATCATTTAAAAAATTAATATTATAAGGTTTTTATGATTTTCTTGATCCTTATCTATTTTTTAACCCTTATTTTACCATTTTAACTCTTTCCATGTTATCATGTAATTTAAACATCGAGGATTAATATAATTACCATTATATGAAAAATGACCAATAAATGAGTCATTTATGAAATTTTATGACTTATCCAAGTTAGTTTCCAAATGTTCTGTTTTTTCTCAATTTTATAACATTTAATAAAATTTTATTTATTTTAGATTATGATTAGTGTCAGTTTTTAAACTATTCATTAATTGACTTTTTATAAATATCATAAAAATTGATATCTTCAAAAAAATTATTAAACCATCCATATTATTTCAAATTTAGTCAAAAAATTAATGTATGACATCAATTATATTAAATTAAACTTAATTTAATATTTTTAAACCATATATGTGATTATTCCATTAATGAAGTAATTACTGCATCATCATTATGTCACCATTTAATTTTGTTACATTTTTTATAAAAATTATAAATATATTTACATGATGTAGTTAATCATTTATCAATTAAAAATACTGATTATATTTGAACATATCCCTTATATAATCACTAATAAAAATATTTTACTTGTTAAATACAGGAGTGAAAAAACAGACTTTTCTTTGAATAAAATACTATAAATATCTTAATGACATCCATATGGATCAAAGAGCTCACAAAATCCAAAAAATGTTGATTTTGTTCTAAAATAACACATCAAATGAAATTTTTACTGGTGTTACAGTTCATTCATTATATTTTATAATATTATTTTTACACATAATTACATGATTTACCCTAAACAATAGAAAAACTACTATAATTACTAAAGTATATATTCATATTTTCCAAAACTGAAAGGGAACTATTTAATAAATTTTTACCTTTTTATTGAAAATGTGAAATATATTTGTCAAAATTAGAAACAAATGATTGGAAAAATTAATTTTAATTTAATATAGTTGACATATCGAGAAAACAAGTTTTTAAAGTAAATATATCCCAAAGATCAGAATGTTTTTATACCCCATTTCAATATAAAATTTATTATTGTGAACAAAATTGAATTAAATGATAAGAAACTTATAAAATTATGATTTTAAACTATTCAAATATATAATTTAATACTATAAAAATAATTTTGATAAAAGGGATTTTTCAATTAAAAATTAGGATTTTTTTTCAATATTCATCAGAAATGAATCTTATTATAAATATATAAAAAATAAAAAAAATTTAAAAAAGGTAATTTTTATAATCTTATTGAAATTAATAATTTTATTTGGTAAAATATAATTAAAAAAAAATCAAAACAAGATTTAAAATTTGTGTTCCATCAAAAGGCAGAAAATATTAATTTTTAGAAAAATAGTTTTTTTATCCCTAAAATTGGATTTGTTATCATAATATGAATATAAAATACATAATATGAATTTTAAACATTTTGTTTAATATATTTTATTTATATTCCATTAATGTAATCCAATTAGAGTGATTTTAATTTTTTTAAACACACTTATTTGCAAAAAAATAGTTTTTTAGAAAAACATTTTCCCTTATTTTAATAAGGGTTTTAATTTTATTTATAATTTATTTGTCAAAAAAGGGTTAATTATATATATAGTTGTAAACTGTATTGTCATAATTCAATTAATCATTTTTAGTATCTCTATTCTAATGGCAATGTGATAACTAACATATTTAAATAATAATATTTGTTTGTTTGTTTAAGTTTGATGTGGCATATCATGTACACTATCAAACATTGAGTTTCATTAAAAAACATGGGATTTTATAGTATATACACTACATAAAAATAAATTAGTGGTGTATAATTAATAAGTTTTTCATAAATAAAAGTTAGACTAGAAATCCTTTTCTTACTGTAGTAACTATTAAATCGTGATCCCCATAAAAGAATTACATCAATTGAAACGTTGAATATCATGAAATAAAAAAATCATGATATTACTTTCCATAGATAAGTATATAAAATAAAAAAATATTAAGTGGTGAACATAGTGTATATATCATAGAAATAAAAGTGTGATGAGAAAAACCTTACCTTAAGTCATGACATTATTCAAACACATTCTATCCCCCTATATAGTAGGTATACTTTTATTATAAATCTATCATAGAACCATATTCCAATATATAATACCATATTTGATTTTATTATGACTTTATATAACCCATTTGTTAACAATATCTTTTTAATGTTACATTGGGGGTAATAACTGCTTTGTTTTTTGAATACATTATGACTTCTTATTCTTGATCCTCTTACATTTATTATGAAATAATAATTTAAATAATATACAAAATGATGAAAATATCTCATATATTCATTATATAAGTATTTAAAATAACCTGTAAAATATATTAAAATGAAATGGAATACACCATTCATGGAGACGGTAGGCCGCATGTACACATGAACGTTGTTTATGTTTTCCTCTTGTGTTGAAAGAAAGAATGTAAATGACACACAAACACACACACATATATATAATAATTAAAATATAAATATTCCGTAATATATATCATAAAAATGAATAAAATAAACCCTTACTACATTCCATGTAAATTCTCAATGAATCACGTCACATTGAGTGGGCGGTAGTTCACACGTCCACAAACGAAGTTATCATATTCCCACAAAAGAAAGCATGAAAGTATGTGTTGTTTGATAATTATTGAAGCATAAAAAAATCATTAATATCCTAAATGTCATATAAAAATAGTAATTAAATAATTATTCCTAATCCTAAAAGTTGGTAATGGATGGATGAATTATATCAGTTCGTGAGGCGGTAGTCTATAGTACACACGAATGATGAATGCATATCCCATTTGATAGAAGTCCGTGTTTGTGTAGTTAAAACCATTAACATAACAAAAATATTAGTTTAATGGGGATTATGGGGTTATTATATAAAATTGTTATAAGAATAATTGTCGGGGTGGAGAAAGAAAGATAAAAGTGCTTGTTGATGGATGTTACTACTTCTTTGGGTAAATACTTTTGAATTTCACCAAAGGAAAAAACATGAATTGATTTATGCCAAAATAAAGGATTTTACGTTGAGATTAGGGATTTTGAGATATTATTTGGATAGGTTTTAAACAATCTAAATGGTTTTAAATATGTTAATAAGTGAGAGTTGGGATGTTAGTTCCCTTTTATAGTGGTTTGTAAGTGGAATTCTTGAAAATATAAAAGGAAAACAATATTAAGAGATATACCATACATCATGTGATTCAAATAGTGGTGTAGTTTATATAAAGGTGAATATATGGTCAAAATATGGTTAGAAAATGGATTTTCTTTCATTTATCTTGGTTATTAGACCCATTATGTTATTGTTTAACCATTAAGTAAACACATTTGTACATTAATAATTTTAAATAATTATAATTAATTTAAATTGTATTTTTATTAAAAACAATGTTTAATTTACTATAAATTATAAATTATTCAGATTCCAAATATTTAATCAAATTTTCCAAATTTTAAGCAAAGAATCGGTAGAAATTAATTTAAAATTAATATCACATGCAGGATGAGACAATCAGTTTTTAAAGTGAAAATATTCGTAAGTTCAGAATGTTATTATATAAAGATTCAATGTGAAATTAAATTCAAAGAAATTAATTTTATCAATATATATATATATAATTTATCTGATTATTCTTTAAAACCAATTAAAATTAAAATATAACTCTATAAATAAATTAAATGAAAATGATGAATTCCATTAAAATTCAGTATTTTAACTATTAATCAAAAAACCTTCTTATAAAAATAAAAAATAGCCATAAGATAATTTTGAAAATCCACTTTTAAAATAGTTTCACCATTAAATTTCTTTAAAATTACATTCTAAAAAATATATATCTATTTTCATAAAATTGTTTTTTTCTTATCAATTGTCTTGAAAACACATACAATGGATACTAAATAATTGATTGAAGATTATATATATATATATTATATTTAAATCATTTATCAAAATTGTTACATTAAATTTTTGAGGTAAAATATGTGGTATTGGATAAATACAGTTTTGATGAAAAATATTTCTTATATTTCCAAATAGGTTTTATTTTCATTTTTAGTTAATTGGTCACCAAATGATTTTTCTTTTATACATGTGTATACCATGTTTTCATAACATAATTAACCTTAATAATAACCATAAATCTAATGTATATGTGAAATCAATAACAATATTTTAATAATAGTCATATTACATTATTGTTCAGTAAAACCAGGTCTTTCATGTAACACAATAAATCAATAGAACCCGATATTGTGTGTAAAGCAAGCCAAAATATAATTGTATGTACCAAAATTTAATTTATGTTTTCCCTGTATCGTAATCCAAACAAGGCTTTGCATGAAACACCAACCAAACATAGTGATTTCATATATCAGAAGATATATTCAGTGTTTCAAGAAATAAAAAATATCCAAAAATTTAAATTAATTTAAACAAAATATTTCACAAAATCAAGCGGTGTAACATCCTACCACCTTAAAATGAAATTCACCCTCAAAATTAATCTAGTTTATCAAATGTTGACTACTTTAAAGTTATTTTAATATAATAACACATAGTAAAAATGTATATAAAAACTTAATTTATGAATGGAAAGGTTGAACCCAAATAAATAACCTAGGTAACTCATAACTAGGTTTCCATATAAGATAACATAAGTTGTAAGTGAAGAGTATACCAAAAGGGAAATAGTAAATAATTATAGGGATTGATAATGATCATTGATCACTATAAATTGAATGATCAATGGAAAATTAATGGACTCAAAACTATAAATTTATGATGATTTATAAAGCCATTGGCTCTATAGAAAAAAAAGGTATTGGGATAAATATTTTTCAATATAATTTTTCTAGCGTTGTATAATTTTTCACAAGATGATATAATTACTTTCATTCCATTTTATATTCACAATCTCACCTTTTGGTTGCGAATTTATAAATTCCTACTTCATCTCTTATTATAGGGAATGGGGGTGATTTTTTCACACCACATGAACTGATAGATCATGAGATCCATAAATAGAATGATATGTAATTCCATCTACCTTTAGTTAACAACCCAATATTTTTTTGTTATAAATAGTTGTCTAATATCCATAAATTCTCATATGGTGAGATAATACATTAATCTCTAAAAAAAAATCCAAAATTCATCATAGACCATTCAATAAATGTTTAATCTTGTAACCCATCTAAAATATGAAAATAAAAAATGTTAGAAAGAAGGTAATTAAATTTCTCAAAATCAAATTAACATTAATCCATAATTTATCAAAAAGTATTTCTTGGTTGTCACATTCCAATCCCGTGAATACCTATATCATGTATTCTCTTGAAACTTGGTAATAACCTTTATTACAATAAAAAATTATTGAAAACATTAATTATTTCTTATTACAATGTTTAATGTATATATTCCGTAAAGAACAAAATGTTTTATACTTTTTATATGATAACATGGAATACATTTTCAACAAATAAAAAATCTACTCCATTGTAATCAATACTGTAATACTTAATTTATCAATACAAATCTTCTCTTTTTCCATGATAAATAAAATGTCTCAACCTCAGGGACATGTTAAGGGTTACCTTCACTTAATCAAAACACCACCTTTCTATTAAATAACTATATATGTCATCAAAAATATTCAATATATCCTTCAAAATCCTTAATGAAAAAATTATACAAAAAATACTTTTATATTTCATGATTCATATAAAATAATCCTTGAATTCAAAAACATATACACTCCAATCAACCAACTTTATTCTTAAACCATTACTCAAGATTAATTATCTTATTCCTTAATATCGCTTTCCTAGAATATGAAATATGAAATATGAATCATTTCATAGATATCCGCATCCTCGTTCAAATCATTCTTTTTATGTAAATGTAAAAATTACTATTAGAACATCCCATACATTTCACATGTCATTTGTGGTATCTTTATCTTTAGTAGTATAACCAATACTTATACCACCTTCATGATTCTCTTTTTGAGATTTAAAATAAGTTCAAAAATGTTACTAATTCCCATTCATTCCACCTTTGAAATATTTATTGTTAACCCATGTCCTTCTAGGTCCCAGTATTTACTAAGACCAGAATGAATTGTGTGAGTGATTATTATCATAGTAGAAAACCACATAAAAATGGAAAATTATATATAGGATTCCAAAATAATGATTTTTTAAATATATGAAACCTTATTCTTATAATTATATATATATGGAATAAACGTTTGAAATATCCCTAGGTATCTAACCAAAATTTTCTCATCCTTGTTTTTATTGTAACACCCTGAAATTATAAATTAAGAAAATTGTATTTGATAGAATGCATCACACACATCACAAAGCACGTGAGAGAATATAATTTCACAATAAGTTATAGTTTATTTATTATTTTAAATTGATTCAATATATTATAAATATTTCAATTCACTCATCAATGTGTTGGCTTGTGTTATATTTAAGAGTGACTTTCTTTGAAAGCTTACTTTACAAGCAAGATTGAGTGTTAATGAAAAATTATATTATTTCAATTTTATTATTTAATATTATAAGAAATAAAATGGTCATTAAATTAGTTGTTACCAATATTATAAACCAACTTACTAAAATATATGTTTTTCACATATATAAAATTAATCCATTAGTTACAATTTAATAAGAAATGAATATGGAAATTGATTCAATACAAAGGAAAATATTATTAACAAATTATATTAATAACAATTAGTCAATGATATTAATATTAAATATAAATTATATATTCAATTAAATATTTTTTATATTCTTCCAATACATTTTATAGTCTTAAGATAAAAACAAACTGAATTTTATGTATAAAATGTTATAATTTTATTAAGGTATTTTTACACCATTTAGTGGATAAGTTATTAAAAATTTAATTTTTAACCCCATTATAAATAAAATATATCTAAATAAACTTAAAATTTGTAATAAACACATAAAAATTTGGTTAGGGTAAATTTTTTTGTCTTTCTGTGTAGTTTCATTTTTTAATGAATATTGAAAATACTAACTTTTAGTTCATAACTAATTTTTCATCTAATTTATTTAGAGGGATAAATTATGTTTTATATTGGGTATAAAGATAAATTAGATCACATTTTAGTAAATTAATCCAATTCATGTAATTAAAATCAATTTCACAGTGATATTGACTACAAAAACAAAGAAAACATTTGAATGTTTTTATTTTAAAAACCAGTAGTGTCATTCCACTCGCAGAATGTTTTTTAAATTAATTTCTTCCTCTTATATGTTTGATATTAGAAAAAATGGTTTAAATATTTGAAATAAGAATAATTTATAATATAAAATCAAGAAAACTTAGTTTTTTACCAAAACAATTGTGAATGTTATTAAAATAAATTACAATAATTAAAAAAATTAAGCTTATTAAAGGAATAAGGCTTAAAAATATGCCCTAAAACAACCTATAAACATGTAAAAAATATATTTTATGGACACATTTAGACCCTATAATACCTTGTATCTAATTATTTCCATTATGGGATCCAATTTCAACTTGAAAAAGTGGGAATATTTCCCTTTTCAAAATATTACAGGAGTCCCGCTCATCATTCACTATAAAAGGATTCCACTTATATCCATTAGTTATACCTCTAAAACTACATGTAATCATCCAATATCTGACCAAATAGCTTCCCTAAAACCCTTCACCAGACCTAGAATCCTCATTTTGGTTGTAAATCCATCTAAGGAATCCATTTTGAATAAACCAAAAGGAGTTACACAATTTTAAGGTATCATTTTTCAATGGTCTCTTTTATTTCATTTGATTATGCACTCTCAATACTTTTATTATTACATTATTACAAAATTAAACCAGTATCCTAAATATACTAGTATGTCATTATATTATTATTTCTAAATAAACATACACCCAACCCTATTTATTTGGTGATGAAAATATTAGTTCTGTGTATAGTGAACTACTACCTGATGAACGATGATTGTTTATTTTAATACTTTACCACCTCTCGTGGTAGAAATTATGATGGGAAATCTATTTATATATGATATATATTATATTAATAATATATTTATTCTTATTTAATTATTATTTAGAATATTAATTTATTAATTTAATCTTTTTTCATCCAAATAACTTTTATTCATTTTTTAAATAAAATCAACTATTATGGATTAGTGGGAATCTCAAAACTATCAAAATTTCAAATTTAATTCACCATAAAAAAGAAATAGGTGGCCAACATCATAGTACATCAAAAAAATCAAATTCAAAAAACTGTTTCAATTTCAACATCATAAAAATCATCACGGGATGTGGTTTTCCTCAATCTTCACACTATATACAACAATCATCATCATCGTCAAACCAATCTCATCACCAGAAAGGACCCAACTAAGTCTCAACTGCATCACTACTCTGAATCAAGAATATACACTATAATCCACGTCATCCTATAAACACCACCATTTTCACCTTCAAAAAAATACACACCTGAGATCAAATGTGGTCTTTATAGCATAATAAACTCATAAACACAAAAAATTAACCCTGAAATGTAACCATAACCACTAGAGAATCAAAACCATACAATAATGTCCGAGATTTGAAAAACATAACCAGATACAAATAGGCACCCCAATCACCTACATGAGAATAATAGAGTACAATAATTCCATAGACGGTCTATTCTTCTTCGCCATCCACATCTTGATGCTTCTCTTTCAAACTCACATCCCAAATATACTTGATGACCACCACACAACACCACCATAGAGAGAAAGGCAGAACCTGTTTTGAGAACAGAGAATAGATCGTGCTTACGATCAATATGAAGATATTATAAACCAATAAAGACCATGAAATACTATTGAACCCCCATAAAACATCATCAATTTTCCTTCGTTCACTGAATCTAGTAGTGTTAAAATACTCATCAACCATAGATCCAAAGAACTCAAAGCCTCAACATTACCACTACTCCTACTCTGACTAGGATAGGATAAGAGGAACATGATTCTAGGGCAAGGATTCCATGTCCTACGGATTCCATAAGATGAAAACATCGATGGGAAGGACGAAATAAAACTATGAAGAGAATCCACATCATTGAGCACCAAAGCATAGGAAGGAACCATCGTGGAGAAAGAGAAAACAAAAGTGAAGGGAAGCACCCAAAAGGAGGAAATACAAAGGGGATATCCAACATCAATGAGGGGGTCATTAGAAACCCTAGGAGGGGAGACAATATAGGGGAGGGGATCTGGTTGATTGGGGTGTAATTATCTCTCATCCTTCATTTTGGTATACTTGGTTTTCTATATTTTTTCAATATGAAAATTTCATTTGAGGAAGTTTACACGACCTCCCCTTAAAGAGAAGTGATGAGTTCTTGACATACATGGAATGTATAAAGGATGGTATTAAAAATGATATTTAAAATAGATAATATAGATATGATATTATAATTATAATATAATTATATCATTTACTTTTAATTCTTTAAATTCAATAAAAAGTGAATGTAGCGTTCATGCATACATACTACCTACCATCTGCACGAATGGTGCATTTCATTTCTTATCTTCAAACATTATAGATTCTTATGAATACATATATACTGAATATATATTATAATTATGTCATATTATAAATTATATATATGATTAAATAATGATTTATTTAACAGGAAGAACAATTTACATGTTAAAAACTTAATTGAGGAAACTATGCAATTTTCCCCTGAAATAGTTAAAATAATGAAAGTGTGTTAACAAACGATAATAAAATATTATAAAAAGTAAATATATGATATTATAAACATGTTTATTGTTATTTTATAAGTTATTAAAAGATTATAATCCACTGTATAGGAGGATAAATACCACATTAAAAATGTAGTTTTATATAGGGGAATATTTTTCTCACTTTACATTCCATTAAGACTTATTTGTTTTTATGTGCCAATTCAATTTTATTTGGTGAATATACCACCTTTTTCATGTTATTTCAGGACATAAATTGTTCTATTTATATTTTATGTATCATTTAATGTCATACCTTTATAGAGATTATGATTCAAATGTTTCAAAGTGGTATGGGATGCTTTGGAATATTTCAAAATTACTCCCCCAAAAAATGTTCTTAATTATTAACTTTGTGATCTCACTTACATTTGGGACTTTTATCTCTATCTTAAAAAATATCATTATTTAAATAATTTTTTTATTGATTTTTACTTGAATATATATATTCTCATATAAGGGATATTGGTTTTTCCTAAACTATATGACATTTTATATACGGTGTCTACATTGATAGGTATTTGATTATTTGGGAAATATTGATAATTTCGTATCTTTTATTCAATAAAAATATTTGATAAAGAATTATATTTAATTTTATTATTCAATATTAGGAATTATTTGGACTTGTAATGATGGGTGGAGCTCAAACTTTATATATCTCCTTGATGCATCAATAGGTTATCATGAGAAATTATTTTCCCAAATTAAAGGTGTTTATAACCATAGTTTTAAACAATATAATATATGGTATTAATGTTATAGGTTTTCATGTTAATTAGACATGAATTACATTAAAAAAGGATTTACCTCATTCAGTTTTTATTATTATTCATCCATGTGATTTTTCAAATATATATATATGACTATATTTCATTTTAAGTTCATTAATTTAATGGCATGTGTTTTAGTTTCCTACCTAGTCGTATTGATTTTCAAAATCATGTTATTTTAATGGAATGCGTTATATATTATATACCATCACATGTTAATGAATTCCCCTTAATTCATTATTACTTTTAAATTTATATACCCTTATTTCTAATTTGAGCTCACCCTTATTATGTTTCATTACCCTATGTTATGAAGATGACATATTTGAATAAGCATTCTAGGATGACGTTTTTCTACTTTTGTTATATATAATGATTGTAATTTATAATTTAAAATGTATTTTGGATATCATTTATGTAATTATTCTTTCATATAATGATAAAATTATTTTTTTGGGATTAGATTCCTTGTAATAATGCCAATTTAATAAATTAATGCAAAAACTCAGAGCTTATGGGGTCAGTGACTAACTTCAAATAATTGAATATACCATTCCACTGATACAAACTATAGTGTCCTAGGAATAATATATACGGATATTATATCATTTTAGATTAATATTCTTCAAATTATATAAATACATTCCTAAGGTCCAAAATAGTTTAGTATCTTTTGGAAACATGGAAATATATTCTTCTATCTTAGTTAAATATATTCATTGTTTTCCAAAAAAGATCTTCACATTTAGTACCCCAATAAAAAATTACTCGAAAACTTTGGATGGGAAACATAATAAAGTCAATGCTTTGATTCTCAGAAAGCGTAAAATAGGAGATATGTAATTATAACAAGAACATAAGGATACGAGGATATGAGAATAACATTAGAAGATCATACCCTGCATATCGAAGATAAAAAACATGAATCATGGGAACAATATCAGACATTTATAAGACATAAATCTTAAACAAAATCAAAGAAAACAAGTTATCGGATCTAAACATTGGAATACAATATAGAATTTTGGCATACACATCACAATATAACATTGTGAACAAGTGTAAATAGAAACCGGTCCACTCATAAAGTGAATGAAATGAAATCAGGCCATCACATAAACTTATAGAAAAGAAACTAGGTCCACATATAAGATTTTGAATTTTTAATCAACTTAATGAATAACATTTTGAACTTATTATTAGGTTCATGCATAACATTGTGAACATGTATTCAGGTTCATTAATAACATTGTTAACATGTAGTCAGTTTAAAATATTATCACATAAAAATGAGTCTTGGTCAATGAGTAACACTTTGATAATGTAGTTATGTTCTTAGATGACATTTAGAACATGTAATATAGTAAATGCATAAACCTTTGTAGAGACAACAATGTCTATGCATCATACTGTGAATATGTATTGAGGTTCATGCATGACATTATGAAAATATAATGATGTTTATTCATAAGTTGATAGACATGAAACCAGTTCCATGAATAACATTCTGAAAATGCAACTAGGTTCACTCATAACATTGAGAAAATGTAATAAGGATTACTCATATCATCACTAACATGTAATCAGGTTCATGCATAATATATATACCCTTAATTCATCCATCATTACCCAGTTTATTAGAGGGAGATTTAGTTTCCACCTATCACATAATGAAAATGTACATTTGTGTAACAAAATGTCATAAAAATTAATAACATGATAACCCATGACATGATATTTATATCATAAACACATCATAATATCAAAAACCATGGAAAATAGACAAGTTTAATAAGCATTTAATCATATAATAACCCGTGAAAGAAAGTGACTTTCATAAGAATTATAACATTTTATAACCCATAGAAGTGAAATGAATTTCATAAGAAAAATATTCATCATAAACATAAAAAAATAAAATAAATAAATAATAATAATTTTCATGGATTAAATCCCCCATAATTTATAATCTACAACAGAGGATGTCATCTTATATGTAGGAGGATTTTGAGAGATCACATAGAGCAGTTCTTTAGTTAATTAACGATTGTTTAAAGATCAATTTTTTAAATATATATCATTCTAAAAAAATTCCTTTGATAACCATTTTGCAAAATTATAAATTTCTCTTTTTAAAAAAATTAAATAACTATGAAGGAAAATATACTTTCTACATTAAATAACACTTTTTAAATCATAAAAAATTTTGAAAACCATTTTCTTTGAAAACTACCCTGAAAAATTATAAAAGAAGCTTTGAAAAAACGTTTGAATAAATTTAAAATCTATAATTTTTAAAATAAATTTAATTAAAATTGGTATTATAATATCATTTAAATAAAATAAAAACATTTTTATAAAAAATTCATTTGGAATAAAATATATTTCTGACTGAAGAGAGAAATAATGTCATATTTTCTCAAAAATAATTTCTCAATCATATAAAGCATAAATTAGTAGACAAAATGGTACCAATACATGAATATATCATGAATAAATAGAGTATATGAGTATTAATTAGGGTAATTAAGATATTTATCATAATATTTCATCAATGGAATCAAAATCATAAACAATCCTGATAAATGATGAGACTTTAACAATACACAATTACAACATTGTTAATTTGGAATCATAAAACCTATGAAATTATTACATTATATGTAGTTTTAAATATCATTTATATACGTTTATTTATTATATAAAATTTCAATGGTAATTATATACACCTCATAGAATAATATATTTGCACAACATGGAATGTATCTCAAAGAAGGAAAATTGAGACAAAACAACATTACTAATTTGGATACTTTTGAATCATAAAACCAATCATAGAGATATCCTAAAATGGATGAATAAATACTTAAATCATTAAGAATAATAATAAAATAATACATCCATGGGTTTTATATACTCCATACTAAATAAACAAAGGTTGAATAATACATAAGTCTCGATGAAATAAAAGCGAGGATATAAATCCACTTACTACATGAGTAACTTTTGAATCATGATACCCATGAAAGAATGAAATAAATTTATACTTTTAATATCATTAAATAACTGAAATTAATGACATAAAATTTCATAGGAAATTATATACACCAAAAACTAAGAATAAGTTGTGAATATAACATATACCTTATAGATATAAATGTGAGATGAAAAAGCCCTTACCTTAACTATTGATTTTTTTTTGTATATGATGAAGCACCATCTATAATAAATATAAGTTTATTATACATGTAAAAAAATTATATATAACAGTATATATTATTTTATTATTACATTTTATTACATTTTATTATCCATTTTTTGTTGAATTTATGTTTCAGGTAATGACCGCTTTGTTTTTTTTGTTTTTGTTTTAACATTTTATTATACATCCTTTGACACAAATTATATTTGAATTCATTAAATAATTAATAAAATGAATTAATTAATATATATATATATATTCAATGTACTAGTATTCATAATAATCAATAAAATATATAAATAGGAAATTGTATACACTGTTGATAGGGAGGCAGACCGAAGATACGCATGAATGTTGTCTCTGTTTTATTATAGTATTGAAATAATGAATGTAAATTAAAAAAAACATATATATTATAATTATATTAGAATTAATATTTCAGATATATCATATTGGTTTTCTAAACCCACACTTAAGACATTTCATGTAAATTATGAATGAATCACATCACATTGGGGAGGCGGTTGTCCACACATCCACAAACGATGTTGTCATTTACCCAAAAATGGAAATCATGATGGTATGTGTTGTGTAATTATTAATGAATAATTAATATATAATAAATATCATGAATATCATATAAAATAGTAATTCAATTATTACTTACAATCTTAAAAGTTGTAATGAAAACAAATAGAAAATCGATTCGCAAGGCGGTAGTCTAATGTACACACTAACAATGAATGTGTATCTTTTTTGATGGAAGCGTGAGTTGGTGTAGGTAAAAATATAACATAAAAATCATAATTACGTTTTAGAAACATATTTTATTATATAATAATGGAAGAAAAATAATTTATTGTTGGAGAAATAAAATAAAAGTTCTTATTGAATGATATTACATCTTATTCGAGATATTCCTTTCGGATTCCACCAATTTACAAAATTGGTTTACTTTATTGAAAAATATGGGATTATAGGATGAGAGTAGGGGTTTTGGGATATTATATATTCATGGATTTATAAGATAAAGGGCTTGAAAGACTTGGAGATGTGAGGGTGGGGGTGCCCTTTTTTAGTTGGGTAGAAGTAACATTTTAGTAAATATAAAACGTTAAACACAATTGGGAGGACACCATTAAATAATTTGCATCTATTAATGGTATATTTTAAATTAAATTGATTATAAAATTAATTTTTAACCACTATGTAAACACGTTTGTACATTAATATCTCTAATTAATTTAAATTAATTTCAATAGTACTTTTTATCTAAAACCAAGTTGACTTTATTATAAATTATAAATTACACTGATTCCAAATATTTATCAATTTTTAATAATTATAAACAAAAAATATATTAGAAATTAATTTAAAACTAATTCCGTAGTAATGGTGATACAATGCGTTTTTAAAGTAAAAATATTTAAAATTATCAAATATTTGTATATCCAATTTCATTGTGAAATTGATTCCAATGACCTAAAATATATTAATAGAGGTCTAATTATGCAAAATATACATTAAAAAAAATTTAAAATATAATTTTACTATATATTTATCATATATAAGAAATTAAATTTCAATTAAAATTCAGTATTTTCCACTACTTTTCCAAAAAATAAACTTCTCAGAAAAATACGAAAAAACGCACTCTCATATAATTTATGAAAGTAAACATTCAAAAATGTATTTTATGTTATAAAATGTGATTTATATATGTGTTAAAAATTATATTAAAAATAGTAAAACAATTAAATGGTGGTAAAATTATCTTTTAGAAAAATATATATCATTGTGTGTAATATTGGTTTTAATCGTATCTCTTGTCTAGAAAACAAATAAGATTAAAGTAAAATAGATGAGTGAAGATAATAATATATATATATATATATATATATATTATGAAAATCATTTATAAAACGTGTTTTAATAAATTTATTGAGGTAAAGAATGTATGATTTTATAAATTTAGTTTTCTTCCAAAAGATATCTTATATTTTCAAATAGGTTTTATTTTGATTTCTAATTATTTGGTCTCTAAATGATTCTTCTTATATACCATTTGAACCATATTTCAATAATTTAATTATTTTTACTAATAACCTCTAGTCTAATATAAAGTGAAATCTATAATAATATTTTAATAATATTATTAATAATATGATGATCTTTGGTAAAATAAGGTCTTGTTCATAAGGAAAGATATTGGTGGAACTCAAAATTATCTGTAACACAAGACAAACATTGTGTTTCATGTATTGAAAGATAATATTAGTGTTTTTTATATCTCTCACATAAATTGGTGTTTCATGAAATGAGAAACAAACTTAGTTATTTCATATAACAAAATATATAATCAGTGTTGTGAGAAATGATGAATATAAAAAATATTTCACAAATCTTGGGGCGTTACATCAATGAACAAAATATTCCAAGAAGTTCCAAAAAAATTCTTTGACAATTTCATGTAATAAAAGAAATACTATAACTTACATCCTTAGTGTGAATGACTGAAATTTCATAGATTGTTTCTTTATAATGTATTATTGACCAGGCTCAGTCAATCCCAACTATTATCCATAATTACTTCCTTCAATATAAAATTTCAACAACCACCATCTTCAAGATCATATCCCAATAATGAATTTAACATAGTGGAAATGGAAATAAAATTAATGTAATAAATATTTAAAAATAAACATAGACTTCCATTTATCACATGGCATGGATATATAGAAATTGATACCGAATAAACACAATAGATCATACCTAGAGATAAGAAAAAACCATAACTTCCATGCCATTTAATTGTGATGGTCCATTTTATAGATCTATAAAGAAATAATAGTTTAACATATTACATATAATTTGAGTGATTTAAAAAATAGAAATATATGAACATATATTTGATTACAATTACAAGGAACTATTTGAAAATTATTGATAAATATTTTCAACCCCTATCAATTATATTAATCAGTTTAAAAAATTAATGGTATTGACTAGAAGGGTTAATATACTTTTTATATATAGGGTAGTATGAGATTATAGTGAATGGAAGAGGATAATAACTATGAGGGATACTAATGTGCTTGAATGTATATAATTATTGTGGTATTTGATAGATGACAAGAGTAATATATACTGGGGAAACTATTGGGGGAAAGTCTACAAAGATATTTGGTAGGATTAAAAATGTGTATATCAATCCCAGTGAACTGAATTCTAAGAGTATAATGTTTTCAATTGAAAGATAATTCATTTATATTCATATATAACTACACAAGTAAAGATTGGTAATTAAACTATTTAGCAAAGAGTAATGTTGGGCACTAGATAAACCAAGGAGAATAATTTTCCCCCACCCGATTACCCTTCAAAATGTTTATATCCTATCCTAACAAACCATTATGATTTATTTAGAATAAATAGTACAGATGTAATAATATTATTTATGAGATATAGAAGAAAAAACCATATATAATAACATTTTCCAATACACCATATGTTCTCATAATTAATGTTCTAATTAACATATGAGCATTAACAAAATCTCAAAAACATTGATTGTAAATCAGTTATGGTACACTCTGATATTTAGAAATTAAGGCCCCCTATTTCAATTATTTTTGCAATTTTCCTATAGATCGACCAGTTAGATATCCTCACGTCCTAATAATTCAAAATAAAATTGGTAAAAAATATTTCAATATATTTGATAAGTGCCTTTATAACTTTCATCATGAAAAAGAAATTCATGGTCTTTAATGTGAGGAAAATATTAATTAGCACTAGTCTCCCATGCAAATTTTATGAATTTATTTTTATTATTACGAACACAATAATGAATTTTATATAAGAAAAAATTAAAATAATGAATCATAATAAAATTTTTCTGGAAGGGGAGATCCTAAGTACACAATTAGAAATGTTTTTAAAAATACCGTACAATATTTCATTATGTTTTTTCATTCTCTCAAATACATTATTGCAAACAAAAATAGTTTTCTTAGATGAATTATCTTTATGATTACTCCCAAAATCACAATTTCAGTGATTATATTTGAAATATTTGATAGATTACAACATACCATTAATAAATATTAACATTTCATCCCCAAATAATATATAAGAAATACGAATATTATTATGATAAACCTATAAATAACATAAAAATATTGATAATAACCCTTCAAATATCCTAATTTCTAGATAAAAATCCCCATGGAACATTTTTATCTGTGATTTAAAACATTTTATGGGTCAAAGACACAACCCCTTGAGTGATCCTTCTACTAATAAACCCATACTACACCATTGCATCCATTCTGTGTGGAATAAGTGGAAGTCTACTATGGAGTGAATTTGTAAGAATCTTTCATCTGATCATACAGATTATAGTGGAAAAAATAATGAAAATACTCTATATGAGTAACTATTTTCATTAATACTAATGTGAATGTTATTTGTGATACAATGATTGTGCCATAAATAGAAAAATTTGACCTTGGGGGACTTCCAGTTCCTTGAAAAGTAGGATCCTTTTGTTGATTGTGGAGTTTATTTAACAATATAATGGATGTTATCTAACTTATTTCTTTTTGGATTCTCAACATGTGATTCATATTTGAAATTTGAAGACATAAAATGACTTAATCCTGATGTGGAAAATTTTAATTTTAATGAAAATGTAAATGTGATTTGTAACATTAAATATAAAAGGAAATAAATGAGATAGTCGATTTGAATGAGAAACATGAAAGATAAACAACAAACCTCTTGAATCTGATGCATCATGTATGACCATTAATGAAACATTTATTTGTTGTAGTAGAGGACAAAAAAAGACAAAAAATATGATGATAATAACAATGAATGTAACAAAAAATAAAGTATAAACCTACATCATAGGATCCACTACACCATCACCTCGGTGCATATACTCCCCCATTTCTCTGAACATAGAAAACAACTGCTAATATACCTCCTTAGAAGCACATTGTGCAAATAAGTTTTTAACATTTAATAAAAAACAAACATTTATATTTATACATACCCTTACCCAAAGATGAATATACCTCTTTAGAATGATGTGAATTAGGTTACGGTTACCCTAAAATTACTACAATCATACAGAAAATTGGATTTTAAACACAAATATAATATATTAGAAAACATAATGTAAATACATGAAAAAAAACATTTAAATAGTTCAAAACAAAACCCTATTTGTGAGATGCTTAATTTTTTAATGTTCCTACTCATTCTATGGTTTGTAAATTCTAGCATTTGTGTCAACATTTCTCGATCAACTGAAATTTATTTCCAGACTAAATAAGAATACATGTATAACATCACCATAGTTATTTGAATGGTTTAAATATAAATTATGAAAATATTATTTTTCTAAATTTGGTTTATATATTATAGATAGGGTGACATGGACACTTTAATTGTAGCTTTAAAATTATTATATTCACCAAAAATGACATATATTTATTGTAAATGTTAATTAATTTATAAATAAAATATAATAGTACTTAATCCCTTCAAAATATTAATAAAAATCTATTTCTCCAAAAAAAATTTCTAATAATATATTTAAGATTCATATTAATATTTCAAATGGGTGTATTTTTTATTAAAACATACAAAATAAGACAAAATCTATAAGAAAATAAAAATCAATAGATTTCAGAAAATTCAAATCAATATAGATAAGCATTTAAATGATTTCATAATATCATTTTGAAACCATGAAATTTTTTTCACAAATTAAATTTAAAAGTAGATATAAATATATAAATTATGTATTTCAAGGGATTATAGCATGGTTTCATGATTAAATAAATTAAAATCAAATATAAATACTAAAAAAGTTCCCATACTCAAACAATTAAATTTTTCTTTTAAAAAGTAGTGTAACGTATACATTAATAATCATTGGTTAATCTAGGTCCACACTTCAACGTATATATCTATAAAATTTATTATCACACTGAAATTATAGTCAAAAATCCATCTGAGCCAGATAAAAAAAATATTTAAAATTTAAGGAATCTAAAGATTAGATTAAAAAAGATCCATTTTTTCATTTTCAAAAATATAATTCCATTAAAATTATTTTATAACAATTTTTCATTCCAAAAAATATGACTTGATTAATAATCTTTAAAATTCTAAATAATGAGAAAATATGAGATCAATTATGCTTCTTAAAATGTTATTATATATATGATTGCAATGAAAAAATATCTCAACTTAAATATATTATCATGGTCATCACATTAGAGCTTAAAAATAAAAGAAGTTGTAAACATGAATTCAGATAAAACATTTCAACTCAATTAACAGAAGTCACATTTAGTGAAACATTTATATAAATACATACCAATACATGATCAAAACTCAAAATTATGGTTTCAATAGTTTTTTAGGAAAATTATTCATTGAAATAAAATAAATTATAAACTCTGAATAAAAATACAACAGGAAATTAAAAATGAAAACCCTAAAATTGAAATTAGTTTTACCAATGATAACATGACAAATATAAAACTCAGAGACATATCTGTTGTGTATTTGTCCAATCAAATTGGAAAACCTCGCCCTAAGGGGATGATAGTGAACAGATCAAGAAGAAGGATTGGTGTAAGTTGAATAGAGGGGAAATGCTGGCTTTGATAGGGGAAAAATGACTGGGTAAAGGAGAGGATGTGTGATGGAGGTGTCTCCGACATTGAGTGTATTGAGAGTGAGGGATATCATTAGTAAGGGGTATTGGGTGCATGATACTAGGAGGAGTAGTGTAAGTTCTGAATAATTTGTGGTGATGGTGAGGTGAGGTGGAGGGAATGAAGATGTAGAGGACTGAGGCACATTGGGGACTTCAAAGAATTAACAATTGGGGGTAGGTAATGACTCTGGGGGAGGATAGAGAGGGGGTGAAGGCTATGTCAGATCGCAAACAAGCGTGGAGAGGGTGATGTGGGGTGGGGGGTATCTGTGCCGTGACAACCATTGGAAATCATTGATACTGAACTATACCAACTGGTTATGGTAGTCATATCCTTAGACAAGATTAAAATCCTCATTCTCTAGTGTTGAATCTATGAAAATATTATTATTTTTCATAAGTTTCTCCATAAAATATTTGACCCATAAAATGAATAGAATCACAGTTTTCTTCCCATATAACAAATGAAAAAATTCACGAGGAAAGTTCTCTATCACAACTGTAATATTCAAGAAAAGTAATCCACATGACTTGAAGCCGTTATCTTGTATCAAAATAGAATCAATAACTGACCAAAAATCAGACTCAATAATTACTTCCTTCCAACCCTCCACATAATCTAACTCCAAACCCATCAAAATATCATTATCTTCATCTACCGAATGACTCAAATATTTGATAAAAAATATTTTTTTTTATCTTTTGTAACCAACACCCACTTTCTTATATATATCCATCACTACATGAAAATTAACATTACGAACACCATATGTGTGTGTGTGGGGGGGGGGGGGGTCATCCATCCTGATATCTCAATCTCTACAAGACTAATAAGTAGTTTTGGGTTCCAAATGGACAACCATTTAGATATGTTTATAACCCAAAAATGGTTTAGAAAATAAACTTGTTTAAAAGGGAACTATTTTTGATAAACCCAAATCATCTATGAAACCATGAAATAGTAATAAACTATTTGAACATGAAGTAAAGAGATCCATTGGACCAGATTAGTTGGAAAATCGATAGAAATATAAATGAACACCTAGTACTTCTCCTTCTAAAATATTCCAACACACCTAGCTAAAGAAAAATTTATTGTCATATGTGAAGGGGATTTGATTTCATAGAAGAAAAGGAAGATCAAATGGTCACTCATCAAAGGTCATTTAAATATAAAATATATAATGATGATGATACATATGTAAATATTTTAAAATCAAAAAATGATATTATATTATCAATGATAAATGTCATGATCCCAATCACTATTTCAACAAGCAAAAAATTATTTTTAATTAACACTAACAATTGGTCCTTTTATTTATTTTAAAATAAAGAATATTTATCTTGTTCATTATCAATATTCTTAAATTTATATAAATTTATAATTTTAAAATTAATAGGAATCATTTAAAAAAAATAACCTGAACATAAATATTCATATTTATAAAAAAGTATTTGTAAAATTTTTATATATTTTTATCTCTGAAGTTATATTTTCTACATAAAAAACTATTTTAAAAAATATGAACTAAAATAAAAAAGTCAATTTTAAATAGAATAATTGATTTTGGATATGTTTATTTCATATAAATTTAGGATTGATATTATTATAATAATAATCATTATCAACATATAAGATATTTTAATTTTTTGATATTAATAATTTAAAATTCTTAAATAAATTATATAGGCACAAAAAAATGGAAATTCACTTATAAATTTAAAATTTTAGGTTCATTCAATGTTAGTTCCCTGAGTATTCTGGTAATCCCATTAGTTCTTCAAAACAATTATTGGTTTTTATTTATAAAAATGTTCTAATAAAAATATTTATGTGTGGGGCTTGATAACATCTTATATATATATAATGATTTTACACACGTCTCATGAATGTTATAAATAGAACATGAATATGTTTATGAAAATAAATTTATTTAGATTAATATTAGATTTATTAGAAAAATAATTCACATGAGATTCGTGTTAAATTATCATAGTTTTGAATAAAATTAAAAAATATTCTTAATCATAAAATGAGGCACATTTATACTTTTTAAAAAATTTATGCAGGGCAGGAAAGGAATAGGATATTCTAAAAAATGAATGTATCCAAAACAGATCCATTAAAAAATTGAATATATATAACACTTTTAATAACTAATTAGAATATATCCATCTCTCTTATTTCTACCCCTCGCCTCCATGACCATACCTCCACTCCCATCCCAGATTCCATCCCATGGGGATTCCCTTGACCCTAGGATATTCTCTTTGATTCCTCCTCCCTACTTACTCCACTTTCAATTTCTAGTTTCTCCCCTCCTCTACATCCTCCACTTGATTCAAATCCTTCCTCTATACCAACCATCATCACACCATTTAAATTATCTCTATTGAAATCACTATCTTCACTACCAATATTATTTTTCTTCTCTCATTCCCTATAAATTTATTATATTTTATTTCTTGGTTTCTATTCCTATATTTTATGATTTCTATTTCATTTTTACGGAGGAATGAATTTTATTTCGAACAATATATGTATAAATGATAAAACCCTTTATGATCATAAACATATCCAATCTCAATACGAATCTTCTTATTTATCCACAAAACCTATTCATCTATGATTTTTCCCTCAAACATCCTTATGAACCATTTCCTCTATTCCCAATCATTATTATCAAAAATATCAAAACCCTCATATCAGAACCCTTAGCGATCTACATTATCTAGTAAACTCCATCCCTTTTGAGTTTTTTTAGTGTGGAGGACATATCCACCTCAGGCCATACATTTCTCACCATATAACACCTATTGCAATTTACAAATTCTTAGTGTAATTTTCATTGGTGTTGGTTTTCTATGTATTTCATTTAGTATATTTGTTTCCTTAAATTTTATCCACCCTCACCCTTAAAATAATTTACATGTAATGTTTCCTCGTATAATTATAACAAATTTATTTCAATTGAAATAATATATATAAAAATATTGATCTATATATGAGGTAAACATTATTTTAGACAAGGATATGTTACTCTCCTAATTAAATAAATTTTTCCCTATGATAATTATTTTTATTCAAAATATTTTCAATTCCAAAAAATTAATTTTCTTAAAAATCTCAACCTAGATCACCTGCATAAGGTAACCCTAATATTTGTGGTACCAATGGCATTTTTTATATCAAACATATAACAACCCTGCTTTTTATTACAACTAAAACATGATTTATTACATAAAAATTCACTTGATACAACAAAGAATATCAAGAGGTTTTGTGTCTTTGGGGATTAGGATCATTTCATAAAAACATAAAACATGAAATACATCATCTTTATTGAAAACTTCCTTTACATGACCACTACATTCCTTCATACATAGCATTTCATGGGATAACATGAGGACATGCATAAGAAAAGGGTGAGCTATAAAGCCCAGTAAGGGAGTACACATGGAATAAAATGAGGATTACAATACATTTTAGACAATAGTCATATCAATAGAGCATAAGAAAAATATGAACATAAGGGCATGATAAATCATGATAATCATAACATTGAAATGTGGCAACAACACTTGACATGGAATTAGCATGAGCCAAGGCTCATTGCACATGGAGCATGAGTAAATACTTATTGCACATAAAGAACGAGTAAACCCTCGTTACACTTGAATTAGCCTTAGTCAACACTAATTTCACATGACGTATCATGATACTATACTTTACCCAAGGCATTGGAGGGTTATAAGGGCGCACCCTTCTTAAACATTTCATTTCATGCATAAGTGTGCCACATGGATCATGAAACATGGATTCATAAAACATACCCATTTGTTCCACGATAAAGGAATGTGGAATTCATACATGAAACTTTACAATCAATAATTAAATTTTCATAATGGTGAATACCCTTGATGTAGAAATGGGCATGGTATTCACTACACAATGACATAGGCTTAGAAAATCGGTGTCATTTCGGTAGTGTAACAGTGTAACATAAGAATTCATTAAAATGGTTGACGAGAGAGAAATGGGTTCCTCATAATATTTACATGTAATATACGGTAAGGAGTTCATATAGATACATGTCCCAACAATTTTAATGGAATTTAGATTCATGATAAAAAAGTATTGCTTGAATGTAAAAGAGGAGAGAGAAGTTCCTTTCAGAATTTCGGCATAGTAACAGGTGTACATGGGAGGCATTTAACGAGAGAGAAAGGGTATCCCATCATTCAAAAAAAATATGGCAGTATGAGGGAGGTGTGAAACCATACCCCAACATTTATAATTGAAAATAAAAGGGAAAAAAACTTAAAGAAAATTGGACAAAAATGAGAAAGAAAGAAAAAAACCCTTACTTGGAAGTGTGCTTCCAAAGGCTAGAGAGAGGCTTGTGAGAGTCTTCTTGGGAGCTTGGGGCACCTTGTGAGGATTATATAGAGATTATGGAAGAGGTTGGATGAACTCAAAAGGCTTCGAGTGAGGAGGAAGTGGGAGCTTGGGTGGGTTTATATAGGAAAGGTAAGGGAGTTCTTTATAATTTAGGTTTGGGACCCCATATAAAATATTAATCCAAACCACAAACCATCCCAGGTTTTTTGACCATGGTTTTTGCCAAAGGGAATAGGAAAATAATATTTTATAAGGCCAATGTCCGAACATCTTAAAATATTAGTGTTTCTTAAGTGGAGGTGAGTCACACTCCCATGGAAATTAATTTAAAAAGACAAGGCGTTTAAAAAGTCTTGATGGGTCCATTAATGCTTTGAAAAGTAAGCCAAAAAAATCACATTATTTTAATGTTAAAACATATATTGGATGAAAATAAAGATTATATAATTTTATTACATCACTATTGGGTCATTATGATATCATTAAACACATTATATATTTAAATGGTATTTAATTTTTACTCACAAATTTGACTGTCTCAGAAAATTATGAAAAATTCACTGTTAGATAATTTTGACACCCTGATTCCAAAAATTACATTTATTGTATATAAATAATTTTCTAAATATGTGAATTTTCACTTTTAAAATAAAAACCGACATTTATCGAAAATTCACGGGTTTTGACAAAAATGGCTTTCAAACCTTAATAAAAAATATAATTTCATTCATACAATTATATGATAATAAAATTAATCTAATAATAATATTAATATTTTATTAAAATATTATTTAATTCAAAAACCCTTAATTTAATAAAATAGATTTATTAATTAAATAATAACTAAAAACACCATTTGTACTTTGAAAACTATTTACAATGTATCTATAATGACAAGAAATTATATGCATTATTACATACCAAAATAATGTACATGAACATGGTACTATCGATTAGTTACATAACCCCTTAAAACAGCTGCATAAGACCTATGGGTAAGGTTTGCGATGGTGACAGACTCTTGGGGTGGCTCGGATAACATCGCTCGAGTGGTAATTTCTATCAACTTCCACTTCTCCCGTAGAAGGTCACATTCGATCTTGACATGGGGAAGCTCAGATAGGGATTGGTTAAGAGAAAAGCCAAAGGACACCACCTCTTTTATGAGATATGATAAATGGGATTTGTATGGGGAAATTCTACTAGATGAGGCAATCACTTCCTTTGTCTATGTAAAATTGGATGTGTTAAATGTAGAGACCCGTATCTTGATGTACATTGACATTACATTACTTTTGCGGAATACTTAGTACATAACAAAAACACACACACAAGGATCGTAATAGTTTAGTGTCTTTGGAAACTCGGAATATAATCTTCTAATCGTTGTGAAAGATCTTCAACATCTCCCATAAATATCTTTCCTTTTTTTACCTAAAACCTTTATTTATATCCTAGGGAAAATAAAACATAAAAGGGTGAGCTCAAATTCTCAGTAAGGGTAAACAAAAGAAATATCAATCACATCATATTCGTAAGAACATAACATTTTGGAAATCTTAACCTGCAAAAGAGAGCATAATTTCATAACATGGGATAAATCATGTCAGTGAAATGTAATCACAATAATCATAACTTAAAACATGAAACTTTGTGTCATTCACACATAATCATAGAGAATCATTTCTTGTTAGTCAAGACTCAATTCCAAGACTATCTTTGTGGACAAAGTCCCTTTCTGAACCGAGTCACCCTCGTTTCAGTCCTGTTTCACTGAACCGGTATAACCTACCATTCCAGCCATGTCTATCTCATGAGATATAAAATCTTTACCCAATGCATTGGAGGGAGATATAGGTCCCAACCATCTCATAATGATACCATTCTTATGTGTGGCACAAAATCATAAATCATACATCATTGAATAAACCATGTAATAAAAATGGGAATCTTAAACATCATGCCATTATAACATAATCCATATAAGATAAAATTACATCATAAAAAATAATTCCATCATAACATAATCAAATAAATGTAAAAATAGGGAAAAAAACAGAACCCTTTATTATCTTAGATGGAAAATAATTTTGATAAAACACTTGAACTCCATTCTTGAGGAAAATATCCTTTCATCTTAAAAAACATTTTTCCTTTATTAACATGTGATAAAACTTTAAACTAAATAAAGTTGTTTAAAAATAAACTTTAAAACTTGTAAAGGATGCTTCTTGGAAATAATGTTTTAAAAATCCATTCATGTCGTATAAGTTAAAAAAACATTCTTCTCATTCTTTTGTCGGAAAAGTCAAAAAGTACCTCGTATGAAAAACGACAAAAGATTCCTTTCATATCTTTTACTAAAAACTCACCGAAGGGTAAATTTGGATTTAAAAAATTGTAGGTGGATGGAAATAACATTACATATTGAGGAAACATGGACTTGGATGATAAAATACACCCCAGTAAATACCAAAGTATAAACAATCTCAGATAAAAATGAGATTGTGATATTTTCCCTTACCTTAGGTACAGTTTGCTTCGTAAGTGTCCGAACCTCCTGTATAATGATTTAAATAATGTCATTGACTTATTACAGAATCATATTCATTGTTATGATATCATATATGGTTCACTTATGACTTTATATTACCCGTTCTTTTGAAAATTCCATGTTAAAGAGCGTTTTGGGTAAAATTGTTTCATTTGTCGTCCGTGTTTTGACTTGTAATTATTCATATGATTACTTAGATCATGATTACATAATTCCAGAATATAAAACATGATTTATATTTATATATATTCAGAATATACATATATATAATAAATCAGTAAATGGAAATAAATACACCGTTCATGGAGACGGTAGTCCGTACGTACGCATGAAAGCTGTTTTCGTTTCCTTATTGAATTGAATGGAATTAAGTAGATGACATACCTATAAATATACATAAATCCAGTATCATTATTATGTCATATATTTCATTAGTAATTACTATATATACTTTATAATCATTCATGAATGGTTAATCATTGAGAATGAATCTCATCGCGTCGTGGAGACGGTAGTCCGTACGTACACACGAGCGATGATATCATTCCCATGTACGTGGAATTGTGTTGAAGTGTATGTATACTATTTCAGTATCAATACCACTTTATAATAATCATATATAGTTACTCATTACACTATTATACCCATCCAATTAAGGTGGTGGTGGAAAATAGATTACACCACGGCGTGGAGACGGTATTCCGTACGTACGCACGCGCGGTGATTTCATTTTCCGTAGGATGCATAGATGGTAAAATTGGGTTGTCTCATACTTATAAAAACATATTATTATATGATTGATACTGATATTATTACTTCATAATGAAACAACTAAAGAAGAAGAAGTTGAAGAAGAAAGAAATTGGAAAGGATCAGTAATGGATATTACCTCTTCTTTGAAGTGCTTCTTTGAGACTTCCTTTTAAGGCACTAAAATTGGTCTTTTAAGAATACCAGGACCTCTAGGATGATACTAGGGAAGTGGAGAAGAGAATTTGGGAGGGGTTGTACGATCTTGAATGCTCAAATTGGTTTTAGGGGGAGAGGGAGGAGGTGCCCTTTTATATGGGAGGAGAGGGGCATCTTAGGAAAATCTCAAAATATTATTTTATATTAAGGTCAAATTCGGTTTATAATAGTTTCAAATGGTCTTATTTCGAAGATAAAGTGGGGATGGGTCTAAATCCTCTCATCAAATAGGATTTAGACAAGTTTAGGTTATTATTTTAACCTTATCAATTAGATTTATCTCTAAGTTAAATAATTTAACTTTTACCGTGTCTTTTTGTTTTCTTACACTATATGGTTAATAAACTTACTATATCAAGCCAAACGAACCCAAAGTTGTTTATTTTTAATATATCTATCCTTATATCAGTCATTTGGCCGAACCTTAGATTTTTAGGAATTAAATAACAATTAATAATATAATATTTGTTTTAAAAACTATTTTATGTCAATTTTGACACTATTTAGTAATTGATTTTTGTGAAAATCATAACAGAATGATAAGTTCAAACAAAGATAATTAAATCAATACTAACATGTCATATTAACCTATAAAATTAGTGTAATTCATAAAAAGTCTAAAATTATATTTATTTGGGTATTTATAACATCAATTATGTCAATATTTTATTAATAAGATAATTACGGCATCATCGTTGTGTCATAAATATATTAAATTATTTAATGTCTGAAAATTACAAATAAAATAAAATTATGTAGGAAAACTTTTTAGCTTTCTAATGAATATTTATAGTCGAATTTATCTTATGTATAACCCCATATTAATTTTTTTAGTAAATAAGCTTTGATTTTAACTCTTTTAACTCTTCTTTGAATTAAATAATAATAAATGTCCTAATCTAATCCATGTGGGCCTAAATGATAATATTTTACACTTAAGGTTGGTTTGAGTCGAGATACACTTGTCAAATAGGATTAGGACATGTGTTAGGGTAATGTTAATTTCATTTTAACCCTTAATTACCCTATTTACTTTTAACTGTGGTAAAAAAAGTAATAAGTTACTATTCACCAAAAATTATTTTCATCTCATTGAACCACATTTTACTTACTGACATCAACCGTGTCTCTCGGATTTTTGAAAGTCCATTCAAAAAAGTGGTAAAATTAAGATTTATGAATAAAATAATTTTTTTAACTTCCACTTAGTAGTTTCACTATTTATCAAAAATTGAAGTTTTTCAGAAAAATGCCAAAATTTCACCCTAAGCTATAATTGATATTCCGAATTCAAAAATGATTTCTATTTTACAAAATTCCCAACATATAAGTTGCATTAATTAATTTTATAATTATTTTCCACTGTCACAACAAATAGCGTGTTTTTAAGAGATAATAACAATCAAAAGATTAACAGTTGTTTATGTCTGGTGTATATGTGAATTTACATCCAATGACCAACATTGTATTGAATTGTAAAAATATATTCTAAATATACTTTAAAACCACTCAAATTAATAATTTATCACTATTAATTATTTCGATTAAAATTTTTTTTAATTAAAATTTAGTAATTTTCACTATTCATTCGAAAATGAAAGTTATCCGAAAAGTACCAAAATTTCACCTTAGGCTAAATTCGATACTCCGAATCCAAAAATGAAGTCCATATTGAGAGATAAAATTTCAAAAATTTTAAAAGGTGGTTATGACTATTCATAACGACTAGTTTTAATAATATTTTAATAGCATACCGTTGTTTAGTGAAACTCGGTATTGCGTACTACACATGCTATCGAGGAAGGTCGCAATTGCGTGTAATACAAGGAAAGTCAAGAATGCGTGTTGAGCAAGCTCCTTTTGGTGTAGCGTCCAACACAAGACATTAGTGAAATTAAAAAGAATATTTTTCATAAAATCTTGGGCTATTACATTCTACCCCCCTTAAAATGAATTTCGCCCTCGAAATTCATCGTGGTTATAAATGGTTTACTATTCGAATGTTCCTTTAATAGAAACCCACATCATAGAAAGGAATACCAAAACCAATCTTTAAAAACGAAAGTATGAAACGTAACGGTTACCCAAATAAACTAATCACTGGGTTTCCACATAGGTGAAAATATGGATATGGAAGAAAAATCTAACCATCATGTTCTGATGGAGAGTGGTAGAGAACATCGCTATGGAAAAGCCAACAATCACAAATCCATAAATTTGTGTCGATCTAAGGTACCATCTGATTAATCAGATATAAGAGGACTAGGACAACATTTTTGGTTTCCAATATCATTTCCCTAAAGTTGAAGAATTTTAATTAGAATAAATACTTACTTTATTTTGGTACAATCTCACTGTTGTTCATGCCTTGTACAATTTCTACTTAATCTCTTAAATAAATGAAGTTGAATTTGTTATTTGTGAAGTGTTAGCAGATCATGTGATAGAATGACAGGTCATTCCATCTGTCTCAAACAAAAGGTTAGCAAAAGTTATTAAATATACATAAGTCATTCTATAGTGAGATTAATCATATATGGTTCCTAAAATGGACTTTTACTTCATATATCATACTGATTAATATAATAAAACTAGTTTCTACTAAACAGGGACTTTCTGTAGGCTAGTAGTAGGCGATAAAGGCCAGTCACACTTCAGTTGTGGGTTCGATTTCCACATCCTTGTCCGATGCGATGGGCTGTCACCCGTCCTGTAGGTTGTCCTTTTTCTAAAACTATATTACTATAACATCCCATCAATAATATCAAAAAAAAACGTTTTATCCTAACTTATGTCCAACATAATCCATTCTAATCTTTAGGCTTATCTAAAATACTTCGGTCCAAGCTCATAGTATAAAGAAAATGATTACTTGAAATGTCGTCAACCAAGAATGTGAATACCATCATTTATCCCCCATATATCTTGTTGGTCATATTCCAATCATGTGAATACCATAATGATGTATTATCCTGAAAAATGAATACCCATTAAACCTTAGTGAAAACATGAATGCTGTCAAAAGTTAACTCTTTCCACATACCAAAATCCAAAAATTCTATATACTCAAACCATGATATAACCTTCTCCTTATATCAGTCATGAGCTCATGAATACTATTAAACATTTCGTTTTCTCGTTTTCCCTTCATTATGCGCATATCATCTTATTTCCAAAAATATCTCAATCACTTTGAATACCACATTAGACCAACACATAAATATTCCAATAATTTATGATACAACATTATTTTGGAATCCCATTACATAAACACTTAATCATTCCACCACATCGTTGTCATATTCAACATCGCCAGTAGTGATCGCATGTGACTTCCCTTTGTCCTTTTCCTTAAGTGGTTTCTCACGTTGATCATCACTAACCCATGTATTATGGTATTTATTAGCATAATGCCCCATTTCCTTGCACTTGAAGCATTGAAGTGTTGGTGGTGCGTTCTCTGCAGTGTTTTCTTTATTCACATCATTAGAAACCCTTTTTCCATTACTTCGACACTCAGCTGCTCGATGGCCTTCTTTTCCACACTTAAAACATTTTCTAGTCCCTTTAAGACAATCTCCACCATGCTTCTTTCCACACTTTGTGCATAAGGAAATATTCATCTTCTTTTCACCATTATTTTGAGATTTCTCCTTGAACTCCATCTTTCGTTTCTTGTCAAAACTATGAGATGGATATGTAACACCAACTTACATTTCTACCATGATAGCACAACGCACAATATCTTCATAGCTACTGAAGTCTCTTATAGCTAATGCCCTTCGAAGACTTGGTTTTAAGCCACTGAAAAATCGATCAACTTTACTTTCAGGATGGATGATAACGACAGATGCATACCTTGCAAGTCTTGTAAAATTCACTTTGTATATACCAACAAATTCATCATCCTTCTGCTTCAACTCAAGAAACTCCTTTTCCATTTGTGTTCGAAGAATACGAGGTATGTACTTACTGAAAAACAAGTTCTTGAACTCGTCCCATTCCATGGACTCAATTTCATCTCTTGGCCTCGTATTATTGATAAGATTCCACCATTGATCAGCTTCACATTCCAAACGATATACTACTAAGATGACTTTATCATGTTCAGAACATTGAAGAACTGAAAATATCTTTTCAGTGGTACTGATCCATTTTTCAACAACAAGTGGATCAGAAGACCCACTGAAAGAAGGTGGACGTTGCCTCATGAAGGACTCAATAGAATATTTTTCCCTTCTCTGCTCATTTGGAAGTCCTGAATGATTTATAGCTTGTGTAAGTATAGCAATAAGATCTTTCACTACATCTCCCATAACATTTGTTTGTTCAGGAGGACAATCATTGCATTGTCCATTGCATTGATCAACACGGTTCCTTCGGGTTCCAGCCATCGTCTAAAACCCAAAAAGAATAGTGTGAGAGGAAAAAAACTCATGCTAGGGAAAACAACATAATAAAGGGGGATTAGCTTCAATATCTAACATCTTAGGTTTAATTCTATGATCGTTAGCTTAATTCTAGTACTATAACCTATACGTATACTTAACCTTAGGGACATCCCTAGACATACCTTAGAAATATCTCTAGGGATCTCACTAACGTTTTCGCATCCTAGTTTCCAGATGTTGACTAAACCTTTCCTCTAATACCAACTGTAGAGACCCGTATCTTGACGTACATTGACATTACATTAATTTTGCGGAATACTTAGTACATAACAAAAACACACACACAGGGATCGTAATAGTTTAGTGTCTTTGGAAACTCGGAATATAATCTTCTAATCGTGGTGAAAGATCTTCAACATATCCCATAAAGATCTTCCCTTTTTTTACCTAATACCTTTCTTTATATCCTGGGGAAAAGAAAACATAAAAGGGTGAGCTTAAATGCTCAGTAAGGGTAGACAAAAGAAATATCAATCACATCATATTCATAAGAACATAACATTTTGGAAATCTTAACCTGCAAAAGAGAGCATAATTTCATAACATGGGATAAATAATGGAAGTGAAATGTAATCACAATAATCATCACTTAAAACATTAAACTTTGTGGAATTCACACATAATCATAGAGAATCATTTCTTGTTAGTCAAGACTCATTGCCAAGACTATCTTAGTGGACAAAGTCCCTTTCTGAACCGAGTCACCCTCGTTTCAGTCCTGTTTGACTGAACAGGTATAACCTACCATTCCAGCCATGTCTATCTCATTAGATATAAAATCTTTACCCAATGAATTGGAGGGATATATAGGTCCCACCCATCTCATAATGATACCATTCTTATGTGTGCCACAAAATCATAAATCATACATCATTGCATAAAACATGTAATAAAAATGGGAATCTTAAACATCATGCCATTATAACATAATCCATATAAGATAAAAGGACATCATAAAAAATAAATCCATCATAACATAATCAAATAAATGTAAAAATAGGGATAAAAACAGAACCCTTTATTATCATAGATGGAAAATAATTTTGATAAAACACTTGAACTCCATTCTTGAGGAAAATATCCTTTCTTCTTAAAAAAACATTTTTCCTTTCTTAACATGTCATACAACTTTAAATTAAATAAAGTTGATTAAAAATAATCTTGAAAACATGTAAAGTATGATTCTTGGAAATAATGTTTTAAAAATCCATTCATGCCGTATAAGTTTTAAAAAAACATTCTTCTCATACTTTTGTCGGAAAAGTCAAAAAGTACCTCGTACGAAAAACGACAAAAGATTCCTTTCATATATTTTACTAAAAACTCACCAAAGGGTAAATTTCGATTTAAACAATTGTAGGTGGATGGAAATAACATTACATATTGAGGAAACATGGATTTGGATGATAAAATACACCCCAGTAAATACCAATGTATAAACAATCTCAGATAAAAATGAGATTGTGACATTTTCCCTTACCGTAGGTCCGATTTGCTTCGTAAGTGTCCGAACCTCCTGTATGATGATTTAAATAATGTCATTGACTTATTACAGAATCATATTCATTGTTATGATATCATATATGGTTTACTTATGACTTTATATTACCCGTTCTTTTGTAAATTCCATGTTAAAGAGCCTTTTGGGTAAAATTGTTTCATTTGTCATCCGTGTTTTGACTTGTAATTATTAATATGATTACATAGATCATGATTACTTAATTCCAGAATATAAAACATGATTTATATATATATTTATTCAGAATATACATATATATAATAAATTAGTAAATGGAAAGAAATACACCGTTCATGGAGACGGTAGTCCGTACGTACGCATGAACGCTGTTTTCGTTTCCTTATTGAATTGAATGGAATTAAGTAGATGACATACATATAAATATACATAAATCCAGTATCATTATTATTTCATATATTTAATTAATACTTACTATATATACTTTATAATCATTCATGAATGGTTAATCATTGAGAATGAATCTCATCGCGTCGTGGAGACGGTAGTCCGTACGTACGCACGAGCGATGATATCGTTCCCATGGACATGGAATTGTGTTGAAGTGTATGTATACTATTTCAGTATCAGTACCAATTTATAATAATCATATATAGTTACTCATTACACCATTATACCCATCCAATTAAGGTGGTGGTGGAAAATAGATTACACCACGGCGTGGAGACGGTATTCTGTACGTACGCACGCACGGTGATTTCATTTTCCGTAGGATGGATAGATGGTAAAATTGGGTTGTTTCATACTTATAATAACATATCAGTATATGAGTGATACTGATGTTATTATTTCATAATGAAACAACTAAATAAGAAGAAGTTTAAGAATAAATAAATTGGAAAGGATCAGTAATGGATATTACCTCTTCTTTGAAGTGCTTCTTTGAGACCTCCTTTTAGGGCACTAAAATTGGTCTTTTAAGAATAACAGAACCTCTAGGATGATACTAGGGAAGTGGAGAAGAGATTTTGGGAGGGGTTGGCCGAGCTTGAATGCTAAAATTGGTTTGAGGAGGAGAGGGAGAAGGTGCCCTTTTATAAGGGAGGAGAGGGGCATCTTAGGAAAATCTCAAAATATTATTTTATATTAATGTCAAATTCGGTTTATAATGGTTCCAAATGGTCTTATTTCGAAGATAAAGTGGGGATGGGTCGCAATCCTCTCATCCAATAGGATTTACACAATTTTAGGTTATTATTTTAACCATATCAATTAGATTTAACTCTAAGTTAAATAATTTATCTTTTACCGTGTCTTTTTGTTTTCTAACACTATATGGTTAATAAACTTACTATATCAAGCCAAAAGAACCCCAAGTTGTTTATTATTAATATATCTATCCTTATCTAAGTCATTTGGCCTAACCTTAGATTTTTAGGAATTAAATAACAATTAATAATATAATATTTGTTTGAAAAACTATTTTATGTCAATTTTGACACTATTTAGTAATTGATTTTTGTGAAAATCATAACAGAATGATAAGTTCGAACAAAGTTAATTAAATCAATACTAACATGTCATATTAACCTATAAAATTTGTGGAATTCATAAAAAGTCTCAAATTATATTTATTTTGGTATTTATAACATCAATTATGTCAATATTTTATTAATAAGATAATTACTGCATCATCGTTGTGTCATAAATAAATTAACTTATTTAATGTTTAAAAATTAAAAAAAAATACAATTATGTAGGAAATATTTTTAGATTTTTAATGAATATTTATAGTTGAATTTATATTATGTATAACCCCATATTAAAAATGGTTTAGTAAATAAACATTGATTTTAACTCTTTTAACTCTTCTTTGAATTAAATAATAAAAAATGTCCTAATCTAATCGAAGTGGGCCTAAATGATAATATTTTACACTTAAGGTTGTTTTGGGTCGAGATAAACTTGTCCAATAGGATTAGGAAATGTGTTAGGGTAATATTAATTTCATTTTTACCCTTAATTACCCTATTTACTTTTAACCGTGGTAAAAAAAGTAAAAAGTTACTATTCACCAAAAATTATTTTCATCTCATTGAACCGCATTTTACTTACTGACATCAACCGTGTCTCTCGGAATTTTGAAATTACATTCACAAAAGTGGTAAAATTAAGATTTATGAAAAAAATAATTTTTTTAACTTCCACTTAGTAGTTTCACTATTCATCAAAAGTTGAAGTTTTTCAGAAAAATGCCAAAATTTCACCCTAAGCTATAATTGATATTCCGAATTCAAAATGATTTCTATTTTACAAAATTCCGAACATATAAGTTGCATTAATTAATTTTATAATTAATTTCCGCTATCACAACAAATAGCGTGTTTTTAAGAGATAATAACTATCAAAAGATTAACACTTGTTTATGTCTGGTGTAAATGTGAAATTACATCCAATGACCAACATTGTATTGAATTGTAAAAATATATTCTAAATATACTTTAAAACCACTCAAATTAATAATTTATTACTATTAATTATTTCGATTAAAAAAGTTTTTTTAATTAAAATTTAGTAATTTTCACTATTCATTAGAAAATGAAAGTTATCCGAAAAGTACCAAAATTTCACCATTGGCTAAATTCGATACTCCGAATCCAAAAATGAAGTCCATTTTGAGAGATAAAATTTATAAAATTTTAAAAGGTGGTAATTAATATTCATAACTGCTAGTTTTAATAATATTTTAATAGCATATCGTTCTTTAGTGAAACTTGGTATTGCGTACTACACACGCTATCGAGGAAGGTCGCGATTGCGTGTAATACAAGGCAAGTCAAGGATGCATGTTGAGCAAGCTCCTTTTGGTGTAGCGTACAACACAAGACATTAGTGAAATTAAAAAGAATATTTTTCATAAAATCTTGGGCTGTTACATTAAAGACCTATATTTATACTAATCATATGATCACTGTTCAACGGTTATAAAAGCAATGATCACAATTCTTATCATAAAACCAATGAAGTTGAAATTTTATAAAAACATTTTATATAAAGAGACATTTAATAATATTAAGAGGGATTTTCCATTAATGAAACTTTGGGGCGTTACAATATTCCCCCTTATGAAATTTCACCCTCAAAATTTTCCTTTTCCCACACTAAAACAGATGTGGGTAACTCAGCTTCATTACTTCCTCCGATTCCCAAGTTGCTTCTTCAAACTTGTGGTTTCTCCACAAATCCTTGATGAGGGGAATTGTCTTATTTCGTAGAACTTTTTCTCTATGATCTATGATCTTCACTTGTTGCTCCTCATAAGAAAGATCATCTTCCAACTGTAGCACCTCAAAAGAGAGTACATGTGAAGGGTCTGGTATATACTTTTTTAAGGGGGATACACGAAAGAAATCATGTACTTTGGCCATAGTAGGCGGAAGTGCTAGTCGATAGGCCACAACCCCGACACGATCAACAATCTTGAAGGGGCTGATGTACGTTGGACTTAACTTCCCTTTCTTTAAAAACCTCATGACCTTTTTCCATGGAGATATGCATAGAAAACCCATGTCTCCAACTTTAAACACAAGGTCTCATCAACGATTATCTGCATAACTCTTCTGTCGATTCTGGGCTACCTTGATATGCTGCTGAATGGTTTTCACCTTCTCCACCATTTCCTTGACCATTTCTGGTCCAAGAAGCTTATGTTCACCGACCTCATCCCAACATGATGGTGTTCTGCTCCTTTTCCCATATTGGGATTTATATGGTGCCATTTGGATGCTCAAGTGGAAACTGTTATTATAAGAGAACTAAACCAGAGGAAGATATTGATCCCATCCTCCTTTAATGTCCATTGATCATGCTCTAAACATATCCTAAAGTGTTTGGATAATTCACTCAGAATAGTAATCAGATTGAGGATGATAGGACGTACTAAAGTTTTGTTCAGTATTCAGAGCATGTTGAAGATTTTTCCAAAACATATAGGTGAATCTTGGATCTCTGTTAGGCATAATAGATAGTGGTACTCCATGCAACCTTACCACTTCCCTGATATATATCCTTTCCAGTTGAGCCAATGAAAAATCCTCATGAATAGAAATGATTTGTGCAGTCTTTGTAAGATGATCCACAACAACCCAGATTGCATTGTTGCCTTTGGATGTCCTCAGAAGTCTGGTGACAAAGTCCATGGTGATGTTCTCCCATTTCCATTCTGGTATGGGCAATTGTTGCGTCATCCACTTAGACTTCTACCTCTCTGCCTTCAATTGCTGGCACACCAGGCACTTTGATGTATATTCAGCAATCTCCTTCTTCATATTATCCCACAAAAAATTTTCTCGGAGATCATGATACATCTTTGTGCTCCCTGGGTGAATAGAGAAATTTGAACTATGTGCATCATCCAAAAGTTCCTTCTTCAGCTCCGATCTTTATGGAACACATATTCTTTTCACAAACCGCACAATTCCTTCTTCATTAACATTAAACTCTGAGGATTTCCCTTTTTCGTTATCTTCCTCTTTTTATTGAATTCACACATCATCCATTTGAGATTTCATTAACCATTCCAAAAGAGATGGTTGAGCAATCATTTGTGAAAGGATTGATGATGTTCCCTTCTCTATGATTCCCATGTCCATCTTCATCGAGTCTAAGAAGATTGGATCCTTCTCAATTATCATCATTGATAGAGTCGCTGGATCCTTTCTACTTAGGGCATCTGCCACCTTGTTTTCTTTCCCAGGGTGGGAATGGATTGAACAGTCATAATCGATGATGAGATTTATCTATCTTCTCTGGTGCATATTAAGCTCTTTCTGTGTGAATATATATTTAAGACTCTTGTGGTCAGTATATATCTCACATTTCTCTCTATAGAGATAATGCCGCCAGATTTTCAATGCAAAGATCACCACCGCCAATTCCAGATCATGCGTTGGATAGTTTCGCTCATGGATTTTCAACTGCCTTGAGGCATAGGATATAACATTATCATTCTGCATCACCACACATCCTAAGCCCTTCTTCGAAGCATCACTGAATACCACAAAAATTTCTCCACTTGTGGGTAAAGTGAGGATAAGCGCAATGATAAGCCTCCTTTTCAACTCCTTGAAGTATTCTTCGCATTCATCACTCCAATCAAACTTTACTCCCTTTCGAGTTATCATGGTAAGAGGGTTGGATAATTGTGAGAACTTTCTCAAAACTCATCAATAATATCAAGCTAACCTCAAGAAGCTACAGATATCTGTTACCAATGCGGGACTCAGACATCCCTCAATTGCATCTGTTTTGGAGGGATTTGTAGATATCCCATTTCTTGTGATGATATGGCCGAAGAATGAGTCCTCATTCAACTAGAATTCACACTTGCTGAACTTTGAATAGAGCATCTCCTTTCGCAAAGTCTCTAGTATAGTTCGTAAATGCTCCTCATGATCCTCCTTGGTTTTGGAGTATATTAGAATATCATCTATAAAGACTACCACAAATTTGTCTAGGTAATCTCTAAAGACTCTATTAATCAAGTCCATGAAGATTTATGGAGCATTGGTGAGTCCAAAAGGCATTACTATGAATTCATAGTGCCTGTATCTTGTACGAAAAGCAGTCTTGGGGAAATCTTCCTTCTTCACCATTACTTGATAATATCCCGACCACAAATCTACCTTGGAGAAGAATTGTGCACCACACAGCTGATCGAACACGTCATCAATTCATGGGAGAGGATACTTTTTCTTTATCATGATTTTGTTAAGTTCACGATAATCGATGCAAAGCCACAATGACCCATCCTTCTTCTTGACGAAGAGGACTGATGCACCCCATGGTGAAGCACTTGGGCATATAAACCCTTTATCCAGATTCTCTTATAGTTGTTTCCTCAACTCTTCAACCTCTACAACAACCATTCTATATGGAGTCTTGGATATTGGTAAATCCCCGGGTATAAGTTCTATTGATAATTCAACATCTCTTCAAGGAGGAAGACCAGGCAGTTCCTCGGGAAACACTTCAGCAAATTCCATCACAATAGGCATTTCTTCAAGGGTGGTTTCTTCCTTGGACTCAATCATCTGAGCCAAATACCCATGCTCATATGGAAGTAATATCCACGCTTGAGATAATGGAGCTAAAAGAGATTCAACTTACTCCTTACACTTGTAAAGAATCGGGGGGTGATCCTCCATATGGAGTGTGATTTTCCTCTCCCGACAATTAATGTAGGCTCTATATAAGGAAAGCCAATCCATGACATGAATTGCATCAAATTCCACCAGAGGGAGTATGACGAGGTTCACCAAGAAATTCAATCCACATATTATAACAAATGAGGACTTATATTCATGGGATGCAATGATTGCCCCATTTTCCGTACTCACCGACATCTTCACTTCCATGATTTGTGTTGGTTCTAGGATTGTTCTACTAAACATTCAAGATATAAAAGAATGCGTAGAACCTAAATCAAAAAGTACCTTCGCTATTCTTGAATGAATAACTAGAGTACCTATCACCACTTCTTTGTCGGGGTTCACTTCAAAAGATGTGATGAATAAAGATCTTCCTTGTTTCCTTGGAGGTTGTTGGTTGTCTCCGAAAACCCTTGGATTAGGGCACTGATTTGCAAAATGACCCGGTTCTTTGAATTTAACATTGAACAACGCGTTGAGGTTCAATCGGAGTGTTCCTCTCAACTGTCACAGCCGCAGTTCTTTCTTGCCGACAGTTAACAGCTAGGTGCCCTTCTCTTCCACACCTGAATCATTTCCTCATCCCATTAAGGGAATTTCCAGGGTTCTTCTTTCCACACATTTGGAAAGTGGGGTACTGGATCTTCTTTGCACCATTGGATTTATCCATCGGCCCACCAACATTGATGTCCACCTTACGCTTATTATCCCCATGATACCCCTATGATTCTCCAATCTCCATTTCGACCTTGAGGGCACATCAGACAATTTTTTCATAGCTGTCGAAGTCACGGATCACTAATGCTTTCTCCAGGCTAGGCTTCAGCCCACCCAAGAAGTGGTCAACCTTGCATTCGGGGGGTAAGGACAATGCTGGAAGCATATCGTGCAAGCCTTGTGAAGTTTTCCTAATACTCTCTAATAGATTCTTCATCTCTTTGCTTGAGGGAAAGAAAGTCCCTTTCCATCTTATGTTGGAGGGTGCACGGAAAATATTTATCGAAAAACATCATCGAAAAATCCTTCCATTCTAACGCCTCGATCTACTCTTTATGCTTCGTATTTTTAATCAACGTCTACCATTGATCATCTTCACCCTCCATATGATAAGCCTCCAGGAGAACCTTCTATTGTTCATAACATTGAAGGATGGAGAAGATATTTTCAATGGAGTTGATCTATTGTTCAGTGATCGTGGGATCAGATGATCCACTAAAATTAGGAGGCCTTTGTCTCATGAAGCTCTCGATAGTGACTTGTTATTTCTTAGGGGTGTTTGGAAGTTCCTCATGACCTGTGTTTCTATTCAATGCTTGAGTTAGCTGAGATAGAAGTATGAAAAATTTCCCGATTACCGGTCCCATTGGATTGGGCATCTAATTAGTACCATCATCACACTGATCTTCACTTCGGTTGTTAGCCCGAGTCCTCCGATTACCGGCCATTAGATGGAATAAAAGTAATGTTAGGGGTAACTCATAAAGGGTAATCTAAAGAAAAAATTTGATGACTTATAAAAAAACTTTCACTTCCTTAACTCATGAATCTATAAGCTTCAATCAAAGATTTTCATGATTTACTTTATAACATATATTCTTAGGGGCATTTTTTTAATTCCCATAATAATGGTTCATACTAAGCTTGTGAATTTACCAAAGCATATCCCACGGGAGTGTCGTAACCAAGAGTGCAGCAAGGCCTGTTGTCATGCACCAGTTTCCGTTCGAGTCGAGCTCAAAGCGGTGTTTTCGGGTTTTACCCGTAGGATACATCTGTGCCAGAGCCGCCTCTACCTTCTCATATTTAGACATGGATGTATTTTCATGATTACCCACATACTCAATACTCACCAAAACTTAGGGATGATTTTATTGTACTTAGTCTTGTATCTAATGATTTACTAGGGTTTTCTAATCCTAATCCCAAAAATAACCAAACCTATCCTCTGATACCAACTATGACAACCCTGTTTTTTATTACAACTAAAACATGATTTATTACATAAAACATCACTTGATTCAACAAAGATGATCGAGAGGTTTAGTTTCTTTGGGGATTAGGATCATTACATAAAAACGTAAAACATGAAATACAACATTTTTATTTAAATCTCCCTTTATATGACCACTACATTCCTTCGTACGTAGCATTTCCTAGAATAACCTGAGGACATGCATAAGAAAAGGGTGAGCTATAATGCCCAGTAAGGGAGTACACAAGGAATAAAATGAGGAGTAGAATACATGTTATAAAAATGGAATATCAATAGAGAATAAGAAAAACATGAACATAAAGGCATGATAATGCATGATAATCATAACATGGAAATATGACAACAACACTTAACATGGAATTAGCATGAGCTAAGGCTCATTGCACATGGAGCATGAGTAAATCCTCATTGTACATAAAGAACGGGTAAACCCTCGTTGCAATTGAATTAACATGAGTAAACACTCATTGCACATGACGTATCATGATTCTATACTTTACCCAATGCATTGGAGGGCTGTAAGGGTGAACCCTTCTTAAACATTTCATTTCATGCATATGTGTGCCACATGGATCATAAAACATGGATTCATAAAACATAGACATTTGTTCCACGATAAAGCAATGTGGAATTGATACATGAGAATTTACAATCAATAAGTAAATATGAATAATTTTGAATACCCTTGATGGAGAAATGGGCATTGAATTCACTACACAATGACATTGGCTTAGAAAATCGGTGTGATTTCGGCAGCGTAACGGCGTGACATAAGAATTCATAAAAATGGTTTATCAGAGAGAAATGGGTTCCTCATCATATTTAAATATAATGGACAATAAGGAGTTCATATAGATACATGTCCCAACAATTGTATTGGAATTTAGATTCATGATACAAAAGTAGTGCTTGAATGTAAAAGAGGAGAGAGAAGTTGCTTTCGGAATTTCGGCTTAGTAACGGGTGTTCATGGGAGGAATTTAATGAGAGAGAAAGGGTCTCCCATAATTAAAACAAAAATAGGGAAGTATGAGTGAGGTTTGAAACCATACCCCAACATTTATAATTGAAATTAAAAGGGAAAAACAACTTAACCAAAATTGGATAAAAATGAGAAAGAAAGAAAAAAACCCTTACTTGGAAGTGTGATTCCAAAGTCTAGAGAGAGGCTTGTGAGAGGCTTCTTGGGAGCTTGGGGAACCTTGGGAGGATTCTAGAGAGAGTAGGGCAGAGGTTGTATTAACTCCAAAGGCTTTGAGTGAGGAGGAAGTTGGATCTTGGGTGGGTTTATATAGGAAAGGTGTGGGGATTCATTATTATTTAGGTTTGGGACCCCTTATATAAAATTAATCCAAAACACAAACCATACCATGGTTTTTGCCCATGGTTTTTGGAAAAGGGAAGAGGAAACTAATATTTTATAATTCCAAGGTCCTAACTTCTAAAAATATTATGGTGGTTTATGTGGAGGTGAGTCTCACTCCCATGGAAATTAATTTAAAAAGACAGGGTGTTTAAAAAGTCTTGAGGGGTCCATTAAGGCTTTGAAAAGTAAGCGAAAAAAAACCAAAATCACATTATTTTAATTTTAAAATATATATTGGCCAAACATAAAGATTATATTATTTTATAACATCACTATTGGGTGATTATGATGTCCTAAAACACATTATATATTTAAATGGTATTTAATTTTTACCCAAAAATTTGACTGTCTCAGAAAATTAAGAAAAATTCACCGTTGGATAATATCAAAGTCCTGATTCCAAAAATTACATTTATTTTATCTAAATAATTTTCTAAATATGAGAATTTTCACTTTTAATATAAAATCCGACATTTATCGAAAATTCCTGGGTTTTGACAAAAATGGATTTCAAACATTAATAAAAATTATAATTGCAATCATACAATTATATGATAATAAAATGAATCTAATAATAATAATAATAATATTTTATTAAAATAATTTTTAATTAAAAAGTCCATTAATTTAAAAAAATAGATTTCATAATTAAATAATAACTAAAAACACCATTTGTACATTAAAAACTATTTACAATGTATCAATAACGACAAGAAATTATATGCATTATTATATAAAAATATAATGTATATGAACATAGAACTATCTATTTGTTACATAACCCCTTAAAACAGCCACATAAGACCTAAAGGTAAGGTGTGCGATGGTGACAGACTCTTGGGGTGGCTCGGATAACATCGCTCGAGTGGTAATTTCTAACAACTTCCACTTATCCTATAGATGGTCTCGTTCTAGCTTGACATGGTGAAGTTTAGCTTGGGCTTGGTCAAGAGTGAAGCCCAAGGACACCACCTCTTTCCCAATCTCCTATAAATGGGCTTCGTATGGGGAAATTCTACTGTATTAGGCCATCGATTCCTTTGTCTATGTAATATTGGATGTTGTAAAGCCCTATATTTATATTAATCTTGTGATCACTATTCAACGGTTATAAATGTAACGGTCACAATTTTTATCATAAAACCAATGAATTTGACATTTTATAAAGACATTTTATATAATAAGGCATTTAATAAGATCAATTGGGATTTTCCATTAATGAAACATTGGGTCATTACAAAACATCTCCTCAAATATTTGGAGGTAATTTATTGATGTTTTTCTTAGTTCATTTATTGAATACCACTTTATTATATAAATATAATATTAAAAAAATAATATATAGATATTCTTGTGATTTATGTGTCTAGGTGGTATTATAAGGAACTATAACATTATTATAGTATTTTCAATGTCTATTAACTGGTGTTTGGTATTTCATATATTTTATGATTTTATATTTTCTCCATATTTATTTTAATGATTGTAGAGGATTGACTATTTCTCATTGGATGTTATTTCTGGTAGTGATTTAATGATTATTAAATCACTACATATTATTTATCAACCATTTATTTAAATTCCTCTTTGATAGATTATGGTATTATGTTTTTTTCATTCTCTCAATCTATAACTAGTTTATCTTCTTTCAATTTCATGTTTATAGTTTTCTATACAAATATTCTTTCTACAAATTTAAATCATTGATATTTCATCTAGCAGGTAATGTTTTTTTTTAAATTTATCCATTCTCATTATATATTTATTTACTCTGAATGTCTTCAAATTAATTATTTACAATATTATTTCATAAATAATCAGTATAAAATATTTGATTAATTAAATTTAGAAACATTGTATTATTGTTACAAATTTTTTTTAATGTACCCATAACATAAAATGTAAAATATTTCATCTACAATGACAACTATACGGAACAATGATAACATTTTAGAATATCAATGTCAAAAAAGTAAAACTAATTATATAAGACTATTAATATTTATTTCTATTGTTGATATATATTTAAATTTTTTAACATATCATTTAAATCAATATATTCAATTACATTGACTAAAGTGTTTCATTTATGTGTATATTTTTAACAATAAAAAACAAACCAGAAATTTTCTATGTGGCCATAACTTTATATATTGATTTATTATCTAATAGTTCAGAGAAATTTCCATTATCAATTTTATACATTCATTTTTGTTAGTACTATGAGGGATGGCTTGGTAATCTGTAGAACTATTATTCATACATACTTCCCTAAGGTGGCTAGAAAGGGAATTCCAACTGTTTATTTTTGTAGTTAGTTATCTATGGTACAAATATGTGCAGGCATGTACAGGGGGGCACGACTTTAGTGTAACATCTCTTCGTAGTAGAAAAGGTAATGAATAAGACAATATCTAGGGAAATATATATTTTTACCACATGTGATAAAATCAGAGGTGGAATATCTAATGGATCGTTTGATGTGACATTTATTTTTTCAACTATTTCATTGTATAATTATTCTTAAGAAAAAGTGTGACTTTGTTTTGTAAATTTTGTTACTTCTTGAAGTATAGTTTTACATGATCACTATCCAAACATTTTTTGTGACTCCGCTGGGGAATAAAAAATATATAGACTGGAAAATTGTTGAACATTACAAGTAATGAGTGGTGTTCAATTTCTGGGAAAAAATTTTAGTCACAGTGGTTAAAATAATTTTGATCACTGAAAATGAGTTTGAAAATTGTTTCAACTCCAATTTTCGATTTATTTTTAGAGTACTGTAAAACTTATTTTCAGATATAGGCATGGAGATGGCACAAGATTATGATGCCAAGAGTACCTGGATTTATTTTCAAATATATTAATTATATTAAATGAAAAAGCAAGTAGTTTTTATGAAATAGTGGAATAACATCTGAATGGAGTCTTAGATTTGAAATATGAGGCCTCTGTTGAGTTCAGGGTGTGGGGTTTACCCTAGAATTGATATAACCTTTTTTCATGTCTGTCGTTTGGGATAAGTGTGGTCATGGGAAGTCATTGAAATAAATTGATTTAATAAATTACTTTTTTTTAATTAATTACCCTAAACTATTGGATTATTTATATAATCCATGTAATGGATTATTTTCAGGGGTTGAAACATATGACTGAAAATTGGAAGGAGTTATTGGTGAGCATTGGAGGATATTCTATTGGAGAGTGGTGATCAGATCGTGGATCACCGATCAGTGTGAAATATAGCTAGAAGATGTTACCCTTAAAAATGATAAAAAATCATTATTAACTTGAAATTGATCCAAATTGAGGTAGCATTATGTTTAATTTGGATCTTATCCCCATTTATTATTTCTACGATGAACACAAATAAATAAACCAATGGATTGATTCATTGACTCGTCATATTGTCTGAATGGAATTATCTACAATGATTAGATGGAGGATTTTTTATTTTTTATGTTTCTTCACATTTTATTCTAATAAAAATGGATAGAGGCCAAATAAACTTATCTGAGGATAATTCTGATTTGGAATTTCTTGATTTTATCCCACCATTATTGTGCATTCATCACCGATATTCATTTTCAACAGTGGTTTGACAAAATACTATATACAGAATCATTGATCACCCATTTCTTAGTGTAATGGATTATTATCATAGATACGAGTTTGGATGAATGATGGGATGAAGCTATAATAATGGATGATCAATAAAGTATGTATTTTGGGATACTATTCTTTATATCTTTTAATGAAATCACAAATTATGTGGGGGTACGAAATTTGAAAATTTTGATGGGTCAATACTAGATAATTATTTATGGTAAGGCCTGACCATCTTTGTTCCTTGATGTCATTCATGGTGTATAGTAATTTTGATGATTGGAGGAGAATTCAGGGATGCCTGAACTAGATCTAAGATTCTGTAAATTCCTTCTGAACATGGATTCTAATGAGGGAGTACAAGGAATGTGGGGACCTTATTTTGGTGCAAGGTTTTCCAAGATAAAGATAATGATCACACATTGTGTGAAAAACGTTACACGGTTTTTGACCACTTTCACATGGTTTATGACCCCTTATTAGTATATTGACATATACCTAGGACTGTACAAGGGCATAGGAATCAGCATGGATAGCCATACATGAACACGACCAACTATAAACTAAAATGGATAGGGGTACATATCTCATAAATGTCGTGTACTCTATCAGGAACACTAATATGATAACATACTATGACACATGGGTAGTACCCAGTGCCAAAGTAACATTATGTGTACTACCAGTAATCACCATGTACTCCTTCAAATAACGATAATAGTCCTTTTACTTTTTATGTTAGATAAGTCTCATTAGTGATCATTCACTTAATCCATTCCCTATGGGTTTGTAAAGAATCACATCCTACATGTACAATAGTGATCCCTTTAGTGGAACTTATTGCATTGAGTTGTTTGAATATTTCAAAAAGGCCTTGAGTGACATTATCTGTAACTATATTTACCAAGGTGGAGTTCATGGTGTCTCCATGAACAACATTATATGATCATCAATCCTTTATATAGCTAGTTATTTCAGACAGAGTTGTTGGTATACTATGTGGGCTTTGGTGTGATCTTTATACGTGTATCATTCTCTTCATGTTTCCACCATATACATTTTATGGTAAAAATGATGAGAAATATTTCTCAAATGAATACCATCAGTTTTATTTGACTCATGGAGCATGTTATCCATGGAGAGTGTAATGTAGAACTTTCGAGAAGAATTCATCGACTGGTATTATAGCTGTGACTTTTCTTTGATTTGGTGTGTCTTTATTGTGTATATCTAGATATCTTTGTTATATTAAATGTATATACATACCTATTATGAGTTTAATATTATTATTTTTGTTATATTCTTTATGATTTCATGGTTTCCTCCTATCATTTTTATACTCACCCCTTGCCACACACCTATCATGGGGTATTGAAAAAGTAAATTTCTAAATGTTTTCCAAGTACAACACACTTTATAACTAGGAGCTTGTGACATTATGATCTTCTTAGTTTTATTACTCACATATTCTAATTAACCTAAACAATTTTTGTTTTGGTTTTTATTATTTAAGAAATTAATGTTTTTTATATATCGTTTATTTAATAATATAATGAAAATGAATATAAAGTAAAAATTTCAACTAAAAAAATTAAATTGTAAATAGAATGTGATTAGAAAGAAAAATTATGGTCCAGCTTTTGAATTATTATTCTATCACTATTCTCCTTTATTTTTTTATATTTATTTCAATAATCCATTCATGGTATTTCCTGATGAATTACTATCCTATTATTTAGTGTTGTGAAACCGTAAATACCTAGTGGAATCTAAATCCCAACTCCTCTGGTAATCATGGTTGATGGAACACCTTTGTCAAAAGAGTAAAATCATCCAGGACCCAACCCGGTCATATTTCATTTCATCAATTGATTTACTCAAGTCCATAGTGTGAAGATCTAATCATTGGAAGAGTACAAAATGAAATAAAATAAAAGAATATAAATTGATCTGAGTTTCATGCCATGTGAGAAGATAACCACACCCATGCATTCCAATCACATCTATCAAAAATATAAAATAATATTTAAGAATGAATTTTAGGAACATCTTGATCTCCTCAGGCAAAGACATAGGTCACCCTCCCCTTATTGGGAGAAAGAGGTCATAATGGTGGAGAGAGAGAAAGGATGAACAAAATCTAATGAAAAATATTAAAATAAAAAGAATATAATAGGAAGTGAGAGGGATGGGGTATAAAATAAAATAATAATTTATTTGAAATGAAATAAGAAAAATAAAATTTGAATAAAGAGGGATAATAATTAAAAAAGTGAAAATAATTAAAATAATTTTAGTAGAAAAAATGTTCAAAAATGTAAATAATTGAAGAAGATGATGAAAAATAATTAAATGCATCGAAGAAAAATGAAAAATAAAAAGAATCATACAATAATTATTATATTAATAAAATAATTTAAAATAAAACCAAATCAAACAAAATTAAAGAACAAGAAAATAGAAAATAAATAATAATTACCTATATCCATGAAAAATTTGGACCCCTCTTTGAGTTTCTAACCATTATTTCGTGTGCACGAATTATTATTTTATAAAAAAGGTGATAATCCCAAGAATATTCCATCAAATTGTTCCTCAAGACACGAATATCCTTTGAATGAGGATATTGATATATTTTTTGAAAACCATCCATCTGTCTCATATGTGTGAACATTGAAATAGCCGAAGGACTATGGGTTTTCATTCTATAATGCTGACCAGTGGGTTTCATTGCTTCCCTCCATATTCATGGGCCTTACATCATCTAGTGGGGGTTCCATAAGGATTATGGAATTTCATGGGAGATCTTTGAATTGTCAATGAATGTTGTAAGAATGGAGGATTAGTGGATTTCAAAGAGGTGATCCATGGGGACCCTGGACAGTGAAATTTGGGGAGGGTTCAAGCCCGAGAATTCGAGTGGATTCAATGGAATTTTCCCCATGATATCTATAGTGGTTGGCATGCCGAAGGCGGTGGTGAGTAGTGGGGTCAGGTGGCATGTTACAATCAAGTGCGAGTGAGGTGGAATTTTAAAATACGAATAGAAACTATGATTTGTGCATCTCACATTGAATTATAGGTAGGGGATCATGCTTATATATAATACGGTTCATGTAGTACTCATCTAATAATCCTACCCAAAGGTGGTATCCCATATATAGATGCACACACATATATGGTTCAGTCCACACATCTTGTCCCATGTGGTCCTTTGAACTATATGGGATCCTGTAGTTCAGTGAAAGCTCATAAGCTACATCAACCTTATCCCCCATGGGGCACTATTTGAGTATGTTGCCACTCTAGGTGGTTTTTTGGTTCTATGTGCCCTTACAAGATGGATAAATTGTGAGTTTCCACTGGGTTTAGATCTAAATTAACCTTTTCCCATTTTTTGTGAAATCATAGAAAAATAATTAAAATAATTTGTAAAATTCAACATCATGAAAAATTAAATTGTTAAATTAAAAATAAAAAAATTTCATACATTTCGAACCATTTAAATTATATTTTCTTAGTTTTTAATTTTTTAATTGGACAATGTAATATAATTAAATATCTATTAAAATACATTAAAAATCATTAGAAACCATTTAAATATCAGTATAAAATTTGATTGTGTAAAATAACCCAACATGTAAACCATGAATACACTCAAGCATATAATATCAACATTGAATTTAAATGGAACCAATGATACCATTATTAAAATTTAAATATAATAAAAAATTAAAATCAATTTTAAATAAAAACATTAAAATTTGATATAAAATATCAATTCAATTTCTCAATTTTTCAACAAAATATTTAACCCCCGTAAATTCATTTCCCCCCTTTGAAAATTATGGAACATCTTCTTTCATCCATTCAAGATCCATAAATAATTTATATTAAACATTTCAAATCATGATCTGCACAAACAATGAATCATTAGACTGATCACTCATGATACAATTTGAATAGAGTTATGCTCATATCATGAGACCATGATCTATATACTTAGGTTTGTCGAGGAACTAAATTCTCTACTTTATCATGGAAAACGTCACAGAAAATCATGATGGATTATTAATAAAGGTTTTAATGACTCTATTGTTTAAAGTTAGAATGAATTAATGTTAAAGAAATTAAGGATCTAGGAGGAGGTAAATCTCTAAAGTATAAATCACGATATTAGAAGTGTAATTGAATGATATTCACCCCTTGAAATTAGAAACTCCCACTACCAAAAATCTATATGTGAGGTCCTGATCAAAAGAAAGCACAATTAATTACTTGTGCACCCTCATTAAAATTTCACTATTTTTTTCCTGTATTTTCATTTAAAGTTTTTTCATTTATTTTACCTTTCACATAATTATCTTTATAATGAATCTCACGCTCACAAACTAACCACATATGATAAAAATAATTGGTCTAGTGATGGTGATTTTTGATACTCTTAAGTCACCACACACATGTATTTTTGTAGTTTTATTCAAGAAGGAAAAACTCTAATGTATAATAAATGAACCAAAAACCTTTATCAATATGTAAAATTAAGAATAACTAAAAATTTTAATTAAAATTTTTTCATCCCATTCACCATGAATCTCATAACCCCCACACTTTAACATAAAAAAATCAATAAAATACTATGACAGGAGTATGAATGCATAAATTGAATTGAAACATGGATCATTCCTAATAAGGGAATTCATGGTCTATGTTGGATAAAAATTTATTGATGAAAATTGTGGTATTCAAGGAAAACATATTTTCAGAAGATGACTCAATAATTTTAAACTTTTTATTGAATATTTATTCGATTTGAAAAGTTTCAATGCAAGTTATTGAAGGTGGTATGTCCCAAAATAACTTAATAAATAAAATAAAAAATAAATTCTAAGTTTTGGGTCTAGAAATATTCTCTATAATGGAACATTCTATTTGATACAATCAATCCTAGAATAGATAAGAATAACAAGCCAATTTACATGATTTTAAGAAATTAAAAGTGTGAAAATGATAGGGAAATTTCATTTATATGAATAAACTAATTCCATCAAATCATAGGTCCCCATTTTAAAATCCATTATTCACTTTAATCACTAACTTCTCTATTTTACTCATTAAATCTTATTATCATTGAAATCTAAGGCATGAAACCATAAGATTTATAGGAAACTCATGACTTATATGTAAGTCCAATATACCATAAATTCAAAGAATTGAAATGAAATAAATGGTTTAATATCATAACATGTTCATAAAAAAATGGGGTTGTTTAAAAAATAGAAATAGAGAGAATGAACTCTGTATTCAATGATTATTAGTTGTCATTCCTCCTTGGATGTATAGGGTATTAATTGTTCCATCAAAAACCTATAAAAGTAAATCAATCAATTAGAATAAAGGATCACTTAATTTAAGATCAAAAAGATTATATTGAGTGGGCTATATAATAAAAAATCCTAAAAATTAAATTTAATGTGTTAGAATGAAATTTAAGGGATAAGTATTAGTATGATCCCCCATGTGGGACGTGTAATTTTACTACCTCTAGAGGTAAGTACCAGCTACCATCCATAGTTAGTTACTAGAAGAATCTCCTTTGATTTTAACCACCACATGTGGCCCTTCCCAGTTTCCACATAATACTTCATGGGGACAAATGATTCCTTGATGGAGTATACCAGATGCATCCCCTTCACAATTAGTTATATATTGCATGGAGGGGTAGGATAAAGAATAAATAATAATCCTTGTAAGTTAAAACTTATTCAACTACATAATTATTTTCCCTTGATGGATAAATATGGGTCGTATTAATCATATATTTAAAATGAAAGTAAGATATTACTTTTACTTGAAGAATATTAAAATTTGAATTATTAAAAATAAATTTATCCCTCTTAATATGAGGAGACTATGTTATTATTTCCAAAGGCTCATCTACTTGGGGTCATACATGGTCTTCCTCAAATGAATATTCATAAAAATAGGGGAGATCAATGTATTCCTTAGTAGCTGTGTGTCTAGTTACTTAATCATCTTCTAAGGAAAAGAAAATAATGTCATAATTTGAAAATATAAAGGAGTAAGAATTAATTCTCAATTTAGATTGAATAAGAAAATTAAATAGGTTTTTAGATAAGATAGACTCCTATAATTGGATCAACTACAATCTATTCTTCAATGATGAGTGTATTATGATGTTGGATGGTGGCATGTGGTGTTAGGTAGTCATGATCCTCCATCTTTTGGTTAAATTCAACCACTTGGGAAATTTATTCCACAATTTATTGGAAGACATTAAAATTTGTTGGCTCTTACACTTTGGATGTATTTTGGAGATCAAGTTACACATAATATTCCTTCCAGAAGTTGTGTAGATATTGTTTATATCCAACATGTAGATTAGTTATAAAGTCTTCCTCATCATGAACCCACTCTAGCGCATCATTGTAATCCTAAATTTGGTTATACATGTGGTTGGAATGTGTATACTCATCAATCTTGGTCTCAAATTATTGGATGTCTATTGAAAAATCAAGGAAGACCAGTGGTGCTTCCTCATTATCCCCCAGTTTAGGTTTATACAACTCTAATGATTCTAGGAAATAACCAGTTATCCATTCCATTTTATCTCGATAAGTCATCCAATGTGTTTCTCAAGAATTTTGATTGGTCTTGTATATTATTTTTAACCATGATTTTTTATTATTGTATCTAAGGATGTTTTTATAATGGTTTGGAGGATTCATGGTTGAATTTACATATGTCTTGTCTATTTCCTGATAAAATTCATGAAATAATCCCAAAATTTAATTAATTATCAAGTAAATCATTCAACCACTCATTTTTAAAGGGTATCATTAGTATCAGGGATTATATACTTGAATTTATCATGAATGATGATTTCTTTTGGGTCTAACCTGATATATACAGAGAAAAGAGAAACAACATCTTCTATAGACTAGGTTGATTGAACTATGGGTTCTTCCACATATGACAATTCAGTCCATGTGAAATATTTAATATATTAATAAATCATGGAAAGATAATTTTTATGGGGTTTTTTAAATTTATGAAAACCATATACTGTGTGGAAATAGAAAATAGAAAATAAACTAAAGAATGGAGCCCTAACAACATTGTCCATTTTGATGCACACCTTTCATAGGTTATGGGACCAAAAATTTCATAATGTTTTACTAGTGAGACATAGTGGATGACTATGGGCATCTCATATGAGGAGATTTATATTTTTTTATTCAAATAATCTAATTAACTTAAACTATTTATTTTCCTTTTCTATTATTTATGAAAGTGATGATAAATTTTTGGATATTTTTATTTTCTATGATAACGAAAAGACATGTATAGTGAAAATTTAAACTAAACTAAAATGGTATTTTAATATGAATTTGATTAGAATAAAATAACATGATCTTGATTTTTGTATTTCCTTATATAATTATTATCATTTGTTTTTTAAAATTTATTTTGTTGATCAAATCATGAAATATCATTATTAATTAATAAGATTTTTTATGGTGTTGTGAATACTTTAATGTTTACATCATTATAAATTCCAGCACCTCCATTAATCAAGGATGTTGGAACACCTTAGTCGAGAGTGTGACATCTTTCGAGACATGGATCCATTTTATTCTTTTCCATCAATTGTGGTATTAAATCCAACTTGTGATGTTTTAATCATTGTAAGATAAAGAAAAGAAATAAAATATAAATTTATAAATATATTTGAGTTTCATTAAATGGGGGGATATTTCCAGACATGTTCCTGCCACTCGCATCTATCACAAACAAAAAATAAAAATTAATAAAAAATTCATGAACAACTTCACATCTCTAAGGTTAAGACTTGGGTTATCATCCCATTATGAGGAGTAAGAGGACACAATATTGAAAAGTTAAAAGAAGAGAATAAAATATAATAATAAAATAATATAAAAATAATATAATGAGTGAGAAAAAAAAATATGAAAAAAAATTAAATGAAATAACAAAATGAAAATAATAAGGAAGGGTGATAAATAATAAAATAAACGAGAAACAAATTTAAAATAATTTAAGTAGAAATAATTGTAGAAGATGATGAAAATTGATGACGAAGAAGAAAATTGAAGAAGAAGAAGATGATGAAGAAGAAAAAATAATAATTGGGTGTAAGAAACACTTAAATTAAAATTAATGATCCATCAATTGTGTTTTTGATAAAATAAATATTAAAATATTAGTAAACTATAGAACTAAAAAACAATAAGTATCTTCAGACAAGAATCATTCAACCTCATCTGTGAGTGTGTAACCCTTGAGGATTGGGTAATCCATCTTATTTTATAGGAAATGGTGACAATATTCATCATCTTATTTCAAATTATTCCTCGATACCTTCATACCCTTTGAATGAGAGTATACATATATTTTTTAAAGCCTCCCTAGAAACTCGGATGTGTGATGTTGGAAACACCCAAAATACAAAAGGTTTTCATTCTATATTGTCGAAGAAGGGGTTTTATAGCTTTCCTCCACATGCGTGGGACATTAAATGGATGGAGGTGGTTCCACATGGCTCATGTAATCACTTTTTTGGGCTTGGTAGTGTCATGGGAGGTAGTGGAAGCATATGCTCGGTGGAGGAAAAGGAGGTCATCTATGGAGACCTCAGGTGGTGAATGTGGTGAACCAGTTTGAGACTAATATTATTAGTGGATTCGGTAATGTTTTCATGGTGAGAGAAATAGATTCTGGTTAGTAGAAGTCACCAGCGAGCAGTGGAGTAGGGTGATGTATTATAATTGCATGTAGGCGAGGTGGTATTTTAAATAATGAATAACAATCTATATCAATGCATCACACATCAAAACAAAGTTAATAAAAAAATATTTTATATTATATAACTAATATATTACTCAAATTAGAATCCTTCATATTAGTGGGATCTAGGATACACATGCACACACACATATGGGCTAATCGGCTCCTACTAGCCGGCACGAGCCTCTAGTACACCTCTGCTCCCGTAGTTCCTCACAGTCTGACATGCTGCTCAGGAATCATCCCGTGTACATCCATGTAAACTCATTCAAGACATTATGATGGTGATAAATCATGTAAGGCCCTTGTGGGATGGATATATGGCAGTCTACCACTTGTTTTTGGGATAACATGATCTTGGCCACTTATTGTTTAAGTAAACACCTGAAAAATCATTCAAATAGTAAGTAAAATTCATCATCCTAAATAATTAAATTTCAAAATTCAAAATTCAAAATTTTCATTAATTTCGAACTATTTTAATTATATTTTCATAATTTAGATTTTTTTAAATAAAACAATATAGTATAAGCAGATAACCAATGAAATTCATCAAAAAAGAATTTAAAACCATTTAAAAATATGTATGAAAAATGATTATGTTAACCCTACATAGGATTTATTCACACATGTCTTGTCATATGAAGATGATAAAGCTATTGATGGAGTATTAGATAGACTTGGACTAGGTGGAGCTTAGTGAGACAGATTGATCAAGGTGTGTTCATGTAGTAACCTTGATAGAAATCCCCTTCTATACATGAAATTTTGACTTGTTTTCAAACACATAGTGGTGGGATTGTATTTGGATGTTTTTTAACTTAAAATACTTTTTTTATACTCTCATAGTGGTATTTTAAAGTATTAATTCATGGAATATTAGTTGTTTTAAATTATATCATTATATGGTCTTATAAATGTGTTCGTGTGTATAGGTACATTAGGCTAAGGACTCCCATGTGAGTGATATTCCGACATGGTGCTAGTCACTAGGCCCTGGACTATTAGAGGTAGGATTGGGAAATTTGTGACATATAACCCATTGGGAAAATTCTTCATAGATAGATATGCGATCACAGTCGGTTATACATTAGGACTTGATTCCATGAGTTGATTTTGGGAAATCAGGTTAATTAATTTGAGTTTGAAATTTAGGATATGGACTCCAATGTGGTTGTGGTGAACAACATATCCATAAAATTGGACTATGATCACCTAGATTTCAACTCGATACATGTTAACACTGGTTTTAAGGAAACAATTGGTATATGCATTGTACATAAATGGATTATGGTTTCCATGTCATTCTGAAGTCATCTATCTATATATACTCATTGAATATGGTACATATTGTCTATTTTAGGAAGCCTTCATGACTTGTTCTAGTTAGGATTCAACATTAGGATCATTAATGTTATCCCCTTATTGATGAGGTATAAATACAAGGACATGTTCAGAATGTGTTACCTCAAGGTGGTGTACCAGTTATACCAACACCTAACAAGAAGTAAATGGTACAAATAGTACATAGAAATGAGGTTAATAGGATGAGAATTCTTCCTGAGTTTTAGTGATAGTGTCCCATCATGTTCCTATGTGAGACCATCTCAGAGGAGGCTAAGAGATATATTGAGGTGGTAAATTGAGTTTTCTATTTTTTTAGGATACCAAAAGATATTATGGTTGTCCTAAAATTGATCCTTCTCCTTGGATGTGTGGGGCGGTGGTGGGGTTTAGTGACCCAGTTAGATGATGAGGTTACTCCAGCATGTTAACATTTCGAGTGCCTTTTCATAGTGGAGTTATATCTATATATGTTGAGGGATTTGTGCTTCCAGTAGCTTCTACCACATTATAAGGGTAACACGTCTGTAGATGAGAATTCATCTATGTTCACAAGACTCTCTAAATACTAAATGTATATGGTACATAATCAATTATTTCTGGATAAAACCATTTAGTGAGGAATACAAAGAGAGATATGAACCAATGTTTTACATCTATGAGTTCCTAAATATACTAGGGTGCCAAAGCACACCATGTTAGATGAGAATTTCCTACATGAGAAGACACATAGAGTTGTTTTTGGAAGTGGGAACATAGGAATAGTGACATCGATAGTGGGGTTCTAACATGAGAATTATGGACCTAGAAATGTGATAAATTTTAGGATAGGATTCTTGGATAGAGGGTCTGTGGTTTAGGGCTCACACGATAAGTCTAGTCATCCCAAAGAGATAAAATGCTAGTATTGTGTTGGTTTGGGACATGTTTCATGGGATTTTGTGACCCATATTTACAAATGACAAAGAAACTATGGTTGGGATTTCTAGGAAACAATATCGATATTAAAATGCAGGTACATAGAGTTGCAGCTTTGGAAGATGGGTGAAGAGAGATGCTGGTTGTAGTAGATCATTTTACATATTTACACCACCACCAATAGGTGGCCCCTGCTGAGCTAAGGGAGTTTTGGTAACAGAGTGAGAGAAGATGCATGCAGTTTAGGATTTTGAACTAAAGGCTATAAGGAAGATATCAGAAAAGATTTGAATATTTATTGGTTAGCTATGGTAATTATAGACCAAGTGCAAAAATATTTCTTTATTTTCATGTAACTGGTTTGATACATAGAGATTATGGTTAAGCCTTTGGATTGACCCTGCACATGGAGGCTCCTACTAGAGATGACATAGATATCACACTCTATTGATGATGGAAGCATCTAACTCTTAGTGGTGATATTTTTTGTGGAATCCCTTTTTATTAGTGATGTAGCCTTATGAAATCATTTGAGGTATGGAATGATTGTATATAGTTCATTCATAATAGATTTATTTAGGTTGAGGATGCAGTGTGTCCATAGTTATGGGATGAAGTTTTCCATTTTGGGTGAAAAGGAAACCCATGCAAAGAAGGATGAACTCATGAAAAAGTAGTTACAACCTGTTACTCATTAGTTTTCTAGCATGGCCCTTGTTACAGTGGATGTTACGAGTTTTTATTTCCCTGTAGCAGTGGTAGAGTATAGATACATATTTCCATAGGGAATTATTGTGTTACCTCCAAACCATGAGATAGACTTATGCATTTATCTATACACTTATACAAGCCCAATATCTACACTAGCATATTGGTGACTCCCATGGATCGTCATGAGATGAGTGTGTAGTTGGGGTCTTTTAGGGGAAGTTATTAGTTATAAATATTGTATCACCCTAGGCATCAGTAGTGTAGATATCATTAAGGGAAGATGTGAGGATGTGGTTAGTTTTGGACTAAAATAAACATAAATAAGTGACCATAAATAACTAGTATCCCATATCTAGAATTGATGAACTATTTGATCATTTGAGAGATGGATAGATGTTCTAAAATATTTAACTTAGTTCAAGCTATCACCAGTAGAGATTATGGGATGAATATAAAATGAGGATGAAATTCTGATGTCACTATTGTCACTATGAGATCTTGTTGCAAAATAAGGGAATGTTGGTTTTTTCAGAATCTTCTACACTATCTGTAAATGTTTTCATTACTAATACTCTGCACATGTTGGGGGACATGGAAAATTCTTGACGACCGTCAAATGTCTAGAAGAAGTGTTATATTGAAAATAAATGACTAAAAATCTTAAACTTTTTTTCAACAAATCAATGTCTTCTAGTGTCATAAATATCATATCATATCACTAGTTGTGTTGTTCCATATGTTTCCCATTCCAACTATAATTTTGGAAGTAATGTATATGGATTATATTTCTCATCTACAAAATCACATGCTTTTATTTTCATTTGGATTTCATGGAAATATTGCAAAACTATTACAATTTTATCCTGATGTGTCGTCCTTATACAAATAATGGGGCCATATAAGTGTTTCCAAAGGAAACTGTTTGGTTGAATGGTTTTCCTTTTTAAATCCATGTTGAATTTTATATAATTTCAATTATAAATTATTGAATGTATATTTTCCACTTAAATGGAACTATAAAAAATGTGGATTAATACATATTACAAATTTCACTTGGAAATTGGTAGGAAATTGGGAAGTTCCTTTTAATTGGGATTTCGTATTGAGAATAATTGAAAAGTGAAACATTTTAAAGCATATTTTCCCAATTATGGAAAGATGTTATTATATGGATTCATTAGTGTATAACATAGAAACATAATTTATTAGAATTATATAAATAACTTATAAGAGGTAAATTTGGGTAAAAAGAGAGAAATTGTAACCTAAATGAAAAAAATGAGGGGTTGAGAATTAATTCCATACCTTATGTTCGAAAGTGTTTAGCACTTGATCTTACTATCCTATATAATAATATTAAATAAATTACTTATTTTATTAAAAACTATTTATAAATGTTTTTTATTTATTATAATACTATTATGTTCCTTTATGGCCTTTTTAATGAGTTATAAGATACAAGTTCATTGTTAGCGAGGGATCATTTCCTTGGTTTTCATGATTGGTTCACTTGTGTAAATGTATGAAAGATCATGTAAAATGGGAATAGATATCAAAAATTGATGATATATATTAGTAATGAAAATAAAAATATTAAATGGTTTTATAATTAATTTGGTTATTTGGGGTGAGGATAAATCATTTGATAAGACATTAGTGATAATCGTTTAAAATTATTTTGGTGATTTTTTGGTCATCACAAACTTGTTTGGTATTATTAATTAATATTATGTATATATGATGGTTAGAGAAAATTTCAATGCATGTAATATTGATATTATAATATGTTTTAATCCATGAAATGGTTTTATGATCATCCTTGACGGCTGTAATTAAAATTGAAAACTCGTCATCCATGAATAGTATAAATTAACACATCACAAATATTTTTTTTTATTTTAGAAAAAAATATAGGGGAGAAGACTTTTGGGGAATATTTTTTTCATAAAATGATTATATTATATTTTATATATGATACATTAGTTTTCATGTCACTAGTATAATGTTAGGTGAGTATATAACAAAAAAATAAATGAAATTTTAAAAGAAAATGAAAGATGATTTTACCTCTTGAATTTACCCTCCTTGAGAACCTCCATAAGGAAAAGGGTTATTTATTTTGTTGAGACCATGGGCTCTTAGATGAGGGGTATATATTTCTAAGAGTATTGGGTATTATTTTGATAAGACTAAAATATTTAATGGTGTGAGGGGAAGAGTTGGCGAGAGGTGGTATTTATAAAAGAAGATATGGGAGTTTTTTCTTATTATTTTATTCATTAGTTTATATTTTTTGTATCAAGACAAGAATATATTGATAATTATCATTAAAAATATTTAAAAAATTAATGATATTTATATATTATGGTCTTACATCAATCATACATAATTTATAAATCAATAATTCATGTATTTGTAAAATACTGTAAATTAATGTATGTCACTCTTCACAAAAATTCAATAATTTTAGAATAATAACAAAAATATACCAAAAAAATTTTCCAACATATACAATTCAAAAATGAACTCCCTTTTATAATAATAATTTTCAGAATTTTGGAAAATTTTATATTTAAAAAAATCATCATTTTCATAGAAAATACTGATCATAAATTTAAAAGCGATTTTATAACAATATGAAAAATTAATTATGGTTTCAAACAATTATCTTATACTCTAAAGAAAAAAAATATTAATTTAATAATACATTTCTTTTAAATAAATACTATTTTATACTATAAAATTATACATAAAATTGTAATTAAATAATTATAACATACAAAAATTCTAACACAAAATTTTTCATCTTTATATCATTTATTAGCTTATTACATAAAATAAATAAATAAAATTTTCATACATAAGATAACTAAATTTTATTTACAATATAATAGTTGGGGTTAAAATAATATTTTTTGGTAAATTTTTGGGTCATTATATTCTCCCCCACTTAGGAAATTTCTCCCTTGAAATTGCATTTGACATACTATGGTGAAAAACGTGAGGGAACTTGTCCTTCATCACTTACTCTGGTTCCCATATTTCCTATTCATACTTATGGTTCCAACATTATACTTTGACATGGTGAGTAGTCTTATTATGTGCAAAATTATCTTTATAGTCCAAGATCTTCACAAGATGCATCTCAAAAGAGAGATCATTTTCCAACTGTACTACCTCTAAATTTATACATCTGATGGATCTAGAATGTACTACCTCAAGAATAATACATGGAATATATCTAGTACTTGACACATGTTTTGGGGAAATCCTAGTCAATAGGCTATTTCTCCATTTCTATTAATAAAATCAAAAGGGTTGATATGACTTGGACTTTTTTCCCTTTCTTTCCAAATCTCAAGACCCTCTTCATGGAGATATACGAAGGAATAACATGTCTCTAATTTTAAACTCCAGGACCCATATATGATTATATGTATAGATATTATATCTACTTTAGGATTCTTTTATGTTCTATTGAATAAATATCAAAATTTCCAGCATTTCCTTGACCCTTTGATGTTTTATCTTCTTATGTTCACCTTCTTTATCCCTTTATACTAGTGATATATATCTCTTAACATTAATGGTTTCATATGGATCCATTTGGATTATTTAGTGGCAGCTATTTTTTAAGATAATTTGTCCTGGGGAAGATGTTGTTTCCATCATCCTATTAATAACATAGAAAACTCTCTCAACATATGTTCCAGTGTCTGAATTGTTTTCTCATTTTGGCCATTAGTTTATGGATGAAAGGTTGTAATAAAGTTCTACTCAATTTTCATAGCATGTTAGAGACTTTTCTAGAACATGGAAGTTAATATTTGACCTTGATCAAATAAAATCAATAGTGGTACTCAATGTATACATACAATATCTTTGTGTTATATCTATGTTGGTTGGTCGAGTGAGAAGTCCTCTCAAATTGTGATGATGTGATATGTCATAATAAGATGATCCACAATTTCCTATATATCATTGTTTCCTATAGATGTATTCGGTAGTGCGATGATAAAGGACATGGTGGTGTTTTATCATATCCATATTGGTATGGTTAATGGTTTCATCATCCATTTAGAATGGTTCCTTTCATCATTCACATGTTGACATACAAGGCACTTTGATGTATATTCAGTTACCTATTTTTTCATATTTCCCACCAATAGTTCTCTTAGAGATCTAACTACATCTTTGTGCTCTCTGAGTGAATAGATATGGTTGACCTATGTGATTCACTCAGAAGATATTTCTTTATATACGCATTAGCTGGTACAAATTGTTGTGAACCAATTCTCACAACTCCTTCCTCATCAATTTTGAACTATAATATTTCCTCTTTTCTCCTAGATTCCATGTTCTTCTAAATCTTCACATCATTTCTTTGATCATACATTATATTCCCAATGAGGAATGGATAATAAATCATTTAGTAAAGTATTTATGTTGTTACTTCATTAATGATTCTCGTGTCTATCCTTTTCGAGTATAAAAATATTGGATCCTTCGAAATTATCATCATTGATAATATGGATGGAACATTAATTCATAGAGAATCTAACACCTTTTTTTATTTACCAGGATCGTAATATATTAACCAGCTATAATCCTTGATGAGCTCTAACCATATTCACTTTTTCATAATATAATTGTCATATGTGAACATATATTTATGGGTCTTTTGATCAGTATATTTCTCACACTTCTCCACATAGAGAAAATTATTCATGATTTTCAAGGAAAAGATAATTGCTTCCAACTACTAATCATGAATGGGCTAGTTTGTATCTTTATTTTTTAACATCCCTAAGGAATAGGCTATCACTTTATCATTTTTCATCAGTACATAGCCTAAATCATTAATTTAATAATCATAGTGTACCCCAAAGAGTTCCCCACTTGTTGGTAGGGTGAGAAATAGTGCAGTGACAGGCCTTTTTCAACTCTTTAAATCATTATTCACATTCACTAGACTATAATGTTTTTTCTCCCTTTTGAGCCATTTTATTTTGTGTGTTTTAAAACCATTAATATTTCATCACAAATAATTGTTAATTCCTATATACACCAAGGAAACTATGGATCTCTATTATAGATGTTTTCCTAATCCATTCTATGATTTCCTTTGTCTTAGAAGGATCCATTTATATATATATATCTTTAATGGTAATAAAATTCCATAATAATGAAAATTAATTCATCTAGAACTCACATTAACTATACTTGGAATAATTTCTCTCCATTCACAAAGTCTTCAATATAGTATTCAAATGATTTTAGAGTTCATCCTCACTCATGGAGTATATTTGAATGTCATCAATAAAGACTACTTAAAATATGATGATTTAATATATAAAGACTCTATTCATTAATTCCATGATTATTTTGATGAATTATTGTTTTTGAAGGGAACTAATATGAACTCATAGTTTCTTTACCACATTTGAATGGTAGTCTTGGGAATACATTCATTATTCACTATAAATTCGTGACATCCTAACCGAAGGTCTGCCTTTGAGAAATAGTTATCTCCTCGTAGCTAACCAAACAAGTAATATATCCATGCAAAGGGATACTTGTAATTAATCATGATTTTTTTGAGCTCATTATAATCAATACATATGTTCATTGATCCATCATTGTTCTTGATTAAGATGATTGACACACCCCACAGTGAAGCACTTGGTCATATAAAACACTTATATAGATTCTCTTATAACTAGTTATTTTCTTCTTCCAACTAAATCGTTTCTATTATATAAGGTGACTTTGATATATGTAGAGTTCGATGAATAAGATCAATTAAGAACTCAACCTCTCAATTAAGAGGAATACCATGCAAGTCCTCAGGGAACACAAAAGTGTATACCCTCACAATTGGCCTGTCTTCAAGCATGAATCAATACTTTATCTAAATAATTTGAGAAAAATATTCTTTATCATAATGAAATAATATCCATTATTGATTTGATCATTCTAATGGATATTCATCTTTCTTTATAAACTATTATAGGATTGTAGGATGCTTCCAGATGTGAAGAGTGATCTCCATTTCACAACAGTTGATGTTGTCTTTGTATAAAGTTAGCCAATCCATACCCAATATAGCATAAAAATATTCCAAAATAAGTAAGACAAGATTTTTATGGAGGTTTAGTCCACTAACATTAACTAAGGTGTAGTTATATACATTAGATTCGATAATTTTTCCATTTTCTATTGTCAAAGATAACCTTGAATACATATTTTGAGGAGGTGTTTGAATAGTTATACAAAACATTCAAGATATTAAATAACACATAAAACTGGAATAAAACATTATGTTTACTATTATTGAATGAATAACCAACATACATATCGCCACATCATTTTTGTATTGCAATTTAGTAGTAGAGATAGGATATTCCATTCCTTACTACATTGGAGGTTGTTATTCTTGGTTCCCTCCAATGAACCTTAGCTTAAGGTAATTTCATGAATAATTACCATGTTCCTTGTAGTTGAAACAATCCTCTATATTCTGATTATTGATCTCTACCATCCATTATTCTTTATCAATATTGGGATTATAAATATCCCTTTAGAATTTACTAGCCAAATTCCTCTCTCTCACAAATTTGAATAATCTACTGGTTCTCTTTAGTAAATTTCCATGATTCTTCATCCCATGAATTTGAAACATGGGGTGTTGGGTTTTATCTCCACATGGGATTTATCTATTTATCCTCCCATATTAAAATCCAATTTCCACTTTTTTCCGTAGGCGCATGGGGCCACTAAGAGTCTCTGGTCTCCATTTAAACTATACAGGAACAACAGACTAGCTCTTCAATACTGTAGAAGTCTAGAATCACCAATTACTTTTATAGAATCAGCTTTAGGGTTCCAAAAATGAGATCCTACTTTCATTCGATGTTTAGGACATTGATATAGGTGTATCTTGCAGGCGTTGTGAATTTTTCAAAATAGACACCAATAAACTCGACTTCATTTTGCTTCATTATGAGGAACTCTCTTTCCAAATTAAGATACAGTGTTTGAGGAAAATATTTATTGAAAAATATTTACTTTAAATCATCATATTCTATGTAATAAATTTCTTCCTTATACATTATGTTCTTGATCATTTTCCACCACTGATCAGCTTCCACATCAAAATAATATAACACAAGTAAAAACAATTTCTTCTTACAATCACTGGAGGACAGAGAATATCTTCTCAATGGAGTTAATCCATTGTTTTGTAAGGACGGGGCTAGAAAATCCACAAAACATGAGATGTATTATCACAATAATTTATTTGACTACAAAATTACCTTTTTTATTATTGTTAGGTAATTCCATTTTATTCATGTAATTAATTATATCTATGTCAAGTTGATCAAGTACTATAATGATGTTTTGATCAATTTTTCCCATCATATTTGGCATATCAAATAGGGAAGTGATCACATTGACTTTCACATTTATTTTTGGAATGATTTCTTCTATTTACTTTCATTTATTAATAAATGGAATTTAAAATTATGGGTATTTAATAATTATGATAAAATGAATCTTTTTACCTAAAGGGACATACATTAAATGGAAATATATCCTATCTAGTGATACACTATGTTTTAACATAGGTTATATATTATGATAGAATTACACCTAGGGGACTAAATAATGTTTTCTAGTCCTAATATTTAAAAATAACTAGACCTTGATCTGATAAAAACTATTTAAACCCTATCCATTTACACATATTATTACATGGTTTAAGTATAATTAACCATCTAATTACAAAATAAGGAGCGTAACATCTAGTTTCATTGGATGATTAGGTACATAAAACTAAAAACATGGAAAGGGAATAAAACATCATTATTTTAAACATCCTTAAAGATCTCCAATCTTGCGCTAATCTCTTACAACTACAAAGGATAACCTAGGGAATACATGAACAAAAGGAATGGGCTAAAAATTATTGTAAAATATTAAGAATTGGAGTAAAATATAGCACATGGGTTAGAAGAAATCAATTTTGAAATAAAAGTCATGAACCATGAATAAACATAAGGAAGAATAAAATTTATAACATAGGAATGTATTATCATTAAATCTTAATAATATGGAAACAAAACACAATATGACATAAGCATAAGTCAAGGATAACTTCCATGATAATTGAACACGGCTGACAAAATCCCGTAAAGGAATTAGGTTCAGTAACATTCCCAATATGACGTCTCTTGAGACTAAACATTACCCAATTAATTGAATAAATATATTATAACAACCATCATAGCATGTTCAGGCACTTGTGTGACACTTGATGAATGAAAAATAAACATCTTAACAGTTACACATGGAATGAAATGGGTATCATAATTTTTATTGAAGGCATAAAAAATATAATATAATAATGGTGGACAAGAAAGAATGGATTTAAAACATAAATGGACAAAAATAAAGGAAATAATGCATATATTATTTAAATTGATGTCAAACTGAGGTGAAAACATGTAAAAATTGTTTTAGAAACATTAGAAATGAGCAACATTGTTGCATTTTTACGAGAAATATTAAAGAGCATTTAAAGAAGAAAAAAGAATAATTGTTTTTATAAAACAATAAATGAACCAAGATATATTTTCATGATAAAATTTGGTATTTTATTAAAATATTGGTGTATTAAAACATATTATGGATTTCACATGGAAATGGGAAAGAAATCATGAAGTTCCCTTTAATCAGGCTTGCGTATCGTGAAGAATTGAGAAGAGAAACCTTTTAAAACTTGTATTTCCACAAACATTAAGATTCTAATTAATTTAATACATTAGTACTAAACATATAAATAGAATTTATAATATTATAAAAAATTAATAATTGTTACATTGGGGTAAAGAGAGATAAATCATAACCTGTAGGAAAAATGGATGTTCAAAAAGATTCCATTACCCTTTGTCCAAAATTTATATGAACAAGATCTTAATGTCATGTATAATAAAAAAATTAATTAATTAATTAATGAAAAACATTTATTACATTTATTTTATTTAATATAATTTATTTAGTTTATTTATGTCCTTTTTAATGAGTTATAATTCACAATTTCATCATTTGTGAGTGATCATTACATTATGTTTCATGATTGGTTCACTTGTAAAAATGTATGAAAGATCATGTAGAATAGGAATAGATATCTAGAATTTAATTTTTATATTATTAATGAAAATTACGATCATTTAATTCTTATAGTATACACTTTATTATTACTTGTAAGGATAAATCATTAGTTAAGATGTTAGTGAAAATCATTTAAATTTTATTGGTAGGTTTTCGATCGTCAGAAGAAGTTTGGTTTTATTAATTAATATTATATATATAATGGATCATGAAAATTAAATAGGCATAAAAAATTATTATAATTTTATTTATCCATAAAAATGGTTTTATTATCATCCTTTAATTTAGTAAAGGAATTGAAAAATCATCGTCCATGAATGCGATAAATTAACACATTGAGAATGATATTTTCATTTATAGAAAAAAGGGGCGGAGAAGAGGTTTGATGATAAATAATTAAATTAAAATGATAAAATTATAGTATATATATGATACTGATGTTTTCATGTCACTTGTATAAGGTAATGTGAGGAGAGAATAAAAAAATAAATGAAATTTGAAAATTAATTAAAAGAAAATGAAAGTGTATTTTACCTCTTGAATTTCTCCCCCATGAGAACCTCGATAGGGAAACATGTTTAGAATTATGTTGAGACAAATGGATCCTAGACACAGGGGTAATATTGGGATGAATTTGGAATGGTCTCAATTCTTTAAAGGTGTGAGTATAATAGGTGGTGATGGGAGGTATTTATACTGGATTGAAAACACATTTTCTCATTATTTTATTTATTGTTTTGTTATTTTTATTCAAGAATATAAATAGATTTTTAATTATAACTAAATATTTTATAATAAAAATGGGTTGTTTGATATTATGGGATTACATCATATATTTATCATCTATGAATCAATAACTTATGTATTTCTTAAATACTATAAATTTCTATATTTCACTATTGACCAAAAATTAAACTATTGTATAAAAAATCCCAAAAATACACTATAATATTTTTTCTGAGATATAGAATTCAAAAATAAAATCTATTTTATAAAAATAATTTTATAAATATTAGAAACTATATTTTTAATTAAAATAATATTTTACATGAAAATACAAATTCTAAAATTATAACTCATTTTATAACACTTAAAATTTAATAAGGTCCCATAAAATCATCTTATAATAATATGAAAAAAATAATTAATTTATGAATACATTATTATAAATAAATTTTCTTATAAATAAATTTATTAATAATAAAACATTAAATAAATTATTATATCTTACCAAAAGGCCAACAATTAATTTTCAATTTCTTAAAAATATATTTATTTATTCAATGAAATAAATACATAATATTTTCATTCAAAAGATTCCAAAATTTTATTTATACATTCATATGTGAGTATATTATTCTATTAGTTTAATTACTATTCAAAAGAGGTGTATTAGGCTCCTAAACTTCTTGAATGACCATTTCTTTCATTAATTCCTCATTTATAATGTTTTCTAGTTTTATTTTTTGTATTTTATGTGATTTATAATATATAAAATAATTATAACACGGTAATATCCATTGATAAAATTTTGGTTCATTATAATATGGGTTCCCTAGGATGATTATTACTATAATATTATATCTCATGATTCTCGTAAAGTAAATACTTTCATGGTCGTCATGATTCTAAAGCCACCATCATTTTGGTGTTTGGCAGTAGGGGTTTTCCATGCACCTTAGTTAAAGATATTCCTTGGATATTCAACTATTTATTTTTAACATTTTAGATTTATGGGATTCTGATTTTCCAACATTGGATGATTCCACTGATGTTCTTGCTATCAGAAAATCCTCTAGAGGTTCAATCGGGGGTGGATCATTAAATGGAAGGGTAAAAATTATAATGAATCTACTATGGTGTATGGGAGAAAATCCTTTCCCAGATTCTAGGGATACACCTTGGGGGAAAGGTGCATTTAAAATAAAGGAAAATTGTTAGTAAAATGAGGGTTGTTTCTGTTACTTCTAGACCTATTATTATGAAATATCATTGTAGGAGGGGTATAAATAGAAATTTTCATGGTTCTTTTGTTATTTTATTATATATGAATGAAATATATTTAGGAATGTTTTAAGGGGGGGACTGAGTGTCTCGTGGAATATCAGTTAGCATCAGAGAAGCTGCAGTTAATGGAGATCTCCATTACAATATATTTTTCAGTGCATGTAAGTGACTCATAGGTGGTATCTATAAGGGACCATACACTGTAGAATTTATTTTCCCCCTCATTTCATTTTCTTAATATTATTAAGAGAAAGTGAGACATTATTTAGTACACCTGGTTGCTTCTAAAATAATATCAATGCATGATCAAAATATTAAAAAAAAATTCGTACTTAATTTCATTTCCATTAAAATAATATTATATAATATTATATACACATTATCCAATATATAACTATTTGATTAACGGAATTGGATAATTTTCATAAAATCTAATATTTGAATTCCAAATACAGCTAACTATTTGATTACTTTAACCTAATTAGTCTGTTTGATATTTAACATTGGTAAAAAAATATGTGTCAGAATTTATGGGGGGTGTACTAAGAGTCTAGTAGAATATCCTTTGTCAGAAGATAATCTGTAGAATAGGGAAATATATATTGAAATTTATTTTTTTAGCACGTGCGAGTGACTCATATGTATACCCTCCAAGGACTCATGAACTATAACCTTTCATTTTCCCATTTTTTTCATTGTATTACTATGATTAATTTACAGAGTGACTTCATTAAGGTCATATAGTTAATTCTCAAATAATATCCCTAGAAGATAAATTTTATAATGATGAATTTTTTTGTAGCATTCATTCCAATTAGAATACAATTTTTTAATAAAACTTATATGTTATATAATATTTATTTCATTATATATCTTAGAAAATCCATGACTCCCAATTTTAAAATGTCAATAATGAATATATGGGTGAAGGAAAAAAATATCCCAAGGTTAACATATTATAATACATTCTTTTGTTGGATAATATAAATTCCCACATCACAATTTTTTTTCTATATTTTTTCATGTCCAAATAGACCTCCTAATTTCATTTAATTTCTATTTTATATAAATATTAATGACAATTAAAATTTATTAACCCCATTAGGAAGACATGTGAACCGGTAATTTATATATCATTAATTAATCTTTTTTATTATATATTAAAAAAATAATGTTGAAAAAATTTCACGTATCCAACATCACACATTAATTTATATCATTCAATATAAGGTTCTAGAAGAGTGCCTGATAGGTAATTTCACATCTACATAATGGGTTTAGTTGAAGAAACAATGTAATGAAAAGAAAAACAAGGAAATATTGGATAGGTAATTTCACATTTATTATATGGGGTTATAGTTGGTGAACTAATTAAAAGAAAACCATAATAAGGAAATTTTATAATTAAATAGAGGAGATATGTTTTTCTCTTATGGGTCATTAGGTTTTCCTAAATTAAAACATAATCTAGATGAGAATTTAAATTTGAAATTAAAATCTCCCTAATGAAACCATATCTTAGTATTCTAAACAACCATATGTATTTATTTATTTTACATCTATTTTGATTTACTTTTATTAATTTACTAATGTGTTTCAAAATGATAAAAATTGATATCAAGCTTATTTTTTAAGATTACAAAGATATTTAAAAAATAATTTAACACTGGATATGATTTTAAGTCTTAGATTATGACACATAATCAATGAATAAAAATTATTTATTCCTTTATTACTTTTCATTCATATTAGTTTTCTTGAATTCTATTCATTTATCTACAACATTCTTTTGTTGAGATTACAATTGATATTTTTTTATTTTTAAATTTTTTGTTTAAACAGGGTCCCTTGAGAAGCACAATTAATGGTCATTATACCATCTTATATTGTCACAACCCATCCTATGGGGACTTCCACCGTGACTCTCCATGCACACCTCCAATTGGACAGGGGAAGGTGGCTAGCACCGAGTAGGCATATCAATAACATAAAAGGAATTGATTAAGTACCTATACAAACACACACACACATCTCCAAGACCACAAATGCTGAAATTTAGGAACCACTAAAGAACAAAATGCATGCAAAAAACTAAACCCAATGAAAAGAGTACAATAGAAATTATAGTGTGAAAATGTTACTAGTCCAGAACACAATCCCACCAAAAGAAAGAGTCTGTAACTACAAAGTACAACCTATAAACAAGAATGGTACTGTGAATACTTATAGATGACAAAGGAAAACCTTATAATGTAGGGATTATCAGAAAGCTCAGTTCTGTTCTGTACTTCCCTAGACTACGTCAAAAGGTCACTCTTATGCACAAGACACATCACGTGCGGGTAAAGCCAGTACATGGTTGAGTATAACAATACATAGTAAGAGAACCCAAAATCCACAAAGTAATATACAATGTGGAGGTATAGTCAACTATACATAGTATATGTTTACATAACATATAACAAGAGAAACCTCTACATATAATCGAAACTCAAACCTGTATTCTAGAGGTAAATCAAAATGACCCTCATACCTATGCTAGATATTCGGTTTGATGTTTCCATGAAGAACACAGCTAGGATAACTCACTTCACAAGTATGAAAACTCTTTTGATGTACATCTGATAAGTGTTGTTCATCAGGATGTGTCATGAGAGAGATAGATTCACTGAAATATCTGATGAGAGAACAAATACACTAATTTTTGGAGAACTCACTTAGGGGTGGGAAGATCACAATACATGGATGAGGATAATTTGAAGGGCCTTGTCATATAACATGACTCATTCGGATTATCCAACTAAGTACAGGATTGAATTCATGTATTTTTGGTCATTCCAGTACTTGATTTTACCTATGGTCATGAATGGATAGAGGATTCCATTTCACGCCTCTCAAATGGAATGTAGCTCTATCCAAGAATTCATGTTGAAGGGATCATACTCTTATGGATAGTGATGATACCTAACCATAAGGGGAAAGAGAAGAGTTAAATAATCCAAATTAAATATGTATAGGGTATGGTGGACATGGAGATTAAGTAATATATATGAATGTAAATGGAGTGTAGAAGTTTCACTAGTTGTTTCCTCTTACCTCGGGTCCTTCCCATGTACAACGACTAGTGTTGAAAAGATAATGTCATGTAGAAAGGAAAATACACTTCATGTAAAAGCATGTAACACCATGTACTACTAATAGAAGGGCCACTCTATTTTAACTTGTCGTGTGCTCATACCTGTATTCATCCCATGTCTAATAGCTCATGTACCAGTACACAGGGAAACCCGCGTAACTGGCCTAGTTTGGTCGTGTGGTGGAGTACATGACATGTAATCCACCACATGCCTATGTATCGTCTGAGATAAATACCGAGTCACATTTAAGGATCCACATTTTGTGTTTAACCTTTAAGTTGTTCAGAAACCAAGACATCATTGAGCCGGCCCCACACATCATGTTCTTCGAGATAGATGTAATGTTCTTCAAAAATTTAAGAAGTGTTGTTCTTCACCATTGCACCACTACCGGTTCTACAATTATTGATCTATCTGTTCCTTTGACTTGAAATTGAAGATCCAGGGTTGTTTCATCATAAAAATGTCGATTTAGTAAGTTTACAGTTTCTGATCAACTCTAGAAATTCATTTAGATCATCCACATGAATAGATATCAACAAAAAATTTCATCTGAACTTTGTCGATTCATCTACTGACATAGTCATCAAACCTCCACTAGGTCGTCATGATGTCAGATCTCTAATTTGTGAATGCTATATTGTGAGACGGATTTTCCCCGATCCGTCTATCATAACCCCATAAAGAACATGAAGATTGCATAAGGTTAAAGGGAAGAAGATATTCTTATAAAAAATCATGGAACAAACTTTTCAATGGTTCCTTATGGAATTTATCCACTCAAATTATAAGGTTCAAGGAGAATGAAACAAATATGAAATCGATGAGCCAAATTAAAACCCAATAAGGAGCCCCACCTGGGCAAGAAAGAACGATCCACAAGTCAACCTATTTGTGAGTTGATCTGCCTTCATCATTTAAATACATGAACACAAAAAATTGAAATAATAACCCCTATGTCAATTGTCGAATAAGGGAGGATTTTCTTCTATGGTCAGTGATATATGATATGTATTCGCAATTATCCAAATGTAGACACTTTTTCGTCATTGGTGTAGGGTTCTCAAAGGGTGTTTCTCCTCTCTAAAACTCTAGTGGATTCAAGGGGGTTTTCTAGGGTTATGAGCTTATCCTTGGTCTAATGGTCACCTAAAATGATAAAACACCTTGCTGCATCATTAAAAATAATTAAAAAATTGTTAATTATTTTTATTTCATTAAAAAAACAAAAAATTAACATTTGTAGTCAACCCACGCCTGTCAATGTTTTAACTTTCCAAAGGTGAAGTAATTAATCATAACATAATCTGGCACTCGGAATTCTGATCAGTGTACTCATTTAAAAGTTATACCACTTTTCAAAAAAACTAATTGTGTGCACTATTAAAAACTGTGCTTTATTTCCATCATTTATTCTAGGAACTCTAGGACACTGAATCGTGCACCTTCACAAATCCTGGTCTCGAATTAATTTCATCTATTACTTTAAAACAATACTGGGAAATCCAAGAAAATTATGTTCTCACCACCCTAGTGATTTACATCCATGAGAAGCCAAATCAAAAGGCAACTCAAATAGATTTGGGTACTTTGCACAAATATGAGCCTCCCAATGTCACGTGCACTCCTCAGGATTCTTGTGCTGCAACGAGACACAAACTAATGGAATCACTCACCCATGAAAGATCCTCTATTCCCAATCCTCGATCTATAATGGGTACTCAGTGAAGGTCACTTCATCATCGATGTATATATTTCCCTATCAGATTATGTATGATGGATCATGTGCATTAATCCTCAGCTATGACACATATAAGACATCATGTACCCTGTGCAAGTGTGGTGGTAGATCTAGGCGGTACGCCACATCCAAAACTCCGTGCAATATCTCTAAAGGACCGATGAACCTCATGGAAAACATTAAACCCAATCTAAATATATACAACCCTCATTGAGGTGAGACCCAAAGGAAGACATGGTCTCCCCCTCAAATTCCAGAGGTCTCCACTATCTATGAATATAAGACATCTTCGAGCTCTGTACAGTGTTCTTCTACTCCTAGATGATATGAACCTTCTCAGTGGTAGCTCGGACCAACTCTAGACCCATGCGTGCCGACTCTCTTGGGTTCATCCTACAATGTGGTGATTGGAAGGGTCTCCCATATATGTCCTCAAATGGTTCCATACCATTGGTGAAGTGTTAGCAATTGTTGTACAAAAACACCACCTATGGCAGGTGGTTCTCCCAACTGTGACCATAGTCCAACTATTGGCCAAGAACATATCCTCTAGATCCTAAATTTTTCTCTCAATCTAACCATTTTTAAGGGATGGATTGTCATTCCCCTGTACAGATATGTCCCAAATGCCTCCTGAAATCCCATCCACAACCGGGATGTGAAACGAGAAACACAAAACAAGACTATCATCGAAGGTAATCCATGAAGAAAAACTATCTTCTATATGTTGAGGCGTCCCAATATATCTACTAAACACTACTACCTTATTTCAATGAATTGGAACAATTTGGTGAGTCAGACAACGATCAACCAAATAAAATCATGTCCCCAATAAGTTCATGGTAAGACCATCATGAACTCTATTGTTATTCCATTCCACAACCACTATGGATCCTCTAGAGGGTGAGCCAATCCCACATTAACTTGGTGCTCAGACTTCACCTACCGGCATGGATGGCATAAAGAAATGAACTCATCTACTGCCTTCTTCATTGTGGTCCAATGGAACTGAAATTGGATGTCTTGATAATCTTTCTCCACTCTAGGATGTACCACCATGGGGGATTTATGAAACACCCTTAGAAACTCCTCTTCAAATTCCACTGTCATAATTGTGCGTCCTCAGAAAGGTATTACATGCTCCCCACAATGAGAATATCCATCAAGATCTTCTCCTATGGATAACTGAGCACATAAATCCTCATAGTAGACATTTCCTAGTTTCTCCTACCTTAATCTCTACAAGAGTGGAGGGGTAACAACCATCGATTAATGGTAAGTTGTATCACCTCCAAACACAGAGGATAATAGTATCGAAGAAAACTGCTCTGACGCATCGATCAGCAAATGAAAACTAATTCTCCAACTGAGAGAATCAGCCTCTACATTCCCCATTCTAAATGTATAGATGATATCAAAGTAATAATCTTGGAGGAACTCCAGCCATCTCATATTCCTCAAATTTAGATCCCTCTTTTGATAATATGTACTTGAGTATCCGGTGGTCCATGTAAATGATAAACCACTCTCCCGTCTGGTAGTGTATCCACATCTTCAATGGAATGACTACAACTACCAAATCGAGATCATCAGTCATGTATTTCTGCCCATGTAGACTTAGCTAGAATGAAACATAAGCAATCACCATCTGTCTCCCTTTCATAACATATCTAAGCCCATTCATTGATGCATCTTAGAAAACTATGTACTCAACACCCTCTTATGGAAATCTCATTATTGGTGTGCTCTACAAATTATGCCTCAACTTCTTGAAGTCCTGCTCATACTTTTACGTGCATATGAAAGGATGCCCCTTCTAGTTCAAATTATTCATTGGGGATGATATTAAGGAGAATTAATGAAAGAATCCCTAGCAATATCTTGCTAGCCCAATGAATCTCTACACATCCATCAGGTTCCTAGGAGACTCCCATGATAAAACTGCCTAAAACATGGATGGGTCCAATGATACTTCATCTTCTAAGATGACATGTCCCAGAAAGTAGAAAACTTGTATCCAAAACGGGAACTTTGATATCTTCCCATAAAACAGGTTCTCTCAGAGTACGTCCATAACCATCCACAGGTTTCTCATGTTCTCCAACTCTGATACCAAATACACATGGATTTCTTTGATGAATAATACTATGAACATGTATAAGTATATATGGAAGATCATTTCCTGAGTCCCATGAACACTACAGGGGAATTCTTCATGTAGAATGGAATCACCATGTACTCATAGTGATGGTAGTGGAATATGAAATCTGTCTTCAGCACATCCTTTTCTCATACTCAAAGATCCTGATAACTCGATCGAAGGTAAACTTGAGAGAACCATTATTCCACTCTCAAATGATCGAAGAGGTCATCGATCCTTTGTAGTGGATTTTTTTTCACCATCACCATGTTTATGCATAAATAATCCATGCACAACCTCAAAATCCCATTTTCCTTCATGGAAACAAAACTAGGGCTTCATGGGTTAAGACATTGGTTTTCATGAATCCCGTCCTCTAAAAATCATCCAGCTAAATCCTAAGCTCAAGCAGATCCATGGGGGCTTTATGATATGCAGGTGAAGATATCAATGAAATCATGGGGTGTAATTTAATGCACAATATAATCTCATGGTTGGGAGGTAACCCTGGAACATATTTTGGGAAAATTTCATCGTACTCTACCACTGATACTAGGAACTAAAATCTCCTAAAATATGATTCTCTGAGGGTATGGCTAGAAAACTCATGGGTGATCAAAAGATTCACCATCTTGGTCATGATCCCCTCTTATTTAACTTGGGTCTTCTTTTTCCTACCAAATTAAGACCTTATCCCATCACTACAGACACACCACACCATTCACCTAAAGAATTCAATCTATGATTGGACCAAAGATATCCAACCCATACTGAGGGTATTGTTGTAAGGCCTCAACAATACTAATAAAAGGTTCCAACTGAAACTCTTGCCTCCAAGTGTAATATCAATCTATAGGCAAAGATGCTTGATCATTTAGTATCCTCTTTTAGGTGTCTCCCAGTGTAAGGGTCGAGTAAAATCTCTACTAGAATCTAAAGGTTTCATAGAAGATATGTCCTGAGGAAAGAGTGACTCAATCCTAGGACTATTTGTGTGACTTCTAAGGTAAAATAGACATAGATGATACCTCATATCATCCATAGAGTTCGTAGTTTATATTCCTAGACCACATGTTGCTTCCCCTTCCCCTATTCTCCAACTCCCTAAGCCTTGTCCAAACCTCCTAGTAGTGGAAGTGGATGTATGTAAAAATATCAGCCTCCTCCTTTAGCTCTCGCAACTGGTCTTCCAAGATTGCTGCCTAGTGGGTATGCTTGCTCCAATCTATGACCCTACCTTGCTGGTACATCAACCATGTCCCTGTTAGTATTTCAATAGGTTGCATAGTCTCTAGCAAGATGTTCTCTATTGTAGCATGAGTTCCATCGCCTCTCCCAAGGCTGACTGGATCCATCCTAAGAGCCTCGGACAACAGATCACCTCTCCTGGGACCTTCTGAGACATCTATCATGTCCTGATCCCTGTTTCTGACATTGGCTTCCTACTATTGAGGTCTCTGCACCTGTCTTCCTACTACTAAATATCATTGGATTTCTCTACATAGAAAAGATGCTCTCAAACACCAATTCTCACTTGAGCACTCTAGTGTAAGCCAGAATTCATTGTGGTATGGTGCTAGATCAGATTTACCATCATAAATCTCCCTAAAATTTCTAAGCTCTAATGTAATAATCCTTGACCATACCTATTGACTTCCTAGTGAGGTTGGAAAACCACTATGAATAGTCTAATACCATCAAAATCCCCTTACAAAGATGAAGATGCTCCCGGTTACACACTTCTCTTAGCATTACTAGAGTGAACTCCCCCATAAGGAGTCACTTAAGCTCAGTCCATTTAAGGGTCAACTCATTGTGAGTTATAGTGGACAAAATCCATATCTCCCAACTGAACCCTAAATAAGAATTGCTCTTAGGATCACCACCGGGTATGCCAGTGTCCTTACTAGATGTAATATTCATATCACCACCTCAAACTAGTTACGAGCCAGCTGAGATTTGGGATCACCTTGGAATCTTATGGGTCTCTATCTTTGAAACTCCTGGAGCTCTCTAAGCCTACACTCCATATCGTTTGGTACTATAAGTACCTCATTCTACTCCATTGGTTGTGGCACAGTTGGTGCACCACCTAGATGTAATTCTGGTGGAACAAGCCCCAAAATAAGAGCCTCTTCACTGAGGGTATCAACCTCATGATCGATATGATTAATCCTAGTTGGAATGACCTATAGAGTCATCCTACAAAGAAACATGATATTACACGATCAATGATTGTATATGGATTGTTGACTCAGAATCGACATGGAAACCAAAAAACCATTTCTATATGATGAATATACAAATCATTTTTTTCCCTAAATCTAGTGTTCTATTGTATAGAGTCGAAAAGCTGGTTATCAGAGTTCTGATGTATGGATACATAGTTCAACCACACCATCATTAGATTCTATACCAGAAATATGAAATTGAAACACTAAACACTAATTCCCCAATCCAATCTCAAGGACTCTCAGTCCTAAGGTTGAACCAAACACCATTGAAATCACTTTTTCTTGACCTATCCCATTGGGACCCATTCTTTGACTCCCCAACCCAACCTCTAATAGGCCAAGAGTTTGTGACTAGTTTGGAGTATGCATATCACTAACATGGGAGGAATTTCCTAAGTACATGTACACATACAAACATCTCCTACACCACAAATGCTGATATGTAAAAATAACTCAGGAAAAAAATGAATTCATAAAACTAAACCCAACTAAAAAATTAAAATAGAATAGAAAGTGTGTTAAAGTATCTAGGCCCAAATACCATCCAAACAAATGAATGAGCCTGCAACTACAAAGTCAAACCTTTAAACAAGAAGGGTACAAGGACTAATGATTGATTCAAAAGGAACACCTTGGCCTACTGTGAAGCTCAAAGAGATCATCTTAGTACTGGTCCTCCCCAGACTCTATCAAATGGAAACTCATCTTCTCATGTCACAACACATGCAGACAATGTCTGTGTTGGGGTGAGTATAACAATACTCAGTAGGAGACCCTGAAAACCCCAAAGAAATACTTAAATTAAATGTATATTAATCTATAAATATTCTTTGTCTACATAAAATAAATCAAGAGAAGCATCCAGATATATTTGAAACCCAGAATTGTAGTATGGAGGTAAATCCCAATGACCCGCCTAGCCTTGATAGGGTTTTAGTACGATGATTCCACAAAAACCTCATCTGGGATAACTCACTCCATGAGTCGGATATCTCTGATGATGTCAATCCTATAAGAACTATTCTATAGTATATTTCATGAGAGAGATAGATGCACTGATAGATCTGAAGAGAGTGTAGAGACACTCATTCTAGAAGAACTCACTCATGAGTGGGAAAATCACGATACACAAATGAAGATCACTGCCAGGGGACTTGGCGCATACCATGACTCATCCAGATTCATCTACTAAGTATAGTATCGATGTACCCTAATATTTGTCATGTTAATACCTAAATCTTCATAGGTTTGAGAATTGATATAGGTTGTCACTATGAACCTTTCATAGGGAATCTGGCTCTATCTAAATAGTCCTCTTGATGGGATCATACTATTGTTGATGGAAATGATACATATCCTTCACGAAAACAAGAAAAGGGGTACTAACCCAAATGAAACATGTCCAAGGAATGGTGGAAAATGAGATCAACCCATGTACAAAAAAGTACATGACATAAAGTGGTGTCACACGCCATGTCCTTTGTCTCCTGGTGGTTCTCGTGTACAATGAATCATGTTGAAAAGAGCTTGTTGTGTACAGACAAAAAATACATAGTGTGTAAGAGTGTGACACACCGTGTCCTACAAACCAAGGGATACTCTATGTAAGATATACATTTTCTTGTTCAGGGATTTAACCTGTGTCTTCTAACCAGTGTACTTGTATATTGGGTAACCCACATTACTGGAGAAGTCTTGTTGTGTGGTGCATTACATGTTGTGTACTCCACCCTGTGTCAGTGTATCGTTTGAGATACATGTTGAGTCCCATGTAAGGAAACACATGTTGTGTGACATCTATCTAATGTCGTGTTCAAAATTTCTATCATCTAGAACCCTAGACAGAGCTAATCTGGGCCCCCATGCCGTATTCATTGGGATACACTTCGTGTTCATTAGAAAATTCCAGAACCACTTCTCTTCACTGGGGCACATCGGGTGGTCCTCTGATTATCAATATAGCTATTAATTTTCCTTGAAATCAAATATCCAAGGTCATATCATAATAACAAGTCCAATAAATAATGTTTTGGGTGTCTGATCAGAAACTGAATCTTTTCTAGATTGTCCATGTAAAGAATGGTCAATGAACGATTTCTTCTAAACCATGTTGATTCATCTTCCACCATTATCGTCCCACCTCCATGGGGGTATCATGATGTTGGATCTCTAATTTGGGATCATTTTATTCTGATATAGATGTATAATGATCCGTTTTTATAACCCAATGAAGAATACAAAGAACACATACGGTCAAAGGGGATGAGAAATTCATATAACAAATCGAGGAATAAACCACCACCATTGTTATTTAAGGTATTGATTCTCTCCCATTATAAGAGTAAAGTAGAAAAAAATTATGAAATCTAATACCCTTAGTAAAACCTGATAATTAGACCCTCCCACAAAATGTTAAAAATAAAATAAATTGTTAATTTATTTTTTTCCTCTAAATGTCCAAAAAAATAACTTTTTCTACTAACCAACACCAGTAAATATAGGACCTCGCCATTGTTAAAGTCACTGCTCTGAACAAATTGGTGCCCAAGTATTTCTGATCTAGGAACCCATTTAAATGTTAATCCACTTTTTTTTGAAAACCACTCATGCATTTTATTTAAAAGTTTGATTTTTTTGAAATCAATATTTTAAGAATTATATGTCTTTGAATCATATGTCATCGCAAAGCCTGGTTCAAAAAAATTCTATATTATATTTAAAAATAATACATGGAAAATTTGGAACATTACCTAGAAATTCTTTGTGGTATACTATGTTTCTATAAATTATAATTAAAATTCAAATTAATGAAATTTCTAATTTTATATGTGTACAATTAACTTATAATAATGAATTTCCAGTTTACTTTAGTTTCATATTAGCCATTATTCAAGGGCTTGTTAATGTTTTCATTTATAAAATAACATTTTATGACCTTTATTTAGTATAACTTTTCTCTATAGATTTATAATTCACATTTATTTTATCAATATTTTAAAACCATATGTACATTTCTCTGCCAAATATCAAATAAAATTTTTATTTTTAATGTTAACAGAGTTTTGAAAAGAAAAAATATTTTTACACGTAGTATTGTGTAATAAAATCACATTATAAAACTATTCTATAGTTTTAGTTTTCTTATATTATTTTATCTATGAAATTGTTTCTATAAATAAAATGTTTTCATTTTTTCATATCATTTATTCCTTATTTTTTTCATTTTACTGACATAACATTTGAATGTTTAAAATATGAAAATTTTGTTAATGAATATATTTTTGGTATAAATTTACAACCTATATGACTAGTAAATTTTCATCATAAAAATATTCAATGCACATTGATGAAAGCGTAATGAAATAACATTTCTCAAACATTCTGAAATTTTATTTTTTAGAATCATTAAAAAATTATTTATAGTTCGATTTATAATGATATAAAATGAGATCAACACCTAATTCTGATAGTTTCATATTTTATTTATATTTTATTAATAGTTTCATTTTCATAGTTTCACATTTATTCATCAGGACAAAATTGAGGGGGCCCAAAGATAGTGAGACCCAATTTAAAAAAATTGTGAAATAATTATTCCATGTTTTTTAATTTTTATAAATTCAGGTGAAATATTTTCTCTAAATTAGTTTACTTCCACAATAATTTTCATTGCTAGCCATGATATGTGGACATATCCGCATTAGGAAGAAATATGATGAAATTTACTGATCATTTCATTCATAGCTATGCGTGATTCATATATAATGGAAGAAATTATCTTCAAATTAGGAGGCATAATTTAAGAACTATTTTTCATGTTCCTCTAGAGGGGTAAAGTTTCATTATATTAGTTCAACTTCAGTTTGACTATGTTGTGTAATCATATATTTTATCCAATTTTCAATATAAGAATTTTTTGTACATGTATAATTTATGTTCTATTATATCCTACTATATTTTAAAACTAAAATTTCTCAACAATTAATTTTATATTTAATATTAATCCCATCTAATCTTCATAATGTATATATTATTATACTTATATCCAAGTTTTCTTGTACTCTGGTTAGTTTTTAGAAATAAATTTAAATGCATGGAATGTTGAATTTTGATATCACAATCTATATTAAAAATATTTTTTCATTATTTTGTAACATAATATATTATATATTCCCATATATAAATATCATAATTTGCTTGTACTCGTCAAATAATTACAAATATGTCACATGAATTTATATTTCTAGGACACTTCCTCAGAAGAGACGCTTCATAAATAATTATATAAATTTTGAGAAATATTTTGTAGGTTATATTGATTTTTTACAATAAGTATAATGTTATACTTTAAATATATGAGAAATAACATATGGTATGAATACCATCACAATCATTTCAGGTATATCTATTGCTTCAAATTATATTAGGAACATTGTACAATAGTAAATTCTCCTGGCATGATATATTTCATAATGATAACAACTTATGGATTTTATTTTTCTCTTTGTTTACTATTTTAGGATTTTGTTTTTCTGATACCCAATTAACGTATTATTTATGACCACTTATTTTAAAATTACATGATCATTTTCTGTCAATTTTTTATTTCTATACTATTCATATCCTGATGTAGATCATTTATATATAAATTTTGTCAATTAATTTATTGAAATTTGTACACTATGTACCATTCTGTTTTATTGATCACCTATTATTTATTTATTTACACTATTTTTTCATGATATTTTTTTTTCATAATCGATATTTCAAAGAAAAAATTCATTTACAATATCGATTATAATTTCTTGTTCAACATCCCCAAAAAAACAATCTATGGATGATAAATATCAATCATATGTCATGTATTAATATCGATATTAAGTTATTTTGAATCATTGGCCACCATATCCCATGATAATGTAAGGTTATATACATCTTATTTCTGTTTCATAGCTATTATACTATTAAAGATCTATCTATCATCTTGGGACTTGGATTACCAAAAATGGTAATTGATTTCACTTACTCTTATCATATAATTTTTTCTCATGTTTTATATTATTTTGTATTTATAAAATCATTTTATAATTAGATTTATGAGCCTAATCATTTATATTTTTATGGATCCTATGAAATTAAGATGTTTTTTAGTCATAAAAAATGGTCACCTAGATTTTTTCGGGTCTAAGTATTGATTTATATTTTTTGAAAATGGTTTCACTATTTTTAACATGATTTATTTATCTCAAACATAAATTTGTACATCTCTTTTAAATATTTTTAATTAATATTCCTTCAATAGTGTTATTTTGGCTATTGGGGTTACTTTTCATCAATCAGTGTAATAATATTACTTTTTATGTCTTGGGAGAGTGTATAATTATAGGAATAATTTTGAATGTTTGGTTACAAGAATGATTATGAATTGAATTCCATAGTAAAAATGAATTGTTTGATACTTTTAATCATATCTCACATTTTTGTAACAATATTTTTTAATTTGTAGAGTGATTTACCTTATGATTTTGGAAAATAAATCTATCCTAAAATATAAGTAGTACAAAGTGTTTCAATCAAGACACTACAAAACCTATAGATTTTTGAAAATCGATGACTCCATTTATTGACTCTCTATCTTGAATATACAGGACTACATTCATTTTATGTGGTCAAATGATAACTTAAAATGTAATGGATCATTATTTAATAACTTGATCCTATATTTTATGCAATAAATATTATTTAATATTATATTTCAATATTTTATTATATTTAATTTCTATATAGGTTTTATTATTTAAATATATTTTTTCATTTATTGACATTATATTAGGTCCTATGAAATAAAATAGGTTATGTTACAAGTCTATATTAAAGAAAATGTCTTCTCATACACATGTATCCACTGGAGCCTTCCCCACCTACATGTCACGTACTCAGTGGGAAAAATATTCGACTTTCATTTATTCACTCCAATTACCCAAAATTCTTAATATGCTTCACTACATTATCATATATTGGACTCCTCTCATCATCCCCTACTTTAACTCGTTGTCTCTACATCCACCTCCTTCTCCCCACACTCTTCATTTCATACTCCAAATAATCTATGCCTTCTTATCTCCACCTCCTCACCTAAAAATACTCACTATGACCATCATCACCACATCTTTCCTCCATCACATCATTCGCAACCCTAATCCACTTTAATGTCTATCACCTTGTATCCGTCTTTATAGATGTTTCATCCCCAATTTTTATCTCATTTTTTGGTTATCTCTACCTACCTCTATAAATAGTCACTTGATTTCAATCCCCAAAAATAAATTTAGCCCTTTATTTTTCTCATCTTTTGATTGGTGTAATAATCTTTATCATCCTCTTTATGACTGTCAAGTCACTCATCATTCCAATGACTGGACTCTCTCCTGGGAAAAATGGATTAGAAGTGATGTATTTCCTATTATTTATTTTATTTAATCACCTTTCATTTTACATGATCAATAGTTGGGTGAAAAAAATAGATCTTCAAAATGAATGTTTTGGTTTAGGGAGTTATTATTTTTTGTCAATGTATCTTATAATTCTAATTCTTCATACTCCATGAGAATTATATTGAAGGTATGGAATTTTTTAAAAATAAACATGATTCATCAAATTGATTTGTTTTCAATAATTTTTAAAACATAGTTGTCATGGTTTTGATTACCATTTATTTTTGATATACATAATACATTATTAATTAGATATAGATCGCGAATTTATTCTTTAAATTTTAAATTCAGTACATCATTAAATAACTCCCCAAGAACATTTGAATCTTTTTGTTTTTTAACATGGCTCTCTATTTAATAATTATCACTCCCTTTTGATTGTTTATATGATTTATAAGTTATGATTGAGAATAAATTATTTCTATTATTTCGTGATTTTTTTAGTGTAGTTTTTTTATCATAACACATAGAATATGAAACAAGTTTAAATAATAGAGACAGTGATATGTTTTCATAAGATCCATTATCTATAATAAAGGACATGCCTTCCAAAAATGCTTCTCCACCACAACCATATCCACTTACATGTCACTTCCTCCACATCCCAAAATTTTCAATTTAATATCCACCCTCCCACCAACCCTAATTATCTCTACCATACATGCCATCATCACATTAGTGACTCCTCTAAAAATCACCTACTTTGGAATTTCATCTCTACCTCCACCTCATTCTTCCCATCCTCTTCACCTCATATTCCCAATCACCTATGCCTTATTATCTCTATCGCCTAATCTGTGACTCCTCATTGTGATTATTGTCACCTCTTATTACATATATCACTTCCCCTTCAACCCTAATATTTTACCATCCACCAATATTGCTTCAACTCGCTTACATATCAACAGTCACAACATTTCCAATTTCTGATCTCTTTCTTCGGTTTCATCTCCTCGCCTCACCGACTAATTTTTTATGTCCTACTCCAATAAGAAATTTAGGTCTCACATTTTCCTTTCTCTTGATCCATGGAATCATATTTATTATCCTACTTAGAACCATCAATTAACTTGACATTCCCATCATTATCCTCTCCCCCAAGACTAATGGATCAAATGTATGTTATGCCTTCTTCATTATTCTATTTAATCACCTCCCCTCTACTAAGATCAATAGTGGTGTGGATAAACAAGACTTGAAAATTGAAATTTTAGTTCAGATAGGTATAATTATGTATTTCAAGTACCGGAGATGTCTTAGTCTCTATAAAAAACAACCACTATCATGATGATATAAACTTTCAAAAAAATGAGTTTATTTAAATTAGATTTTATTTCCATCTGTATTACTTTATATATTTCAGGTTGTGAACTCCTTTTATTATTTCATATAGATATTATTTTCTTATTTATATTTATATATTAAAATTTCATCTTTAATCATTAAATTGAATTCATTAGTAATAACTGATCAATAATATTTTAATATGTTTATATTTTAACATGATGCAATATTTAATAATTATCATTCTCTTTTGAATGATAATATGATTTATTATTTGGGATTAATAATGTCTAGTTTCTATAATTTCACGATTTATTGGTTTATTGGTTTCATAACATGCATAATATATTAAATATATACATAATATAGACATTGATAGGTGTTCATAAAATATGTTTTCTATACTAAAGGATTCACCTTCCATACATGTGTCTATAGAATATCATTCTCCACCTACATGGATCATAATTTTTATCTAAACAATTCCTATTTAGTTTTGGCCCTCCATTCACCCCCAATTATCTCTACCCTCAATTCTCTCATTACATTTGTTACTCCAATTAGCATCCCATACTTCGACTCGTTATCCCTATATCTATCTTATCCCCATAATCATCACATCACACTCCATGTCAGCTCTACCTTCATATCATATCCTCCTAGATTATGAATCCTCACTATGACAATTATCAACTCATCTTCCCACCGCCATCAATTCCCTTGAAACCCTAATATTCAATGATTGCTATCACCTCATCTTCATCTATACAATCACTACATCCCTAATTTCTTATCTTTTTCCCAGGTTTTCAATCCTTACCTAAATAAATATTTTTTCATGAATTTCTACTCTAGTTATAAATTTAGGAATCACCATTTACAATCTCTTGATAAGTGTAATAATCTTCCGCTTCCTCTCTAGAACCATTGAGCAACTCATTATTCTCATCTTTTTCCTCACCTCTAGGCCCAATGGATTTTCAATGGCATATTCGCTTCTATTTATTTTAAATCATTTCCCCTTTTAAATGATCAATAGTGGGGTGGATAAAATTGACCATGAAAATGAAAATTTTCATTCCCATAGGTATAATGCTTTATTCCATGTACCTGGAATTTACATGTCTCTGTACATCATGAACATCATCATGAATGTATAGATTTTCAAAAAAATGAGATTCATTAAATTTATTTTTTCATCACTATTACAATATATTAGTTTTAGTTCGGACAACCATTTATATTTTTCTATACATACAAGCTACAAATTTAGATTTATATAATCTTTTTTCCCATTTACATTTTAAATTGAATTGATTACAAATAACTACTTGATAAAATTTGAATCTATTTTTTTCTCAACATTATTCTATATTTAATAACTATCTCCCCCTTTTGATAGATAAATTGATTTATACGTTGTGATTAAAAATGCATGATTTCTATTATTTCTTGATATTTTTTGGTGAGTTCTTGTTTTTATATTATCATATAAAATAAGAAAAACTTTAAATAATATAAATCGATTGTCTTTCATAATACAAAGGACAAGAGTTTTAAAAAACCCAATAGTAGTATTTGTAATTTCAAAAAGATGAATGTGTGACATGTCTAAAAATATTTCATTTAAATTTTTTTTTTCATTTTTTTTATTTTTAATTTTGACTATCCAATGTTCTTGATTGAAACATTCAAATCACATGTGGTGAAACCCAAATTATTATAGCATCATGTTGAATATTCTTGTAAACATATTTTATTATTATTTAAATTCCCACTATTTAAGAATTTCTTCTTTATTCTCTTATGGTTTAAATTAATTAATCATTATCAAGGATAAATTTCGTTACACATGGATGATCATAAAACCTTGTGCTCTATAAAATGAGAATTACAATGTTTTACAATTTTTCACTAAGATGACTAAATGTTAAAATAATATAGGTTGGAAATTTTTTCGATACGGTAATTTTTTATAAACCTAACAAATCTATAATCTTGATATTTGAATATAGTTCCTACAATTTCCCTTTTCACCATATTATGAATTCAATAATTCATTTTAACCCTATTCAATTTATTTTTCCAAAATAATATATTGAGGTCAAATTTATCATAAATATATTTAGCAACACTTCCTACACTTTCAATGATTTAATTTCTATATTTTCAAATTAAATTGCATTGCTGGGGGAACTGTTATACATAAATCTCACTAGCAGCCTCCAAAATATCCCTACAGATCAAGGATCCTTCTTCTACATCACCCACACAGGTTAGAGTAGGATTTAAAATATCCAATTAGATCTATTAGATCTAGGAATCTATTTATATCAAAATCCACATCCACCTCTCAAGAAACATTAAGATACTATGTTGAAAAACCCACATCACAGCCTTAACACTATAATCCACCACCTACACCAATTGGAACTTCCTCTTATGCTTTCATATTAGAGTACCCCTCTTCTACCACATTTATCCCTTATCATTCACCACACAATAGTCCTCTAACATAAAAAAACCCTATATCAATCATCTCATTCATCTATATTATATACAATTCACGACCTCCCCCATGCTCCACCCACACATCATCAACCACCCACCCATTTTTGTATAAGAACATCATAGGGTACATCTGTCTGATGTCCTGAGTCTGGACATACCTCTTGAAAATAAAGATGTGGATGTTGTTGTGAATCATCCAGTGGATGACCCCACATACCAGAACCCCTAGCTCTCTCAAAATCATGTAACCATATTCTCTAAACTCTATATTTTCCTTCCTTCTTCACAGACATGCCTCGAAATAAATCTTTGAATAGTGCATGCTATTTTTACGCCATTCTCTGTAAACCCTTACCAAAACAAAAACACATATGCCAACATACACAACCAAATATGGATGAGATAAAAAAAATATTTTTTTTTGAAATAAATAGGTTTTTTGAATGTGAGGGGCTCCCAAATGAACCAAAAGAGTATGAAATACATGGGGAACATGTGCTAATAACCATTAAGAAGAAACTATAAGATTTGCAATACCTAGTCTTTTTCTTGGGAGTATATTGTAAATGTATTGTGGCGGGTTTACCAATAAATAATCATTGGGTATCAAAATTCTTGTCAAGACATCAAAATAGGCCTGGTAGAACAATTCTTGAAAATGGATGCATGGTGACATGAAATTAAAGGATACATACCTTTCAATTTGCACCAACATTTTTGAATAATTCTTGTAGGGAAGCCGATTGGATAGGAATGGTATCCTACAATATTTAGAGTACTTCATGAGTGGATTTTGAGGAGTTATATGTTATCTATAAATCGATTCTAATCCTTTCACACCATTATAAATGTCCTCTTTATTGGAAAGGATTTTCATATTAGGATCTCAAATACAATATCATGTGTTTCCATGACTGATTTAAAGTAAGGGAACCTCGAGGGTGGTGGGAAAATATATAGTTCTTCTTTGTTTTATGTTTTATTAGATAATATGTATCCTTTTTTACTTTCCATAGGTATTATTGTTTCAGTTTTTTCATGTATTCTTGTTTTATAAACCTTGATATCTTTAATAAAAAAATAATGATAAAAAAATATATGGATTAATGTATCTAATTTTCATGGAATAAATTTAATATTATAAATATAAATATAAACTAAAATTGATATATGTTATTATTGAAGAATTAAATAATAATAACATATATTAAAACCATAATACATAATTAGTCATTTCGATAAGAAAAAATGTGTTGTAATTTTTAAGACCATGTATACAGACCAAAAATATTATATAACTTTATTGAAGGATCATATTTGTATGAGTTATTTACTAAAATAGATATCAAAAAATAATTCATTTATTAATCATTCATTTGGATATTTTTTTAAATAAATTTAACAAATGATCATTCATTGAATAAATATGTTTTATATAAAATTTATAATAAATAAAACAATATGATATTGAAATTATTATTACAGATGACTGAAATATGAAATTAATAATTTATATATGGGTTACATACAATTTAATGTTCCCAGTATATATATTTTATTATTTCAGGATTCTATAATATTTGATTGTTTTTTATTAATTAATTTTAAATTAAAGATTAAATTGTTTTGAAAAAAGTGTTAATTTTTTTTATATTTCTTATTTTATTTATTCTAGTATTTCATAGAATTTTATAATTTTATATTTTATATTTTTTATTAATGATTGTTTTGAAAGTATTATCAAACTTTTTATATTATAATTTTTGTTGGAAAATTATAAATTATTACATTAACTTTATTTAATTTAAATATAATGTTATTCTTCCAAAAAAAATTGGTATATGATAATGTTTCTCAAGATAACACATCGATTGAAACGTTTTAAAGAATAAAGGATTAAAAATATTAATCTCATAGAATTTATCACAGTGATAACTTCATAAAAAAAACAAAATATTATTGATATTACAAATCCAACAATATTAATAATTGTGATGATTTTTTTTGAACCTAAACAATACTAGAACCTATTTTGTAGGTACATGAACTCAATTTGTTTGTGTTTTGTTGGGATGAGTACCCATCTATCATGTACCCATTTCAATCAATCTTTTTTCAGATATATATGTGGATAATGATGGAATAAATATCTCAAATGGTAGAAAAAAAATATTTTCATGTAATATTTAAATATTTCTCTCCCTTAAACTAAATTTTCCTCCACCTAACTGATAACACACAGAGTTGTAATAGAATCCTAGTTTATATGAAATAGTACCTCATTAAATTAGAAATTATTAGAGTGTAACCCTTGAAGAGTACATTGAATAAATATATTAGTAAAATAGTTTCAACTTTTTACACCAACAATGGGTATTTAATGCTCGTAGAAGACAAGAGGATGATTTGGAATGATACCAAATTGATTTTTCTATATAGTGAAGTCTTTTTTATTAAAATGAAATTAACCATTTGGATAATTTATCATATCCCTTATAATTTGAGGGATGCATGTTTTTTCTTATATTGTATTATCTGGATTAAATCACATTCATTAGATCTTAATTGGCCGAAAAATTGTCCTCGTTATCACTATTTTAGAGAATGAGTGTGTTCGTTAGATCATTCCTGACCAGATCAATGATCCAATTCAAACCCATTAAGTGAAATAGCTCGACCCAATGGATATATCTATTTTTTCTAGGGATCATGGTAGAATAACCCATCTAACACATTAAAAATTAATGCAACCTATAAGAATCTTAAACTGAAACGATAGACATTGTTAAAATGGAATCATTTAATAACCACATTGTGAAATTATAAACATGAATGTGTAGATAGTGAAGTGAACCATCACCATAGGAGAACATAATATAAATTTTTTATTTTAAAAAATGGTAAAATTATTCCCCTTAAAATACCCAGGAATGGGTTTCACCACTAAGAGTGCGGTGGGGGATTGAATTATTGGTACTTATGTTAAAATTTAACCTCTAGAAATAAATCCTTAATGTATTTGTAGATTCAATGACACATAAGTATAAAATCTCATCATTAATTTTAATAATAAAATCAAAACAATCAAGAAATAATTTCATTTACATTGTTATCCCTCCATGATAGGTAAATATGTCCCTATTGTTGTTGAGTGAAGTTTGAGCCATAGATTATCTTCTATAATCAATATCAACAATATGTGGGTTGTAAAGGTATATTCTGGAACCAATATGTGTTTACCAAACCTTTTTATACCAACAATACATTATACACTACCACATATTCTGTGATATTCAATGTTGACAATAATTTGTGCAAGATCAGATGCACTGATAAAGGATGAAATTTTATCAGCAGACATAAAAATCATGAAAAATTTATCTTGTTTTGTTTCTAAAATGTGATGATAAAAGGGCACCCCTTTTTAGTGATTTTCTCTGGGACTAATTAATGATCAACATATTTGGGTGTTTTTTAGTGCTGATAAAAGTGACTCCATTATTAGTTCATTTTGGTTAGTATTGATGAAGGTTAGAGAGTGAGTAATTTAAATTTTTTATTAATATTTCTATTTTTTTAATATAATCAATATATTAAAATATGTATATATATTAAAATATTATGTATAAAAATAATTTATATAACTTTTAATAAAAATGAATCTTATTTTCATAATTATATATATATATATATATAATTATAAAATATATTTTAATCAAAATGTTTAACTATGTATATATAGGAATTATTTAAAGAATGTGTGTATAATTAATATAATTATAATATATTATAATTTTATTTAAAAAATTATATAATATATATATATTAAAAAATTCATTTAAATATATATTTATATTGATATTAAATAATTTAAAATATACATACACATATAATTATATGTATGTATGTGTGTATATGTATGTATGTGTGTGTGTGTTTAGATGAGTATGTGTACATAAGTGTGCCTTTTATGAGTATATTTATGTTCGTGTGAAAGTGTGTTTATATATTTAGTATTATTTATCATTGTTTTTTGATATTTCTTGATCTTTATAATTTTCTATATATATATTTTTTTAATATATATTTATTTTAATCAACTCATAATATTACAATATTTTTTATTTAATATTTTCAAATAGTGATAAAATAATTTGAAAAAAGTAATATGTTAAATTTTTTTCATATTACTTATTTAGTGATTTAATATATAAATTATTATTATTTATTATAAAATTTTAATTATTTAAATTTTTTTGAATGAATTATCAAAATTCTCTCAAAATATGTTTTTTGGGAAATTATAATTTATTAAAATACCATTATTGTAGAAATATAATGCTAGTCTTATATCCAAATGTGTGACGTATGAATATGTGTCTCGAGAGAAAATATGATTACAAATATAAATAAATTTAGATAAGGTTCAATAATTAATATGTAAAACATATAAAAGGAATTTTTTGAAACCCAACATAAACCATTCATATTTTTCAATGATCGATTCATAACCTACTTAACATCATAAAACTTATCTCATCCATAAAGAAATAAAATATTAATTCAAAACATGGTTAAAATTATGAATCAAATTTTTAATAGAATTATAGATTAGTATACATATATAAATACATCACTACTACTAAACATGTGAAACTTACTTCTAGCCTTTATCAAGGATAGCTAAAATCACTAATAAAGGGGGACCATATATCAATGATGATAAATGTACATTATATTGTCACTAAAAAATATGATGAAAGTTCCCATTTATCTTTAATTTTTTCAGTGTCAATAAATAGTTCATTTATGAACACTAAAGAAAGAGATTATAAAACACTCATTTATCATTGATTTTTTAGGATTTATAAATGAAACTTTTTTCTGGACTGGAATAGGGTGACCTTTCTGGGTGTTATTTTAGAGATGATAAATATAATATTTCTTAAAATAATTATATATCATTAAAAATCATATTTTAAAATATAAATATAAATATAATGATATAAATATATTATATTTTATTAATTTTTTTACATAAGATAAAGTATGCATTTCCACTTTATATATAAGGTTTTTCATTGAAAATGGATTATAAAATAATAAACAAATATTATTAATAAAAATTTTAAATATTATTACTGACAAATAGAAATTTAGTAACAAATGTAGGGAATGAAAATTAAATAAATTTATTAACAATCTTAGATATATTCAAAACATGACCTGAAATTCAAAAGACCATAACATTGGATCTCAGTGTCTATTTGGTCTCTACTATATATCAAATCAAATTTTGTGGAGAGATATATAGTGCTTTAATTAGGGGGAATCCAAAAAACTATATTTTATGTAAAATTGGTCCTAAAGAACTCTAAAAATGAGTTCTTGGTAGAGATACCCTAATTTGTTTAATAATAGATTAAGTGTTGGCTTCATTTATGCGGGTATTCTAAAGTTTTTCAATGGAAACTATATTTATTCTTAGGATTACATTCATATATATATAGATATATATTATTTTTTTGGTAATTTTTCATTTATCATCATCCTTTTCTATTTAAAATTAAATCTATTGCTATTTAATTATATTTAAAAATAATAAATCAATTTTATAAATAAAATTTGAAACATATTTACATAAAAATGTATTTTTAAATACAAAATACATATATAAATAAATATTAATTATTCCTTGTATATAAATTTAAAAAAAAATCTCCATTTAATTTACCTTATAAAAATGCATTAATATATATATATATACACACACACCTATAAATGTCTTGTTAATATATAAATATGTGTGTCAATGAACAAATATAAATTCCGAGTTATATTTTAATATATATAAACAAATTAATATATGTAAATATTTTTGAGTTTGTGATAAATATAAATATCTATGTTTGTGTTTTTAGATTTGTGTCTGTGTTTGTTCATGTGTAAATATTATGTAAATATATCATATATAAATTTATTTTCAAATATATATCATTATCATCTAATAAAATATATGAAGGTATTTGAAATAAAAATTAATAAATACATTATAAAAAACATAAATCTAAATATACTATTATATGTAAATATGTATAAATATATATTTAAATATATGAACATATAAATATTTACACAATATGAAAAAATTATACCAAAATATACAATATATAGACATATTTTAAAAATATATTGAACATAAATTATATAAATCAAATGGGAATAATTATTTTCTATTTTATTAAAAATAACATCTACCCAATTTTTACATTTTTCAAATATATGAACATATATATATACACTTATACGAATTTATATATAATATATGTGTGTGCATTAGAAAACAAATATATATTTATAAGTATATTTTAATGTATGTTAATAACTATTAATATATAATATATATAAATAAATTAAGTGTGTGTATATATCTACCCCGCACAAATATATTGTATGAATGTATTTTAAAATAATTATATATATATTTATTAATATATGGATAAAAATATGTATGTTAATATAAATAAATAATTCTAAATTTCCTAAAATATTGAATAAAACAAGCTTGGAGTAGTGGTAAAGAGGTTCAAATTACACAAGAGAGGTCATAAGATTGAGTTCAGGCATGTACGTGGGCAATGAAGTTGTCGAGAAGTGGAAAACACTTTGAAAGTGGTGTTTCAAATGTGTAAAAAGGAGGTGCATGTTAGTGATACTGGGGTGTCGAGCTCTGATAGGTGGAGAAGTAAAAATAAATTTTTTTGTCATATTTTATCTCTGCTAAAAAAATGTGAATAAATGTCACCTTTATTAGTGCTAAAAAAAGAAGAACTGAAACTCTTAAAATATCTATTTAATAATAACCCAGACCAAAATATGAATTTAAATACCCATTAAAAACCCAAACCTACTAAAATACGCATTTAAATTTATAATATTTAACTATAATATGTTTGTTAGAGTAAAAATAAAACCCAAACCCAAATATAACATTATTTACAAAATTGATTACAAATAATAACTTAAATCTACATTTTTGGGTACCCTAAAAGAGTTTCCCTAATCTAACTCGATTAATAATCAAGAAGATGATTTATAAGCTCAATAATACCGAATCCTAGTTAAGAGATACGTGAAAATGATTTTTTCTAGTTGGGTAGGGATGAGTATCATGTTATTAGTTACCCATTTCCAACCCTTATTTTTGGGGGATATTTATAGAAAAAGATAAAATAAATAAATCACATGGTATTAGAAGGTTCCTATAAGGACACATTGAAACATTTCTCTCCTAAAAATACGGCATCCCCCAACTAAAACTATGATAATATGAGTTGGATGTGAATCCAAATTTTGATCCAATAGTGGCTCATTACTCTACATTAGAACATAGTGGAGAGTAACCCATGGAGTGTACATTGAATCAATATAGTTTTAAAATATATAATGTTGTTTCACATCAACGAAGGATATTTGATGATCATATAAGATAATTTATGGATCAGGAATGATATGGAATTTATTTTCAAATATATAGAAAATTCTATTATTTAGGCATGGAATTACCCATTTCTATATGTTATCATAACCCTTGGTATTTTTTAGACTCATATTATATAAAGGAATGTATTATAGGGATTAAATATGATTCATTATATCACACCCAATCAATTAAGTGGGCTTGATCACACTCATTCAGTGAATGAGTGTGTTCTTTAGATAATTACTGATCAGATCAATGATCCAAATCATACCCATAATCTGATCCTGGACAACCCACATGATGCACCCATTTAGGCTTCAGATTGTGGTAGTATAGTCCATATGATCTATTAGAAAAATAAATCCACCCCTAATAATCTTTCACTAACATGGCCTAAAAAGTGAAAAGTGAACCATTAATACACCACAATGTGGAATTACCCACATGCATGTGTAGATTTTTATGTACACCATCACCCTAGGATTCTAATAACCGACATTATTGTTTTAAAAAATCATAGATGTGCCCCCCTAAAATTCCCATGAATGCATTTAACCACTAAGATAGTGTTGGGGGAAAAATTATTGATACTTATTTTACAATTTCTTCTCTAGAAATAATCATTTAATGACTTGTTATAGTCTAGTCAAAAACAATTATGGAATATCATTCTTACTAAATTAAAAAAATTAAATTATTCAAGGAATTTTTTTACATGGTCCAACCCCTCATTATATGGGACTTCATCCTTATTTTCTTCAGATGAATTTTTAACCATAGATTATCCCCTATAATCCATATTAATTATAACTTAGTTATGTAGAAATCATCCTGAACTAATTTGTGTTTCACAATAAATAATCTCTAGATATTATATTATGTTAGTTCCATACCATTTATAAAATATCACTACAATATCACAATGAATTAGAGAAATTGACTTGAGGATTCTTCTTAAATAGAATCTGATCTTGATTCAAGCATGAAATGAATTGATTTTTCACTTACTCAAAACGATCAATTTTCTACAATAAAATATTGAAAACCTCAATTATATAGAATATTATTTTTGTTAAACTGAGTTATGATTTCAAAATGCCAAAAAGTTTAATTTCAAGAACATATCAGTGTTGTGAACCATTTTTTAAAACTCTTTCTTAAAATTTCTCAACATCTTGAACTAATATCTTTGGTGTTCATAATTCAAATTTTCACAACTAATATTCAAATAAAATCCTTCACCCATTCATAGTTAACTATATGAGATTCATTAACTCATAAGCTTTGTGGTGATCTGAATTTCATGTAGCTCAACATACAAGGGTGAATATCCTATGCAAAAATTATGTGCCTCCATATCTGTGCATGTCAAAAAATTCCATCAGTTAGCAACCTCACTATGTTCATAGTCTAACTTCATGCTTCATCATTTATAACTTATATGTTCTGCATAACTCATGTTCTACACATCTTTTCATCCTAGCCTCTATATCCCAAAATTTCTTTAACCCCCAATTGTGAACATTGGATCGACTCGTCTTTGACTTCATCGGCAACTTCTTCTGAAGAACCAATTTAATCCAATTGAAACACAGTTAATTTTCTACTAATTTTATTTTTTTTACATTGAATGATAATGACCCAACCCATGTCAGGGCTTTAGATTCAACTACCCCTAGCCCCCCTCTATATACCAGTGTGTGGAGAAAAGTGTCAAAAAAACAACTAAACTCGACGAGGACTTTTCTTAAGTACATGTATGTACACACACAACCAACTCAATAAAAAAGTGGAAAGTAAAAGGGGAAAAGATGAAACCCTGATATAAAATAAACTAAAAATGCCTGAACCTATATGAAGTACCAAAGTACAGTAGTGTAAAATGAATGTACATGGAAAACATACATGACCAACTAGAAGTATATCGAAAACCCACAAAACAGGAAATTGTAACAAAATGAGAGAGCCCATCTCTAGTATCCCAAGAAATGACCACCATATGTGGTTCAAGAACATAGTATCCCTAATCTCATCTGATGTCACGATTGACTTGTATGTAATTTGTAAAAGACATGAAACGTGTTGGAAAATCCGGTGTTGGGGTGAGTATATACATACCCAGTAGAATACCCTAAAGATGGTTAAGGGGAGTAGTAATATATAAAATAGAGCAGAGAATCATCTGAGAGAGCAAGTTATAGTAAAATATTATAGCTTAAACCAAAAATAGATTGAATGTACCCTTTTACAAACACAAGGAGATAAAAATACTTAGAAGATGAAATTTAGATAGAGGTCATGACCTTTAATTGGAGACTAGGGACATAAAAACTTGAGAAACTAGACAGCGAAAACACATGATATACCCCACGCATCTTCACCTATCCTAGAAATAGTGGAACCAAAAACAAAGGAGTGGATGAAGAAGAAGGATATATATATATATATATACATGCACAGAGATAGAATCCCAATTGGGAGGGTAAGGGGATCTCCATCTCATAGATTATCCCAAGAAGAAGAGTATCCAAGAGTTTTGGGGTCCATGAATGATGCACATATCGCCATGTTTCTTCCCTAAAAACAAAAGTATAAGGGAATAAATCACTACACATTAAAATTATATTATTTGGGAAGAACATACATTTATGTCGCATTATAAAAATGCCTCTATGTTGGGAAAGAGTCTCTTTTCATTATAAGTCTAAAGAAACGCTATACCACATCTCATCACTACATTGTGCAGTCCATAGGGGTAAAATTTATATACAGAGTACCCACATCCTATACCGATATGGGATTACAAGTTGTGTCTATAAAAAAATTATGGAGGGACCACAACGTGGTTAGATTGGGGAGTACAGAATCCATGTATAGAGTACTCATGTCGTGGTGTGATATTGGAGTACTTATTCTATATGTTGAATGAATATAGAGGACCTGCACCCAGATGCAATAGGGGAGTACAAACTCCATGGATAGAGGACCGACACCCTAGTGCCATAGTGGAGTACCGTCTCTATATACACAATGAGTATAGAGGACATGTACACTGATGGGACATTGGAGTACTATCCCTATTTATAAAGGACACAGACACTGATACGAAAGTGGAGTATCATCACTATCTAAACACTATGGTGATCGTACCAGATTACTACCATCATCATGATCCACCTAGAGAAACTTATTTCTATGAATATCTCACATTGTTTCTCAAAAGAAAAAATGGAGGGCACCATCACGTCATATGTAGAGAGGAACATACGATTGGATAACCTCATGCAAAATGAGAGTTCAAAATAAATTGATATGATGGGTTGAAGATTCATTATGGAGTAAGTTACATGTAAGGGACCCACACAATGTGTGGTCCTAGTCTACTGTCAGACCGTTTCCTTTCCAGCACACGAGTTACTGATCATGTAGTAATACACAGTGTTTAATGGTACTACATGACATGTCTCGATTATAATCCTAAATAATGGACTAGGCTAATCATTTTTATGAATGTAAAAAAATAATTTCAATAAAATTCCTCTTTAAACGAAACTTGATGGCAAAATGGATCACACTGTTTTGATCCTTAGAAAAAAACTCGTGATAGGCTATTCATTTGACTCAATCAGAAACCCAATGATAAAGTCATTTTTTTACGACATCACACTCAAATGATGACTCATGGGATCAATCCATGAGTGAAAATTAAATGCATGATATTGGTCTTGAACCATCCTCTTTAATTTTAAGGTAACAATTTCATAGAGGATTCATCATTCCGACACCATATGAGCAAGATATTTCAAATAAAATATTCCACAATATTAATAACTCTATTATTATTGGGTGTGTTATTAACCTGATCCTCAATTAAGAAAAAATTATCTATGACAGGTCTTAAAATGATTCTCTCAATCACATAGTCATGATTCCACTGATGGTTTTTCTATCAAACTTCATTTGTGGAAGTTACAATCAATATGGTGTTTTCATATCAAAATAAATAATAATAATGTTGTATTAATATTAGAATTATTATTCATGTCTCATAAACCATTTTCAATAGAAAGAGTTTTGGTTTGGATCATATTCACACACACCAAGGTTATTAGGCCTCCCCTTTAAGTGGCACCTCACTCTCTCCCTCTCTTTGTGTTTTTTCATTTATTACAATTTTTTTCATTCTTCTACTCCATAAAATTCTTCAATGGGATTCAAATATGAAACCCTAATGTGTGTTGAACCCCCATCCAAATGGATCATATTTACATGGAGGTACTTGAAAATCATTCCCAAAGCCTTCAAAAGTCCCCAACATGGACCACTTTCCCATCAATTATCCAACAGAGTTGATCATGTTAAACAACCACCATCGCTGCCTCATCATCAGTAACTACGGACGTTGACTCACCGATGAAACTCAACTGTTACCATCACAACATAAACCACCATCCACCATTCTATCCAGACTCATTGGTCATATACTGACAATAGGATCTACTCAAGAAACATTTTCTGACCATCACACATTGGCCATGCCACACAATGTGTGGAAACCCTCAATATGTTATTAGATTAGTTTCTGTTTCCCCGCAAAACTGTATCATCTCCACATATACAAACATGCAAAAAGATTATCAACCTATTATTAATTCCATTACACTACAAAAAAACATTTAAAATCTACCCTAATCCTAAATTTTCTAGATTTAATATAATTTCTCCAAATATTGATCACACAATGAGTTGTTTTTCAGTATTTACTGAACAACAATCCAAAATAATTTACGATGAAAAAACAGATGCAGAATGATATGAGAGCCACATAATATACAAATTTATAAACAAAACATAGCTATAATATTTATTGGTCTTGGTATATTGTTACTAGAATGAGAAACTAAGATCTATAATAAATAATTAATAAACAGTGGGGCTCAAGTGATGGATGAAAATTAACACAGAATCAAATAAGACACTAGATTCTTGATTGATTAATTAAAAAGATGTAGAAAAATAGTAGAAAAAAATTAATACATCAATATAGGATTGATCTATGTGGGAAAACAAAATTTCCAATGAAGGAGGATTTTGGTTGCGCTCATCTCTCTACAATTTGACTTGATCCAAAGATTTTTCATCGATCAATAAATAATTTTTCAATAGAGGAGGGAGGATACAACTCACTGAAGAAAACCAAAATAATGAAGCAACCCTTGAAATACCACATAGGGATATACTTATAGATATATCATAAGAACAAAGATTGAATTATTAAATATAAATAAAAAGTAAATATTCCAAATAATTGCACTAAAAATGAGTGAGTTGTCTGAATGTCCTGCAACAACTTATTTTAAGTCACACCTTGGGTAAACAGTACATTCTGGACTGAATTATGATGTTAGATTTCTTATTTTAGTCCTATATTATTGCATATTCCAATTTGTTTTCATGAAAACACTAAATTACTAATGAAAATTTATTTTAAGATTTTAATAAAATTAACTCCAGGATCATTAGGCCTCAAAATTGGGCGTCGTCAAAGCACTTGGCTCTAAATATATTCCTAGAAACATTCATTGTCTTACACGAAAAAACCTGAGTCTCTATAAGTATAAAAACAACACATATTCACACTTTATTTCAATAGAAATCTCTAGAAAAACATGTACTCTTTGAATTTTATGAAACCACTAATTCATCATGTTCTACCTTACGATCATAAGGAAATTTGGACTTCTTCTCTATATAACATCATGAAATTAAAAAATCATCTCCTACAGACTATCCTCAGTGATCATCACATAGTATATTCTTGTCATGTCTTTACATGAATCATATATGGTATTGACTATTAAACCATAATAAAATTTTCAAATTCAGTTGATAAATATCAATCCATGAGAACATGTGTGACATTTGACAATACATCTTTCATAAGAGTAAAATTCATCTAATAATCTCAATTTAATAAATCTTCTATATGAAATTCCTCTATCATTGGAAGGTGGTAACATCTTAAAATTTTATAAATTCATTGGATTTTGATGTTCAAAACTACAATCTTTATAATTCGATGATACTCAAAAATAATCAATCTAAAAGGGTTGAAAAATAAAATATCATCAATGATTAAAGTCTATAGTTTCTTCAATCTCCCCTTTTTAATTTTTTGTTAACTCCTTCAACAGATAGAAAATTTTCAACATTCCATAAAACCATTAACTTTCTCTAAAAAATGGTCTTGGAACAACATTTCTAGAATAATAATTGTTTTTTAGAGTTACATAACTCTATAATTAATAAATTATAGCTAATTTATTTTTCTACACTCTACCTCATTTAATTCAGTTAACATTATCTCCCACATTTTACAATTAAAATATCTATGGATTCATAAAAGATAAGTCATAGAGTTGTGAAATTATCCCAAAATTTCACAATAGAATCTAAACCATTGAGTGTGGGGTGGGGATACCCATAACTTTAATAAGTGGGAGGGGTTGTATTAACATGATGCTCCAACCTAAACTCTTCAGATCCCTCCCTTGTTAATTTTTTAGTGATAATATTAGTAATCTGGTACATTTTTTGAAATATAATCCAACATCCCACATCTATTTGCAACATTATCCATGATGAAATGATATTTTATTTCCTTGTGTTTTGATATGGATTATTTTACTGGGTTCTTTTAGGAATAAATCTGACTATTATTATTACATAAAATCATGAATTATTTTCAATATCTACCTATATATTCTTGCTCTAAACATTTATACATGTCATTTGAGATAAATCATTGATTGAATAAACATACTATACTCCTGCAATACATAATGTAAATGAATATTTTTTCTTACCTTGTATGCTAAAAAGACATTCTCCCAAAAATCAATCTCTTCTGGATGTTGATTTTGGTCATTAAAATATATGGAAATATTAAAAATCATTATTCATATTATTCTAACCTCTCAAAATTTTTTACATCAAACCATATTATGATGTTCCCTTGAGAGTCCAGATAATTATTTTTATATCCATAAATTTTTTGATTCATCTGGATCACTTTTATATGCAGCACCCAAATTTAAAACATAAAAATTATGTGGACATAATTTCATAATATAAATAAATATTATTATTGGATTTATAAATAATTTAAATTCGAACTTATTCAGTATTTATCATTGATCAGTTTCATAAAAAAAGTGACAGGTGTTAAAAATACCATTGATCTTTCCATAAAAGTTTTTTTTAAAAATTCCATTGGATGATTTTCATATAATAAAAATATATAACCTCAATTTTGAAAAAAATAAATTAATAGGAAAAATTCAACTCCGTTGGAATTAACACATCAATGTGAAGAATTATCATATCTAAAAACTCATAAGAACCATGATATTTGTTTCCTACAAGAAATATGTCATATTATATAAATAATTAAAAATATGGTAATTGTATTCTTCATTTAATATATATGTTTATATCAACATAAGTATTATTTTCATTGGATGATTTCATGTTTAGAGTGTCATTCATGAGGGTTCTACATGAATATATATAAGTATTTCTTGAATATTCACATCAAGCTTCCATAACTACGATATATGGATCCTTCTATTTTATCAATATAAACTTTTAATAAAATTTCACCATTCAATAATACATAAATTTCATAAAGAGTTGAAATTTTACAATTTTAATGTGTAGTAACAAGGAAAACAATTATGATTGTCTCATGTATTTTCAATAGATGACTTTTTTTTCCAATCCTATGCCTTTAACTTATGAATACCTCTTGTAGAATAATCTAGCATAATTATTTAAAATGTCACCTTTTTTATTTATTTTACACATAGTTCCTATAAATTTCATTCAATATATTATACAATGAATATCATGTGTGTAATTTTTCTTAATTTGATCTATCTCTTCATTCATATAATAAATCTACTCCTAATTTGAAATATCATTTAAACTCATTATGGATCAATATATAATGTATGATCTATTTTATTTTTAATTCACAACATATTTCTAGTTTATACTAGATCATCCAAAAAAAATTCTGGTTCAACATGATTATTCAATCTTCAATATTTAATTTTACAAAATCTAGTCACACCATCTGCATTATTAGTTTGATCTGATCGAACCTCAATTACACCTAAAAATTTAATGATACTTTTTAATAATCTATATTAGAAACCTCTGTTATGTGGTGAATGAGTGATGTAACAAGAAATCGAGTGTTAATTTAAATTATTAAAAATATTAGGGAAGTTAAAATTTTAATATAGGAACATTGAGAATTTAACAATCTACCAATCCAATATTAAATATTAATAACATTATGCATAATTAATTTTTGGTAAAAATAAATTAGAGGAAATATTCCTGTATTAATATAGTAATTTTCAAAGTTGTTCAATTAATTGTGAACATACACATACTCTTTACACCCCTCTATCCCTAAGAGGTATGATAGCCACTATAAATAAAAATGAGTTTTAAATTGATGTCACGACCCTTTACAATATGATTTCTTCTTAAATAGAGTCACAGCTCAAAACCCATTATCTTTTATGGGTTTGGAGAAAAATCCATCCCCATATATGTGAAGGACTTACAGATAAATTTAAAGGTTAAATAATAATGTCTTGTATTTTTTGGTTTAAATAGAACTCAAGATTATTACATATCTTCCTTAAGATATATTCTATTTTATGGGTTATATGGAACATGAGAAACTTTTGGGGAATCTATAAGACCAGTACTATTTTACAAGATAATATTAATCATATAATATTAAGGTGAATTCAAGGTTCCTAACTAAAAAATTATTAATAATACATTAAATTTATGATTAAAATAACACATCTCAAAAATAAAAACACTCCAAGAACAAAAAGTTTTTGTTTAAAAGAGATTAATGATATAAATTTTATTTTCTAAAAATCTTTTGAACATCCGTAGAAATACTACCCCTTTAGACCCACTTTGAGATATATCATATGATATAATCATTTTTATAAACTAGGAAATGAAAACATAAGAAAATGGTGAGATCAGATGCTCAATAAATGGAAATTATAAATTCATCATAAATATTATATCAAAAATACATGGTAAACATTAATAGGGGTGAAATATCAGATTATAATATCAGCTGAACATAAGACCATAATAGGGTAATCAAATAGGTAGGATAAACATAAATAACTTAGAAACATTAAAAATATTATGGAATATTGGGAGCGTAAAATAAATGTGTGAAATATGTTATAAAAGGGGCCTAAAAATGGAATGTATCATAACATGAAAAATAAAATCTACTTAGAAAGGTGGCACAAAAATTGATATAGTGAAACTTGGTGAGAAAACATTTTATGCTCACACCTTTGTGAGAAAATTCATTATATCCACATTTTAAAATGTGAATAATATAATTATAAATATGAATTTGTAAACTTTATCATTAATTCCATTAATTAAAATATTAGAAAACCAATTATTTCCGCACCATTGAAAAAAACATATTATGTTTGGGCATTAAAATGCGAGAAAAATCATTATTTCTATATCATATGAAAAAACTAATTATGTCCACACATTACTATCTCAGGAGATATCAAACTAAAAAAAATGGATTTTAGGGTGATATATTCCGCCAATGGTCATTATCCATACATTTATCCATCACATTAAATCTATCATCATCATAACTTAAAGGTCCCATGAAAAGAGAATGAGATTCACAATCATTTAAAAAACCACAATACATAAACTTAGTATATCATGGGACATAAGAATCCTCATTTGTAAAACGAATCATATTGTAATAAAATCTAGGTATGATAAAAACATTTCTTTATGAATGGAAATAATTTTTGGAAAATAATGGTGAAAATAAGAATGTTTAAAAAAAATTACAGATTAACATTAAAAGTTAGTGATAAAAAATTCATTAAAATCTTTATTCTAAAATAATTAAAAATTAAAAAAATTATTATAAAATTTAAAAATATTTCACCATTGAATGGAAGTAGTGTCCAAGATAATAATTTTGGAAGATAAAAAAATATTTTCAACATGATAATAAATCACTTTCGAAAACAGTAGTGTTTTTTAAGGATACCAACATGAGAGAAAAGTTGAAAGATTTTATTTGGATAGAGTTAAAAGGATACATATAAATAAAATAGAAAATAAATATTTTAATTTAATCAAATAAAAAAAATTATATAAGAAACTTGGACATAAAAGAGAATGATTTATTAGTATTAACAAGAGTAATTTTTACCAACCTGGGATTTTATTTCAGATGGGAATTCATTTAAAACTATTTTTTTGATGGAGGGAAGAATTTTAACATGATAAAAATAAATAATAATACTTGATTTAATATAGGAAAGTTAAAATAAATGATTATTTAAAGTGATATTTCATATATAAAATATTATGACCCCATCAGTAGGAAATTGTGTTCATGAAACCCTTAACCCAAATTCCTACTAATTAGAACTCACTCTAACATCATGTTTAAGAATCATAGCTATGATAATAAATTATTTTAGAAAATTATTTATATCTTTAACCTTTTAAAAAAAATTATAATTATTCTTCATATTTATAGTTGTTTATTATTATTTATTTTTAATATTGGTTGTGAATAATCTTAATAATTTTGAATTGGTTTCTTAATTGTTGTATTGTTATTAAATATTTTCCTAAATTCTTTCATTATCATATCATACAAGGTATTGAAATTAATTATTTATAATTATTTATAATTTTTAATTTCAATTATCTAGGATTTTTTTGTTAGGATCCTTAATTATTAAATTGGTGATCAATATGTTTCGGTAATTTTTAATGAATATTTGTTGATATCATTCATAATGTATTTGATATTAACGTTACAATTAGAGAAAGAAATGAAAAAATTACTTATTTATATGTATAATATATTATCAATACTAAATTTATCATAGCCATCGAGGATATTATTTTGTATCATTAATAATGTATGTGGTTATATCGACCCAAACATGAACATACCAAAATATATAGATGAGTATAAATATAAAAGTATTTATATTGGAATAATTAAATTACTAAAGAATAATTTTTATATTAATAAGATATTTAATTTTTTTAAACAAAATTCAAGATATATTAATAACTAAAAGATAAACTCAATGAAAATTGAGTTACATTACTTTGTGGTGGTGATAGTTTATACAAATGCACAAATAACATATTCAGTTTTCTTAATGGAAAACGGTGATTGTGGTTAATAGTTAATTTATTAAAATAATAAAAAATAGTATAAAATTAATAATTATTTTATTAGATGTGATTGATAAACTTATTTTTTGGAGAATAAGATATAAAATAAAAATTTTAGTAAAAAAAAGTACTCTTGTTGTGAATTGGGGTGTTCTATAGAAGGAAACCTCGGAAATGGAGGGATTATGCTGACTTATTAAGAGTAAAAGTTAAAGGAAGTGATATAGGACTATAGAAGAATGAAATAATGTAGGTTTTATAGATGAAACTAAATGTTCAGTGTTTTTTTGAGGGATTTTGCAGGGGAACCTTTTATAAGTGATGAGAATGGTACTGTTGTATATATTTCATATTAATATAAAAGACCACATGTTTCACATTTCATGAAAAATAAGAATCAATAAAAAATAGAATTGAGATAATTTTTCTCTATAAAAACCTTAAATATTCTAATATAAATAGTTTTTAAATATTTTAGGCCTTTAACTACTTTGGTTAACCGTTTTAACCCTACTTTGAATTTTACCACAATAAATAAATTTAATCAATGTAATTAATTTTAATTCCTAAAAACGATCATTAGAACATAATATGATCCTATGAATTAATAAATTAAATAATTTTTATCAAATTAAATTTAAATTTTTATGATTGAATAATTTTATATTACAACATGTAACATGTAAAAACCATTTTTTTTGAAAAAAAATGTATTTTTAATTTTTCTATTTTTGTGAAACATAAAATTTTAAATGATTTTTATATTCATGATATAAATTATTTTATTATAAAAATAAATAAAATTGTTTTTTCATTCAAGAAATTCCAAAATTGAATTTTTTAAAAATAATATTTAATTAAAATAAAGGTCAAAATTTGTTTATTTAATGAAAAGTATCACATTTACTAATAAAATATTAAATATTAGTCATATAAATTCATAATAATATTTGAAATGAATGGTTTTATTAAATAAATACATATATTATAATAAAAAAATTTATATGTTTTGAGGGTATATATCTTGAAATAATAATAAACACTACAATTTTATTAAAAATTGTATTTTTTACTATTCACATATAACTTAATTATTTTAGAAAAATCACTAAATTTCATCCTAATAAAATTTTTAAGTGATCAATTACAAAATTAAATTCATTTTAAAAAAATTAAATTCTAAAAGTTATAAATTTTTAATTAAATGAAAATACAATATATAAATTAAAATGATTTTATTTCAAAATGACCATTTAAATACATTAGGTGTTATTAATAATTTTTTATGAATTTATAATTGATTAAAATATTTTAATTTGTTATTAATTTTATTATTCATTATTTTATTAAAATAAAAATTCCATGGCTCATTTTAGTTTGGTGTTAAATGTGATGAAATCCATCAAACATGTTTTTAATTTTGGAAAAAAATTATTCCAAAATCTCAGGGTGTAACATTCACCCCCTAAAATAAATTTTTTCCTCAGAATTTTAATTATCACATACAAGTGAAAAAAAGTATTGATATATAGTAAATATAAATTAATAACAATATAATACAATGTGTAATATCAATAAACTCATGAAATATATATTTTCCCCTCAGAATAGGAATATTATAATATTGAGTTTTTCTATTATTATTTGAGATATACTTGCCAAATGATTTGGTTTTATACCTCTTATACTAGGATTATTTTTTAAAGATAGATCATAATTATCCTTGCACTGATATATGATAATATGTTGGTTTGAAATATGAAATGTGATTTCCCTATTTTTTTTGGTTCCTCAAGTTTTAACATGGAGATGGCTAATAAGTTATAACAACCCCAAAAAATCAACTAAAGAAGACATATAAAGAATTCATGAATCAAATTCGATAAAGTTAAAAATGGGATAATGCATTAATATTGGTTTTCCTTGATAATAAAAAATCATTATGGTGTTGATTTTATTATTTTAGAAAAAACATTTGTACTACTAGAGTGGATATAACTATATTCTAATTGGATATCCAAAAATATATAGTAGGGGGTTGGTATACCATTTAGCCGTATTTCTCATGACCCACATTGAACATTATAAATTAAATTGGATTTTTGATGTCCCTTGGTTTAAGTGGTTAAAATTTTTTTTAATCCTTATTCGATTTTGGTTTAGAGAATAATTTCACATAATGCCCAAACATGTGAGGTTAGAGGAATTGGACATTATTCATCTCCAAATCATTGATGAACTTTATCAATCATTAAAAAAATGATTTCAGTGGTAAATACTTCTATACATGAATCACTTACTTGTTCCTCTAATAAATTCCCTTGATTTATTCTTCATAAATTTTTTAAATGTAGTAAGTTGAATCATATTTCCATCACTATCATCATCACCAAATATTCTGTAAAACATCATACTCCTCTTGTTTGGTGTGTTTAATTTTTATTATGGTTCAATTTTTTAATAAAAAATCTTGTGATTTGGGTGAGGATAACCATAATATTTTCAATACTAACTTATATCACATTTGGTTCCACATTTATAAAATTATGTATTACCCATATTTTGTCATATTAACTATATTACTACTAGATCCATCCATTCATAAAACCAAAAGCTGTTTATCATGAGTGATGAATAATTAACACCATTATATAATTATTTTTATATAATTACATGGAAAATTCATCCTCCAATTATCTCACTCATAAAAATTATTGCATTATATTTCAATTCAACCTAAATCCGTCTTATTTCCATCTAGGTATTTTTATTGGGTTATCTAATATTCCATAACAAAATTCAATAAAAAATTAATCATTTATGATGGATTATGGAGAGAATGTGATTAATAAAATCATATACAATGGAAGAGTGAATCTATATATAATTTCAAAGCCCCACTGATCACAAACCATAGTGAAGATAGAGGTGATAATCAAGTATAATTTCTTAGGGTGATTATCCCTAGTTGAAAGTGTATTATAGATGATGTTTATGTTGGATCCCTTAAACCAATTTATGTGCACTTTATGATAACTTGTATTCATATATTTTAATATTAATAAACTTATTATCACATCATGATTTTTCGTCTCCATAATAGAGTATGTGATATTGTTCTAAGAGTACCTTTTGAGCTAAAAGGTCAGAACAGTTCCCTGCTATGATGAGAACCTAGAAGTGCTAAGACACTATTATTAAATATATGTTCTATAATGGGACGACATCATTTTAGGGACACAAATGATATAGGATATCATGGATAGAGACTCATAAGACATTGAGGTAGTTTCTCATAGTGTACAACCTTGGTAATATCTAGTATAATATATTATGAGAATGAGATCCGACAATAGGAATTCCATATTTATAGGTTTAATTGGATGTTCCCATTTTCATAGATATGCATGGATCAATATACATTAAGATTATTATTAATTATTATTACAAGTCAAGTAATTTTATGTATTGATGAAAATCGTGATGACATATTTTCTTAGTGAGGTAGGATATATTGGGTTCATCATGAGTAATATTACATTAATGAATAATGTGGGAATGGATTATTCCGTTTTGTTATTTAATGTAATTTTATATCTCATGCCCTTTGATAGAAAATATATAGCCTAAATAAATCTATGACCACCGTTTTCTGTAGGCATGTTCAATTTTATAGAAGTAAAATAAATAGACATCATGCACATAGGTTTATCGAAATAACATGTAAACAACCTAAATAGAGATATCATGATATATGGATTTTTTAAAAAATAAGAATTTGTATGAGTTATTATGTAATTGTGTCATTAAATTTTTTTTATATTTGGTTTTTGTAATGTTTTCACATGATAATCTTGAGCTTTAGGTTTCTTTGCTGAATGACACTAAGATAGAGGCCTAGTGGGTCACAGAAAATGTGTATCCAGAATCACAGTTTAAAAACACATATTATTATTTATTTTTAACAAGTTTAATAAATATTATTTCTAAACATGGTTTCATAATTATTCATGTTTTTCTAATCACATATTTTATGTCACTAGTTATTCGAGTGAATATAATCTGAGTAGAATATTTATCAAATATTTATTCACAATTCAGTAAAAAAAAATATGTACTGATTTATTAGAGAATAATGAAATTATATTTTATTAATAAATAAATACTCATTATCCAAGGCCCAATAAATATTAATGAGGAATAAAGGACTGAGATTAATTTTATCATGATAAATAATTAGTATTGAATATTAATTTATTAATATATATTTAATTCATTTCAAAAGTTATGCGCATGTCGAGAAATAATAATAATAATAATAATATTTCACATGGGGTTCTATAGGGATTAAATAAATAATAAAAGGATATTATTAAATAATTTAATTTCATCCCTAGAATTATATAAACCTGATTATATTATTTTCAAAGAGATATAATTCATTTTTTAGTTTTGTTAAATAGATTTAGAGAATCCTCTCAAGACCAATAGGAGATACCTTATCCAATAATGCCCCCATGAATTGATAACGATCATCCTCTACATCCCACTCTCAAGTCTAGGGAGATTAATGGGAAACCTTTTCATGTGATATATGTGGTGATCAAATATGCACAATGAAAGTGATATGATCAACTATTCTAGAACATGGAGATTTCGTACAATGACATTTAATGTTTTTTGGATCATGTTTGGACCACCACTGAAGGGAATATTCTCTTTATTCCGAGAATGGAATGATGAGGAAAAACAGATATGTTGTATGTTGTAACAACAAATAAATAATTAATGCAAGGTAGTTACTTAATTAAATAAATAAATTATTAATAATACGTGATGGTCCTATAGTTAGTTATAACATTCTATCATATGTCTTGTTTTATTTGATTAATTTTCATTGATCATGAAGATTATCACTGTCTGAATCTTATATTGATCACAGATCATGACAAAACATCAATGATGAGCATAAACTATCACATGCTTAGACAATTCATGGAACCTGCAAGTGGTATCAGAGTGCTTACATAATTATTTATAATTATTTAAAGATCCCTAATTGATTTACGTATTTTTTATTTAGTTTTCAATTCATGTTTAATTTTTCTTTTAATACGAAATGCGATATATTGTTCTTCCTTGTTAATTTATCATATATCTAATCATTTCATTTAATTTTATGAATGAAATAAAATCAAAGAACCGATCTAGAGGTCTTGAGGACTCTGGTCAAAAAACACTTCGGTACACACTTTTTAACAGAAGTTACACACCTTGTACTTGTGTTCAGTAAATCATAAATTAATCCGAACTAATTCAAACCATGTGAATTAATGGAATGCATGACATTTATTTATTACAACATGTATTTATCGGGCTCTCTTATCACGTGGTCAGCTGGAGTACACACCATGTAGTGCATGTAATGGTTTAATTGTACTTTAACTCACATAAGTGATTTGTATTTTGATACATGGATTACGTGACTAGTGAACTTATAACTAGGAGACCATACAACATCTAGACCTTTATAAATTCCATGTAATATTGTTTTTGGATGAATATGTTTTATGAAAGTCCCTAAGAATGGTCCCTAGTTAGATAGTGAGAGATGTATACACCATGTTGCGTGATAGTACAATCATTTTACTTATAACAAATTACAAATAATTAAAATTAATTTATTATATTAAGAAAACCATATAATCTTTTCCTTGCGTTTGGTAATTATTTTTATAGGACATGTTGTGTGATGTTTATAAATAAATATATATATATATATTTTGGGGTGTGTGTGTGATTAATTAATTTCTAGGTATTTTTTAGATCTTCATATCATGTGGGTGTCGTATGAATGATAATAATCTATCTTAATTAAAGTATAACACATTATATAATCATCATGAAATTTGTATAATCATTAAGTTGATAGTACACATCATGAATGTATGTGATATTTCATGTATGGAAAATGTAATAAGAGTAAAAAGTATGCATGTATAATACATGTTTTGAAAAATTCATATGGGTATTTATCATCTTTCCTCGAAGACAAATTTTTGTACACATATAATTTTGAAGATATTAATTTAAATTTTTTAAAATAATGATGGATCTGATTCTTAAGGAAAATAAAATTAAAGTTAAGATAAAAAAATTAATTATTTAAAGAAGATAATTAATTGATTTGAGAGTGATTTATCTTAAGAAATAATTATTAATAATTCAATGAAAATTTTATTAAATGAATAATTCCATTCATGAAAGTGTATGATCATAAGATTAGACAACACCATTTTATTTTATTAGTTTATTAAAATTTATTATTAAATTAAATTATTGTTGTGTGTGCCTTCTAACTTCTTATTATGTAAGGGAATGTTTCCTGATGGTTTATTTTATGAAAACCCTTTCCCCTCCCCTACATGAAAGTGAAAGAATATGTAATGTAATGAGATCCCAAGATAGTGGAGGTTTTTCATATTTGGTGGTGAGGCAAAACCAATCCAAGATAAATACATAGGTTGATAGGTGAATGTTATAACATGAACCTTAATTATTTCATGGTTTTATCCACCTAGGTCAACAGTTAGTTAACCAAAAACTAGATAAACTAACAATTAATCAATGATCATGATGATACCACTCAATTATTTTATTTCTATCATGTTTCATGAATATTTCATTAGGGTTGTTTCATTTCTATAACATGAATTAATGAAATTAATGAGAATACCATATTGAACTAAACTAAAGTATCTTAAGTTTAAATATTATCCAAGGCCTAGATCATAACTTCAGTAAATTCAATTAATATTAACATGCATGTGATGAAGATAATATTTTTTAATTTACCCATAAATCCTAAAATCCCCCAACTATATATACTATGTCGCTATATCCTTTTAGTATATTAGTTATTATCGAACCATAGATTAATATGCCTGACCAGCCAAATATGGGGTCCTTTCAATTCTCAAGGAATATAAACATGAAATTTGGGGATGACATAACTTAGTTCACATAATGGATTGACTTCCAAAGAAATACATGGTGTAACTGGGAGGAAATGGTTGAGGAAATAAAAATTATGGATTTTAGTATTGGGGAGTCCACTCAGCAGATTAAGGAACAATGAGTTAATACAGTTGGCATTTAGAATGACTAACTAAAACCATTCGAGTTTCATGAAAAAATATGTTTGGGAAATGGGAAGGGGAATATGGATCCTTGACGAGAGAATGTCCAAAAAACATGATATTCTATAGACAATGGTGAGGGATGTTGGGTTTCTCTAAAATTGAGGGAGATTAATAAATATAATATTTATTTATTTTACTTAATTTTATGAAATAAAGTAATAAAATTATTATAATCATATATTTTAGAAAGAACATTAAAATTACATTAAACAAAACACTACGATCTATATGTGATAAGTATAACCTTATCACCAACCCAAATATCCAAGAGGGGAAAAGGTGATTACACATTATCCTTCACCATGAAAGGAAATTGTATGTTCTCATTTGACATATTCATGACGTTCTTGGTATTGAGGGAAGTGATTAAGAGGTATAACTCTTTGAGAAGCCTTTAATGATCCAAAATATGTTCAATGTATCCTAATATAATCTGTGACCAATGATATTTTAAAGAAACATGAGTACATGGATGTATATATAATGATGTATCACCTTTATGAACCCTATCATGAGAAAGTGATACAAGAGTGGTATAAAATCTATAATTCAATGATTAAAATTTTGATTTTAGTTTCTATACTAGTGGGGCCTCATGTAGTAATGTTTATTGGGTAAATTTAACACTTATATTTTTTTGGAATTAAATTCCCAGAACAGTTGTATACAAATCCTATACATTCATCACTTCCCAAAACCTTCTCCAGTTTTATTATTTATTCAAAATTTAAAAATAATGAGATGTTTTTTTTCAAACCATCATTCATTGATTCTCAAAGTGGATAAGGAAATGGGGAATAATAAACAAATAGTACATACAGTGAATAATAAATTTAAGAAAAAGGTGAAGGGTCCTAAGGCTCATCAAAAGTGTAAAGATCCCTAGCACCGACCTTCAAAGAAGAGGAAGATCTTGATGTGGGGAAAGGAAAAAAGTGGTAGTATATTTTCCATGTGGAAAGAAAGTTCAATAGAAGATGAATTGAACCTATAGTCAAAGGGAAGATAATGATGCATTCGTTTTCAAGTGTATTATTTAAATATCTACCCATTGGGTATTAAATATAGCTTTTGGTTCTCACATATGTATCCAAATAGAGGAACCAATTCGATTTCGAAATATAAATGGAGGGGAGGTGGATATGAGAGCTTCTAGTGGTGCTAGAATGGATGCTCTATACATTGGTGGCTACCAAAATTCATTGAAAACAATAATGATTTTGGATTTAAAATATTATTATTATGTATCAACAATTACCAAGACCATAATTTCTATACCATTCCTAGATATATATGAGTATATTTTCATGTTTGTTAATAAAAGTTGTATATTTTATAAAGACATAATATGTTAGGCTATGACATATTTTTATAATGGTATATATTTATTACATTATGAAAACCATGTATTGAAAATTGTAAATAAATCATGTTCACATGAATCATATAACACTTTTCGATGACATCACCTTATTGGTAATGTAAAAGGGAATCGTTAGACAATTCTCAATCTATTTGGTTATTTAGACTTGTCTGAGCTAAAACCACAAGAAATATTTCATGTTTTTTACAAGGAAAAATCACCAAACCACTATTTGATTGGTAGGGTGAAAGGCCATAGAGATTCTAGGATTGTTACACACTAATGTGTATAGAATATTTCAGTTAGAATCTACAGGTGGGTATTCATACTTCATAACATTTACTAAATAATTGAGTTGATATAGTTATGTATTTTTGATGAGGTACATGTATGAGTCCTTTGAAAAATTAAATGAATTAAATAATGAGGTAGAAAATATACTTGGGAATAATATAAAGAAACTTCGATCATATTGATGTGGTGAATATCTTAGGAAAGAGTTTATCAGCTTCTTATAAGAGTTTGGATTTTATCTCCAATCAATCCAGCATATACACAATAGTTGAATGGTCATAGTGAAAAGAGGAATCATACCTTAGTAAACATGTTATGGTCTATAATGAGTCATGTAGATATTAAAGCACCCTTTTGATGATATTTAATATAAACTATGACATTCACATTAAATCAAGTACCTAATAAATTAGAAAATGAAATTACCATCAAGTTATAGATTTAAAAGAAACTTATTTTCTTTCATACAATTGTATGTGGGTTGGGAGGTGTTTGTTAAGTCTTACTCATCGAAAAAAGAACCATGGAAATAAAGTGTTTCTTTATAGGGTATCCCAATGAAACAAAGGGATAATAATTATTTGAAACCTCATACAAGAAATTAACTATTGCCTGAAAATATCTCTTTCCTGATAGGGATAACATCCTCAAAAAGGATAATGTGAGAATGATTGACATTGATGATGTTGAATATTAGGATACAGTAGATTTGGTATATGAATAGATTTTATATATCCCCGTGGAATAAGTAGTTCATGAAACACAAGTACTATTTTAGAGAGTAAAAGAGGTAAGATAACCTGAGAGATATTATTTACTATTAACAAAATATGATTACTAATTATTGGTTGAAAATGATGAACATGCCTCTTACATAGAGGTTGAATAGATATTAGAAGCATCATGATGGAAACAAGTCATGAATCTTGAAATGTATTGTATGTATCCAAATTATTTTTATGTTTTAATCAATGCACCAGTTGATGTAAGGCCCAATAAGATAATAAATGGTATTTGAGAGAAAAATAAAAATCAATGTTAAAATAAATACATATAAATAATGGATAGTGGATAAAGGGTTTAAAAGCATCACGAAATTGACTGTGATAAAAACTTTCCACAAGTTTTTATGTTTATATAAATTAGTATTATACATGTTATAAAATTTTACCATGATTTTAAGATCAGAAAGATAATTTTTAAAAATACATTCCCTAATGGAAACCTTCCAAAAGATTTGATATAATAAAACAAGGTTTTGTGACTCCACGTGATAGAAAAAGGATTTTTTATGTATGAGAGATCTATTTATGGTTTGAAGAAAGAACCTAGGTCTTGGAACATCCAATTTAATGAAGATATAGCTGAATTGTTTTATTAAGACTGAATATGATCCATGTGTTTAATAAATGTTTAGAGGAAATGTAGTCATTATACTAGTAGTATGTGTTGATGAAATATTACTTATTAGAAATGACATACCAGTGTTACAGTCTACGAAGGAATAGTTAAATAAGTGTTTCTCTATAAAGGACATATTTGAAGTGGTATATATTTTTAGGATTAATTTTATTCATGATATATCCAATAGGATTGATGGACTAATTCAAAATAAATATGTCTACCAAATAGTAACGATATTTAGTGTGAAAAATTGTTAGACTAAATTGGTTCAAGTGTCACATGTTGTACATATTTATAAGAGAATGTTTCCTCATAAATAATAGTCGAATGATACAATGAGTAATATCCCATATTATTCTGTGATATGATCAATCATGTATTCCTTATTCCAAATTATACTTCTTGATTATTATGAATTTTGCATAGTAGAATGATATCAATATGATCGAGGAGAATAACATTATTCTACTATTAAGGATATCATTAATGTATATTAGAAGAACTAAGGATATGTTCCTAATGTAAGGAGGATATGAGAATATGGTCTTCAGGGGTTATAGTGATGCTTGATTTCAGAAAGATTAGAATTATAGGAAGTCACTATTAGAATAAGTTTTGTGTCTCAATGAACGAGCTATGAAATAGAAAAGCAAAAGAAGCATGTTGTTATTGATTTGACAGTGGAGTCTATGGATACAATATCTTCTGATAGAGCCAAGGAAATTGTTTCGATTTGAAATTTTTTCCAGGGGCATGAATTGGTACCCATTAGTAAGGACCAAATTATATTTTATTGTGATAATAATACAGTGTTGGATCTTGAGAAATATCTAAGGTCACAATAATAGATAAAGAATATACATTATAAGTATCAACTCTTGAGGGATTTTTAGTAGAGGGTTGTTGTTTCAGTAGGAAGATCACCCACATAAGAGAATTTGGATGAACCCTTTTCTAACGTCCCATATTAGGAGAATCATGAGAATCAAGTGAGAGATACGATAATAGTGGTTGTTAAAATTTTTCACTAGTGAAAGTGGGAGTCTGTTTGAGTTGTGTCATATAACCAACTTCTGTGTACTATATGTTAACATGTAATCATATCTTTGAATATTAATAATATTTTTATCAAATCATGATTGTTTTTATATATGACATAGTCTTTGATATTGTCTTAAGAGTAGCTGCCACACTAAAAGGTCATTATAGTTTCCCACTATGATAAGACCCCAAAAGTACAAAAACAATATTCATAAATATATGATCTATTTCAAGATGATATAATTTTTGGGAAAAAATGATACATGCTATTATGGGTGAAGATTCATAGGACATTTAGGAAAATTCTCTTGTTATAATCCCTTGGTAATATTAGGTTTAGGATATTATGAGAACGAGACCCTCACATTGGAAATCCATATTTAAATGTGTCATTTGATATTCTATTAAAAGATGAATGTATTTTTCCTTAGATATTAATATTATTATTAAGGCCTATTATGATTTTGTACACTGATGTATTGACTAAAACAGTGTTTACTTATGTTCATCAGGTGGTATGATTGGCTGGGTTCACCACGTGTAATATAGCATTAATGGATTGTATGTGAAATGATATTTCCCCTATATTATTTAACAATAGTTTATATCTTAAGAAATTTTATGGAAATGATTTAGACTTAATAAATCCATGTTAGTGGTGTTCTATAATCAAGTTCTATTTTCATGAAGTCATGGAAGTGACTTCGAGCACATAGGTTGATGGAACCTAAATGAAACCTGCTTATTTAGAGATATCATGATAAATGGATTATACTACATAGAAAAAATCCATATGACTTATTATGTCATTTCAAAAATAACTTCATTATATATGGGTTAAGTTGCATGTTTCTAGATTTTATCCTTGGACTTTAGGTGTATTCACCTTTTGCAACTAAGAAAGAGGCCTAGTGGGTCACAAACTAAGTGTATTGAGAATCTAAGTTAAACAATATATATTATTATTTATTATTTATCAAATTGAATAAATATTATTAACACAAATTATTTAATAATTATTCATGTCTTACTAGTCACATATATTGCATCACTATTAATTCAAGAGAATATTATGTGGGTGGAATATTTAATTAATATTTATTCACTGTTTATTGAATAATATATTTATTTATTTATTGGTAAATAATTCCATAATATTTATTTTACAAATAAATAGTCATTATTCATGACTCGATTAATATTTTAGATGAATTGAAGAATTATTTAAATGTTCTAGGGGTAAATAATAAATATTGAATATTATTTGGTTAAATAATATTTAATTTAAAAAACATGTTAAGTGCATTGTGAGAAATAATTATAATAATAATAATAATTGGTATGAGTTTCTACATTGATTAAATAAATAATTAAGAGACCCTAAAAAATTATGTTATTTTTACCCAAGTTGTTTATAAACCTAATTATATTATATCCCATGAGATAAAATTCATTTGTTTGGTTGTACCCAATGAGTTTGGAGAATCCTATCATGACCTAGAGAGCCCCCTTCTCCAAGAATTCTCCCAAAAGTGGAGAACAATCTTCCTCCACATCCCACTCTCAATTCAAGAGAGATTAAATAGTACTCTTTGGAAGCTATTATCAGGGAGATCAATAGTGGAAGATTCAAGGGATATGATCACCATTCTAGAACCTATAGACTTTATATGGTGACATTCAGAGATTTTTGGAACATGTGTTGATCACCACTAAAGGGAATCTGCTACTGATTCCTACAATGCAATGACAATGCAATGCCAGTATGTTTTCTGATCCATAAATTAATATTGAATTAATGTAAGGAAATTAATTAATTTAATAAATAATTATAAATATTATTTTTTTGATCCTTCCCTTGGTTCCATCATTCTATCCCTATTATATTATTATTTGATTCAATAACACTTATCAAGATTTTTATCATTGATTAAATCATAGATAGTTCACCGAGCATGACCAAAATCAATGATAGGTTAGACCCATCACTTAGATCCACTATTCATGGACCCTACATTCACATCACCTTGATATGATCTATAGAAGGATATAATTTATAGGATAATTACATAATTTATTATCTATTTTCAATATTGTATGTGAGTAATCTTGATAATTTCCAAATAGTTTTGTAATGGCAGTTTTATTCATCATCATTTTCCTAAAATTCATAATTATCATATCCTAAATAGTATTATAATTACTTTTTTATAATATTTTTTATTTAAAAATTTTATTCTCTAAGATTTTTTATTATGATCTATAATGATGAAACTGGGGATGAGCATGTTTGAGTCATTTCTAATAAATAGATGGTGATATCATACATAATGTATTTAATATAAACAATACCATTAGAGAACCAAAATGAAATAATTAATCATTTTTTATATAATATATTACAATTACTATATATCTCATAGTCATCCATGATATTATTTTGTACCATCATTCAAGTAGGTTGTTTTATCGACCCAAATATGAACATATAATAATTAATAGATGGGTACAGTTATGAAATTCATTTTTATTAGAATAATAAAATTATAAAAGAATAATTATTATATTATTTAGATATTTTTAATGTTTAAAAAATTATTATATTTTAATATATAAAAAATAACTCAATGAAAAAATTAGATACATTACTTTGTTGTAGCGATAGTTCATACAAATACACAAATGACATTTTTATTTTAATTTAAAGAAAAGGGAAATGGTGGGTAATAGTTTTACCTTAATATAATAATATTAACTATATATATAATAATTTTTTTTATATATTAATGATAAAAATATTGCTGGTATAGTAATATATAAAATAAAGATGGTAGGGAAAAAACTACTAGTCATGTTGAGAATTTGGGTTTTCTCTTAAACGATACCTTAGAAATGACGGGATCAGGCTTTTTTATTGTGGTTAAAAGTTAATATAAAAGATATAAAAATATAGAGGAAGGATAGAGGTTAAATTTTATATAGGTAAATAAAATCATTGAGTGGGTTTTTGGGAGTGTTTAGGGGAACCCTTTATATGTGGTGAGAATAAAACTTCTATAAATATTTCTTTTTAATATAAAAGATCACATATTTCAAATTTCAAGAAAAATAAAAAATTGAACAATAATGGAATTGAGATATTTTTCTCTAAAAAACATTAAATATTCTATTATAAATAATTTTTAAACATTTTATTCATCTCACTAATTTGGTTAACAATTTTTACCCTTTTGGCTATTAAGACACTAACTAATATTTAGCTATGAAATTCATTTTTGTTACTGAAATTATTCATTAGAACATAGTTTTAATTTATTAATTATGAATATTAAATAAATTTTATCAAATAAAATTTATATGTGTAAAAATGATTTATTTTATATTACAACGTGTAACATGTAAAACCCCTTTTATGAAATAGCATATTTTTAATATTAAAATTAATGTGCAACATAAAATTGTCAAATGTTTTTTATTTTCATGGTGTAAATTGTTTTATAATAATGGAATTAAAATTATTATGTCGTTTAAACCAATCTAATGTTTAATTTTACCAAAATAATATTTAATTAAAATAAAAGTCAAACACAATTTCCTTATTGAAAAATATCAGTAATGTTAATAAAATAAAAATATTAGCTATATAAATTCATATAATTATTTAAAATCAATAGTTTTAATCAATTAAAACATATTACATCATTTTAAATTTTTATATGTTTTAAGGTATATTTCTAGAAATTCTTATAAACATGAGAATTTTATTAAAAACTATATTTTTCACTATTCACCTAAAACTCAATTTTTTTAGAAAAATCATATAAATCCATCATAATATAATTTTTTTCTGATAAAATTATAAATTATATTCATTTTAAAATATGAAAATGCTAAATTTTTTAATTTAAATTAAATTACAATTTATAATGACAAAAAAATAAATCAAACTTTCTATATTAAAACATTATCCATTATTAATATTTATTTTTAATTTATAATTTGTTAAAATATTTTTATTTATTATTTTTTTTGTAATTTTTATTTTTTATAATAAATATTCCATGACGCATTTTAGTTTTGTGTTAAATGTGCAGAAATCCATTAGACATGGTATTAATTTTTGAAAAAGTATTCCAAACTCTCAAGGTGTAAAATTATCACCATAAATAAATTGTGAGCTCAAAATTTTAATTTTCACTAACTATTGAAACTATATAAGTGTATATAATATATATACATCAATCAGAACATAATTTCTAGTGTGATACAACAAAATTTGAAAATTTAACTCTTCTCCTCAGAATAGTTGTATTTTAATATTGTGTTTTTCTCTTGTTGTTTGAGATAAACATGACTAATGATTATGTATAACAACATTCATACTAGAAATAGTTTTATAAGAGATAACATAATTATCCTTTCACTAATATATGATCATTTGTTGGTGTTATGTATGACATGTGATTTCCCTTTTTTGTCTGTTATTGTGGATTAAACATAGAGATAGCTAATAAGTTCAATAATCTGAAAAATATTATATAAAGGAAAGATGATAATAAATTCATGAAGCAATGTTTATAAATCTCAACTTGGGATGCAACATTAATAGAGGGTTTTTGTTGAAAATGTCAATTCATTAGGGTGTTGATTTGATTCTTTTAGAAAAATTCATTAGACTACTAAGGTGAATAGAACTATATTACAATTGGATATCCAAAAATCTATAGTGGAGTTTTAGTGTACCATTTAACATTATTTTTAATGACCAACATTAAAAAGTTGAAATTAAATTGAATTTCCCATGACCTTGGTTGAGGAGGTTTCTAAATTTTTTAATCCTCAAATAGTGTTGGATTATCTAATATCTTGACATAATGCCCAAAATCATGATGTTGGAGGAATTGAACATTATTCATCTCCATTCATTGATGAAATTATTCATTCCATCCCAAAAATCATGAGTTTGGTGGAATTTAATTATATACTAGAAACACTTTCTTATTATTTTAATAACTTCCATTGGTTGCATCTTCATATTTATTTACATATAAGAAGTTGAATCTTATTTCCCTCAACATCTTCATAATATAATATTCAACGAAACTCCATCCTCCTCTTCTTTAGTGTGTTTTAATTTCATTAAAGAATAAATTTTTTAATCACAACTCACGAGATTTTGGTGAAGAAACCCATAATATTTTCAATACTACAATTTATCAAATTTGGTTTCAGATTTTAGAAAATTATGTATCACCCATATTTTCCATTATTAACCTGGTTCCTCCAAGATCCATCCATTCATAAAACCAAAATCTAGTATTCATGTGTGATGAAGAATTAATACTATTAAATGATTATTTTAATATAATTACATGAAAAATTTAACCTCAAAATATCTTACTCATCAAAATTATTGCATTAGATTTCAGTTCAAACTAAATAAATCTCATTTCATTATAGGTATCTTTTTGTTGGTATATCTCATATTCCATAACATAATTACATAACAAAATAAATCATTTATAATGGATTATAATGTCAATGTGTTTAATAAAATCATATCCCACCAAAGTTTTGAGCTAGATACAAAGTCTTAGGCCCACTCCTTATATGCCATAGTTAAGATTGAGGTGATACTCATGTAGCCTTTTTTAGGGTGATTACCCTTAGTTTCATTTGTGTTATAACCATTTTCGGAGTTGGATCCCAAGAACCAACATGTCTGCACTTTATGATAACATGTATTCCTATATTTGAATACCAATAAAATTCATATCACATCAAGAATATTATTCTCCTTAACAAAGTACATGATGTGGTCCTATGATTAAATACCACACTCAAAGGCCAAAACAGTTCCCTACTATGATGAGAACCCATAAATTCAAAGACATTATTACTAAATATATGTTATATTGATGAATGATATCATTTTAGGGACCCAAATGATACAGTATGTCATGGTTGGAGACTCATATGACATTTAGGTAGATTCTCATAGTGTTTTCCCTCAGTAATAGCTAGTGTATGATATTGTGAGAACAATATCCTACCGTAGGAAATCCATAATCATATGTTTCCTTAGATGTTCATATTATTGAACATGTGTATTTTTTAATAGACATTAAAATTCTTATTAATGAGTATTATGAGTCACATAATATGATGTATTGATGAATATCATGATGAATTATGATCTGGGTGAGGTAAGATATGTTGGGTGAATCGTGAGTAATATTTCATTAATGAATAATATGAGAATGGATTTGTACCTTATTATATTTAATGGAATATGATATCTGATGCCCTTTTATGGAGATGATATAAACTACATAAGTCCATTACTATGGTTTTCTATAGGAAAGTTCAATTTTTGAGAGGTAAAAATAAGTGACATCAAGGACATAGGTTGACGGAACCAATATGAAACTTTGTTGAATAGAGATATCATGATAAAGGGATTAAATTACATACTAAATATTTGTATGAGTTATTATATCGTTTTGTCATTAAATCATTTCTATATGGGTTCTTTTCCATGTTTCTAGATGTTAATCTTGGACTTTAGAGTTCATCATTGAATTACACTGATATAGAGGCCTAGAGGTTCACACACAAAGTATATCTAGAACCATGTTTAAAAATATATATTATAATTGATTACATAACATGATTAATAAAAATTATTTCCACACATGGTTTAATAAGTATTTATATTTTCCTGATCACATATATTTATCTCCTATTATTTGAGTGAATATAATATGAACCAAATATTTAATTAATATTTATTCACAAATTAGTGAAAATAATATTTATTGATTTAATGTTGAGTAATGCATTGATATTAATTTAATAAATAAATATTCATTATTCAAGACCAGATAGATATTATTGTGGAATGAAAGATGGAGTTTAATGTTCTGGTAAAGAATGATAAATATGGAATATTATTTTATTAATTACTATTTATTTTAATTCAAAAGATAAACAGATTATGAGATATTATAAAATTATTATTATTATTTCACATGGGGTTATATAGGTATTAAAAAAATAATAAAGGGAACTTGAGTAATAATTTAATTTTAAACCTAGCGGTATATAGACCCAATTATATTATTTTCTTAGATATCTAATTCATTTGTTTAGTTATAAACAATAGATTTGGGGAATAATCTCAGGTACTTGAGAGATCGCTTCTCCCAAAATGCTACTAAGAATGGAGAGTAGTCTTCCATCACCTCCAACTCTCAATTAAATAGAGATCAAGGAGAATTCATTGGAATTTATTCTTTTGGAGATCAAATATGGATGAAACAAGTGGAAGTATCAACCGTGCTAGCACACAGAGATTCCAATTACAACATTCAGTGTTTTTTGGAACATGTTTAGATCACCGCTAGATGTAATATTCTCTTGATTCCTACAATTTAATGATGGTGCAACATAAATATTTGGTAATATCTATCAACAAAGGAATAATTAATTCAAGTTGAATCATTAATTAAATAATACACTTATAAATAATATATGAGGATCTTAGTTCCAACATTATATCCCTTGTCTAGTTTTCATTGATTCACTTAAATTGATCCTGAATTTTATCTTTGTGTGAATATCAGATTGATCATTGATTGGGAAAAAAATCAATGTTGGGAATAACCCATCGCATTATTCAACAATTCATGGAACCAATAAGTTATATTAATGCTATTACATTTTTATTTATATTTATCTAAATATCATTTATTGATTGAAGAGTTTTTCATTTAGTTATCAATTCAATTTTAATCATTATATTAATATGAATTAAGAGATTTTATTCTTCCTTGATACTTTCTCAAAGATCTAATTAATAAAATTATTTTTATGAATGAACTAAAATTAAACTACTAATATGGAGGTCTGGAGGGTTCTGGACAAATAACACAGGAGTACACACTATGTATCTTGTGTTAGACTCCATGTAATTGTGTTCAAAAAATCATAAATTAATTCAAGAAAGGATAAACCCTGTGATTTGATGAGATATGGGACATTTATTTCTCACACCCCATGTTGGAGAGGCTATCATAGGATATGGTCTGCAAGAGTACACACCATGTAGTCGACACACATAGTGTGTAATCATTTACATCAAATATGGGTTACTTATTTCGATACACGACCTACGTGACTAGTGACCGTGTATCTCAGAGACCCTAGTCCAATTGTCCCTTTATACACCCCATGCACTCCTGTTTTTGAGGAATGATTTACATTCCAAGTCCCTAAAAATGTACCACAAATAGATATTTAGGGATGTAAACATTGTGTATACTGATTGTATAGTCCATGTACTTATTGAAAACTAAATAGAATTAAAATTACTTAATCATACTGAGTAAACTATATAAACATGGTCTTGTGTGTGGTAATTAAGTTGATAGGACACAACATGTGATGGGTAATAATATATATATGTTTCATTAATTTCTTGTTATTTTTTATATCTTCATACCATGTTTGAGTCGTATGACAGCTATTACACTATGTTCCTTGAAGAATAACACGTTATAAAAAAATAATGAAATTTCTGAAATAATTAATTTGATAGTACATATCATGAAATTACATGATATTTCATTTTTGGAAAATGTCACAAGAGTAAAAATTATTTGATTATAATAGATATTTTGTAGATTTTGTTGGGTATTCAACATGTTTCCTCTAATGTAAAATTATGTACACATTTAATTTTGAAATGATTTATTTAACTTGTTGAAAATTTGGATGTTTGAGAATATAAAGCAAATTTTGATGAGAATTAAGAAAAAGTTATTATATATAAAAATAATATAATTAATTTATTTCAGAGTGATTTTTTATAAATAATAATGATTAATAATTTTATTTTAGTTTTTTTAAATGCATAATTTGTTTCATGCATGTGGTTGATCATGACCATAGACCAAAACTGTTTATTTTATTGGTTTCATTTAACTTATTATTAAATTAAATTGTTTTCATGTGTGCATTATATCCTATTATTATGTAATGGAACGTGTGCATATGGTTTATTTTTTGTAAACCCTTTCCCCTTACCTACATGTCAGTGAAATCATATGTAATATATGGTTCTCCAAAGCTAGTGGAGGTCATTCTCATTTAGAGCTGAGACAATACCAGACCCTAATATATACATAGGTGGATATGTAAAAATATTCAACATGAACCTTAATTAGTACAAATAATTTCCCCTATGTCAATGGTTAGTTTATCAACCACTATATAAAATGAACATTAGTCAATGCTCACGATCAGACCACTTAATAATTCTATTTCTATCATGTTTCATGGATATTTCATTACGGATGTTTTATTTCTATAACATGAATTATTGAAATTAAAAAGAATAAAAGATAGAACTAAAATAAATTGTCTTACGTGTAAATATTATCTAAGTCAAGGATCATAAAGTTCATAAATCCTATAAATATTAACAATAATTTGATGAAGATAACAATTGGTAATTTACTCATAAAGGATAAAATCCCCCAATTTTATATAATATGTTGCTATAGTCGTCTAGTACATCAACTAAAATCGAACCATAGATTATTGTTCCTGACTAGCCTAATATGGGGTCCATTCAATTATCAAAGAAATCTAACTTGATGTTTGGATATTACTTTAAATTGATAACAACAAGGGTTGACTGCCAAATCAATACATATTGTAACTAAGAGGTACGGGTTGAGAAAATCCAAATAATGGATTTTAGTATTGGGGAGCCCACTCAATAGGTTAAGGAACAATGATTTAACGCAGTTGGCATTTGGAATGACTACCTAAAACCATTGGAGTTTCTTGACCAAAATATTTTGGGAAATGGGAAGGAAAATATGGATCCTTAAAACAATAATGTCTAAGAAACTCCATATTCTAAACCCTATGGTGAGGGATATTCGGTTTCAATAAAATAGTGGGAGATTAATAAATATAATATTTATTTATTTGTCTAATTTTAATGAAATAAACTATTTAAATTATTCTAATCATATTTGGTAGAAACATCTTTAAAATGAATTTAAACAAATCACTACAATCCATATGTTACAAGGATAACCATATAATTGACACAAATTTCCAAGAGTAGAAAAGGTTTTTACACATCATCCTTCACCATGAAAGGAAATTGTATGTTCTGGGAGAACCTGTTCATGATGTGCCTGGTAATGAGGAAAGCGATTAATAGTTATCACTCTTTTAGAATCATTTTAATGATTCCATAAATGTTAAATGTCTCATGATATCATCCATGTCCGATGAGATATTGAAGCAACATGAGGACATGGAGGCATATTGCATGAGGTATCACCTTTATGAACCCTATCATGAGATGGTGAGATAGGAGAGATATGAGATTTCTAAATAATTGTTTACAATTAGAATTGTAGTTTTTGCACTAGTGGGTCCTCATGTAGTAACATTTATTCGCTAAATTGAACACTTAGAGTTTTTAGTAATTACATTCCCCAAATAATTTTTTACAGATTTTATAAATTCATCACTTCCAATGACCTTCTCTAGATTTATTATTAATTAAAATATTATAAATAATGAGAATATTTTTTTCATAACCTCTTTCATTGATTCTCCATGTAGATAAGGACATAGGTAATAATAAACACAAAGTCCTCATGGTGAATAAGAATTTTAAAAAAAGTTAATGGGTATGAAGACTCAAAAAAAGTGTAAATCTCCACCACACCGACCTTCAATAAAGTGGATGATTCTGTTGTGGTAAAAAGAAAAAAGAGGCAGTATATTTTTCACGTGGCAAGAAAGGAAACCGGAAGAAGAATTGAAACTAGAATAAGGGGAAGATAAATATACATTTGTTATCAATTGTAATATTTAAATATCTACACATTGGGTATTATATATAGATTACTGTGCTCATGTATGTATCCAAATATAGGAACCAATACGATTTCAAATGATCAATTGAGGAGGGGTGGATCTGAGAGCTACAGATGGTGCAAGGATGGCTTCTATAGCCATTGGTGACTCCTAAAATTCATTTAAAACAGTAATGATTTTGGTTTTCAAATATTATTATTAGTTATCAACAATTACCAAGAACATAATTTCGGTATCATTCCTAGATATAGATGAGTTTACATTCCAGTTTGCAAATAAAATTTGTATCTTTTATAAGGTCAAAATATGTTAGGGTGTGACATATTTATATAATGGTTTTTATGTATTACATTATTAAAACCAAGTATTGAAAATTGATAATAAATCCTATTCAAATGAATCATATAACACCTTTATATGAAATCACCTTCTTTTCATGTAAAAGTGAACAATTTGACAAAGCTCTCTCAATATGGTTATTTAGACTTGTATGATCTAAAACCACATGTAATATTTCAATCTTGTTTACAAGGAAAAATTAAAAAACCAAAATTCTCTTGATACGGTGAAAGGACCTTGATCTTCTAGGATTGTTACACACTAATGTGTGAGGACTATTCCAATTTGAAGCTAGAGGTGGGTATTCATACTTCATAACATTTACTAAATAATTGGGTAGATATATTAATGTATTATTGATTAGGTATATATATGAGTCCTTTGATAAGGTCAAAGAATTTAATAAATAGGTAGAGAATCAACATGAGAAGAAGATACAAAATATTCAATCAGATTTTTATGGTGAATATCTTATCCAGGATTTTATTGACTTCTTGTAGAAGTTGGGATTATATATACCCTCACTCCACCATATGCACCATAGAGGATTGGTCTTAGTGAAAATAGGTATCATACCTTAATAGACATTGTATGGTCAATAATAAGTCATACATATATTACAATTTCCATTTAATAATATGTATTGTAAACTGTGACATACACATTAAATTGAGTACCAAATAAAGAACAAAATGATATTCCCTATGAGTTATTGAGTGAAAAGATACTTTTTTTTCGTACAAGTGTATGGGGTTGGGATGTGTTTTCTAAGTCATGCTCTGGAAAAACATTGCACCCAGGGCATAAAATATTTCTTTATTAGGTATCCCAATAAAACAATGGGATAGTACCAATACAACACCTTATACAATAAATTAACTATCACCTGAAATGAAGACATTCCTGATAGGGGTAAGATCAAAAAAAGAATAGGGGAGAATGATTGACCTTGCTGATGTGGAATCTTATGATACACAAGATTTGGTATAGGATTAGATTATATATGTTCCTGTAGATGAATTAGTTCCTAAAACACTGGTACTGCATTAGAGTACAGGAGGAGTAAGAGAACATGGAAGATAAGGTTTTCTAGTCACCAATGATTATCACTCATTATTGGTTGACAACAATGGACATGCCTCATTCATTAAGGAATAATAGTTCATAGAAGATGAATGATGGAAATAAGCCATAAATTCTAAACTTTATTCCATGTATCAGAACAATGTTTTAGTTTTAGTCAATGCACCAGTTTATGTGAGGCCCATAATATGAAAATGGGTATTCAAGAGGAAACTAAACATGGAAGTTAAAGTATTTACTTATAAATAATGGATGTTGGCGAAAGGGTTAAAAATCATCTAGGAATTGACTATAATGAAAACATTCCACCTATTTTTATGTTTATATAAATTAAAATTCATCTTTCTATAGAAGCATACGATAACTATCATATCTGGATGATTTATCTCAAAAATAAATTCCCTAATAGGATCCTTCCTAATGATGTATTACGACACAAGAATGGTTTGTGACTCTAAAGATGGAAAAAGGATATTTCTTGTATATGATATCCATTTATGGATTAAAGAAAGAATCCATGTCTTGGATCATTCAATTTTAGAAAGCTGTAAAAGAATTTGGTTCCATTAAGAATGAATGTGTGCCATGTGTTTACTAGAGGTTTAGGGGAAATGTAGTTATTATCCTAGAAGTATGTTTTGATGAAATATTAATTATTGGAAATGACATACCAGTATTACAGTCTATGAATTAATTGTTAAATAAGTGTTTCTCTTTAAAGGTCATAAATTAAGTGTCCAATATTGTTGGGATTAGTTAAATTCATGATAGATCAAAGAGGATTCATTTACTAAGTCAAAATACATTTTTTTGACTAGATAGTAAAGAGATTTAGTGTAGAAAAATCTAACAGGAGATTCGTTTAATTATCACATGTTTTACATTATCCTAAGAGAATGTGTCCTCATAAATTATTGTCGAATGATAGAATGAGTAAGATCCCATATGAATCATTAATATGATCAATCATGTATTCCTTATTATTAACTGGACTTAATGTTTCCAATCTATTGATAATGGTAGAAAGATATAATGATGATATTAGAAAATAAAATCTTTCTAATGTTAAGGATATCATTAAAGTATCTATGAAGAATTAAGGATATATTCCTTATGTATATAGGTGATAAGAAGATAGTCATCATGGGTTATAGTAATGCTTGTTTTCAGAAAGATCAGAATTATATGAAGTCACTATCAGGATATGTTTTGTGTCTCTATGAAGGAGCTATGAGATGGAAAAGTAAAAGTCGCCAGTTGTTACTGATTCTATACTGGAGTTTATGGATACCATACCTTCTGATGTAGACATGGAAAATGTTTGGAATTGAATTTTTTTCTAAGAGATTGATTTGGTACCTATTAGTAAGGATCCAATCATATTGTATTGTGATAATACTACAATGGTGGCTCTTGAAAAAGAGACAAGTTTACAACAATTAATAAAGCTTATACATCATAAGTATCACCTCTTGAGGGATTTTTATAAGAGGGGTGACGTTTCAGTAGGTAGATCACCCACATAAGTGAACATGGATGACCCCATGTTTAAAGGCCCATTTTAGGAGAAGCATGAGCATCCTGTGGGAGATACAAGACAGGAGGTTGTTAACATTTTCTCTAGTTCAAGTGGGAGTCTGTTTGAGATGGTTCCATAGAACCCACTCTTGTTTACTTTATGATAACATGTAATCATATCATTGAATATTAATACTATTTTTATCACATAATGATTATACTTTTTCAGTAAATAGTTGTTGATATTGTCTAAAGAGTATCTGCCATACTAAAAGGTCATTACAGTTCCCTGCTATGATAAGAACCTAGAAGTAATAAAAAACCATTATTAAATATATGTTCTATAGCTAGAAGATAAAATTTCAGGGAAAAAATGATACATGATATTATTGGTGGAGATTCATATGACATTGAAGTATCTTCTCACGTTTTACTCCCTAGGTAATATTAGTTTTAGAATATTATGATTAATAGACCCGCCCATTGGATATCCATATTTAAATGTTTCTATTGATGTTCCTTTGTAAATATGTGTCTATTTATCCTTATATTTAAATATTATTATTAAGGACTATTATGAGTCACTTATATTGATATATTGACTAAAATAGTGATGACATATGTTCGTAGTAAGGCATGATATGTTGGGTTTATCATGAGTAATATTACATAAAGGAATTATATGAGGATGGATTTTTACATTATATTATTTAACTAAATTTGATATCTTGATCCCTTTTATGGAAATAATATATACTTAATAAATCCATGTCCTTGTTTTTTAATAGGCATGTTCAATTTTAAGGATGTGAAGAACGTAACATCAAGCACAAAGGGTGATGGAACCAACATGCGACCTGCTTAATTAGAGATATCATGATAAAGGTATTACATTACATAGAAATCATCCATATGTGGTATTATGTCATTTCAATATTAAATTATTTCTGTATGGGTCCCTTGGAATGTTTCTAGATGATAACATTAGATTTTAGGTGGAATAGCCTAAAGCCATAGAGAAAGAGTCCTAGTGGGACACACAATAAGTGTATCAAGAATCTAAGATAACTAATATATATTATTATTTTATTATTTATCAAGGGGAATAAATTTTATTTACACACATGGTATAATAATTATTCATGTCTTCTTCATCGTGTTTTTTCTGACACTAGAAATTCATGATAATATAATGTGCGTAGACTTTTTAAGAAATATTTATTCACTACTTAGTGAATATTATATTTATTAATTTTTTGTAAATAATTCCATGATATTTATTTAATAAATTAATATATATTATTTAATGCTTGATAAATATTTTGGAGGAATGGGAGATTGATTTAAATGGTATTGTAGAAATAATAATCAATTAAAATTATTTGATTAAGAAATATTTAATTTGAATTAGAAGCTAATTACATGTCGATATATAATAATAATATTATTATTATTCATTACAGGTTTCTATGTGGATTAAATAAATAATTAATGGATCTCGTAAAATTATTTTATTTTAACCCTAGTTTTAAAAAAACTCAATTATTTTAGTTTCCAAGAGATCCCGTTCATTTGTTTGGTTGTACACAATGGGTTTTGAGAAAACTATCACTACCTAGAGATCTCCCTTCTCCAAGAATGCTCCCAAGAGAAGAGATAAATATTCCTCCACCTCCCACTCTCAATTTAAGAGAGATAAAAGAGAACTCTTTAGAAGTTTTTATCATAGAGATCAAAGGAGAAAAATTCATGTGATAATATATGTTGTGCTATCACCTAGTGATACATATGGTGATGTTCATAGATTTTTGGAACATTTGTTGATCACCACTAAAGGGAATTTTCTCTTGATTCCTATAATGCAATGATGATGTAACACCAATATGTTGTCAGTTCCATCAATTTTGGATCAATTAATGTAAGGTAATTATTTAATTAAATAAATAAATATAAATAATATGTGATGATCCTACACTTGGTTCAAACGGTCTATCCCTTGTCTATTATTATTTGATTCAATTACACTAATCATGAAGTTTTTCATAGTGTAAATCATTGATTGATCATTGATCATGACCAAAATCAATGATAGGTAGGACCCATATCATTCTACCACTATGCCTGGACCCAATATTCAAATCCACTTGATATGATCTATATAGAGATGTAATTTATAGGATAACCAGACAATTTATTATATATTTTCCATATTGGTTGTGAGTAATCTTGAAAATTTCAAATTAGTTTCATAATAGAAGTGTCGTTATTCATAGTTTTATTAATTCTAATCATTATCATATTGAAAAGGTTATTGTAATTAATAATTTTTAATAATTTTTATTTCAAAATTTTATTCTCTATGATTTTTTGTTATGATCCTAAATGATGAAATTGGGGATGGGAATGTTTGAGTAATTTTTATGAAACAGAAGTTGATATCATACTTAATGTATTTAATTTTAAGGATACCATTATAGAAAAAAGGAAATAATAATTAAATTTTTTATATAAGATATTACCAGCGAAAAATTTATTGTAGTCATCCATGATATTATTTTTTTTACCATTATTCAAAGGAACTCAATGAAAAATTAGATACATTACATTGTAGAGGAGATAGTTGTACAAATACAGAAATGACATTTTTATTTTTTATAGTGGAAAATGGGAAAGGTGGTTAACAGTTATTACCTTAATATAATAATAGTAACTACAAAAATAATAATGATTTTATTATATGGGAATGCTAAAATTATATTTTGGAGAGTAATATATACAATAAATATGTTTGGAAAGAAAACTGGTTGTCGTGTTGAGAATTTGGGTTGTCCCTTTGAAGGGAATCTTTGAAATGGAGGGATTATGATATTTTATTAAGACTAAAATTTAATTTACGAGATATAGGAATATATATGAAGTAAATTGGGTGAAGATTATAGAAGAAACTAAAATTTTGGAGCTGTTTTTGAGAGTTTTTAGGGTATCTCTTTATAAGTGGTGATAATGAAACTTTTGTCAATATTTCATCTTAATATAAATGATCACACATTTCACACATCAAGAAGATTAAAAAATGAAAAATAATGGAATTATGATAATTTGTTTCTATAAAACCTTAAATATTTTATTATTGTAATGACCCGTAAAATTCAAGGGAAATTTTTTCTTAATTTTCTTTAGAATTTTACCAGAGCGCGGTTTCAGACGGCACCTAATTCTGAGGCCCGGAGTGCCCGGAATCAATTTCCGAAGTTTGGCTCGGGTACGTTCAGTGAACGAACGAGCGGGAATTCCTAACTTTTGATCCGGTGCTCGGAATTGAAATCCGAGGGCACCGATGAACTCGCAGCGCCGATATTCGCTTAAAGAGACCCTTTCGGAAGTTGCGTTTGTTGCGGAACGAAAGTTAGTTTTTGGGAGATTTATAAAAAGTTGAAAAAAAATGTGGATTCTTTTTATTTCACTTTTGTAGGTTAACTCCTCTCAAAGGGAGTTAGGGGTGGGACCCACACCCACTTAACCTCCCTTGAGAGGATTAAGTGTGGTGGGACCCACACGAACCTAAACCTCTCAACTTCCCCCTTAAACTCCCCTCTCTCCCTCTTAAATGTTTTTAAACTTACCATCTAATTAATTACACATGACATGTTAATTAATTAAGTGTTATGTTTTTGAATTTGAAGTTTTGAATTCCTTGGCTTGGTAAATAAAATAAGGAGGGACCTTATTTTATTTTGTTAGCCAACTTGTGTGGATTTCTTTTTGAGAGCTCCTCCTCCTTCTTCTTCAACTTGACGAAGAACGCTCATCTTGACGAAGAACACTCAAGTTCCGACGAAGAACGCCGCTCCTCTTCTCTTCGTTTTCTTTGTCAACGAGAGGGAACACCGCTTCTTCCTCGGACATCCTTCATCGGCATACGAAGATTAGTCAACGACGTACTTCTTCGGATGCACCTCTTCGTCATCGGATTTGACGAACGACTACCGCGACGCCCGACCTCCGCGACGTTGTCTTCCGCGGAACGTTGACAAATCCTCGAACCTATACCCAAGGTAGGGGTTGTTGATTTTTTTGGTTTAATTATTTTATTCTTGATCGTGGATCTAGCAAGTCTAACGTGTGGCTTTTGAATATTTTAAGTTGCATTATTATTTAATGTGAGGGGGGCCGGACCGCATGAACACGGCCGAACCCCCTCCATCGTTCTTGTTGATTTGCCTTGCGGGTGGAAACAAGGTGGCGTGGTGCCGTCGCACCACGCGGTTAATCGTGCGTTTATTTTACGCGACGACGTCGCGCGCGCACCATCGAAGAAACATCTTTAACGTGACGCCGTCGCACCGCGTTGAACGAAATCAAGGCATGGCGGAGGGGCGCGGTGTCGTCGCACCGCGCCGGATGACGAACACCGCGGCCGGTTCCGGGCCGCGGCGGAAAGAAAAGATCGGCGGCCGAGCCGCCGGCGTCGGAAGCCGAAGAGGGGACCGGATTTTCCGGTCCCATTGGAGAAAACCGGCCGGCCAGCTGGCCGGCCGAATGGTAATAAACCGGGGGAAATAAATCCCCCGGCCAGCTCTAAAAACCCCCCTCTTTATGAGGGGGGCGGTTACCTTGAGGGGGGGGGGGGGGGCAGGAGTCCCCCCTGGTTTTTCTCCAAGCCGGCCCCCACGTGGGGGCCGTTTTATTACAAAGGGCGCGACTATGCCGCACCGCCCCTTCCAATCAAGCGGGGGGCTTTGCCCCCCGTTTCCTGCCAATCAAGCCCCCCACGTGGGGGGGGGGGGGGGCGGTTTTGCAAACAGGCGCGGCTAAAAAGCCGCGCCGTCTTCAAATCAAGCGGGGGCTTGATTGCCCCCTGCGCTGCCTCCGTGCGGCGCCAGGCCGCCGCGCCGCCGCACCGCCGGCCGGCCGGCCGGCTGGGCCGGGTAGGACCCGGGTCGGGTCGACCCGGTTCGGGCCGACCCAGGGGGGGTCGGGCCGGGTCGGCCCGGACCCGGACCCCCCGTTTCGAATCAGATTCGGTCTTTTGGCCATAACATGAGCCACGGACCTCCGATCGACGAACCATCTGCGGCAACGCGATCCTTGGATCGAGACGGTCGTTTCGGTATATCGCACTCAAGGTTTCGGATTACTTTGAGTTCGGCCGAGTTGGTTCGTTCACGAAACCAACCGGGCCTTCGGAGCGGAAACGCTCATATCTTGAGCTACGGACGTCCGATTGACGTGTCGTCAGCTGTGTTGTGTTTCTCTTAGTGAGACGGATCTTTTGGCATACTCCGCCCGAGGTTTGGATGCAGGTGGAGTACGGTCGGGTTGGATTTGCCTTAAAAACCAACCGGGCCCTGGGGACGAAAATGCCAATAACTCTCAGACCGGGCGTCCGATCGACGCGCCGTCTGTTGCGTTGAGTTCCTGTTGGCGATACGGAACTTTTGGATACATCCACTCTGGTCTTTGTGACAGTTGATGTATCAGCCTCTCGACTCGTGGAGCGGACCCTCCGAACGAGCTTGCTGTGTGCGGGAACCCTAGTGCTGGCTGCGACTGTAACTGTAACTACTACTACTGTGACTGCTACTGTGACTGCGACGAAAACAGTACAGAGATCCTGTGTGGATTCGACGACGATGACTACAACACTCAGCGATCCTACGTGGATCAGTGCTACAGGTCCTGTGTGGGCCCGATCCTGTGTGGGTCCGATCCTGTGTGGGTCCTTGCGCTCAGCGGTCCTGTGTGAACCAGCGCCTACAGGTCCTGTGTGGGCCCGATCCTGTGTGGGTCTTTGCGCGGGTTAGTTACCTATTGATCCTTCGTGGGTCCGACGACTTAGATGGATCAGTGATCATCTTTTCCGTCCTTGAAGAAGTATACCTGTGTGAGCTGAATCCTGTTGCTTTCCTGTGTGGATTGTGTTGTGCTATCCAATGTGGATTACGTTTTGCTTTCCTGTGTGGAATACGTTTACTTTCTTGTGTGGACTGAGTTGTACTTGGGCTCGGAGGTTGGAGCGTATTTGAATTGATGACTTAGGTATATGTATGGGCATATACCTAAGCAGTGTCAGTTGTTACTTCGTGATTGTACCTTTCTTCGTGGTTTATCCTTTGTGGATTTTAGAGACCTTCAGGGGTCTCGGGGTCCCTACTGAGTAGCTTATACTCACCCCTGCACGGGCTTTTCCCGCACTACGTTGTGTTGGTTGCAGACGACGGACATCGTTGACCTTAGCTGAGGCTTGTAGAGCGGGACGGTACCCGGAGGTGGACCACTGGGCGGGACGTGCACGGAGCGGACGGCGGAACCCGTGGAGCAGAGGAGCTATCTGTACCCACCCTTCAGGTGGGATTTCCAGTGGACAACTCGGTGTAGCGGCTTTTACCTTTCAGTTGCTGTTTTCCCTTTTGAGTTGTACTTTACTTTCAGTTTGGGTTTGTATACTGGCCCATTTACCTTTCCGCACTTTCAGTTGTACTCTGTCTTTGTTTAGTGTTTACTTTCCGCTTGCTTACTCTGTGGTGTTTGTTTACATTACAAAGGCAATGCCTTCCCTTTTTACCGGGATTTACGCCTTGGTGCTAGTCGCCAGCCCCTGGCCTTTGGAAGGCGGGCTTGGGGTAGTCACGACACGGACCCCGAGGGCGGGTCGTGAAAAATTGGTATCAGAGGAGTTCGGTTCTACCGCGAACTCTGATCTTTTCTATGTGAAGCAATAATGTTTACCGTATTGAGTGTGGTTATCAGTCCAGGGAGTCCAGTGTTGGTGCGGCGGCCGACGTATCCGTACACCAGGACCCTGACTTCTGATTTCCGACTTAATTCACGAAAAGATTGACTGCATGTGTGTTTCAAAGTTTTCTTTGTGATTACTTATATCAGCTCACCAGGTATACTGTTCTGACCATGGCGCACCTGTTTCCTTTTCAGGATGGCCCCACGACGGCAGCCAGCTAGGGTTCCGAGAGTCGAGCGTGACGACAGCCCACCGAGCGACGAGGCCTCGGTGCAGGGCCCTTTGTCAGCAGTGGCACCGGCGGTAGCACTACCCGCCGAGCCCCCTGATGCTTCCAGCGCCAGCCGCTGACAATGCACGTCGCCTCAGCGCATTGCATGAGTTTCAGCGCCAGCGAACACCCAGGTTTCGTGGGGAGACGGATCCCCAGGCAGCAGAGGACTGGCTGGAGGCAGTGGTTCGAGTGTTTAGGCTAGTGAGGACACCAGCAGACCTCATGGTGATCCTCGCTGCGAGCCTACTACACGCAGCAGCAGGACGATGGTGGAGCCTGATGCTCCAGGTGCACGATGAGGCATCTCTACTTTGGACGGACTTTGAGATCCTCTTCCGCTCGGAGTTCGTCCCAGCCACCCTTCGTGCGGTGCCAATCCAGGAGCTTCTACAGCTGCGGCAGGGCAGCATGACGGTCGCTCAGTACTCGGCGAGATTTACCGATCTCTCGCGCTACTCGACCGACATGGTACGTGACCCATTCTTCCGGGCCCGGACCTTCGAGCAGGGTTTGAGACACGAGATCAGGGCATCGCTGATCTCCCTCATCATACCGACTCAGACAGGAGTACTGGAGCGGGCCCTTCTGATCGAGAGCTTCCTTGCTGAGTCTACACCAGCATAGAGACCCACCGCAGGGCGGCACGTGGTGGATTCATCTGCAGCAGGCAGTCGGCGGATGACTCAGGGGTCCAGACAGACCAGACCTTCGGGCAGACGACCTCAGGACAGTGGCTCAGGAGTGCGGGGCACACAACGAGGAGCCAGTCTTTCGAGAGGCAGACAGTGCTACTCGTGCGGCGGGCAGTGCCACATGGCTCGTGCCTGCCCGACCCGCCGTGCTGAGGAGCAGCAGTCAGTTGAGGGACCACCGAGGCAGAGGCAGAGGGTCGACCGTGGCGGTCCGCAGGGAGGAGGCGGACGAGGAAGAGGAGCTGGACGAGCAGCCGGTGGTGGGCGACGCTTTGAGGCTCTGCCACCACCACCACCAGGAGGTCCACCCCGACCACAGGGAGCTGGCGGGCAGAGACAGGCACAACTCCATGCAGCAGAGGCCTACGACCACGGCGCACCCGAGATGATTCGAGGTACCATCTGTGTCTATTCCACCCTTGCTGCAGTTCTTATAGACACAGGAGCGAGTCACTCTTTCATAGCCGCTGCCCTTGTTCGGAGCTCGGAGATTCTGACAGAGCTGTTGGCTCGATCCTTACGGCTAGAGACTCCTACGGGAGCAGACTCGACGATTACGCACTGGTGCCGGCAGTGTGAGTTTACTCTAGGAGGCGAGAGCTTCGGCTGGGATCTTCTTGTAGCAGCGTCGAGGACTTACGACGTCATCTTGGGCATGGATTGGCTAACTACGGTCCATGCATAGATTGACTGTTTTAGGCGCAAGGTGCGATGTGTACGCACCGACGGGAGCAGGTTCACCTTCACCGGCGAGAAGGGAGCCTTAGCAGCACAGGATGGACTTCCGCGGAGGAGAGGACAACCCATTACTCATCAGTTGGCTAGCCTTATCCTTGGAGCAGTTAACGTGCGGAGTCCTGGTTTTCCTGCAGTGGTGGATCAGTTTGCGGACGTTTTTCCTGACGACGTTCCAGGGCTACCTCCTCGCAGAGAGGTAGACTTTTATATTGACTTGTACCCCGGGACAGCCCCGATATCCACTCCAGAATATCGGATGGCCCCCGCCGAGCTTCGAGAGCTACGGGTACAGTTGGAGGACTTGCAGGGCAAGGGGTTCATCCGACCCAGTGTTTCACCCTGGGTTTCCCCGATTTTGTTCGCCAAGAAGGCGGACGGAAGCTTGCGTCTTTTTGTTGACTATCATCGCCTGAACCAGGTGACAGTGAGGAACAAGTATCCGCTACTGAGGATTGATGACCTCTTTGATCAGCTCAAGGGAGCACGGTGGTTCTCGAAGATAGACCTCAGGTCAGGCTATCATCATCTCAGAGTCAGAGACGAGGATGTGCAGAAGACAGCCTTCAGATGCCGGTATGGACAATATGAGTTCTTGGTTATGCCATTCGGTGTAACCAATGCTCCAGCTATGTTCATGGCTCTCATGAACAGGATCTTTCAGCCATACCTCGATCGGTTTGTCGTGGTCTTCATCGACGACATTCTGATTTACTCTACGACAGAGGAGGAGCACGCCTATCACTTGCGAGTTGTACTTGACACACTCCGAGAGCACCAGCTTTATGGTAAGCTCTCGAAGTGCCAGTTCTGGATACGTGAGGTCCACTTCTTGGGACACGTTATCTCTGAGGCGGGAGTTGCAGTGGATCCCGCGAAGATTGAGGCTGTGTTAGCTTGGGAGCCACCCAGGAGCATGACCGAGGTTCGGTGTTTCTTAGGACTAGCTGGATACTATCGGAGATTCGTGCCAGACTTCTCTAGAGTTGCGGCATCACTCACAGCTTTGACGAAGAAGGGGAAACCCATCGTGTGGTCTGACAGATGTCAGTAGAGATTCCAGGAGCTGAGACAGAGATTGACTAGCGCACCCATCTTGAGGTTGCCCGAGGAGGGAGTAGGGTACGTAGTCTACTGCGATGCATCATGGACCGGACTCGGATGTGTTCTGATGCAGGAGAGGGCAGTGATCGCCTATGGATCACGTCAGTTGAGGCCGCATGAGCAGAACTACGCTACCCATGACCCGGAGTTAGTAGCAGTGGTCTTCGCTCTGAAGACATGGCGACACTATCTGATGGGCGAGCGCTTTACAGTCTTTTCTGATCATCAGAGTCTCTGGTATATCTTCTCGCAGAAAGACCTAAACCTGAGACAGCGGCGATGGCTCGAGTTCCTCCAGGACTATGACTTTGAGATATTCTATACTCCTGGGAAGGGGAACGTAGTAGCCGATGCTCTTAGCAGGAGGACGGGCATTCAGCTACTTGAGGAGGCGACGGAGCAGCTAGCCTCTTTGCAGATATCCTTCGTGGATAGAGATGGAGCATCCTTCCTTCAGTCTCTCACAGTCACTCCTCCACTACTGCAGCGGGTCAGAGAGGCACAGCGTGAGGACGCTGACTGTGAGACACGGCGTGCACAGATATCCTCGGAACAGACACCTGATGGTTTCTTCCATGGAGCAGAGCACGACATCCTTTTCAGAGGATGTACCATGGTACCAGTCGCTTTGCGAGAGGAAGTGCTGAGAGAGTTTCACACTTCTCCTTTGGCGGTACATCCTGGAGTGGCGAAGATGTACCAGGACCTCAGACGACAGCACTAGTGGCCGGGCATGAAGAAGGCTGTAGCAGAGTTCGTTTCTCGATGCCTCACCTGTCAGCAGGTGAAGGCAGAGCATCAGGTACCAGCAGGCTTGGTACAGCCCTTGGAGGTTCCGGAGTGGAAGTGGGATGGCATATCTATGGACTTCGTGACTGGACTTCCACGCACTTCCAGAGGTCACGACTCCATCTGGGTGATTGTTGACCGACTCACCAAGTCGGCACACTTCTTACCCATCAGAGAGCAGGGCTCAGTGGAGAGCTTGGGACGTCTCTACGTCCAGGAGATTGTGCGGCTCCACGGCGTGCCATCATCTATCGTCTCCGATCGAGATGCTCGCTTTACTTCCCGGCTTTGGAAGGGGTTACAGGAGGCGTTCGGGATGCAGCTACGTCTGAGAACAGCCTTTCACCCTCAGACGGATGGTCAGACGGAGAGGACCATTCAGACTCTCGAGGACATGCTCCGCGCATGTGTTCTCGACTTTGGTCGTAGCTGGGAGGACCACCTATCCTTGGTGGAGTTTGCGTACAACAACAGCTACCACTCCACCATCGGGATGGCACCGTACGAGGCGTTGTACGGCCGACCATATAGATCTCCTTTGTGCTGGACAGACCCTGGAGAGTCAGCACTCGTGGGACCGGAGATGGTCCAGGCCACGACAAAGAAGGTCCAGGTCATCCAGGAGCGGATGAGGACAGCTCAGAGCCGGCAGAAGTCATATGCTGACAGGAGGCGGATGCCACTAGAGTTTGAGGATTGCGACCACGTCTTCTTGCGGGTCTCACCTCGACGTGGTATTCGGAGATTTGGCCGAGGCGGCAAGTTATCTCCGCACTTCATCGGACCCTTCCAGGTCCTCAGCAGGGTTGGCGAGGTGGCTTATCGCCTGGCTCTGCCACCTCAGTTGCACCGGGTGCACGACGTCTTCCACGTATCCCAGCTCAGGAGATACGTGCACGACCCGATGCACATCATTGACCATGGGGAGCTTGACGTTGACGATGGGGCGACTTTTACGGAGGTCCCGGTGGAGATAGAGGATCGACAGGAGTGGGTCCTGCGTGGGCGATCGATTCCTCTTTTGCGCATCAGATGGCAGCATGGGAATCTTCAGGAGAGCACATGGGAGCGGGAGGCTCAGATGCGTGCTCAGTACCCTCATTTGTTTCCCTAGTTTTTGATGTATCTTTACGGGGACGTAAAGCCCTGAGGTGGGAGTAATGTAAAGACCCGTAAAATTCAAGGGAAATTTTTTCTTAATTTTCTTTAGAATTTTACAAGAGCGCGGTTTCAGACGGCACCTGATTCCGAGGCCCGGAGTGCCCGGAATCAATTTTCGAAGTTTGGCTCGGGTACGTTCAGTGAACGAACGAGCGGGAATTCCTAACTTTTGATCCGGTGCTCGGAATTGAAATCTGAGGGCACCGATGAACTTGCAGCGCCGATATTCGCTTAAAGAGACCCTTTCGGAAGTTGCGTTTGTTGCGGAACGAAAGTTAGTTTTTGGGAGATTTATAAAAAGTTGAATAAAAAAATGTGGATTCTTTTTATTTCACTTTTGTAGGTTAACTCCACTCAAAGGGAGTTAGGGGTGGGACCCACACCCACTTAACCTCCCTTGATAGGATTAAGTGTGGTGGGACCCACAGGAACCTAAACCTCTCAACTTACCCCTTAAACACCCCTCTCTCCCTCTTAAATGTTTGTAAACTTAACATCTAATTAATTACACATGACATGTTAATTAATTAAGTGTTATGTTTTTGAATTTGAAGTTTTGAATTCCTTGGCTTGGTAAATAAAATAAGGAGGGACCTTATTTTATTTTGTTAGCCAACTTGTGTGGATTTCTTTTTGAGAGCTCCTCCTCCTTCTTCTTCAACTTGACGAAGAACGCTCATCTTGACGAAGAACGCTCAAGTTCCGACGAAGAACGCCGCTCCTCTTCTCTTCGTTTTCCGTGTCAACGAGAGCGAACACCGCTTCTTCCTCGGACATCCTTCGTCGGCATACGAAGATTCGTCAACGACGTACTTCTTCGGACGCACCTCTTCGTCATCGGATTTGACGAACGGCTACCGCGACGCCCGACCTCCGCGACGCTGTCTTCCGCGGAACGTTGACAAATCCTCCAACCTATACCCAAGGTAGGGGTTGTTGATTTTTTTGGTTTAATTATTTTATTCTTGATCGTGGATCTAGCAAGTCTAACGTGTGGCTTTTGAATATTTTAAGTTGCATTATTATTTAACGTGAGGGTGGCCGGACCGCATGAACACGGCCGAACCCCCTCCATCGTTCTTGTTGATTTGCCTTGCGGGTGGAAACAAGGTGGTGTGGTGCCGTCGCACCACGCGGTTAATCGTGCGTTTATTTTACGCGACGCCGTTGCGCGCGCACCATGGAAGAAACAACTTTAACGCGACGCCGTCGCACTGCGTTAAAAGAAATCAAGGCACGGCGGAGGGGCGCGGTGCCGTCGCACCGCGCCGGACGACGAACACTGCGGCCGGTTCCGGGCCGCGGCGGAAAGAAAAGACCGGCGGCCGAGCCGCCGGCGTCGGAAGCCGAAGAGGGGACCGGATTTTCCGGTCCCGTTGGAGAAAACCGGTCGGCCAGCTGGCTGGCCGGATGGTAATAAACCGGGGGAAATAAATCCCCCGGCCAGCTCTAAAACCCCCCCTCTTAATGAGGGGGGTGGTTACCTTGAGAGGGGGGGGGGCAGGAGGCCCCCCCGGTTTTTCTCCAAGTCCGCCCCCACGTGGGGGCCGTTTTTTTACAAAGGGCGCGGCTATGCCGCGCCGCCCCTTCCAATCAAGCGGGGGGCTTTGCCCCCCCGTTTCCTGCCAATCAAGCCCCCCACGTGGGGGGGGGGGGGGGGGGGCGGTTTTGCAAACAGGCGCGGCTAAAAAGCCGCGCCGTCTTCAAATCAAGCGGGGGCTTGGTTGCCCCCCGCGCTGCCTCCGTACGGCGCCAGGCCGCCGCGGCCGCCGCGCCACCGGCCAGCCGGCCGGCCGGGCCGGGTCGGACCCGGGTCGGGTCGACCCGGTTTGGGCCGACCCAGGGGGGGTCGGGCCGGGTCGGCCTGGACCCGGACCCCCCCGTTTCGAATCAGATTCGGTCTTTTGGCCATAACTTGAGCCATGGACCTCCGATCGACGAGCCGTCTGCGGCAACGCGATCCTTGGATCGAGACGGTCGTTTCGGTATATCGCACTCAAGGTTTCGGATTACTTTGAGTTCGGCCGGGTTGGTTCGTTCACGAAACCAACCGGGCCTTCGGAGCGGAAATGCTCATATCTTGAGCTACGGACGTCCGATTGACGTGCCGTCAGCTGTGTTGTGTTCTTCCTAGTGAGACGGATCTATTGGCATACTCCGCCCGAGGTTTGGATGCAGGTGGAGTACGGTCGGGTTGGTTTTTCCTTAAAAACCAACCGGGCCCCGTGGACGAAAATGCCAATAACCCTCAAACCGGGCGTCCGATCGACGCGCCGTCTGTTGCGTTGAGTTCCTGTTGGCGATACAGAACTTTGGGATACATTAACTCTGGTCTTTGTGACAGTTGATGTATTAGCCTCTCGGCTCGTGGAGCGGACCCTCCGAACGAGTTTGCTGTGTGCGGGAACCCTAGTGCTGGCTGCGACTATTACTGTGACTACTACTGCTGTGACTGCTACTGTGACTGCGACGAAGACAGTACAAAGATCCTGTGTGGATTCGAAGACGACGACTACAGCACTAAGCGATCCTACGTGGATCAGTGCTACAGGTCCTGTGTGGGCCCGATCCTATGTGGGTCCGATCCTGTGTGGGTCCTTGCGCTCAGCGGTCCTGTGTGAACCAGCGCCTACAGGTCCTGTGTGGGCCCGATCCTGTGTGGGTCTTTGCGGGGGTTAGATACCTATTGATCCTTCGTGGGTCCGACGACTTAGATGGATCAATGATCATCTTCTCCGTCCTTGAAGATGTATACCTGTGTGAGCTGAATCCTGTTGCTTTCCTGTGTGGATTGTGTTGTGCTATCCAATGTGGATTACGTTTTGCTTTCCTGTGTGGAATACGTTTACTTTCCTGTGTGGACTGAGTTGTACGTGGGCTCGGAGGTTGGAGCGTATTTGAATTGATGACTTAGGTATATGTATGGGCATATACCTAAGCAGTGTCGGTTGTTACTTCGTGATTGTACCTTTCTTCGTGGTTTATCCTTTGTGGATTTTAGAGACCTTCAGGGGTCTCGGGGTCCCTACTGAGTAGCTTATACTCACCCCTGCACGGGCTTTGCCCGCACTACGTTTTGTTGGTTGCAGACGACGGATAGCGTTGACCTTAGCTGAGGCTTGCAGAGCGGGACGGTACCCGGAGGTGGACCACTGGGCGGGACGTGCACGGAGCGGACGGCGGAACCCGTGGAGCAGAGGAGCTATCTGTACCCACCCTTCAGGTGGGATTTCCAGTGGACAACTCGGTGTAGCGGCTTTTACCTTTCAGTTGTTGTTTTCCCTTTCGAGTTGTACTTTACTTTCAGTTTGGGTTTGTATACTGGCCCATTTACTTTTCCGCACTTTCAGTTGTACTCTGTCTTTGTTTAGTGTTTACTTTCCGCTTGCTTACTCTGTGGTGTTTGTTTACTTTACAAAGGCAATGCCTTCCCTTTTTACCGGGATTTACGCCTTGGTGCTAGTCGCCAGCCCCTGGCCTTTGGAAGGCGGGCTTGGGGTAGTCACGGCACGGACCCCGAGGGCGGGTCGTGACAATTATGAATAGTTTTTAAACATTTATGTCCTTTCAATAATTTGTTTAATCATTTTTACCCTTTTTGGTTGTTACTACATTAACTATTATTTACCTAAGAACTTAATTTTTATGCCTAAAAAGGGTAATTACAACCTTATTTGAATCTATGAATATTTAACATTAAATAAATTTTATCAAATTAAATTAACAAGTGCAAGAATGAAATATTTTATATTAAAACATGTAACATGTAAAACCCCTTTTTAAAAAAGTATATTTTTAGTATTAAAATTTATGTGCAGCATAAAATTATCAATGTTTTTATTTTCTTGATATAAATTAGTTAATTATTATGGCAATAAAATTATTGAATCATTAAAACCGATCCAATGTTGAATATTTCTAAAATAATATTTAATTAAAATAAAATTAAAATATAATTTATGTTTTTAAAAATATCATTCATGTTAATAAAATATAAAATATTAGTAATATAAATTCATAGAAGTATTTGAAATGAATAGTTTCAATCCATAAATACATATTTTATCATTATAATGTTTTTATGCATTTACGGTATATTTCTAGAAATAGTCATAAACGCCATAATTTTATTAGAAACTATATTTTTCACTATTTGCCTAAATCTCAATTTTTTTAGAAAAATCACATAAATCCATCCTAATATAAATTTTAAGTGATAGAATCTAAAAAAATATTCATTTTAAAAAATTAATATTCTAAAAAATTTTAAATTTAAATTCAACTTAAAATACAATATACAAAGAATACAAATTTTATATCAAACTGTCCATATTAAAATATTAGATTTTATTAATCATTTTTTATGAATTTATATTTTTTTAAAATATTTTTATTTATTATTAGATTTATTATTTTTAATTTTATTATAATTAATATTCCTTGATTAATATTAGTTTTTTTGTTAAATGTGGATAAATCCATAATACAAACTAATAATTTAGGAAAAAAGCATTCTAAAATATCAAGGTGTAAAATTTACAAACATAAATAAATTATGTCCTCAAAATTTTAATTATCACTTAATACTAAAACGATGTAATGGTATCTAATATATATACATCAATCAAAAAATAATTTATAGTTTGATTTCAAAAAACATAGGAAATATATGTTTTACACTCAGAATATGTCTATTCTAACTTTGAGCTTTTCTCTTATTATTTTAGATAAACATGAACTATGTTTAGGTATCATAACTTTTATACTAGAATTAGTTTCACAAGAGAGAAAATAATAATCTTTTCACTTAAATATGATCATATATTAGTTTGAAATATGACATATGATTTCCATTTTTTGTTGGTTATTGAGGATTTAACAAGGAGATAGCCAATAAGTTTCCATAATACCAAAAACAATTATCTAAAAGAGATATGATTATACATTCATGAATCAAATTATGTAAATCTAAACTGGGGATACAATACTAAGAGAGGTTTTCCTTGAAAATATCAATTCATTGGGGGTGTTTATTCGATTCATTTATAAAATACCATTAGCCTACTAGGGTTGATAGGTCTATATTACAATTGTATATCCCAAAATCTATAGTAGAGGATGATAGTAGCATTTAAACTTATTTTTCATGACCTTATTTCCATATTAGAAATTAAATTATCATTCCCATGTCCCTTAGTTAAATAGCTTGCTAATTTTGTTTAATCATAATTTGATGTTAGATTAGAGAATCATTTGACATAACGCCTAAAATCATGGCATTGGAGGTATTGGACATACTACATCTCCATTTCATTGAGGAAACTTGTCACTCCATCTCAAAAATCATGATTTTGTGGAAAGTACTTCCATACATGAAACAAATTATTATTCCTATATTAAATTCCCTTGGATTCTGCTTCATATTTTTTTAACATGTAGGAAGTTGAATCTAATTTTCATCCACATCTTCATCACCTAATATTATATGAAACGAAATCCTGCTCCAGTTTGGTGTGATGGAATTGAAATAATGAATGTATTTTTTAATCATAACATAAGAGATTTGGGTGAAGAAAGAAAATAATATTTTCTACCCTATATTCTATCAAATTTCGTTTCACATTTGGAATGTTTTTGTATTAACAATCCCTTCCCTTATTGACCTAGTTCCTCCTTGATCCAACAGTTCATAGAAAAAAAGTAGTTAATCATGAGTTATGAACAATTAACACTATTTTATAATTATTTTAATATAATTACATGGAAAATTCAACCTCAAAATATCTTACTCATCGAATTATTGCATTATATTTTAGTTCAACCTAAAACAATCACGTTTCAATATAGGTATCTTTTTTAGTTTATCTTATATTCCAAAACATAATTCCCTAGAAAAATAAATCATTTATAATGGATTATTAATATAATGTTATTAATCAAGGAATTTCCCAAAGGAGTGTCAATCCAGATACGATGTCTTTGGCCCACTCATCATACGCCATAGTTAATATTGAGGTGATACTCAAGTAGCCTTTTCAGATGGATTACATCTAGTTGTATTTGGGTTATAACCACAATTTGATTTGGTTCCCTAGAACCAACTCTTGTGTAATTTATGATAACTTTCATTCATATATTTGAATATTAATAAACTTCATATCACATCATGAATTTTCTTCTCTATAACAGAGTATGTGATATTGTTCTTAGATTAGATATCACACTTATAGGTCAAAACAGATCCCTACTATGATGAGAACCTGAAAATTCTAAGACATTATTCTTAAAAATATGTTATATAGATGGATGATATCATTTTAGGGGGAAAAGCATTCAAGATATCATGGATGGATACCCATATTACATTGAGGTAGCTTCTCACAGTGTATGTCCTTTGTAATAGCTAGTATAGGATATTATAAGAATGAGATCCTAAGGTAGGAAATCCACATTTATATGTTTCATTAGATGTTCCTATATTCAAACAGTTGTATTTTTTTCATAGACATTATGGTTATTATTAAATAGTATTATGAGTCATATAATATGATATATTGATGAAAATCCTTATGACTTATGATCTTGGTGAGGTAAGATATATTGGGTGAATCACAAGTAATATTCCATTAATGAATTATGTGAGAAATGATTTGTCCCTTATTTTATTAAATGGAATTAGATATCTCATTCCCTTTTATGGAAAATATATAGCCTAAATAAATCCATAACCTTGGTGTTATTTAGGAATGTTTAAATTTAGGTAAGTAAAAGAAATAGACATCAAGAACATAGGTTAATGACACCACCATGAAACTAGCTTGAATAGAGATATCGTTATGAAGGGATTAAATTGCGTAGTAAGAATTTGTATGAGTTATTATGTCATTGTGTCACTAAATTATTTCTATATGGGTTCTTTGGCATGTTTGAAGATTCTAATTATGGACTTTAGGGTTCTTCACCAAATTCCACATTGATAGAGGCATAAAGGGTCCCACACAATGTGTATCTATAATATAGTTTAACAATATGTACTATTATTTATTATATAACCTTTTTAACAAATATTATTTACAAACATGGATTAATAACTATTAATATTTTCTTGATCACATATATTTTTTCACTAGTTATTTGAGTGAATATAATATGAACCAAATATTTAATTAATATATCTTCACAATTTAGTGAAAATAGTATTTTTATATTTATTGGTGAAAAAGCCATTGATATTTATTTAATAATAAAATACTCATTATTCAAGACCTGATAAATATTATGGAGGAATGTTAGATAGATATTAATGTTCTTGTATGGAATAATAAATATTGCGTATTATTTTATTATATAATATTTACTTTAATTCACAAGTTAAGCATATGTTGAGATGTAATAAAATTTCTATTATTATTTTTAAATGGGATTATGCAGGGATTAATTAAATAATAAAGGGAACTTATGTCATAATTTAATTTTAATCCTAGCAGTATATATAACTGAATATATTATTTTCTAAGAGATCCAATTAATTTTTTAAGATATGCATAATAGATTTTGGGAATTGTCTCAAAAACTAGAGTGATCCCTTATCCAAGTACACTATAAATAATAGAGAGCATACTTCATCTACCTTCAACTCCCAATTCAAGAGAGATCAAGGAAAATTATTTAGTAGTTATTCCTGTAGAGATTAATTTTGGATGACACAAGTGGTAGGATCTACCGTGAGAGAATATTGAGATTCCTACAACAACATTCAATGTTTTGTGGAACATGTATGGATCACTACAAGGAATAATATTCTCTTGATTCCTAGAATTTTATGATAGTGCAACATTGGTTTTTTGTAATATCTGTCAACAATGAAAAAATTAATGCCAGTTAATTCATTAATTAAATAATTTAATTGTAAATAATAAGTGATGATCCTAAACATAGTTCCAACATTATATCCCTTGTCTTGTTTTCTTTGATTCAATTCTGTTGATCATGAATTTTATCATTGTGCAAACCCCAGATTGATCATCGATCAAGAAAAAAAATCAATGTTGGGTATAACCCATCACATTTTTCAACTATTCCCAGAACCATCAAGTGGTTTCTGAGAAGTTACATAATTATGATTATTTATTAAATGATATTGGATTTATTGAATCATTTTTATTCAATTTTCCTTTAATTTTTAATATTTATTTTAATCAAAATTCAGAGATATTATTCTTCCTTATTAATTTATCATAGATCTAATCAATAAAATTAATTTTATGATTGAAATAAAATCAAAGTACTAATCTGGAGATCTTGAGGATTCTGTTCGGATAACACAAGAGAACAATTTGTGTAACTGGAGTTACACACCTTGTACCTGTGTTCAATGAAAAATAAATAAATTCAAAAAAAATTCGAAACATTTGAATTGATTTCATGTGGGACATTTATTTCTTACAGCGCAAATTGGAAAGGCCATCTTGTAACATGGTTAACTTGAGTACACAACATGTAGCTAACGCACATGGTGTTTTATCCTTTAACTCACATATGAGATTCTTATTACGATACAGGACCTACATGTCTAGTGACAAAGTAACTTGGAGACCATACTCCGTTTATCGCTTTATACGCAAAATCTAATCTTATTTTTAGAAGCATTATGTACATACCATGTCCCTAGGAATGAGCCTCAGATAGATACTGAGTGATGCACACACCATGTATCATTCTTGTATAGTCCTTATAATTACATAAACATAGATAGGATTAAAATTAATTTATCATACTTCGTAAACTATATAAACATGTGATTGTGTGTGGTAATTAAGTTGATTGGACACGCAATGTGATGGGTATTAATATATATATATATATATCTGTTTGTGTCTGTTTAATTAATTTCTTGGTATTATTTATAAATTCATACCATGTGTGAGTTTTTTGACAAATATTACTCTATGGTCATTAAAGTATAACACTTTAAAAAAGATGATATTTTTGTAATAATTAAGTTGATAGGACATATCTTGAAAGTACATGATATTCCATATATGGAAAATGTCCCAAGTGTAAAAATTATTTGAGTATAATACATATATTGTAGATTTGGATGGTTATACATTGTGTTTCCCACGAGGTATATTAATGCACACATTTAGTTTTGAATAAATATATTTAATTTGTTTAAAATTATAATATATGAGAATATCAAGTAAATTAATATGATAATAAAGATTATATAATTAATTATGTAAACAATATAATTAATTTATTTGATGATTCATCTTAAATAAGAATTATTAATAATTTATGTCTATTTTTATTAAATGCATAATTCATTTCATGCATGTGGATGATCCTGAGAATAGATCATACCTTTTATGTGATCTATTTCATTCAATTTATTATTAAATTAAATTGTTGTCTTGGGTTCCTTATATACCCTTATTTTGTAAAGGCATGTGTTCTCAAGGTTTGTTTTATGAAAAACCTTTCCCCTTACCTATATGTGAGTGAAATAATATTTAATATATGGAGCTCCAAAGCTAGTGAAGGTTAATCATGTTTGGAGATGAGGAAAAACCAATCCAAGGGAGATACATAGGTGGATATGTAGAAATATGCCACATGAACCTTAATATGTTCAATGTTTTCCCCCAGGTCAATAGTTAGTTTATCGAACACTGTATAAACTAAAAAATTGTCTATGATCTTGATAATAACATTTAATTATTTTATTTATATCATGTGTTCTGTTTATTTCATTAGGGATTTTTTGTTGCTATAACACGAATTAAATAAATTAATGATCATTCAAGATATAACTAAACTAAATTTTCTAAATTGAACATATTATCCAAGGTATGGATCATAACATTATTAAGACCACATAAAATTAATAAGCATGTGATGAAGATAATAATTAGTAATTTACTCATAATGAATAAAATCCCCAAATTATATATAGTAATTTAGTATATACTTCTAGTACATCAGTTAAAATTGAACCATAATTCAATGTGCCTCACTAGCGAAACATGGTGTCCTTCCAATAATCTCGTAATTCTAACATGAATCTTGGGGATGACTTAATTTAGTTCACATCAAGGGTCTATGGCCAAAGAAATACATAGTGTAACTGAGAGTTAAGGGTTCAGGAAATCCATATTATTGTATTTAGGATTAGGGAGTCCACTAAACAAATTATGGAACAATGATTTAATGAATACAGAATATGGAATGACTACCAAAAACCATTCTAGTTTCTTAACCAAAAAAATTTGGGAAATGAGAAGGGGATTATGGATCCTTGACACTTTAATGTCCATGAATCATGATATTCTATAGCCAATTCTGAGGGATATTGGGTTTCTAAAAAATAGTGGGATATTAATAAATAAAATATTTATTTTTAAATTTTTTTTGAAATAAAGTATTTAAATTCTTCTAATCATATTTTGTAGAAATAAAATTAAAATGAATTTATATAAATAACTATGATCCATATGTGAAAAGGATAAGCTAAACCCTGACAGAAACTTCCAAGAGTGAAAAGGTGACTACACATTATCCTTGACCATGAAAGTAAATTGTATGTTCTAGGATAACATGTTAATGATGTGCTTATAAATGAGGAATGAGATTAAGTGTTATCCCTCATTCAGAAACATTTTAACAATTCTACATATGTTCAATGTTTCATGATATCATCCATGCCCAATGAGATTTTGAAGCAACATGAGGACATGGAGGCATATATCTTGATGTATCACCATTATGAAACATATCATGAGATGGTGGGACAAGAGAGTTATGAGATTTATAATTCATTGTTTACAAGTTGGATTGTAGTGTCTGTACTAGTGGGTCATCATGTAGTCAAGGTTATTGGCTACATTAAAAAGTTATAATTTTTAGGCATTAAATTACCCAAATATTTGTGTGTAGATCTTATAATTTCATCACTTCCCAAGACATTTTTTATTCTTATTATTAACTAAAATATGCAAAATAATGAGAATAATTTTTTTCAGAACCTGATACATTGATTCTCCCAGTGGATATGGACTTGGGGAATAATAAAAAACAGTCCTTATAGTGAATAAGAAATGTAATAAAACTTTGAAGGTATTGAAGACTCATAATAAGTGAAAATCTCCCCAGAACCGACTTTAGAAGAAGAGGAAGATCCATATGTGGGCAAAGGAAAAAAGAGGCAGTATATTTTTCATGAGGCAAGAAAGGAATATAGAAGAATAATTTAACCTAGAAGCAAGGGGGAAGATAATTATGCATTCATTATCAGGTATAATATTTAAATATCTACACATTGGGTATTATATATAGCTTTTGGTTCTCACATATGTATCCAAATATAGTAACCAGTACAATTTAGAAATCTTAATAGAGGAGAGTTGGATCTGAGAGATTCTAAGTGTGTGAGAATTGCCACTAAAGCCATTCGTGACTACCAACATTCATTGAAAACAAAAATGATTTTGGTTTTAAAATATTATTATTAGGTATCAACATTTACCCATAACATAATTTCTATATCATTCATAGATATAGATGAGTTTATATTCATGTTTGTAAATTGATGTTATATCTTTTATAAGGAAAAAATATGTTATTGTATGTCATATTTATAAAATGGTATTTATGAATTACATTATGAAAACAATGTACTAGAAATAGAAAATAAATCATGTTCACATGAATCATATAACACCTAGCTACGACATCACCTTCTTGTTCATGAAAAAGGGAATCATTTGACAAAGCACTATCAATATGTTTATTTAGACTGGTCTGAGCTAAAACCAATAGAAATATTTCATACTTATTTACAATGAAAAACGAAAAAACCACCATTTGGTGGATAGGGTGAAAGGCCATAGTGCTTCTAGGATTTTTACACACTAATGTGTGTGTACCATTTCAGTTATATGCTTGAGGTGGGTATTCATTCATCATAACATTTACTAATGAATTGAGTAGATATAGTTATGTATTATTGATTAATTTATAAGTATGATTCCTTTGATAAATTAAAAAAATTAAAAAAGGAGTTATAGAATAAAAAATGATGATGTTAAATCTTAAGATATATAAGATTCATTATATTATTGGATTCCATTGTTCCTCGTGGAATAATTAGTTCCTGAAACACAAGTAATACGTTGGAGTGCAAGAGAGGTAATAGATCCTAAGAGATATGGTTTTATAGTTCCCAATGATTATAAATCATTATTGTATTAAAATAATGAACATGCCTCCTACATAGTGGAAGAATTGTACTTAGAACCTTCATGATGGAAATAATCCATGAATTTTGAAATTTATTTCATGTATGAGAACAATGTTTTGGTTCTTGTCAATGCACCCAATGATGTAAGGCCCATAAGATGAAAATTGGTATTCAAGAGTAAACTAACCATATAAGTTAAGTTAAATTCCTACTAATAATGGATGGTGGATAAAGGGTTTAAAATCAACAAGCAATTGACTAAAATGAAACCTTTCCACCAGTTTCTATGTTTATATATATTATAATTCTTCTTACTATAGAAGGTTAACAAGACTATCAAATCTGGAAGAATGAAGTCAAAAATACATTCTTTAATGGGAGCCTTGTGAAATATTTCTAATGACTCAAGAAGATTTTGTGACACCATGTGATGGAAAAAGGATTTTTCAAGTATGAGAGATCCATTTATGGGTTGATGAAATCATCCAGGTCTTGGAATATTCAATTTGATGAAGCTATAAAAGAATTTTGTTCGATTAAGAATAAATGTGATCCAATTGTTTATGAGAGGTTTAGGGGAAATGTTGTAGTTATCCTAGTAGTTTGTTTTGAAGAAATATTACTTATTGGAAATGAGATACCATCCATATTGTGTCTGATGGAATATTTAAATAAGTGTTTCTATATGAGGGACTTAGATGAAGTAGCCTATATTCTAGGGATTATGTTAATTCATGATTGATCCATGAGAATTCATGAACTAAGTCAAAATACATATGTTAACTAAATAATATATATATTTTGTATAAAAAACCTTACATGGGATTGGTTCAAGAGTCACATGTTTTAAATATTTCTAAGATAATTCTTCCTCATAAATAATAATCGAATGATAGAATGAGTAAGATCCCAAATGATTCAGTGATTGGTTCAATCATATATTCCTTGTTATGACCTGGACTTGATGTCTCTAATGCTTTGATTAGGGAAGAATGATATCAAGCTGATCCAAAAGAATAACATTTTTCTACAACTAATGACATCATTAAAGTATATAACAAGAACTAAGGACATGTTTCTTATGTATAGATGAGATGAGAAAATGTTCACCTGGGATATAGTGAATCTTCCATTTAGAAATATCAGAATGATATGATGTCACTATCAAGATAAGTTTTCTTTCTCAATAAAGGAGATATGTGGTTGATAAGTAATAGAAGACAATTGTTACAGATTCTACAGTGGAGTCTGTGGATACAACAGCTTCTCATCCAGCCAAGGAACCTATTTGGATTTTAATTTTTTTTACAGGAGCTTGATTTGGTACCAAGTATTAAGGTCCCGGTCATGTTGTATTGTAGTAATACAACAGAGGTGACTCTGGAAAAAGTTCTACGGTCATAAAAACAGACAATGAATATACATAACAAGTTTCACCTCTTGAGATATTTTTATTAGAGGGATGAGGTTTCAATAGGAAGAGAACCCAAATAAGAGAATGTGGGTGACCCTATGATTAAAGGCCCATATCAAGAGAAGAATGAGCATCATGTGAGAGATACAAGACTTGAGTATGTTAAGATTTTTCTCTAGTAAAAGTGGGAGTCTATTTGTATTGGGGTCGTAGAACAAACTTCTATGTACTTTATGATAACATGTAATCATATCATTGAATATTAATAATCTTTTTATTAGATCCAAATTAATCTTCTGCGTGACATAGTTTTTCATATTTTCTTAAGTATAGCTGCCACACTAAAATATTATTTTAGTTCCCCGATATAATATGAACTCAGAAGTACTATAATCGATTCTCAAATACATGTTTTATATCTATATGATATAATTTGATGAAAAAAATTGATACATTATTTTATGGGTGGAGATTCATAGGACATTGAGGCACTGTCTGATATTATTCTCCCTTGGTAATATTAGTTTTAGGATATTATGAGAATGAGACCCTTCAGTAGGAAATCCATATTTAAATGTGTCATTTGAGGTTCCTATGTAGATATATGTGTGTATTTATCCTTAAAATTTAATATTATTATGAAAAACTATTATGATTCATGTACATTTTTGTATTGACTAAAATAATGATGACATATGTTCTAAGAAAGGTAGGATAAGATGGGTTCATCACGAGTAATATTACATTAATGAATAATATGAGAAATTATTTTTCTATTCGATTATTTAATGCTATTTTATATCTTAATCCATTTTATAGAAATGATATAGCCTTAATAAATCCATATACACAGGGTTCTATTGGCAAGATTAATATTCTAGAAGTCTAGGAAGTGACTTTGAGCACATATGTTGATGGAAACAAAATGCAACATTCTTAACTAGATATATCATGATAATGGGATTTTATTACACAGTCAGCATCCATATATGGTATTATTTCATTGAAACATTAACTTATTTCTATATAGGTTCCTTTGTATGTTTCTAGATGAAATCCTTGGACTTTAGGTGGATTCACATAATGCCACTGAGAAAGAGGCATAAGGGGTCACACACTATGTGCATCCAGATTCCAACATAAATAATTTATATTATTATTTATTATTCATCAAGTGGAATAAATATTATTTCCACATATGGTTAAATAATTATTCATATCTTTTTGGTTTCATATATTCCATTACAAGTAATTCAAGAAAATATTATGTGGGTATAATACTTAATAAATAATTATTCACTATTTAGTGAATATTATATTTATTTATTTATTGGTAGTTAATTCAATGATAGTTTTTTATAAATAAATAGTCATTATTCAAGGCTGGATAAATATTTGAGGGGAATGTATGACTGAGTTAAATGGTGTGGTGAGAAATAATAAATATTGAATATTATTTGGTTAAATAATATTTAATTTGAAACAAAAGTTAAGTGCATGTCGATAAATAATAATTATAATATTATTATTTGTCATGGATGTCTACATTGATTAAATAAATAAATAAGGGATATTGTGAAAAAATTTTTTACCCTTGATGTATATAAATTCAATTATATTATTTTTCAAGAGAGGCAATTCATATGTTTTGTTGTACACAATGGGTTTGGAGAATCCTCTCAAGACATAAATATCTCCCTTCTCAAAGAATGCTCCCTAGATAGGAGAGATATCTTCCTCCGCCTCCCACTTTCTATTCAAGATAGATAAAAGAGAACTTTTTGTAAGTGATTATCATGGAGATCAGTGTTGTATGATGCAAGAGATAAGATCTACTATGTAAGAAACTAGAGTTTCCTATGGTGATGTTCAGAGATTTTTGGAACATGTATTGATCACCACTAAAGGGAATCTGCTCTTGATTCCCACAATGCAATGATGATGAACACCGATATGTTGTTAGATCCATCATTGTTGAAAGAATTAATGGAATATAATTATTTAATTAAATAAATAATTATAACTAATATGTGATTATATTTCACTGGGTTCCAACATTATATCCCTTTTCTAGTATTATTGGATTAAATTACATTGATCATGTTGTTTATTGTTGTGTAAATAATATATTAATCATCAATAATGATCAAAATCAAGGATAAGTAGGACCCATCACTTTCTTCAACTAATATTGGACCCTAAATTCACATCCACTTGAAATGATCTATATACGAATGTAATTTATAGTATAACTAAAAAATTTATTATTTATTTTCCCAATTTGATGTGACTGATCTAGATAATTTAGAATTAGTTTCATTGTAGCAGTGATGTTCATCATCGGTATCCTAAAGATCATCAATATCATATTTCAAAATGCATTGTAATTAATTATATATAATAATTTATAATTTCAAAATTTTCTTCTATAGTATTTTTTGTTATGATATTTAAGGATGAAATTGGTGATGGGCATGTTTCAGTCATTTTTAACAAACATTCATTGATATCATAATTAATGTATTAAATATTAAGGATACCATTAGAGAAACTCAATGAAATAATTATTCATTTTTTATATGATATATTATCAATACCAAATTTCTCATAGTCATTTATGATATTATTTTGTACAATTATTCAAGTTGGGGGTTATACTAACCCAAACATGAACATACAATAATGAATAGATGAGTATAGTTATGAAATTCATTTCTATTGGAGTAATTAAATTATTAAATAATAATTATATATATATATTTAATTTTTTTAAAAAAATTATGATATTTTAATACATATCAACGGAAATCAATGAAAAATTATTTGCATTACATTGTGCAGACGATAGTTCGTACAAATACACAACTTAAATTTTTAATTTTATTAATTGAAAAAGTGAAAGATGGTTAATATTTATTACCTTAACATAACAACATTTAGTATTAAAATAATAACGATATTATGATATAGTAATGATAAAATTATATTTGGGAGACTAAGATATAATATAATAAAAATAGGGGAAAAATTAGTAGTCATATTCAAAATTTGGGTTCACCTTGAAGGACACCTTGGAAAAGGAGGGATTATGATATATTATAGTGATTAATAGTAATTTATGTGATATAGGAATATATAGGATGTAAATAGGGAAAATTCTATGATTGGAAACTAATATTTTGGAATGGTTTGGTGGGAGTTCTTAGGGGAACCTTTATAAGTCATGATAGTGAAACTTCTATAAATATTTCATCTTAAAAAAAGATAACATATTTCACATATCAAGAAAACTAAAAAATGAACAATACTGGAATTGAGATAAACTTTTCTATAAAAACCATAAATATTCTATTATAAATATTTTCTAAACATTTTTGTCCATTTACTAGTATGGTTAACCATTTTTACCCATTTTTTGTTGTTACAACAGTATCTAATATTTACCTTATAAATTAATTTTTATTCCTAATAAATTATCATTTGCATATATTTTGAATATATGAATTATGAATATTAAATAAATTTTATAAAATAAAATTTATATGTGTAAGAATGATTATATTTATATTATAGCATGTAACATGTAAAAACCCTTTTTAGAAAAAGTGTATTTTTAATAATAAAATTTATGTGTATCATAAAATTATCAATGATTTTATTTTCATGATATAAATTGGTTTATTATAAAGGAAATAAAATTCTTGTGTCATTCAAACCAATCCAAAGTTTAATTTCTCAAAAATAATATTTAATTAAAAAAAGTAAAATAAAATATCTTTATTGAAAAATATCAGTAAAGTGAATAAAATATAAAATATTATTTATATAAATTCGTAGAGGTATTTAAAATGAATAGTTTTAATTAATAAATACATAGTTGATCCTTATATTTTTCTATATATTTTTAAGGTATATTTCTAGGAATAGTCATAAACATTTGAATTTTATTAAAAATTTTATTTTTAACTAATAACCTGAAACTCAATTATTTCCAAAAAATAACATAAAATCCTAATATAATTTTTCAGTGATGAAATATAAATTAATATTCATCTAAAAAAGTTAAAATTTTAAAATTTATAAATTTATATTTTAAATGAATATACAATATATAAAGAAAACAAATATTATATTATACTATTTATATTAAAACATTATGTATTCTTAATCACTTTTAGGAATTTATAAGTTCTTAAAATATTTTTAATTATTATTAGTTTTATTTTTTTTAATTATTTTTATAATAAAAAATCCATGGATCATTTTGGTTTTGTGTTAACTGTGGAGAAATCCATTAGACATGGTATTAATTTAGGAAGAAAGTATTCCCAATCCTAGGGTGTAAAATTCACCCCTAAAATAAATTATGTCCTAAAAATTTTAATTGCCACTAATTATTAAAACTAAGTATGGGTATATAATATATATACATCATTTATAATATAATTTCTATTGTGATATCAAAAAACATAGGAAATATATCTTTTCCCCCTAGAATAGGTCTATTCTAATTTTCATTTTTTCACTTATTATTTACTATTAATATGGATAATGATTAGGTATCATAACATTTATACAATAATTAGTTTTATAAAAGATAACATAATCATCCTTTTACTAATATATGATCATCTGTTGGTTTCAAATATGACATGTGATTTCCCTTTTTTGTGGGTCAGTGTGGATTTAACATGGAGATAACCAATAAGTTTTTTTAATCCAAAAACAATTATCTAAAGGATGGATGATAGTACATTTATAAATAAAATTCCATAAATCGTAACATGGGATACAACATTAATATAGTTTTTTTCTTTGATTATATCAATTCATTGGTTATTTATTTGATTCGTTTTGAAAAAATACATGTAATACTTGGGTGGATTGATTTATATTACAATTGGATATCCAAAAATATGTAGTGGAGGGTGAGAGTACCACTTAAACCTATTTTTCATGACCTACTTTCAGTAGTATAAAATAAACTATCTTTCATATGTCACTCTGTTGAGGTGGTTTCCAATTTTTTAATCCTCATTTCGTGTTTGATTAGGGTATCATTTGAAATAATGCCCAAACTCATGATGTCAGAAGAATTGGACATTCTTCATCTCCATTTCATTGAAGAACTTCTTCACTCAATCCCAGAAATCATGAGTTTGGTGGAATTTACATCCATACATTAAACACTTTCTTATTCCATTAATAAATTCCATTGGTTTCTTCTATATAATTTTTTACATGTAGGAAGTTGAATCTTATTTCAAACCATATCTTTATGACATAATATGATATGAAATTCCATCTTCCTCTTATTCAGTGTGTTTGAATGTTAATAAAGAATCAATTTTTTAATCACAATTGAAGAGATTTTTTTAAGGAAAATGATAATATTTTCAACACTTGCTTCTATCACATTTTGTTTCACATTTGGAAAAATATGTATCATAAATATTTTTCGTTATTAAATTGGTTCCTCCTAGATCCATCGATTCAAAAAACCAAAAGTAGTTAATAATAAATGATTAAATATTGACAGTATTAGATAGTTATTTTAATATAATTACATGGAAAATTCATCCTTAAAATATCATACTCATAAAAATTATTCCATTATATTTCATTTCAAGCTAAATCAAACTCATGTCAATATTTATATCTTTTGGTTGGTTTCTCTTATATTATATAACATAATTTTATAAACAAATAAATCATTTATAATGTATTATAAAGATAATGTTATTAATTAAAGTATATACCACAGGAGTATCAAGACAGATACAAATTCATAGTCCCACTAATCACACTCCATGGTGAATATTGAGGTGATAATCTTGTATCCATTTTAAGGGTGATTACCCCTAGTTGCATTTGTGTTATAACAACTGCTGGAGTTGGTTCTCTATAACCAAATTCTTTGTACTTTATAATAACATGTATTCATAGATTTTAATATTAATAAACTTCATAACACATCTTGAATTTTATTCTCTATAACAGAGTACGTGATATTTTCTTAACAGTAGCTATCACACTAAATGGTCACAATATTTCCCTACTAGGATGAGAACCCAAATATATGAAGAAATTATTCAAAAATATATATTTTATAGATGGATAAAAACATTTTAGGTACACAAATGGTATATGTTATAATGGGTGCAGGCTTATAAGGCTTTTATATAGCTTCTCATAATTTTTTCTCTTGGTAATAACTTCGTAGGATATTGTGAGAATGATATCCTATAGTAATAAATTAACATTTATAGGTTTCCTTATATGTTACTATCTTAGAATGTGTTTATATGCACATATACTTTTATATTACTATTAATTAGAATTATTAATCATGTAATATGATGTATTGATGAAAATCGTGATGAATTATGATATTGGTGAGGTAGTATTTGTTGGGTGAATCAAAAATAATAATTCATTAATGAATAATGTGAGAACTTATTTGTTCATAATTTTAGTTAATACAATATTATATCTCATTACCTTTGATAGAAATTATATTCCCAAAATAAATCCATTACCATGGTGTTCTATAGGCAAGTTCATTTTTTTATAAGTAAATGAAAGAGACACCTAGCACATAGGTTGATGGCACCAGCATGAAACTTTATTGAATAGAGATATCATAATAAAGGGATTAAATTAAATTGTATGCATCTGTATGAGTTATTATGTCACTGTATCATTAATTTATTTCTATATGGATTATTTTCCATGTATATGGATGCTAATCTTGGAATTTAGGGTTCATCACCAAATGACTCTAAAGATATAGGCCTAGAGGGTCCCACACAAAGAGTATCCAGAATCTATTTTAAAAATATATATTATTATTTATCCTATAACATGTCTAATAAATATTATTTCTATACATGGTTAAATAAATATTCCTATTTTCTTTAACACATATATTATGTCACCCATTATTTGAGTGAATATTATATGAACAGATATTTACTTAATATCAATTCACAATGTAGTGAAAATAATATTTATTGATATTGGTGAATAATGTAGTGAAATTTATTTAATAAATAAATACTCAATATTCAATTCCTAATAAATATTATGGAGGAATAAAGGGTGGAGTTTAATGTTCTAGTGAGGAATAATAGATACTAAATATTATTTTACTAATTTATATTAATTTCATTCACATGTTAAGCGCATGTTGAGATATAATAAAATTATTATTATTATTTTACGTGGGGTTATGTAGGGGTTAAATAAATATTAAGGGGAACTTGTGTTATAATTTAATTTTAACCCTAAAAGTATATATATTTGATATTATTATTTTCTATGAGATCTAATTCATTTTTTTGGTAATGCACAACAAATTTTGGGAATTGTCTTAAGACCTAAAGAGATCCCTTCTCCTAGAATGCTAGAAAAATTTGAGAGAGGCCTTCCTCCACCTCTAAATCTCAATTCAATAGAGATGAAGGATAATTATTTGGATGTTATTATTTTGGAGACTAATTTTGATGACACAAGTGATAGGATCCACTATGATAGCACATAGTGATTCATTCGACAACAATCAGAGCTTTCTGGAACATGTTTGGATCACTACTAGATATAATATTTTCTTGATTCATGTAATTTAATAACGGTGAAACATAGATATTTATTTAAGATATATCTATAAATAAATAACTAATTCTAGGAAATTAAATAAATAAATAATTTAATTATGAATAATATGTGATGATACCACACTTTTATTTTATTCAATTATGTTGATCATTATGTTTATCGTTCTGTAAATCTCATATTGATCATTGATCAAGACAAAAATCAATTTTGGGAATAACCCATTGCATCCTTATAATGTTATAGGTTCCTGCAATTGGTATCAGAGTGGTTACGTAAATATTTATATTTATTTAAAGATCTTTGATTGATTGAAGAATTTTTCATTTTGTTTTCAATTTAATTTTAATCATTCTTTTAATTTGAATTGAGAGGTATTATTAATCCTTATTAATTTATCATAGATCTGATCAATTTAAGCAATTTTTTTAATAAAGTAAAATCGATCCACTAATCTGGAGGTCTTGAAGATTCTAGCCAGAAAAAACAGGTGTACACACTATGTAACTAGAGTTACACACATTGTACATGTGTTCAACAAATAATAAATTAATTCAATACAAATTAAAACCATGTGAATTGATGACATGTAAAGACATTTATTTCTTACACCACATTTTAGACAAGCCATCTTAGCACATGGTCAGCTAGAGTACACACCAAGTAGCTGACGCACACGGTGTGTTATCCTTTAACTCACATACGGGCTGCTTATTTCGACAAACGGACTACATGACTAGTGACCATGTAACTCAGAGACCATAATGCATTAATCACATTATATACACCATTTACCCCTTTCATTCAAGGAATGATTTACATGCCAATTCCATCTAAATGTGCCTCAGATAGATTGTGAGTGATGTACACACAATTTATCATGCTTTTATAGTTCTTGTACTTATTGAAAATTTCATTGAATTAAAATTAATTTATCATATTGAGAAAACTAAAGAAACATGTGCTTTTTGTGGTAATTAAGATGATAGGACACACTATGTGATGGGTATTAATATATATTTTTAATTAATTTAATTCTAATTTTTATATCTTCATACCATGTGTGAGTAGTGTGACTGCTATTACTCTACATGCATTAAAGCGTAACATGTTACAGAAAACTCATGAATTTTTAGTAATAATTATTTTGATAATATATATCATGAATGTACATAAAATTTCATGTATGGAAAATGTCACAAAAGTAATAATTATTTGAGTATAATGCATGTTTGGTATATTTATATGGGTATTCATCATGTTCCCTCCAAGGTACATCTATATAGACATTTAATTTTTAATAAATATTTTTAATTTGACAAAAATTATGATGGATGTGAATATCAAAAAAATTAAGATGATAATTAAGATAAATGATTAATTATATAAAAAATATAATTAGTAGATTTGAGAGTGATTTATCTTTAATGAGAATGACTATGAATTTAATTCTAGTTTAATTAAATGCATAATTTGTTTCTAGAATATGGATTATCATGAACATAGACCATACCATTGTATTTGATTGGACTCATTTAGTTTATTATTAAATTAAATTTCTGTCTGTTGTGCCTTATCTCCTCTTATTATTTATGTTCCATTTTACCTAAGGATTCTTTTATGCAAACCATTTCCCCTTACCTTTATATGAGTGAAAGAAAATGTAATATATGGACCTCCCAAGATAGTGGATGTTGTCCAAGTTTGGAGCTGAGGAAAAAAATCAAAGAGAGATACAAAGGAGGATATGTGGAAATATGTAACATGAAACTTAATTAGTTCATGGTGATTCCCCCTAGGTCAATAGTTAGTTTAGAAACCACTATATAAACTAAACATTAGTCAATTGCCTTGATCATAACACTTAATTATTTTATTTCGATCAAGTTGCATTTCTATTTCGATAGGGATTTTTTTGTGATCAAATTACTTAAATAAATTAATAAGCATATAGAATATAACTAAACTAAATTGTCTTTTGTACAAATATTATCCATGTCATGGTTCATAAATTCAGTAAAAAGACATAATATTAAAAATCATGTGATGATGATAATAATTGGAAATTTAATCACAAATGACAGAATCCCCAATATATATATATATATATATTATGTCAGAAAAGCCTTCTACAAATTCAGTACAATCAAACCATATTTCAAAGTGCATGACCAGCCCAAGATGGGTTTCTTTAAATCTTCAAGGAATTATGACATGAATTTTGGGTATGAAGCAACTTATTTTACTTTAAGGGTTGACTATCAGATAAACAAATTGTGTAACTGAGAGGTAAGGGTTGAGGAAATAAAAATTATGGATTTTAGCATTGGGTAGTAAACACATAAGATTAATTAAATATGATTTAATGCAGTTGGAATTTGGAATAATTAACTAAAACCATTCATGTTTCTTTTCCAAAAAATAATGGTGAAACACTAAGGGGAATATGGATTCTTGATTATAGAATATCCACAAAACGTGATATTCCGAATCCAATGGTGAAAGATATCGGGTTTCTACAAAATAGTGATATATTAATAAATATAATATTTATTTATTTTTCTAAATTTTCATTGGTAAGTTACTAAAAGTATTATCATCTTGTTTTTTATAAACAAAATTAATATTATTTCAAACATATCACTATGATACATTCTTGAGAAGGATAAAATTATCAATCACACAAAAATCCAAGAGTGGAAAAGGAGATAATGATTTATCCTTCACCCTGAAAGGAAATTGTATGTTCTGGGAGAACAGAATTTTGATGTTCTTGGTAATGAGGAAATTGATTAAAAATTATCACTCATTTAGAAATATTTTAATGATTCCACAGATGTTCAATGTATCACAATATCATCCATGTACAATTTTATTTTTAAGCAACATGAGGACATGGATGCATATAGTAAGATATATCACCATTATGAACCCTATCAAGAAAAGGAGAGACAAGAGAGGTAGGTGATCTCTAATTAATTGTTTACAACTAAGATTATAGATACTATGCTAGTAGGGCCTCAAGTAGTCCCAATTATTAGATATATTGAATGCTTAGAATTTTTAGGAATTAAATTCTCCAATGGGTTGAGTCTAGATATTATACATTCATCACTACTGAAGAACTTATAGAAATTTGTTATTAATTATTTTATAAGAAATAATCATAATATTTTTTCAGAACCTCATACTTTGATCTCCATGTAGATTAGGACATGGGTAATATTAAACCCAAAGTTCTTATTATGAATTATAAAATTAAGAAAAAGTTGAAGGGTGAGAAGACTCATAAAAATTATAAATCTCTATATCACCGACCTTCAATGAAGAGGAAGATCATGATATAGGGAAATGAAAAGGAGGAAGTATATTTTTCATACTGTAAGAACGACAACTAGAAAAAGAACTCAACCCAAAATAAAGTCGAATATATAGGTTCCTTATTTATCAAATGTAATATTTAAATATCAAAAAACTGGGTATTATATATATATCTTATAGTGCTCACATATGTATCCAAATATAAGAACCAATTTTATTTGGAATGATTACTAAATGAGAGGTGGATCTGAGAGCTACTGGTGATGGGAGGTTGGCTGTTGTAGCAAATATTGACTATCGACATTCTTTGAGATCAATAATGGTTTGGGATGTAAAATATTGTTATTATGTACCAATAATTACCAAGAAAATAATTTCTGTATCATTTCAAGATACAGATGGGTTTATTTTCATGTTTTGAAATAAAATCTATTTTTATAAGGTAAAAATATCTTATCATATAATATATGTGTATAATGGTGTTTATTTATTAAATTATGAAATCCAAGTATTGGAAATTGATAACAAATCTTGTTCACATGAATCGTATAACAACTAGCTATTACATCACTATCTTGGCCATGTAATATAGAATTGTTTGAAAAAACACTATCAAGATGGTTTTTAGACTGGTCTATGCTAAAACCACATGAATGATGTCATGTTTTTTACAAGAAAAATTGACCAAACCCCCATTTAGTGGATATGGTGAATGTCCACAGTCCTTTAGGATTGTTACACACTAACATATGTGGACCATTTTATGTAAAAGATAGGGGTTTGTATTCTTATTTCATAACTTTTACTAATGAATTGATTTTATATAGTTATGCCTTCTTGATGATGTATATGTATGAGTCTTTTAATAAAGTCCAATAATTCAGTAATGAGGTAGATCATCAACTGGGGAAGAATATAATTAATCACCAATCATATTCAAGTGGTTAATACCTTCTCCACAAGTTTATCAACTTCATATGGGGGTTTTGGATTTTATCTCCACTCACTCCACATTATACACCACAGTGGAATAGTTTTAGTGAAAGGAGAAATCCTACCTTGTTAGACATGGTATGGTGGATAATGACTCATGTAGATATTACATTACAATTTTGGGGATATTCATTACAAATTATGACATACACATTAAAATGAGTACCAAATAATGTAGAAAATGAAATTACCTTCGAGTTATATAGTGGAAAGACACAAGTTTTGTTACATACATGTGTATGGGGTTGAGATGTGTATTTTATGTCCTCCTCATAAAAAATAGCACCAGGGGAATAATTTGTATCATTGTAGGTTCTCCCATTGAAGCAAAGGGATAATAACTATACAACACCTCATACAAGAATCTAACTAACACAAGAAAAGTCATCCTTACTCAGAGTGAGAACATACTCAAAAATGACAGTGAGGGAATGATTTACTTCTTTGATGTTGAATTGTAGGATACACAAGATTTTTTATAGGAATAGATTCCATATTTCCCCCTAGAATAAGTTGTCCCAAAAATAGAAGTATTACATTACAACACAAGAGTGGTAAGAGAACTCGAGAGATATGGTTCTCTAGGAACTAAAGATGGTGACTCATTATTAGTTGACAATAGTGATCCTTGACCCTACAAAACGTTAAAAGATAGATTAGAAGCTGCAAGATGGACCCTATTATACTGTATAATGATAATACTATAGTTGTGGATCATGAAAAATATCCAAGTTCACCACAATAGATAAATCATATACAATGAAAGTATCACTTCTAGAGATATTTTTTCGACGGGTGATGTTTCAGGAGGTAGAGTGACCACAGAAGAGAATGTGTATAAACCCTTGTATAAAGGTCTATTTCCGTAGAATCACATGTATCATATGAGATATGGTAGGATGATGTTTTCTAACTATTGGATTTAGTGCAAGTGGGAGTATTGTAGAGTTTGTTCCCTAAAAAAACTTATCTGTATTTTATAAAAACCTATAATCTTATTTTTGAGTATTGATAAACTCTTCATCACATCATGATTGTTCTTTTACATAAAAAAGTTTGTGATACTATAATATGATTAGTTTCCACACAAAAAGGTCATAGTAGTTCTCTACTATGATAAGAACCTCGAATTACTAAGAAACTATTCTTAAATATATGTTCTATAGCCATATGATATCATTTGAGGGAAAAAATGATACTGGATATTATGTGAGGAAAATCATAGGACATTAAGGAACCTTCTCATGTTGTACGCCCTTAGAAATATTATGTTTAGGATATTATGAGAAAAATATTTTCCCATAAGAAATCCACATATAAATGTTTCATTTTATATTCATATTTACTGATTAGTGTTTTTACCCTTATACATTAAAATTATTATTAAGGATTATTATGATTCATATACATCGACATATTGACTAAAACATGGATGACATATTTTCACAGCGAGGTAGGATGCATTGGGTTCACCATCAGTAATATTGAATTAATGAATAATATGAGAAAAGTCTTTTCAATTCTATTATATAATGGATTTTTATATCTAGGACATTGTATAGAAATTATAGAGCCTTAATAAATACGTGTACATGATATTCTATAGGCATGTTCAATTTTCAAGAAATTAAGGAAGTGACATCAAGCACATAGGTGGATGGAACAAATATTAAACCTACTTGATTAGAGATATCACAATAATGGGATTATATTACACAATAAGCATTCATATGGAGAATTATATCATTGAAATGTTAAATTATTTCTCTATGGGTGTCTTGGAATGTTTCTAGATGCTAACCTTGTACTATAGGTGGATTTGACTAATTCCACTATGAAAGAGGCCAAGTGGGTCACACACTAGGTGTATATAGAATCTGAGTTAAATAATATTTATTATTATTTATCATTTATCATTTTTAATAAATATTATTCCCACACATTGGTTAATAATTATTTATGTTTTCTTGATCGCATATATTCCATCACCAAAACGTCGAGAGAATATTATATGGGTAGAATATTGAATACATATTTATTCACTATTTAGTGAATATAATATTTTTATTTATTTATTGGTGAATAATTAAATTACATTTATTTAATAAATAAAAAGTCATTTTTTATGCCCTGATAAATATTTTGGAGAAATTGGAAACTGAGTTTAATGGTCTTGTGAGAAATAATAAATATTGAATATTATTTTTTTAAATAATATTTAACATAAATCACATGTTATGTGCATGTTGAGAAATAAAAATAAAATTATTATTTGATATGGGTTTCTACTTGGATTAAATAATTAATTAATAGACCATGTGTAATAATTTTATTTTATCCATATCTATATATAATCTCAATTATATTATTTTCCAAGAGAGCAATTCAATTGTCGGGTTGTACACAATGGGTTTGGAGAATACTCTCAATACCTAGAGAGCTCCGTTATCCATGAATTATCCCAAGAGTGGAGAGGTATCTTCCTCATCCTCCCACTCTCATGTCAGAAGAGATCAGAGAGCGATATTTGGAAGCAATTATCATAATGATCAGAGGTGGATGACACAAGCGATCTTATCTACCATGCTAGCACAAAAATATGCATAAGGTGGCATTCAAATATTTTTGGAACATATAGTGATCACCAATATAGAGAATATCCTATTGCTTCACAAATAAAATGACTATGCAATATTGATATATTATATGATCCATTAGTGATGAAATAATTAATATATGGAAATTACATAATTTAAAAAATAATTATAAATAATATGTGATGATCATGAACATGGTTCAAAAATTCCACACCCTGTCTATTTTTATTTGATTCAATTCCACTAATAATGATGTTTATAATTGTGTAAATCTCTAATTGATCATCGATCAGGACCAAAATAAAATTTAGGTAGGACCCATCCCATTCTTTCACTACGCTTGGACCCAAAATTCACATCCAATTTATATGATCTATATTGGGTTGTAATTTATATAATGAAACTAAATTTATAAATTACCAAAACCCTAGGGAATTATTCCCTACATATACTTAATCTTATGTTTTTCAATAAAGATATCTCATTCAAACCCATAGAATTACCACACCAATACCCAAAAACTAATTCAGCCTTCTCCAATGCGAACTGAGTTGACCTAAGCTAAATATTTTATAATAATAAATTAAATCCATGATTAAAATAGTGTATCTCACAAAAATTGAAAAAAACCAAGAACCTAAAGGTTTATTTTCTTGAATATTGTCAAAACATAAAAATCATTTTTTATAATTATATTGATCACACTCCATCATCACATCCATATAGACTATATTTTATATATTCCAATTGATATAATTATCTTGGTAACCTTGGAAATGGAAATGTAAGAAAGGGGTATGATCAAATTCTCAATATTGGTAACTTATCAATTCATTATAATGGTTAGATAATCAACATGTGGTAAACATTAATATTAAGGAAATATATAATAAAAATATCCTCATAAAATAAGACCATAATAGGTTCATCAAAGAGGAATAATAATAATAAAATGATTTATAAGAAACAGAAATAGTACATTTGGATAGAATAACATAAAATAGAAAAATATATTAGATAAGTGGTATAAAAAATTAATATAACATAACATAAAAATAATTTCAACTTTGAATAGTAGAATAATAATAAATATATTAAAACATTGTGATAAAACTCATTATGACCATGTATTAAAATATGAAAAGACTCATTATACCCAATCATGTGAACTAAATAATTATTTCCAAGAATTCAAATGTGATAAAACTCATTATGATAACTCCTTTGTTAAAAAACTCCTTATATATGTGAATTAAAATGTGAGAAAAATCATTATTCCCATTAATTTTTGAATAAACTCATTTTGTCCCCACATTAATATTTAATGATATATCAATGTTAAACAATCCTTTAGAGAGTGATATAGGACACCACCCATCACTATCCACACATATGTTTTCCGCATAAAATCATTTATTATCATATCATAAAGAAACCATGAAAATTGAATGGATTTCATAAAATTTCGAAAAAACATCCTTTAATGTAAATTTAATAAATAATAAGTCATCAAAATTATCATTTAAAAAATGTATTATATCACAAGATAATCCATTTATGATCTTAAAGTTATGTTATAAGAGAAAATAATTAGTTGCAAATAGTGGTGAAAATAAAAATGTTTTTACAAAAACATTTAAGATGTTTTTCTTAAAAAGTAAGAGATGAATATTTCATTCGATACATATTTTAGAAGAAAAAAATAATGATTTTGAAAACCATTATATAAGACTTATATGTATTTTATCCATGAAAAGAAAAAAGTACAAGATAATAAATTAGGATGATAAATTGTTCTTTTAAACATGAAAAGTAATTTTTTTCCTAATATTTCGTGGTCTTTTAAAGGATAGACACATCAGAATAAAGATGAATATTTTTTTAAATAGGTAAAATGGAATAATATAAATAAATAAGAAAAATAATAGTTATATATGCTTAAATAAAATAATTTGTATTGAAAAAACATAGAGATAGAGTATAATGATCCATTAGTATGAATATGAGTTATACTTACCAAGGTTACAAATTTACTTTAGAGGACAATTCATTTAGAACAATATTATTCATATAAAAAAGTAATTTACCTAGGAAAATTTGAATAAGAATACCATATTTAATATGGGAAAGGTAAAATAAATGAAACCATGAATATCTAATTCATTTAAGAAATATTATGACCTAATTAGTTAAAAATTAATTTGATTGAACCCATTAGGTTGGTGATAGGTAAAATTATAAGAGGGGGTAAATTTCCATTTAAAAAATAAAAGTGAAAAAAATCTATGCTTTAAAAAATAAATATAAATATTTAATAAACTAGATGTAAATTATTATTATAACCATTTAATAGAAAAGATACAAACCAAAAAAGAATAGACTCTTTTATATTTAATGGAAATGGAATGAAATCCAAATTATATGATTTTAACATTAGTGAATACAAAAAATTAGGAATTTGTGAGGAATTATTAGAAGAAATAACTTTTTATTACAGTATAAATTTCTACCAATGAATACAATGATCTGTAGGGGAGAATGAGAGTTATGAAGTTTCCAATGGATCGTGCAGTCACACTGAGTGGTTACATGAATTAGGTGTTACAAGTTTGTACAAAATTATTTTCTTTTAATAAAATATTTTAAATCATTGTATCTTGTTATGATGAGTTGATCATGCAAGAAAATCCAGTTGGTAGTTGAACACATCACATAATATATTTTACATGGTTTGGTACTATGACCAACATTCTTTCAATTTTTGTTAGACCCCCCCCCCCTCTAACATGGATTATCAAATGTAATCTTTTTATCAACTAAAATGGTTATTGTAGAAAATTAATATGCACAATAGTAATTAATCCTCTACTTGATCTTCATCATACTAATAATAATAGAAATTATTTTCCTAGTTGGTTAGACACCCCAACTGTTTGACTTTTAATACACCCCATTCCCTAGAGTGTCTTAAGCAATGAGTTAGGCCCCTAGGCACAAGACAATTTTTATTCATAGAATATCTGATCTAAAGATAATATGATCAACTATATATCATTCTCTATGATCTTTTTTGATTAAACTATATCATATACAATTAAAGTACCATTTCACTATTTATAATCTTGTAAAAATACTTCTGATCATTAAATATAATCATCTATCTTGGTACAAAATTTCATAGAAAAAAGTTCTTTCTTTTGATCAATACCTATCCTCACATACCACTAAAATGTTAGATGAAAAAATTATCCTCTTGAATCGCTAATAAAAATAACTTCCCATATTCAGTCTCAAATATTGTACAATAATTAAGAAACATAAATTGCATGTTCATTTCACAAACATCATTCATATATTTAATAAAATGCATAACCTTCTCATTTTGTGAATGAATTGTTTCATGTGCCATAAAACACCCTTATAAAATGTATATTTCCTGAGAAAATATACACTGCCTTATTGTTTCATCAAGATATTTTAGAATCATATGTGTATAAGAAAACATATGAATACATACATTCACTTCCTATTTACTCCTCAAATTTATGCATACACTGATCAATCATTGTATTCCACTGCATTTCTTCATGTAAAGAAACCATGAAAAGGTATGTTACATTTTTTTTACTACACAAATTCATATCTGTATAGCATAATTTTTTTGAAATTCTCACAGTGTAAGTATAAAAATGACACTACACCTCTTCAAACTTTCTTCTTATATCATATGTCAACACAACAATGCATGTGGTGTCTTATTATGTTTTTGAAAAACATAGTATGTGGTGTCTCTTTCATCTTCATAAAATAGTACACAGAAACAACAAATGCTCTTCGCAGATGAGATCTTCATGAAGAAAAACTTCACATAATCTCTATATCCATTGGAAAAGATAATGACCCAGGAGACATTATTATTCATTTCATAATACGAGTATGCAGTTTACCTTATTCATGAAACATAGAAAATTACGGGTTCAAGGTTCATCATAACCATTTTGAAATATTGAAAATAACTTGTTTATAGTGACCTTTTCTCTAGCATGAGAGATGCATATGCAAATCAGGTTATCTGGGATTCTTCACAGCACACAATTCATCATGAAGCATAACTAGTGTGTAATGATAATATAGATTTCCTAGGAGAGACACTTCTTTTATGCATAAAAAGGTTTGTTTGGGATGTTTTATGAACCAAATAGATTAATGGTAGAAATGTTTCACTAGAAATCAAAACCTCCAAAAGGCATCATCATTTTATAGGTGTAACCCTCTATATTTATAGGCAATAATGATTGTCTCAGAAATTTCTAGAATCATGGAAAATCACACATTTTTCAACAAATTCATAGACACACTTTTTTGAAGGATAGTATCATCATCATAAAATTCCGCATTTTCTTCACCTTGTATCTCAGCAGTTTGATCTGTAATTTATGATCAAAATGAATCAACATTCATTTCGATCGAATTTAGAACATCTAGATGATAAATAGATGATTAAATGCTTTTGATGGAGGTTCGATCAACATAGATGGGATCTCCTTGGTGAATAGAAGCGTCGTAGTGTATTTCTAGAGAAGATGAGCTCAAATGGGATTTGATTCCTTTGATATGATCAAATAGTTTTAGTGCTCGCAAAAAAATAAGATTACTAGACGTTAAAATTGAGTGATTAGATGAAAAAACTAAACAGATGAGAAAATCAAACATCTTTTGTTCATTCTAGAGCTACAGTAATTTTTACTACAACGAAAAAACCTAAAAATATTTCCTGCAACATAATACTCATCCCTACATCGATTCTACATAATTATGCTTTACCTCCTCTGGTAACACCCCATACTCGTTCTGTGGGAATGCTTCAATGCCCACCCCATTGCGGGATATTAGCCCATACGCTAAATAGTATTGACAATGGTCCATTATTACACCTGTTGTCTAGCCTTCCAAGACTCCCTAGGACATGTTCAACCTAGTTTCCAGTGTAAGATATCAGTTGAGGCAGGTGGCTGGTCAGTTTAGAAGGCTATCCATATTTCTCAAATAATCCCCCCAAAGATACTTATTTAAAAAACCATGTATTATATTTATAAATCCAGTATTCAATTCATCAATCCATTTACAATTTCTCTTAAAATATAAATCTATCTAACCATTTCTTAATGTTTTAAATAATGTCTCAATTATGAAACATGTTTTTTAAACATAGATCCAGTTCAACAATAATCTTTCATAAAATCCTTGATTTTCATCTTCTTAATCAATTAACAACATTTTCAACATCCCCAAACCAATTAAACTTATAAATCTCCCCCTTTGGATTTTCATTCAATTCCCACATATAATTAAAATTCAATGAAATCTTATCGACCTTATTGGAAATGAATCCAAATATAATATTATGGGAAGGAATTCTCATTTCAAAAATTCAAATTTTATGAACATCCTCTTCTCTTCTATAAATTATAATCCGAGTTACTTTAGATAAGAATATGATCACTAGTATCTTTGAAAATTGTTAAAAATATTCATATATATGTATACATGGGAAATGATCTGTGTATAAAACAAGAGTGGTCAAATTTAACACCAATGATGTCAATAAACGTTTAGCATGTGATACCAAATAATGAAACTTTTGTTAAGAATTTCCCAAAAATATTTTCAACTAATCATTTTTTTACATCTTAGAAAAATGATTAAAAACATTATAATGAAGAATTATATTTCTTCTCTTGTCACCAAGTAATAAATCACTACCCTTTTTAGAATATATTTTTTCAATATGAAAATTAGATAATATAATAAACATGCCTCAATGATGACATGATTCAATTTCCAAACATTGTTTAGAATAATCGAATAACTAACTCATTAGAACATCAAATATCTATATGATTCCCAATAATATAGAAATATATTATGGTTAATATTCTACATTCCCCCTCAAGAGAAACACTCAATACATTCTTCATCATTATAGTCATTCATCAAGAATAATCTCTAAGTATCTTCTTACATTATTTGAGATTTTATAATGAGATAACATGATTCTAATAGTCTTCCATCATGGAATTATTTATAGCTTTAATATATTAGAATATTTTATAAATTTCGTTTCCCTAATGAATATATGATTTTTTATCAATTCCCTACAAGAATAAAAACAAAATATTTACATGAATAAGGTGGTAATTCAATGGTCATCATTTATAGTATAAGGGGTGAGAGTTTCTTCTCAATATAGAAATATTATTTGATGAAAAAGGATTCATTATATTTGATTACAATGAAATTGCAGATTTTTTTACGTGTTCCAACATTCTTGCCTCTTCAACTATTATTTCCATATGATCAATCATTATTTAGGAACTTGCTCAGACTTCACTTCATGTGTATACATATTTTTTCCAACATTATAAATAATAGATTCCATCCCTTTCTCCATTTAGAATTATTCTTTACCAGACAACCATGTCAAAAACAATTGCAAGAATTTCTAGACATGTTGCACCTATCACAAAAACATTAGAATTAAAAAACATAACAATTTTTGGAAACTTTTTATATTCTTCATTAGAGATTACTTTCTCCAAATCAATGTTGTTATTTCTCTTCTACATTGATTCTATATTTGATTCTAGATTTATTCCTTTAGTATGAATAATCATGGAAAATTAAAAAATCTCAATGATGTGATGTTTCTATCAACAAAAGAAATTTTTTTTATTTAGTGTGAAACTATTACCAGAACTAGTACAAAAACCTTTTTTTACGTTGGTTTTTTTCCTTTTTAACGTCGGTTTTTAGGCGACGTTATTGAGAATGATGTTAAAAATAAGATTTTTTATGTCGGTTATTTAATAATTGATGTAAAAAAATGGATTTTTATGGTTTTTACCATCGGTTATTAAAAACCCAACATGAAATAAGTTCTGGAAATGGTGTTATGATGCCATATTTTACGTCGGTTTTTGAAAAAACCAATGTTAAAACACCATTTTTTACGTCAGTTATTTAATAAAAAACGTGAAAAGTTATTTTTAATGTCGGTTATTAAACAAAAGACATAAACAATATTTACCATCTATTAGAAAATTTCATATGCTTTTATTTGATAGGTCATAGAGCTGAAACAAAGTTACGGATCAAAAGTTATGACCATCAAGAAGTTTGATATTTTTTCGAGGAAAGATTGGATGAGCCAACCATAGCTTCATCTTAGAAAGAATTTTTCAATCCATAGGAGGATTCATAGTTTTAGAATGATATAAAGAATCTTTCATCATTATAATAAATTAATCATCATTTAATGGTATATAAATTATGAAAATTACTCATAGCAAATATAAATCATGGGAAAATAATTACAAATACCATGATGAGGTTGCAGAAATAAGAAATTGTTGATTCAAGTGGAAGATCAAAAAATTTGATTCAGTGGAACGATGATGGTCAAATGAAATGATCATAAAATGGTATATAAATTAAGAAAACAAATCATAAAAACCCTAAATCATGGATATATGATTAAAAATACCTTAACGAGATTGTGGAAAGAAGAAATAATTGATTTACGTTGAAGATCAAAAGAATCAATTTGGGAAAATGATAATGGTTGAAAAAATGATAGATATATTATGATATGTTTATAATGGAAACATATAATTATATTCTAAGAGAAAACACGGTATTAAAATTTTAAGCGGCAATTCAAAATTTGGATCTAGCGTTGTAAAAACATTTAAATTTCTCATTCGCGACCTGTCAAATTAATAACCGACGTGAAAAATCGATTTTCATGACTTTTTCACATAGGTTATTTAATAACCAATATGATAAAGTTTCTAGAAATGTAGTTAATTTCCTAAGCTTTAATTTTATAGGTCATGGAGCTCAAACGGAGTTCCGGATTAAAATTTATGGCCTTCAGAATTGTATCATCTATAAACGATGTCTTAGGGAATGCCAACTTGTAAAGGCCATAACTTTTAATCCGTAACTCGGTTTGAGCTCTATAACCTGTCAAATTAATGCTTGGAAAATGAACTACGTTTTGGTAAACTTTATTCAGGTAGGTTATGAAATAACCTAAGTGAAAAATACATTTAACTTCGGTTATTTAATAACCGACGTAAAAAATCCATGAAAATCGATTTTTCACGTCAGTTTTATAATAACTGACTTGAAAAATAAGCAAAATTTTTAATATATTTTCATGGAAATGGATTTTTCAAATCGGTTTTTAAATAACCGACATTGAAAAGTGATGTACATTGATTTTTCACGTCGGTTCTTCTATAACCGACGTGAAAAATATGTGAACATGTTTTTTTACGTCAGTTATATAATAACCAAAGTCAAAAATAGATTTTCAGATATTTTCACGTCGGTTCTCAAAAACTGACGTGAAATGTACGATGTAAAAAACGGTTTTTGTACTAGTGCAGAATTATTCATAATCATAATGGGATTTTTTGTTTAAAAACCAAGGATAACCTATGATCTTAATTTCATACCTATATCACATTTTTTGGGTATTATGTTCCCATAAAAATAATATTCTTGAATTATTGGTACTTTTCAACCCTCATCATAAAAATGACCACATGTATTACAACAATCATTGAAATGTTTAATGTAATTATATCTTTTCTTGATAAAGTTATTCTATTTTTGTGAATTTTTCCTCTATTGTGCATGTTTCAGTTTCTCTTCATCTTTTCTCTCCATAAATTTAGGGATTTTTTTATTTCTACATAATAACATATTTTCCCAATAATTAATTTCATGATTGCCAAACATCCATCAACACCAAAAAAAGTCATAAAATATTAATTTATTATTCTATGACACATCTTAACTATCATTGACATTTTAATCCTTTTGGGTGGAAATTTTACTATTAAGTACTTTATCAAGGGAATAAGAAATTTTTTGGACCAATTTATTTATATACATTATTAATGAATCCTATTGCAAAAAATCCCTCAAGGTATCATTGAAGCATTTTTGAGGTGATTGTGTTTGTTGAAAAAATGAACATATGTGTGGTGATTGTAGACAAAGAAAAACAATGACATACAAATTTGATGACAAAGGGGATTTCATGATAAAATTTCTAGTTCAAGAGATGTGGTCAATGATCCATATTTGATTCATGAACAAAGACAAAGGAATGGATGATCTAGAGGTGGTACAAAAAGAACAGATACATGGTGGTGTCATTCTCCAGTGTTTTGCATATTTTTGGGCCTGAAAATAGACAAATGAAGACAAGTGGATTTTGGAAAAGGGACCTGCTCACCGTTGACTTGAAGTAGAAGAAACTTTTGTGCCATATGTTTTTCAAGATTAGAGCATAAAAATATGGCAAAGGAATGAGGGACGCGCAAGTATTGGTGTGGTCACGCTGGTAACCAACGTGTCATGAAGAGACTTGTGCGACGATTCCTTGGATGCTTGAGAACATGCACACATATTTTTTTCCAAGATCAAAAGATCAAAATATGGAAAAGGAAATAGGTTCGCACTAGTATTGGTTTGGTCAAGCAAGTGACTTGCAGGGGAAGAGACCTGTGTATTGAGACTTGCGCATTGATGGGTGAATTGCATGCTGCAATGTAGGTTGACCAAATTCATATAAATACAAGACCACCCTCCTCATTTTTAATGGAGTTCAACACTTAGAAAAATCATAGCTCCCAACACGCATGTGTGGTGGTCGCGCAGGTGGTGTGTGGTCGCGCAGGTGGACTTGCGCGCCAGTGTTTGAAGTTGCACGCCGATTGGTAGTTTCATGCCAATATTGGCTTGGGCATAAAAGGGATTGAGTCATGCAGGTTTGGAGTTACAGAAGATTGTGCCGCACAGGTTTTAGAGGCAAACCTGTGCATCATTTGTGACTTGCACGCCGATACTTGCGCACCAGGTTAGACCTGCACGCCAAGTAAGGTTGATTCCCCAGCAGTGTTTTTGAGCAGTGTGGAAGCTGGAAGATTGCAAGATACCTTCGGTGTAAAGAGATATTCATCTATGGGTGAAAGTTGGAATTCAACAGAACATCCACATAAAATAGAGGATTTATTCATTAGAGATAATGAATGGACCTACAATTCTATATACTGTGTGTGGATCCTTTCTAGAGTAGTGATCAAAGGAAGAGGAAGAAGGTGATCCTCTCCACTGGCAGTGATCCAGAGAGAGAGAAATAGGGAGTGACCATTGGGAATTTAGTTAGCTAACCCTAAACCATGTAAAGGCATCGATCCTGGGATAGAGTGACTAAGCCTGAACCTTGTAATCCACAGCTAGTAAAGTTTAGTGGAATTTGTTATGACCGACAACCTATCAGTGTATGCTCATTGGATATAGCCCTTAGCGGTGAACCATGTAAAAATTGTTGTGTCATGTGCTGGAATTACTTTCTGTTTATACTATGCAACAGGAAAGAGAGGTATGAGTGTTTTGATTAACATCGAAAAAATATCAGAACATGCATTAATTTTAAATAAGTCATACCCTAATTCACCCCCCTCTAACGGTATTCAGCCTTGTGGACCTAACAATTGTTATCACAGGGAATGTTTGATATTTTTTCTTCTCTCAATGGAGGTCATTAATCATAAAGGGATTCCGATCTTCAACAGATGTAATTTTCAGATATGGAAGAATCAAAGGCAGCACTATTTCTTATCTTTGTGAATTGATGTGTTTTCAGCAGCAATGCATGGTATCACAGCTGATATTAATAGTGGTGAATTATCATAAGCTGAGCATATAGGGTTTTATGTGGATTCTAAGGTAATCAATGCCTTAGGGGACCCCTTTCCAATTCCATCTATACCTAGGTGATGTCATGAAAAACGACACATTTCATGTGGGAAAAGATTTTTAATATTTATGTAGGGGATTCAAAGGTCAGAGAGGAAAAGCTGGAAGTGTTGTGGAACAATTATGAAGATCTGATAATGAACCTGAATGAGTCTTTTGCTGAATTATTTGACAGGGTAAATGTTGTGGTAGAAGACATGCAAGGTCTTGGTGAAACTATCGAAGACATAAAAGTTATGAATCACATATTGAGAAAACATCGACCTTGATTCAATCCAGAAGATTCTGTTTTAGACGATAAAGACCCGAGTGAATTGACATTGGATAACCTACATAGTACCCTTGTTTCATGGGAAATGATAAATGATGATAACAATGTTGTGGAAAAGGGGAAATCCAAAGAGGTGGCATTTAAGGCCATGAAGAAGCTCACCATTGAATATTCTCAGGAGGAAGAAGAGACAGATGAGGTAATTTCATTCCTCTCCTCAAAAATTCAAAGAGGAAAAGTAATGTTCAAAGGGAAACTTCCTCTTGAATTCTTTAGATGTGGAAAGGTTGGAAATCTCATAGCAAGATTCCCCAAAAAGATTCAAAAAGTAAATGGTGAAGATGATGTCGAAATTCCCAAGAAGAAATCCTCAGCCTATGTGAATGGGAAGAACCAGTTCAAGAGAAATTTTTTCAAAAAGAAGAATATAATTTCACAAGAAATATATAGTTCAGATGAGTCTGAGGTTGAAGAGGTTGAGGAGATTGAAAACTAAAAAGATTGTGGAAAAAATGCTATGGTGGCGTTCTTCGGTAGTTCTCATGAAAGGGAAGAAATTGAAACTAGAGGCGAAGATGAAGAAGTTGAAGATAGAGTTGATATGGAAGCCAAATTAGAAGTAGCTTATGAGGAGATAGACGTTTTTAGAGCCGAAATGAAGAAATCCAATAAATTGGTTCGTGATGCCAAACTCTATATGCAACAATAGAATGAAGAAAATTCTGAACTGTTAGAAGAAATTGAAAGACTAAAATCCCCCACACCAGAGAGATCAGAAAATATTGTTGAGTATAAGATTAATATTGAGGAACAAAAGTAGGAAATTTATTATTTGACTAACACAGGAAAGTAATAGCTCATACGTATCAAAGAGATTGAAGAAGAAGTAGTCAGTTTGCGACAAAAAATGCAGGATCAAGAAAAACTCTTGACCTCCAATGGGATGTCATGAAATCAGGTCATTCTGATGATTGAAAAGGTGAAAGAGGAGCCTATTTGTTCATCAGGAAAGAAGCAGAAATTGAGCTCAGATGTTAACGCTGATTCCGGGCTTGATAAGAAGCAAAAATCTTTGGCAATTGAGGTCAGAATACAATAACTCGTCTCGAAATTGAAGGTTGATTTGGGAACAAAGTAGAATCTGAATATTCCGAGATCCTAAGGGGAAACTAGTAGTTTTGAAGAAACACGATGTAATGCTCCTTATATCCGGTGTTATTGTTGTGGGAAGATGGGACATTCACAGTATGTGTGTTCCATAACCAAGAGATATCAAAGGGAACAAGAACAAAGGTGGAAGCCAAATAGAGTATGGTTTTCTAGAACATATTTGGAAGGACACTATTTTTGGTGCGGTTGATTCAGGCATAGGGATAGGTACTGCACTTCGACTACACGGAAAAATGTGCCAAAGCAGAATCAAAACATTCGCAAGCAGCAGATCAATAAACCAACATGTGAGTTGAAATTACAGAACAGATTTGCAGCTTTGTAAGATGAAGCTGGTCCATCATACTCTGAGAAAGAACAGAAGTCTCAATCCATGCAGAGTGTGAAGGAAAAACTATGGACCAAGAAGATGAAAAATGAGAAGGTTGTGGTGGTAGAAATATCCCGTAAGGAATCAGATTGCTTGGGTGTATTGATCCTTGATAGTGGTTGCACTTCACATATGACATGCAATAAGGATCTTGTTAGAGGCATAAAATACTACAAAGGAGTTGTGAAATTTGGAAAAGATAAAGGCCTGAAGATTATTAGCTCTGTAAAATCAATGTTTGGGGGCAAAGAAATGAGATGTACTATTGTATTGGTTGTAGATGGTATTAGTCATAACTTTCTCAGTGTTAGTCAACTATTTGACTATGGGCACTCTATCTGATTTACCAAGAAGATGTGTGTTGTGAAAGTAAAATATAGAGCAGTTGTTCTACAGGGAAGAAGGAAAAATGGAAATCTTTACCTTGTAGGTGGGGTAGAATATATGTTCCTTTTATCCAGAGAGGAAGAAAACCAGTTGTGGCATAAGCGACTTGGTCATCTATTCCAACCTTCCATGGAAGATATGGTAAAGTGTGATGTTGTTAGAGACCTTCCCAAACTATCACGTGATCGCACTCATATGTGTGATTCTTTCCAACAAGGGATGATCATCAGAAAGACATACTGTCCAAAGGAACAGAAATCAATTTGACTACTCTAATTGGTGCATGTTGATGTGTGTGGACCTATCTCACCATGTTCTATAAATTGAAAAAGGTACTATGTTCTTTTAATTCATGATTATAGTAGAATGGATTGGTTATTTTTCATTACCAATAAGACAGAGGTGTTCAGTTTCATAAAGCAGTATAAGAGGGAATCAGAAAGGATGCTTGGGCAGATAATTCTAATGTTTTGTACAGACAACGGTATGGAATTCACAAATAGTCAAGTAGAAAACTATCTCGAGAATCACAAGATAAGGAATCAAGTTTCATCAATGAGAACTCCCCAATAGAATTGAGCAGTTGAGAGGAGAAATATAATCATCAAAAACATGGATAGAATGATGCTTATTGAAAAGGACCTACTAGAGAAGTTTTGGATGGAAGCAGTTTTGACATCGGTCTATATTTCGAACTGTCCTCTGTTGTGTCCGAAGGAAGGGAAGAATCTATATAAAATGTGATACGGAAAGAAGCCATCACTGAAATACTTTTGAATCATTGGGAGTATGTGCTTCATTCTCAACAAAGAAAATCACAGGAAGTTTGAGTCATGAGGAGATGAGGGGATATTCCTTGGGTACTCATGGAAAAGAAAAGAATATAAGTGTTTCAACAAAATGCTGGAAAAAATTATTGAGAAAAATGACGTCACTATAGATGAAAATAAATAGAATAATCAATGACCCAATGAACAATTTCTGGATGAAAGTGATGATGAAGTAAGAAACATAGGTGGAGCAGAAGTGGCAGAGGATGACTCAGAAGAAGATACTGATGATGAACAAGAATGTTTCAAGTTTAGGTCTGCAAAGAAGTCAAAGAGTCGAGATGAAATTAATAGGAAGAATATCATTGGTGATCAGATAGCTCTAGTTCAGACATGAAGAATGAAATCATTACAGCAAACATCATTTTTATCTCAAGTGGAGCCGTAATGTTTTACTGATGTATCTGAAGATAAAAACTGGGTTTAACCTATGAATGAAGAGATTGATCAGATTGAGAAGAACCAAACATGAGAGAATGTTTTGAGACCAGCAGACCAGACTGTCATCGGGACTAAATGGGTCTATTGCCACAAGATGAATGAATATGGAACAATGATTTGGAACAAAACACATCTAGTGTACCGGGGATACTCCCAGATAGTGGGAATTGATTTTGATGATACATTTTCACCAGTTGCAAGGTCGGAGACAATCAGATTATTTTTTTCCATAGAAGTGTAAATAAAGTTCAAAGTGTTCCAGATGGATGTCAAATCCACATACTTGAATGTTGTTCTGGAAGAGGAGGTTTATATTGAGCAGCCAGATGGTTTTTTCATTCATGAGGATGAGAACAACGTTTTTAGGCTGAAGAAGGTGTTGTATGGGCTAAAATAAGAACCAAGAGCATGGTACTCAAAGCTTGATCAGTACATGAAGAAGCTTGGTTTCTATCATGATGGATTTGATTACAATCTCTATTTCATAAACAATGATAATCAAAGGATGATGGTGTTGGTTTATGTCAATGACATAATATTTGGTGGATTAGATGAAGCTCAGTGCAAACAATTTTCCAAATTCATGAAAAATGAGTTTGAAATGTCAATGATTTCTAAGATAACGTTTTTCCTTGGTCTATAGGTGACACAAGGAATAAATGGAAAATTCATTTCTCATTACAAATATTCCAATGATGTATTAAGAAGGTTTGTAATGGATAATTCCAAGGAGATGAGGACTCTCTTTGCTACCCGGATGAAATTATAAAAAGACAAGGATGACGAGTCACTTAATATCACAGAATACAGGAAAATCATTGGTAGTTTGTTTTACTTGATCGTGACAAGGCATGATATTGTTTTCGCCACATGCCAAGAAGCGAGATATCAGAGTAATCCCAAGCTAAGCCACATGCTTCCAGTGAAAATAATACTTTGGAATATCAATTGAACTATGGATTTCAGTCTGATGTATAATGACAAATCTCAGTCAGTGTTATTGGATTACATAGATGCAGATTGGGTTGGATCAGCAGATAACAGAAAATCATCATCAGGAGGTGCATTCTATCTTGGTGGATTGTGTATTTTCGGGTTAATCAAGAAGAATTATTGCATTTCATTGAGCACCGCGGAGGCTGGGTATATTCCAAACACTCATGCATGCACACAGTTATTGTGGATGAAGCAGTAGTTTGATGATATGGGAGTTTAAGTGAAGTATCTGATTGGAATCTAGTGTGATAACTCAAGTGCTATAAATCTCAGAAAAAAATCACGTCCATCACTCAAGGTCAATGAACATTGAGATAAAGTATTATTTAATCAAGTAGAAGGTTGAGCAGGGAATCTTGAAGTTGGAGTATGTACCTACAGAGTTACAGGTTGCAGACATTCTGACATAGTCCTCAACCAAGGATGCTTTTGAGAGACATCAACTGTCTTTGGGAGATCAGTCGACTCCCCGTAATTAACAGAGTGTGGATGTGCAATAGACCCCCCTCTCCCTGAGGTCTGATGTGTTTTTCCCTAATGTGCTGATATGCTTTCTCTACTCTATTACAGACTGCAAAGGAGTGACCTTTGGGTTCATTGGGAAAGGGGGAGAAAATAGTGATTGTTCAAGGGGGAGACTGTGTGGATATTTGAAAAATCATGAATGATATGGGGAGAAGCTGACAGGTGGTGCAACAAGATAGAGGGAGTTGAACGTGCATAGCTAGGGCATATCTTGGACAACACGAGAAATAGGGATTAAGAGGCTTTGAAGCTTACAAGAGTTGAATATGTGAACATAAAGGGGGATCATTTTAAATTTGATGATGCTAGAAGTGATCGATCAAAAAATAGATATCATGACAGCTGAGGATCAGGATGGAAGAAGAAGAATGATGTTGGAATTTCTTATGAATACTTCAAACGATTGGTATCAGTTTGGTAAAAATTGGTACTAGTTTGGTGTCAACAATGAGTGTCAGAGATGAAGTGATTCATTGCTGAACTTTACATTTACTCTTGTTTCTCACGTCGAACATTGCCCATGTTGGCTTAGAGTATGTGTTATGTAAATCCTTAATCTATATCGAAACCGTAATCGGTGAATGGTTGCTGAATAATTAACGATGTATATTCTTATGGAAGAGTTTTTAACAAACCCAAAGGGGGAGATTGTTGGGAAAAAATCCCTCAAGGCATCATTGAAGCATTTTTGAGGTGATTGTGTTTGTTGACAAAGTGGACATCTGTGTGATGATTGTTGACAAAGAAAAACAATGACATTCAAATTTTTTGACAACGGGGATTTCATGGTGGAATGTTGAGTTCAACATCTGTGGTCAATAATCCATATTTGATTCACGAACAATGAAAAAGGAATGGATGATCTAGAGGAGGTACAAAAAGAACAGATACAAGGTGGTGTCGTTTTCTAGTGTTTGCCAAATTTTTGGGCCTGAGAATCGACAAATGAAGATAAGTGGATTTTGGAAAAGGGACCTGAAGTATAAGAAACTTTCACGCCATATGTTTTTCAAGATCAGAGCATCAAAATATGGAAAAGGAAAGAGGGTCACACAAGTATTGGTGTGGTTGCGCAGGTAACCTACGCGCAGTGAAGAGACATGTGCGCCGATGTCTTGGATGCTTGTGAACTTGCACACCTGTTTCTTTTCAAGATCAGAAGATCAAAATATTGAAAAGGAAAGAGGGTTGAGCAGGTATTGGTTTGGCCTCACAAGTGACTTGCTGGGGAAGAGACCTACACACCGAGGCTTGAGCGCCGAGGGGTGACTTGCGCATCGCCGCGCAGGTTGACCAACTACCTCTAAATATAGGACCACCACTCCTCATTTTTAAAAGATTTCAACAAGTAGAAAAATTAGAGCTCCCGTCGTGAAGGTGTGCTGGTCGCACAGGTGGTGTGTGGTAGCACATCGAGACTTGTGCGCCAGTGTTTGAAGTTGTGCGCTGATTGGTAGTTGCGCGCCAACATTGGCTTGGGCATAAAAGGGATTGAGTCGCGCAGGTTTAGTGTTGCAGAAGATTGTGTCGTGCAAGTGGTAGAGGCAGACCTGTGCACCAGTTGTGACTTGTGCGCCGATACTTGTGCATCGGGTTAGACCTACACGCCAAGTAAGGTTGATTCCTCGATAGTGTTTTCGGGTTGCGTGGAAGATGGAGGTTTTCATGATATCTTCGGTGCAAATAGATATTCATCTACGGGTGAAAGTTGGACTTCAACAGAGCATCCACATACAATAGAGGATGTGTTAATTAGATATAATGAAGATACATAAAAGTCTATAAACTGTAAGTTGATCCTTTCTAGAGTAGTGAGCAATGGATGAGGAAGAAGGTGATCCTCTCCACTGGCAGTGAGCCAGAGAGAGAGAAACAGGGGGTGACCCTTGGGAAAGCAGTGAGCTGACCCTAAACCTTGTAAAGGCAGGGAGCCTGGGACAGAGTGATTGTGCCCAAACCTTGTAATCCACAACTAGTGATGTTTTGTGGAATTTGGTACGACCGACAACCTATTGGCCTATGCTCCTTGTATGTAGCCCTTAGTGGTGAACCAAGTAAAAAATGTTGTGTCTAGTGCTTGCTTTACTCTCTATTTATATTGTGCAACAGGAAATAAAGGCAAGAGTGTTTTTCTTAACAACTGAACAATATCAGAACAGGCTTTAATTTTAAATTCTTCATACCCTGATTCACCTTCCCTCTTAGGGTATTCAGTCTTGTGGACCTAACAAATCCACATTAGTCATAAAAATTTAATAAGTTCAAACATATTTATCAAGAAGAACTATTACCTTATTTATTGAGTCTAAAACTAAATTATGCTTGGATAATCTCGATCGGTTATTTCAACTGGATTTATTATTTCCAAAAGTATGACCCTTTTCAGATGAATCCTTGGAAATTATTATTATATGAACATCTTGGGATGTCTCATATTGTTTATTTTCCATATTTTACCTATTTTACTTCTAACTCGAGAAGGTTTATGTTCAGTGTAATATTCTCATCTACAATAGATTTTAAACATTCTTCCCACTAAATATTAAATTTCTACATGTAATAGTCATGAACTGATTTTACTATAGTAAAAAATTATGAAACTTCTTTATTATTTTTGCTCTATCATTTAATTGAGCCTCTTAAATATTCATAGATGGAATATGCAGTTTTTCACGTTTACGAATATCTTCTATAAAAAAAATTTCAAAAAAAACTTTCTCAAAGAGATTACTTTCTAATTCCTCAATATCCCCAATATATCTTTCTTTTCTAATATTTATTGTTTCTTCCTTTTCTTTCAGATTTTTTGTGAGAGTGTTGGCTATTCCAACCTTTTTGGTCAATGCAACTTTCATTACATTAGCCTCTTCTTATAACTATAATTTTTCCTCCAAAAGTACTTTGATGGATTTCATTAAACATGTGAACACAAATTTGAGAACATTCTTCGTATTTTCTCAAATTTTATAATTGATCACATTTTCATAACAACTCCATCTTTATTCTTCTCAATTCAAATAAACAGATTTCACTAAACAATTTCTCTTTTGTGTTCCATTAGAAAGTAGATGATATCAATTTATCATTGAATTATTCTCCAGGTTCATTTAGAATATTTTCTTCCTATTCTTTTGAGAAATGATAGAATCATCATCACTTAAAACAATATATGGTGAGATAGGATTTTCCATCTAAAGATATATTATATATTATTCAAAATCAAATATACACTTCATATTCTTCTACTAAAAACAACTACAAATGTATAGTAGGTCCATATAGAGGTGGTCAATGGTCTGATAAAAAATGATGTTTCCAATGGATCATACAGTAACACTTAGAGGGGTGTGAATATAGTGCGACTTATTTTTACTAAATTATTTTCTTTTCATAAACCCTTTAAAACCTCTACCACAAGTTAATATGAGTTGATCATTCCTGAAAAGATAATTGTAAATGGAGTAAAACCAACAATCTATTTTTAAGGATTGTTACTATGACCTACATACTTTTCATTTTGGTAAAAACCCACAACAGGGATTATCAATGATAATGTTTTTCTCAATTACAATGGTTCAGGAAGAAACTAGTTTTACACAATTGTAATGGATCCTCCAGTTGATCCTGGTTATACCCCCCATCAATCCCACTCTTCCTCCTCAGTTGGTTAATCATCCCAGTCATTCAACTAGATAGAACCCCCAGTCTATGGAGCCTATTTAATAATAAGTTAGACCCCCAATAACATGATATGTTTTACTCTATGAATATCTGACCAAAAAATAGTATGACTAATAAAATATACTTCCACGTGATCTTCTTATATCAAACTAGCTCATGTATAATTATGTAACTTTAAACTGATGCTGGTCTTCCTCAAATAATCATGATCACTGAATGTAATTAGTTGTCCCTATACAAACTGCTTAGGAATATTTTTTTCCTTTGTTAAAGTTGTGAAATAACTTAACACCGAAAACTATGATAATAAAATTTTCTTCCAAATCACTAATATGAAAATGTTTCCTACTTCAGTCTCAAATATAATACATTGATTAAGAAATATAAATTGCAATTTCACTTTTCAAACATCAATAATATATTTAATATGATGTGTGGCCTTCACATTTTATTCCTAAATTAATTCATGTTCATGAAAACAACCCCATAAAATGAGTATTTCCTATGAAAATATAAAGTCCCTTCTTATTTCATGGGGTGATTTTACAATTGAATGTGTATAAGCATACAAATGCATGACCACATGCATTTCCTCTCCACTCCTCAAATTGTTATACACACACTGATCAATCCTTATATGCCCTTAATTTTCTTCATGCATAGAAATCATGGAACATTATGTCATAATATTTGTACTGTGCAAATCCATATGTGCATAGCTTATCATTTGTTCAAGTTTCACTATGAAAGTAAAAAAAATGAAACTAAACCACTTTACTATTTCTTCATGTATAATAAATAGGGTCAGCCCACTGGAGATCCCCATGATCACATAGGCTGGGGAAACATCCCTAATCAGGGAAACATATGGAAAATCGCCACACTTACTCTAAGCTAAGCTTCCATAATCCACCAGCCCCCATTTGTTGTGTTTTTCCCTCTACCCACTCACTTTTACCTCAACACACTTGATTCTCGAGTCATCGATTCTCCCAAGATCCTATGCAATCATCTTGTCTGATGCCTCCATGCACTATCATGTTGCCTCACCCCAACCCAACCCATGCTGCCCTACTCTCCTCTCTCCCTAGATCATAGGTCACCTCTATTAGCAGTGATCCAGACTAGGGTGATACTTTCTTGATGGTGTATCCTCATGTGGGCCTAGACTCGCCTATGGGACGGTGACTGAGACCCCCTATACTCACTTCTCTACTACCTGCTATCCGACCAACCATCCCCTCCCCAGGTGACAGTTTTTGGGTTTTTTAATCATTCTTAATTATCATTTTTAGTTATTTATTTTTATTAATTTTTATATTTATTTGTTATAAATTTTCTGAATTGTGGATTCAGTTGTGTCTTGTCTATATAAATTGAAATTTTCCTAACACATTTACAATTTGTGTTTTTTTTAAAATGAAATAAAATTTTTCTTTTAATTTTATTTTAATTGTCATTGTTTATGCGTATTAAATTTATTTTTTTCATTTTTATAATTTATCTGATTTAAGGATTTACTGATGTTTTCCCCGTCTAAATTGAAATCTATCAAACTCAATTTCAATTTTCAATATTCCCATAGGTAATTAAAGATTTTTTTTCCAATTTTATTTTAATTTTTATAATTATTTTATTTAATTTTTGGTTTAATTTTTTTTATTTTTTCTGAATTGTCAATTTATCAATGCCTTTCCCATGTCAATTGAAATTTTCTTATCTCAATATCAATTTGGGATTTATCTATAGGTAAATAGGGGTTTTTATAATCAATTTTTAAATAAAATTTATATTTTTTTGTTTAATTTCAGAAAATTATCTGAATTGAAGATTCAGTGATGTCTTTCTCATCTCAATTTTAATTTTACTATATCAATTGTAGTTTTTAATTTTTCTTTTAGAGAGTTTATTTTCTATGATTATCATTTTTTTCTATTTTATTAATTTCTTGTTTACTTTTTTGAATTATCAAAACTACAGATTCAATGTTGTCTTTTTGATCACAATTGTAATTTTAGATTTTTTGATAGTTTCTTAGGGTTACATTTATATTTCATTTATTTTATTACAAATTAATTTGATGATATTATTAGTTGATTGTTTTATCAGTTTTATAAAAAAATTTGATTTACATAATATTTTATCTTACTAATTACCCATAAAATTTTCATAATATGTCCAACCATGTGTCATCCATGTATTACAAATTATAATAGATTATATAAATTAGAAAATGTTTTTTAGGAAATGAAAATGAAAATGATATATTTTTAAAATAAAATTGAACTACAATTTATTTGTTTTTATCCAATATTTTTTCTTCAGTTTTTAAAATCATATTAGAAAATATATTAGCTTACCATTTTCATTTTATTTTGATAAATATAAAATAAAAACAAGAATATTTTACCAAAATAATCTCCAACATTACACTTGAATGTTTTAATGTTATATTATTTACATTTAAATAAATACATTTATGTTTTTTTGATATAATTAATAGAAATTTGAGTTTATATTTTTCTAATTTTAGTTATGATATATATTTATTGATTTATATTTGTTTTTTGATTTTTTAGAGAAATATTCAAAAAAATTATTTAATAATAAATATAAAATTAATTAGTTGGAATATATGATTTTATTTTCTAAAAGAAGTCCACTTAAAACATTAGAAGACATGGTTTAAAGAAATTTGGTTCATGAAGGGTCACAACATTCTCTGGTAAATCATTCTCTATTTATTTGTAATTTTAGATTATCTATGAATTAGACTATTCAACTTGTTTGATTAATCATATCAATCAAAACTGCAACATTTGAGAGCATTGGAGGACTTGTGTTGGACAAATATAGATATAACATTATTCCAAAAATATATCCAAGCCTTAATTTTTATATGATGCTGGTTTCATGGTTTTACCCCAACATGTAATGTTTTTAACTATATTGATGATTGTTTATGAATTCATATATTATGTTATTTTAAATATGTTGGTGTAAATTTGTGTAAGACTGGAATAATAATTGGGAGATGAAAATTAAGATGTGGATGGTAATTTAGTGAATGATTCCTATGATCTTTTAATTGTTCTACACAAACTGTTTTAATTTTATTTTTGGTAAAATATTTATGATTAAACTAAACTGAAAAATAAATTGATTTGGTATTTATATGTTATGATTTATTATTTAGAATACACAACAATTTCCAATTTTGGAGTTTTGTATAACTCTAATAAATGGGTTCTGATGTTTGTTAATGTATTTATTAACATAGATTAGATTAATTTGTAAAATGGTATAAACTAGTTTTATGACTTTTTTTAATATTCTTTAATAATTTATTTTCCACTCTTTTATGTCTTTTTTACATGGGTATGAAGGTAAAAAATTTTATTTTTAACATACACCACTGTCCGAATATCTTTATAAATTACATTTCCCAAATGGATGATGTAAAATTTAAAAAACATAAATAATTGTTTAATACATATTTAATTCAACATTGTATGCTTAATCATGAATTCATATTACAGGATTTAGTTCTATGCTGGACCTATTTTCATGTTGTTTATTTATTGCTTAACACACCCATTTTACCAACTTTAGTGCTTTTTAATTAGTTTTGATGTGGTTTAAAAGGTTAAAATGTATATTGTTTTATTTTTTATTTTTTAAAAAAATTCATCTTATTTAATCAGAATTTACATACATTGAAGAATGTAGAGTTATAAAATTAAAATCCGTATTTGATATTATTTTTTAGTAGTTATTCATGAAATATGGGTGTATATTTAAGCACACATATTTTTTTTAAATTTTTTATACAATTTAATTTTATACAGGCTATGATGTTGATTGGTATGTATGTGTACTGAACTTATTTCTTGAAGACCTCTTGTAAGGTGGGATTAAATCGATTTATTGTTTTAAATTTTCATTATGGGAGATGTAACAACTGGGTCCCGATGACAGCATAGCCACCCCGCCATAATGTGGTCATCGGGTCCTGGCCCACTAGGTACCACCAGTTTCCACACAGACACGTGATCCCTACCCAGGGTCCCACCCACATGCCTGAATAGGCCATCTGACTAATGATTGTCCTCACAGGCCAACACATTCCCTTTCCAATGGGTTTTCTCCTCACTTTATAGGATTTAGTTATATAATGGATCTATTGTCATGTTGTTTATCTATTTCTTAATACACCAGTTTTTGCAAACATTAGTGCTTTTTTATTAGATTTGATGTGGTTTAAAAGGATAAAATGTATATTATTTTATTCTTTTTGAAAAAATAGAAATTTTAACTTATTTAATCAGAATTATCATACTTTGAAGAATATAGACTTATAAAATTTACATCATTATTTGATATTCTTTTTTAGTAGTTATTCATGAAATAATGGTGTATATTTAAACACATATATTTTTTTAAATTTTTATACAATTTAATTTTATACAGGAAATGATGTGGAATGGTCTACATGTGTACTGAACTTATTTCACGAATCCCTCTTGTAAGGTGGGTTTAAATAGATTTATTATTTTTACTTTTCATTGTGGGAGATGTAACAACTGGGTCCCGGTGACAGCATAGCCACCCCACCATAACATGGTCGTCGGGTCCTGGCCCACCAGGTACCACTAGGTGTCCTGCAAACACGTGGTCCCAACCTAGGGGCCCACCCACATGCCTGAACAGGTCATATGACTAATGATTGTCCCCACAAGCCAACACATGCCCTTTCCAGTGTACTTTTTCCTCACTCACACACACCCTGGGAAACATTCCAGAAGGTCACCCATCATGATCACTACTTCAGGCCAAGCACGCATAACTGTGGAGTTCGAAATAGGTAGGCTCCCAAAAAGAAAGGTGCACCATGTTGACATGAGTCATATCATTTAGTCCATTAACCCTTTATCATTCTTGGGTGTTATAATCACCCCCCCCCTTATAGAACAACGTCTTCATTGTGGGCCCTACATCTCAACACAGGCTGTGCACTGCACATAAGGCTGGGTACCAACTCTGATACCTAATGTAACAGCAGGTTCCCAGTGTAGCACAACCACCACTCCATAACATGGTCGTCGAGTCCTGGCCCACCAGGTACAACCAGTTGCCCATCGACACGTGGTTCCCACACAGGGGCCCACCCACATCCCTTAACAGGTTATCTGACTAATGATTGTCCCCATAGGCCAACACATGTTCTTTTCAGTGTACTTTTTCCTCACTCACACTCACCCTGGAAAAAATCCCAGATGGTCACCCATCCTGATCACTACTCCTGGCCAAGCATGGTTAACTGTGGAGTTCTAATCAGGTAGGCTTCGGAAAATGAAGGAGCACCTTATTGACATGAGTCATATCATTTATTCATTTAACACTTTATCATTCGAGGGTGTCACAGGAGATATAACTTTTTTTGTTGTATTCATATCATCTAAGCACCGATATTTTAAAGGAAATATTTTTATAATTTGTCATGGGCTACAAGATTTCCTGGGATGTCGTTGATCATATATGAACTAAAAGGTGTACTTGGTTACTTATTCTACATTTGAAAAAAATGGTGTCTCTTTCTTCTTTACAATATTTTACATGAAAACAAAGTTCATCGCGTATGAGATCCTCACAAAATAGACACTCCATAGAATCTATATTTCTTTTTCAAAATAAAATGATTTGTGATACTTATTTATTCTTCATGTAATACCAGTATTCATTGCTACCGTCATTATGATAAATTGAAAAGAAAGGGTTATATTTTCCTCAAACACTCCATTCATGATAGACATGAACTGGTTCATAATAACATTTTCTCAAGCCCGACAGATACATATGTATGTCGTGTTATCTCAGATGCTTTGCGGAACACTATTTACCAAAAGGCATTACTAGTGTGTAATTTAAATATAGCATGATCATGGAAAAAAATTATTATTCACACATAAAATCTTTGTATGATAACCAACATGAACCAAAGAGATTAACATTGGCTCTCTTTATTTGGAAATCAGATCCTCTCAGGATTTTTTAATATGTTATCTAGAATATTTTTTAGAAAAACATATAGGTTAAATTTTTTTTAAAAAAATGTTTTATATGAGGTATCCATGTTTCCACCTTTCACCTAGAATAAATATAAATCTATTTTTTATATTTAAATTATTTAATCATATTTTTATTTTTTCGGATTTTTGGATTATATATATATATATATAAAAATTTTCCATCAAAAGTTATCAACTATTTAATATCCTCCAGTACTACCATTATAGCAGTCCAGATTCTGATATAAACTCTCACCCAGGGCTCCCTTTTATTAAAGGATATTCCCTAGAAATCACACTACATTTCTAATAGGGATTCAAGTTCCCCCTTTCCTGCACAAAACTTTCTAAATTTTCAATGTGGTATTCAGAAATGTTTCAAGTATGTGGATTTGAAAGTCTATAAAAAATAAACTATAAGAAAAATATAAATTAATCATAAAAAATTGTTTAAACATATAAGAAATAGTAGAAAATAAAATGAATTATTTATCAAATTTTGATAAAAAATAATTTATAAAATTTCAAATCCAGCTACTTGAAACATAAATACATTTCAAGTATGTGACTTTGAAATCCTATAAAATATAAACTATAAGACCAATATAAATGAAAATTCAAACATAGATTAAAAATATAAGAAATAGTCAAATATAAAAATAATTTCATAAAAAATGTTACTGAAAAAGAATTTATAAGAATTCAAAACAACCAACTTAAAATATAAAAATGTTTCATGTATATGACCATGACAGCCTATAAAATTTAACCTATAAAACAAATATAAATGAAAATTAAAACATGATTTAAAAATGTATTAAATAGTTGAAAATAAAAATAATTTTAAAAAAATGATGAGGAAAATTAATTTATAAGCTTTCAAAACCACGTACTTGATACTTAAAAATGTTTCACGTATGTGACTTTGAATGACTATAAAAAATAAAATATAAGATGAATATAAATGAAACTAAAAAATGGATTAAACATATAATAAATAGTTAATATTTCATTAGTTAATTAGTAATATAATTATTAATTATTCAATTGTTATTTATTTAATTATTAATTATATAATAATTAATTAGTTAATTAGTAATATAATTACTAATTATTAACTATTAATTATTTAATTAATTAGTTAACTATTAATATCATTATTCATTATATAATATTAAATTGTTAATCAAATTATTAATTATATATTTATTATTTATATAATAATTAATTTGTTAATTTGTAATATAAATAATAATTAACTAAATAATAATATTAGTAATTATATAATTAATTATTAATAATTAATTATAGTAATTATATTAAAAATTAATAATATTAATACAAATTAAAAATTAAATTAATAATTAATAATCAATTTACTCATTAACTAATTAACTATTATACAATTAATAATTATATAATAAATAATTATATTATAAATTTATTATTATATAATTAATAAATATATTTCTAATTAAATAATTAATTATTATGTAATTAATAACTATATTTATAGTTAACTAATTAATTATATAATAAATAATTATTGATTAGTTATATATTTATTAATTAGAAATATATTTATTAATTAATAATAATAATATTATTAATTAAATATATTTCAATTAATTATATAATTAGTAATGTATTTATTAATTATATATTAATTAAATAGATAATTATTAATATAATTATGAATAAATTAATTAATTATTATATAATTAATAATTATATTAATAATTAACTAATTAATTATTATACATTTCATTATTATATTACTCATTAAATATTATTTAATTAATAATGATACTACTAATTAAATAATTAATAATATAATTAATTATTAATAATTAGTAATTATATTACAAATTTCTTAATTAATTTAGATAAAATTATTAATTTTGTAATCAATAATTATATCATTGATTAACTAATTAATTATTAACTTTTTGTATATGTTTAATCCATTTTTTAAGTTTAATATATATTCAAATTATAGTTTATATTTTATAGTTTTCTAAACTCACATACTTAATATATTTTTATGTTTCATGTGGGTGGTTTTGAATGCAAATAAATTATTTTCTATCAACATTTTTAAAAAATTATTTTTATTTTCCGCTATTTATTATATTTTTAATTTGGGTTTTAATTTTCTTTTATTTTGGTAATATAGTTTAAATATTTTAGGCTTTCAATGTCATATAATTGAAATATTTTTAGGTTTCGGGTTGGGGGTTATGAAAGCATATAATGTTTTTCATTAACATTTCTTATGAAATTATTTTTATTTTCGATTATTTCTTATATGTTTAATCTATCATTTAATTTTCATTTATATTGGTTTTATAGGTTATATTTTAAAAGCTTTAAATGTCACAAACTTGAAAAAAAATTGATGTTTCATGTAGGTGTCTTTAAATGCTTGTAAATTATTTTTCATCAAAATTTGTTTAGAAATAATTTTAATTTTGAACAATTTATTATATGTTTAATCCTTGTGTTATGTGTCATTTATATTGGTCTTATATTTTATATTTTATAGTCTTTCTAATCTATATACTTGAAATATTTCTCAACCCCATATCGAAAATGTAAAATGTTCTGTGCAGTAAAGGGAGAATCTGATTCCAACATTGGAAATTCAGAATGATTTGTAGGAAAATGTCTCCTATAAAAGAGAGCCATAGATGAATGTTTTCATCTGAATCTAGACTGATTTAATGAAAGTACTACAGAATATTAAATAGAAGATAAATTATGCTTGAAAATATTGTTATGTTTATATATATATAAACATATCAAAACAAAAAAATATAAAAATATTATATATAGAAAAATTGTAATTTTTTTAATATTTTGGCTGAATTATTGTAGTGGGGATGATGCCTTTCACACAGATTTTTAAAAATAATTCCAACCTATACATTTAATTAAAAAATATTTCCAGAAAAATTATTAAAATAAAGAATCAATCCTCTCAAATTTAGCATCATCTCATGGGTGTAAGACTATATATATATATAGGAAATAGAGATTGTCTCAAAATCTTCTAGAAAAATAGACAAACACTCCTCTATTATCTCATTCATACTCTATCTGCAATGGAAGATACCATCATCAATAGAAAATACCTCATTTTCTTCAAATTATATTTTAGCAGTTTGATCTCTAATTTGTGATGTAAATGGATCATCATTTCATTTTGATCGATTTCAGACCTTTAGGATAATGAATCAATGAAAACATTTTTTGAATTGGTCTTTTCTCGACATAAATTCGAGCTTTTCAGTGAAAAAATAATTATTGGTGATTTTATGGAGAAGACGAGCTCTAATGGGATACATTTCTACTGAGATGATCAAATAGTTTGTGAGATTTCAAAAACCATCGAATGACTAAGTGTTAAGATTGAGCGATCAGATGGTTAAAATAATCCGATGAGTATATCGATTTGTTGCGGTTCATTCTGGAGCTACATTAACTTCTCGTGCATTGAAATGGCCATAAATTATTGACTCCCTTATAATACATAGCCAGACATCAATTTTATTGAATTCTCCTCTCCCTCCTCTAGTACCACCTTATACCAATTCTGTAGGCAGTAATCTTCTCCCACCTCCAAGTGGAATATTGTCTCATACAATTCATAGTCTCAACCACAGTCCATAATTCCACCTACGGGGTGGCCTACCTTGCCTCTCTTGAGAAAGTTTGACCTAGTTTCTTAAATAATATATTAGTGGAGGCTAGTCGCTAGTAAGCTCAAGAGGTTGAAAATATTTTTAAAATAAACTCCTAAAAAATAAATACATAAAAAACTAAGTGTCACTGTTAGAAATTCAGTATTCAATTATTCAATCCCTTCACAACTTCTCATCAAATATAAATCCATATAACCATTTATTCATGTTTTCAACAATCAATCACATATGACACATTTATTTTGGACATATAACCTGTTCAACAATCATCTAATTTAAACTCATTGAATTCGCATCTTCTTAAGTAATTGACAACAATTTCAACTTCACCAAACCACATGGCCACTTTAAATCACAGAAAATTGTGAATGGATATTATAATTCTATTTAAACTCTATAATGAGAACAAGTGGTTATAAAGTGATATATTTGAGAGGTTAAAATCTTAAAAATATTTTAAATCAATTGATAGTGTTTTTATTTTGTTGTTGTTTAGATTTACAAGGCCTTCAAAGGACTCTATTTTTAATAATCAATTTCAATAGTTATTGTTTTGGAATATATCATGCATATTTTATCTAAAGACATACAATTTTTATGAATATTGGATTCTATTTAATTAATTGAAAAGCATAGAATTATTTGTGATGGAAGGGATAACTATATTATGGATGATAGATCTTTGGTGGATGGAAATACACTACAGTGTGGCAAAATGATAATAAATTTTCAAGGTCTTCCACAAATTAATTCAGTATAGTGTACAATATGGGATATAGTGTGGAATATAAAAATAAAATTTTATGTTTCTACCCATATCAATGTAGCTACAATATATCCTCTAGGATAGGACATGGATAACTATTGCGAGGAGAACATTGTGGAATAGATTGTACCTTTAGGTGTGGGGATGGATGTGTTTATAGGAAATAAATCATTGACTACATTGTGGAATCTATAAACATCAATATAATTTTTATAATAGGACATGACCAAGCTAGGTTGCACTGTGGTCCTGAGGGCTACACTGTAATACTAACATGTGTATAAAGTAAACCTTGGATTTCTAAAACTCACAATATGGTTACCACTAAAATCCTTATCGGTTTTTAAGGGTAGGTTAATGTGAGGGTACAATTTTATAAGGTTAAAAGTTGTGTAATGGTAGTGTTCCATAAGGGTTAGTGAATTTTTGATACCCTTATCTTCGGTAACATGGTGCCTAGGGTTTCACCATGGTCTGTGTTTTACAACATGGTTTTATGTACTATGATATAATATTTGTTCACGGAGTTGAATAATACATCAAGAAATACCCTTCAACACATTCTACCAAAAATACATCAATTTTGTTGTACACAACTTTTTAGAAAATATTAGACTCTTTTTTTCATATCATCCTTAAAATAAATTAATGGTGAGATTAAAAATAATCTTCACCGTTATGATGATTACAAACAATTGATCAATAATTAAATTAAATAAGTTAATAAAAATAAATAGTTTCCATTAAATTATCCTTTAATGATAATATTCAACCAACAATAAACTTCCCCCATTCAGAGAATGTCTAAAACTAATATTTTAATCATGAAACCAAATATTTCTCTCCCTTTAAGATGAGATAATATTTAAAAAACTCTCCAATTTTTTGGATTATCATAAATAATTAATTAGCATGGTTAAAAAATAATGATATAGAAACTAAATATTCAATTATCATAATTAATGATCACATTGAAAAAAATAATTTAATTTAAAATAAAATTATTTTTGTGAAAAATATTTTTAGAATTTTTTTTAAAATTTGGTTTTAGAGTAAAAGTAAATCATTAGAAAATATATTTTTTTTAAAAATGATGTATAAATTTTCTTGAAATACTAAAAAAATTACATTTTAAATTTATTTTGAGAATGAAAATTCATATTTTATTATTATATTATTATTAGAAATGTTTTCCACCTTAATTAATGTATCATGATAGTTTAAAGGGATTATAGCCATTAATATGCCTAAAAAAGGATTAGAAAAAATATTTTGAAAAATCATTTTCATTATTAAGGATAAGTAAATTTTTTAATAATATACCATAGAAAATTATCTATGATAGTCAAACTAGGCATGAGTTAAGGCCTATGCACCATTCACATGATTGATAGAGGGTAAACAAACCCAATAAACTCTTTTCAACACAAATCATCACCATTATCTTCCCAGAAGAAGTGCATGATGGTTCATGCCCAACTCATAATTTTTTTGTGAGTGATAATTTATAAGACATAAATTATGATATAAATTGTGATAAAAAATAAAATCAAATATTAATTAACGATTGGGAATTTCGATACCAAGTCCAGGATAATCGAACATTTTTATAAATAATTTAACTATTAAAGTATTACATTGTGAGTAATACAATATTCATTTATAGATCTGAAAAATTCCCTATGTCTTTACATTATTGTACTTTATTAATCAATAATAAATTCCCTCTAGTAGTGTTCCACACATGTTCCATAATCCTTGGAATGTCACTATAGGAATCTCTAGGTTCTAGTATATAAGATCGTAAAACGCGATTCATTCAACTTTGATCACCTAGAGAAGAACTTAAAGGATGGTTTCTCTTAGATCAATCTATGATTGAGTGTTGTGTTTGGGGATTATCACTCTTCATTATGTATAGATTTATTATAGAGTGATCTCTCAAGGGTATTGAGAGTATTCTCTCCAGATATCACTATAAAAAACAAAATGAATTTTCTATTGGAGATATAATAAAATTGGATTTATATACCTATAGGGTTAGAAATTAATAGTTTTACATTTTTTGTTATTATTTTTCTTAATTCCAATGAAACCCCATTTGTATAATTATAATAACATTATTATTATTATTTCTTAACATGTGTGTAGACACTGAAAAATTCTCAAGGGTAGAATAAGGTTTCAAAACAAAAAAAGAAGTAATATTCAGATCTGGGGACCTAGTTTGGGGGTCCCAGAGGTGTCGCACGAAAAAAATTCATAAGAGCATGAAAAAAAATTCCCTGTGCAGAAAGCTCTCAGATTCACGAGAGTTCTCCAGTAGATGTGTGGAATATTTCGTGCCCCCACCACGCGCGGTAGACATTTTTTGCTGATGACATCGGTACGCAATTATTTTCCATCAACCTATTTTCGCACCCCGGAACGCCTATAAATAGAAGTCGAACCCTTCGAATTCTAGGTAGTAGAATCTAAATCGGCTCTCTTGCTCAAAAATATGGCTTTCTGGTATGGTTCTTTTCACACCATGTCACCTTGGGTCCACCTTCGTGTGAGATCCCTTCAGTTTATACTGAATTCCAATACCTTCAGGGTCCTCCCCCTATACGCAATCCCTTCCACTTGTATGCTGGCCAGCCTATTACGCGGAATTCCATTTAATTTGACGCATCCCAGTCATTACGCGAATCCTCTCCCAATTACACGCAATTAGTACTCCTTACATGCAATCCTTTCTAGTTGCGTGAAAAGCGTCAACACCATTTATGCATGAATCATCAATGATTTCGCGCCAGTCTGGTGTTTTTCACGCAGGGCTACTTATTTCACGCGCAAGCCTCAATGGTTGTGCGCAACTCTATAGGACCCCATTTCCCATACTCCTTGGGCGTAACTCTATGCATGTGTCTGATTCTCTTCCTATGGATGCCATTCATGGGTGTCTCTCACCCCTAGGAATCCACATCATACACCATCTTCCCGTACAAACTTCTATGTTCATATGAAGTTACTTCAAATCCATTGGACGGTTCTTCCCGTTGTGTTGCTTCACCTCATGCTTCTTCTCATAAGAACACTAATGACTATTTATTCTTCACACAGCCACACTAACATGGACCCCCCCCCCCCCACCGATGGTTTGCTCCATGACGCCCCCTCCACATTGCATTGCATGTCCCCTCTTGGCACATAGGAGTATAGGGTACCTGTTATGTATGTCCTAGGTGTATGGAGTGAAACCACCTCATCTGAGATGAAGGATGCTAAACTGCTAAGCACCATCATCCTCAGCACATGACATTAAATTTTTACCTTTCCCCAAGCCTCACATGCAGGGTCCCCTACCTCAGACATTCTCCATGCCCACTTGCTCCATGAGGATGAGATCACCCCTCACAGGGGATGATATCCTCATTGTCGGAGTGACATTTTTCTATGGGGAAAGGGATGATACCATGGTGTAAGCCCCTGTCTTACCTTACAGGAGGCTACATCCCTGCTCCTCCTTTCATCTTCGGTCCCCAGGGCCACCAATGGGTGTATTTAGAAATAGTGATTCTCCTTTCTTCGGCACCAAATCCCTCTCCCACTTTGCTTTGTCACCTCAGGCCTCCATCCTAGAGTAAGCCCCGACTTCATGGGTAGATAATCATGCATAAGCCCCTATTTCCTCTCTAGGACACTCCATGCATAAGCACCACTCCATTTCCCATGGATTCACCTTTCACGATGAGATCGTTCGTTCTCTGCTATCTTTTGTTTCTCACACCGAGCATGACTCACGTGAGCTTAGAGCGAGCACTGACCATGACAAACACCTTGGGATGCCTCAAAGTGTAAGCCCCAAACACCATCTTGAACTACAGGGATCCATGTCAAGGCATGGTACATATAAAGCCTCCATAATGTTCAATCCCACCACTAAATCCTTCTAAATATCCTCACATAAGTTCACCAACACCTTGGGGTGCCTCAGAGTGTAAGCCCTAAACACCATCCCAAACTACGGGGACTTTGATCTATGTAAAGGAATGGTATGTAAGAAGTCTCGATGAGGTTCAAGCCCAACACCTTTGGCCACCTCAGAGTGTATGCCCCAAACACCATCCCAAACTATGAGGACTTTGATCCATGTCAAGGCATGGTACGTAAGAAGCCTCTATGAGGTTCAAGCCCACCACCCGGTTGTTCTGAACATCCTCATATTGGTTCACCAACACCTTGGGCTACCTCATAGTGTAATCCCCAAACACCATCATGAACTATTGGGACATTGATCCATGTCAAGGCATCATACGTAGGAAGCCTCCACAGGGTTCAAGCACAATACCTTGGGCCACCTCAGAGTGTAATCCCCAAACACCATCCTGAACTACATGGACTTTGATCCATGTCAAGGCATGGTACGTAGGAAGCCTCCATGAGGTTCAAGCCCACCACTTGGGTTTTCTGACCTCCTTCACATCCGGTTCGCCCCGTCCCACATGACGTTAACCTATATCCCCCATCCTGAACTATGAGGACTTTGATCTATTCCATGGTAATGTATGTAAGAATCCTCCCCAAGGTTCAAACCCAACAACCATTGGCCCCGACCATCTCCGTGTTGGTGTGCTAGGCCCCATCACGAACTATGAGGACTTTGATTCCCTGCCACAGGGATATGTAGGAAGCCACCTTGTGGTTTGAGCCCGCCACTCATGTCTCATCCTAATATCTCCCTCGAGCCTATGTGTCTTGGGAAGCTCATTCCCCAACCCAGAGTTTCCACTTCTTCTGGGTCCTATCCATGTGTCCATTCTCATGAGTTGCCTCCTTAGGTGTCCGATCATCTCACCAAACTATGCAGACATTGATTCCAAGCCATAGGGATTTGTAGGATGTCTTTGTGAGGCTCAAGCCCAAATTCACCAGCACCCATGCGATGGTCCCATTTCATTCCCCCTCCACATAATTCATCCATCCATCACCCCTCCTGATTCTTACCCGGGCTGCCACATTCCGGTGAGATCATGCCATTCATCCCATTGCCGCTCCTTACGGAACACGGGTAGCAAACCATGTGTAATCCCTAGCATGTCTCTGGGTCGATTTCCTTTGTGTACACCCCGAATCATCACCCCTTTGAACAGCATAGGTTTCGATCCCTGTCCTCTACACAACCTATGTTAGAAACATCAATGAGGTTCAATCCCATCAAATGGTAAACCTTGATGTCCCCCATTCTGGGGTGCACTCTCCCTGATCCACCCTCAGTGGTGTTTAGATCAGCCATTACGGTGTGACATCTCCCCTATATGGGGTGCAACACCTCAGATCTGTCCTCATTAGGCATTCAGATCCATTAATCTTCTAGGTGTTCCCTCCTTGGGATATACCGATCTGATCCGTCTCTATGGGATGTTCTGATCACTCTAATTATGTCTTCGAAAGATTGTAAACTCGCGACATTCCATGTATAAAACATGAGATGCCTGAGGAAAACATTAGAAGATACACTATTGGAGTAACCGTCTCTGTAGGACGTTAAACTTACATCATACCATGTGTTAAACAAGGGAATCTAAGGAAAACCTCAAATACATGCATATAGAATGTGATTCTCTGCATTCGATGTGGGCTGCCTTGGGTTAGGCACTATTTAGATGCCCTCTTATGAGGAAGAATATAGGTTCACCTATGTCCACGCACCCAGAAATGCCCCGACATGCCTGATGTTTTCATCTACTCCAATTGAAGGTTACTACCATGACATGACCCCATATAATGTCTTGATGATTGTAGTCTAATTAACCAGTGTCCATGAAGGTATGGCACTGGGAATTAGATTCATAAACCATGAATTTTTCTATAACGGAGACTTGCACTAGGTGAAGATTTACGTGGAGAAATACAAGGAAGTAATAACCAACATCCCATCATCCCGTTTTGATAATGGAGTAGACGTCCCTGAATAAGGAGAAGATGCCACTCACCTTTGGAAGGCAGAAATGCGGGGAAACAGCTATGCGTCCTCCCCGTGATGGAGGCGCGTGCCCCGGTGGAAGTGTTGAAAATATAAATTTTTTACCCAACGTGAATATCTTCTCCTCAATGTGGTGCCTAGTAGTGTTCGAAGCCTCAGTGGATTTGAAATTCACCGGACCCCGTCATCCGACACCAGGTCCCACTAAGGGAATAGTAGGCCTGACGTGAAACTTTCCAAAAGTAAGGGTAGTCAAGACGTTGAGCATTCCATTCTGTGACATTGTCAGCGGGGATCCCTCTTACCGGCCACAGAAGACAGAAGGGCGTTGGGGCACTGGTTGTCGATTTATTTTACTGACAGTATTAATGAGTTCATCTCCCTACTTTCAGGAACCAATTTGTTGCATCTGGAACTCGATCACCACCTGTCCAACAACGTAGGGGTAAGTAAAATATCATCGTGGCCACCCCACTCAGGTCCTCCTATTCCATGATGGCCTTGACCACCACGACTGCTGGGCACCCACGACCCCTCTCCCCATCATAAATTATCCAGCAAAGGGTAATTATTGACCTTGTAAGCAGGTATAAGGAGGAGGGGATCATCCACACATAGGATATGGCCTTCCTAGATCTCGCGGTGGTTGTGCCTCGCCATCAACGCTGCCCCCAAGGTCCGCACAGGGAGCCGCTACTCCCCAACCCCTCATTCAATCGTTTCTAGAGCTTGTACCCGGAACGCCATAACAACTCCCTACCCTACGCCGACAAGGTAGGGGATTTCCTTGTCGTCCGGATCGGAGTCCCACTCCAAAGGCTCCCAGCGAGGGCTCCCACTAGGCTGCGTTAGCACCACCGCCCGGTTCCCTGAGCCGAGACGCAGGTAAGCCACGCACCTACACCAACAGCTCTGGTTCAACTGACTCGGTGCAAGCATCAGGTGCAAATTGAAGAGGGTGCCCTCCATTGGGCGTCAACATCAGCGACTACGGTGGCTCGATCCACTGCTTAATCATAGCCCCAACTATCTGCATATGTTGAGTAGGGGCAGTTATACACCCAACTTGGATTGAGGCCCCAACCACCCCACGGGTTAGCTGGGTCGACTCTCTCGGTCGCCAGCATAGGCGATGGCCACTGTGGACCAATCTGCAACAATGCCACCCAATGTAGTGGCCCACTCCATACTACCACTACGGAAGGTGTGGGTCCTCCCTACATCCAACTTCTACATGAAGGTCTTCCCCATGCCACATTGAACCCAAGCGAGGGTCTTCCCTATGACAGAAACACTCTGTATGGGGGTCTATCCCACACCCACTACACTAGGTACAGGGTCACTCCCTCTACCACAGACCGCAGGTATAAAGATATATCACGTCTGGTCACTCACCAACATGAAGGCCATCCCCAAGTTCTGGTACAAGCCAGTGAATGTCCTCCTCGCCCCAACAATCAGCGGGGTGGATGCCAAATTCACTTCACTAACGCCCATCACGAAGGTCCTAACCGTGTTCGGATCTACCGGTATGAGGACCTTCCATGCACTGATGTAGTTAGGGGAAGTGAGAATGAAGGTCCTACACATGCTCCTACCACTCCTACCTATGCTTATGTCAGCTCCAACGGAGGTACTTCCCACTCCATCACTTCCCACAGAGGTCCTCCCCATGTCCCTTTCGACATTTTCCACAGTGCTCATCGCACCGTGGCCCACCCCTGGCGATAGCTCTCTCCACCCAAGCAATAGTATGGCCGATGGACCTCCTCGTGCCGAAAGTGGGCCTCCTCTCAAAAAGACACCAAGGGGCAGGAGAACAGGTTGTCACCGCCGCAAGATGAATTTTGTGGAGGGCCGGATGGGAATTAGACCTGTCTGCCTCTCAGACTCTGAGGCAGAGTATGACTCGGTGCTGGAGCCCTACCTCAGTCCTCCGAGTCATAGGATGGGGTAGGAACAAGGCGTATCAGCCTCATACTCCCAGAATACGAGGTCTATAGGAATCATGTCTCCCTCTAAAGGTATATACAAGAGGAAAAGAACCTGGCATGTCCCTAGGGGTCGACCACACAGTTGCCACCATCATCACTGGAAGCGCCCTCTGCCTTAGATATAGACTACGGAGAGCTATTTTGGGGGTCAATGGAGGAAGAGTTACGAAATAGCCCACCGTTGGTAGATGTCAATGTTGTGTCAGGAGCATTGGTCACCAGTCCATCCTATCATTATATTGCGGCAAGGTTGCTACAATCCTCAGAGGATAGCCCAAGATTCAGCGGCCAGTCAGCCTGCTTGCCATATTTTCCGCCGGCCAACCCGCCATCCCAGAGGTCTTCCTCATTGCCGCTGCCAGTTCCTCAGCCACCCTCAGTTGACTAGTGGGTCAATCAATGTTCATACCCTGAGTTTGTGCTGATGAGCTTCTAGACTATCCTTGCAGTGGGACAATTCCCTGAGAAGTATTGTCCGGTCGCATGACCAACTTTTTGTGCACCAGAATCTTTCACCCCAGAGGCAGTTGAATGTTTCTTCTAGACCCTATGAGAGACTCACTTAAGTCTTCAACACTAGTGAGTGTCTTATCACAGGAGCCAAGTGCATCTTGAAGACATTGGCGAAAAATGTCGTCTAGTTGATCTGGCTGCACTACCTGTGGTCGAGCACCCTGAGTCATCTAGTCACCACAGGGCCCTCCAATAGAAATGCGTTCAAGGATTAAAAGTACTCCACATGGTTATTAATGAGGATAACCCCATGTGGAAGTTCGTGGATGGGGGAAGTATGCTTCCCTCCACTTCAGTACTATTTGCTGGCAGCTCGACTCGCTAGGCGACATTGATGACATGCCCCTGAAAAGAGCTGTGGTCAATATGACAGATCTGTCAGGATGGGAAAATGAGCTGGAACTTCTTGATGAGAAATTCCACCTAGAGGACGTTCCACCACTACTGGTCTGAGGCTGTCCTACCCATTTAGATTTAGTTTCCCTCAATGCGCACATCAGTCTATGACCAGCAAGTACTAGATAGTGTGGATGAAATCTGTCTAGCTGAAATGTATGCACCAGATGCGAATAGGATTTGTGTCCTACCCAAACTAGAAAGGCATCAGAGTAGGATGGCTCAAGACTTCAACTAGAAGGATTGCCTCTGCTCTTTCCTACAAGGTGACTTGGTGTTGGCTTTGAGAACACCAATGATCCCTGGAAGAAAACCACCCAAGTTGGTGCCCAAATGGGAAGGACCGTTCATTATTCATAAGTATTAACACAATGGAGAATAATCCCTAGTGACCTGGGATGGTGAGCATATAACCCCTCCCACCAATGCCACGTTCCTCATGAAATACTTTAACAGAGCCATATGGTCCTCCACGACCTTAAACTACTGGTCCGGCATGACCTTAAACTATCAGTCCCGCATGACCCCAAACTGCATGGCGATCCTGCATGACCTTAAACTATCTAGTTCAATATGACATTAAACTATACCATCTCACATGACGTTAATTTCAACACATTCTAGCATGAAATTAAACTGCACCTTCAAGAATTATGTGTGGCTTGATTCCTATCCATATGGGATACATAGGACCTCACGAACATTTAGATTTCGGGTCCAGCCCCATCTCTTAAAGATCTCCCGGCCACCTAGGCCTCTTGGCCTGTTCCCTTCCATGATAGGGATATATATAAGAGTGGTACAAGGTTATTCCCTCCTTCACGTTGGGTTTTTGGAAACCATGTCATGCCCCCTTTCTCCTATGTGTTCTCCATCTCTTTGTTCTATACTCATCTGTGCGAATTGGCATCTCTCAAGTTGAGCCCCTAGACCATTTGTACTGGTTCACCAATGTGTCTAAGAGTACTTTAGTCTAGGTCTTGGAGTGTCAGATTCAACATGGGAAAGTTTCATTCACTTTTCAGGCTTCATATCCCCCTTCATTTGGGTCCCCATTATCTTTCACACCCGAAAGGACCCCCAAAACGGCATGGGTGCTAGGCCTAAGGGATCTCTTACCATTATGGGACAATGTCCCTGAGGGTTTTAGACAACAAATCGATACAAGTCCCATGTTGTGAATATAGTTAGCGGTCGATGATCATTTGTTTGTCCCCATTCCAGGCTAACGCGACATGGATGCTGTGTTGCGAACATGGTCAGTAGTAATCCTTTATCGCCACTCCACCCCCTTCAGGACTTGAATGTTGGTTACATGATTCAAATTTTATTCCACCCCATCATGTACAAGTATAATTTCGGCACTCTTGGCCCTATCCCTCAGTGCACCTCCGCACGTCAGGGGGAAAAGAAGCAGTACCGCGTTCTTTGGGGCTCCCACGTTCCGAGCTCTAAGACCATAATCTAAGATCATCTCTAATAACTATGTGGGGATCAATTCTCATACTCATGGGAAATTTAGGATCACCCAGACATCGCATTTTGTGGTCTAGCTCATGTGGGACCTAGCCTCTCCTTCCCCTTATACTCTGTCCCTTACTGGCTTATCAGATCAAGGCCCCTTTCCTGGAGTTGCGCACGGTGATGATGTGAACCTCATTCTCATATATGTCAGTTATGTTGTATTACATCATGCACATTCCTTCATGTCTAAGACATATGAATTTAAACTGTTCTATTTTGTCCTATCACATGACCCTAAACTGTGATGATATCATCCCGACCGCATGATGAAAAACAGAACTGTATTGTGATGACCTTATCATAGGGGACATCACATTGGGTATTGGTCATCCACCGTACCATTTTTTAATGCTAGAATATGGCTTGATTCCCTTGGTGATACCGAGATCCCAAGGTCCTTGGGTTGTTGCTTCAAAAAAAACAACAGCTACCCTAAAAGAATAACAATATCTAAAAAATTCTGATTCTTTTTAGTATAAGGGACAGAGCTGCAAGCCCCTTTCATCCTTTGCACTTGTACCTTACCGTGCCACCCCTTATAACTACGTATGGATTGATTTCCATCATTATGGGGTACTTAAGAATGCTCGTCCTTCATGCTCCCGGGCACAGCCTAACTTTTGTTTTCGGTCCCTTGACCTAAATCCTCCCTAGGGAACACATGATGATATGGACCTCATCCTCATTCACATCAGGTTGTATGAGTTACATCACTGTGTTTCTCCTAGATTGCGTACTATTCATGTTCCGACCTCTAATTCCTTAAACTAAGACCCATTCAAGAACTTTGTATTGCTTGATTCCCATCCTTATGGGAAACATAGGAATGCCTAAAAATTTTGTCTTAGGTCCAGCCCTGGGAATCACAAATCCCATCCTTTCTCACTATTGGCCCCTTGGCCTGACCACTTGGGGAGTTGTGTAACTACATGATTTGACCTAAACAAGTTCGGGATGCCCCATAATGACATTGGGAAACGATATATCTCACACCAGATAGGTCCCAACTAAATGTAGGAATGATCCCTGATCATATTAATGATCCCGCCTAATGTTCTTCCACCACAATGGCATAATTTCAAGCGTGTTGGATTCTATTCGAACAAACCACCACTTCACCTTCAATGCTTTGCGTGTCCTTTATTCAGACCCCCCATCTTCTTTCATGTTTGAAGGGACCCCCTAATAGTATGGTTGCTCGACTAGTGGTCTCCTTACTGTCATGGGCCAATGATCCGGAAGAATAATGGAAGATATTTTTAGTTAGGTCCCGTTTTTCAAACATGCTGAGCGGTCGACCCTCATTTGTTGTCCCAACATCAGGCTAACGCAATAGGGATGCTATGTTTCAAACACAGTCAATAGTTTTCCTTTATTTCCATGCTCCTCCCACATTGTTCCGAATTTGGGGTAACATGATTCACATTTTTTTCATTCCCTAATGTTCGGACTGATTCTAATGCCCCTGGAATTGCCCTTCTCCTGTGCTAGATCACGTTGAGAAAATGATATATTGACCAGTCTAAGGTCCTCTTCCTTTGATTGGGCCTCCCTCTTCTCCTTGGAAATCCGGATTCAAATCTCGAATGCCCGAGGCATGGTTGACACTCCCATGATCAAATTAATTGATAGTACGAGCATCCCTCTTTTCTCACATCGGGTACTGCCTACGTGATGGTAGGGATGAATCAGTATTTATTTTGGGATTATGGTTGAGCGTGTTAAACTAAGGAGACAAGTAAATAAATTTTTCCATACATACAATTAAAAATAATAAGCATTAAGGTGAAATAAGATTATAAGTTCAGCCAAAACAGGTCCATTAAGGGTATTCTTCCTGATGAGATCATTCCAACGCCACTACCTTTTGGCTGGTGGCCTCCAAGACTACTTCCCACCCCCTGAGGACCCTATCTTCATCAGTAGCCATAGAGCATAGTTTATCTGACCCTAGACCATGCCCGCGCCTATTCAATTTGAAGTTCAGTCATCTGGTGACACGCTTCCACTAGTTTCTCTTGGGCGTCTGCCAGTTGGGCCCTCAACTGATCCACGAGCTCAGAGCTGTTTGCAATGAATATCTCATTTTCTTTTTCTTGTTCTTCAAGGTGTCGGACCTCCTGCTCTACCTTCAAAAATGACCGGGTACTCCCCAACTCCTCCAAGCACTTGGTGATGTCAGAGCACTAGCTGCTCTTACGCATCTTCTCGGCCATGTAGTCACAAACTGTTGAGTGAAGGCAATGATAATCTGTCCCTCCAGCACACTAGAAATGTAGCTAGATGTGGATTGATTCCATCCGCTTCAGCCATTCCGTCTGAGGCTGACTGAGAAAATTCTTGATGCACTTCCACCCTTTGTGTCGCGTTATCCGGCCCTCCTTGGATGTTTCTAGGTCTGAATCATCAATTTCCTCGAGATCAGCAGGCCGATAGACATGAAAAACAGCCAACATGCTAGCATTATAGTCTTCCTTAGGTATTCCTCCAAGGTGGACGGGCTCCTTTGCATCTGAGCAACCTTTCTCTCTCGGCTCGACGCTGGTGGCACCTTTGTCAACCTCAAACCTGGCCCAGATAGCAGTGCCACTAATGTCCACCACTCTCTGTACACCATGTGTTGGGGCCAACTTGGTTTGGGGGGAATGTCCTGGATAGGGTAGTACGTTTTCCATTGACTCACACATAGATGGTCTGGGCTAAGCAGCCCCACGAGCCTCCAATTCTGTGATCACTGTACAGACAAGGAGCACGCAGATCAATTGAGTCCTCCGACAGTGAGTACTGGTATCAAATCATGGAAGATAAAATAACCAATGGCAATAGCATCTAGTGTTCTGTCCACTACAGGAGCTATCATAGGGGAGGATCCCTCAGCTCTCGTCAGTTCAATAATGGGTGTCGGTGCCCCACCATGTTCCATTGGCGCTTCCCCCCTCATTTGACTATAGACTATTAATCAGCACCAATATTTTATTGAGTATGATAATGAGGGTGGATTATGGATTTCAAAAGAGAGTAGATAAAAGGTGGATATATAAGGGTTGAAGCATTCCTCGAGTTGCTCAGTCACATCTATATCATATCCAACAATCTTGCCACTCTCCTAGAGACCCCCTTGGTGGGATGCCCCCTAAGACCCTTCACCTTCGGGCTCCTATTGTCCTTCACCTTCTCCTTCACCTTCTCCTTCTGCCTCTTGCTCTTCTATATCGCCGCTCTCTAACTCATCATTATTGTCATCATCCCCTGAAGACATATTTTTCGGATCAGGCTCCTGGCCGCGAATCACTTTCACCAAGAGAGATGCCTCCACACACCGACCCTGTTAGTGTGCATACATGTCCATGACCATCAGATATGCATGCCGGCAATGAAATTTCACTTAGTTGACAACCCGAACAAGCCCGACATCGGGTAGCTAGATCTCATCTCACACAATCTTCTGCTAGAGGGCATCAGAACTCACCGACTACAGTAGGGTTATCCAAGCCGACCATAGCACCTGGAAGATTGTTTCATGAGAAGGTTGAAGAAGATATCTTATTTTCTTCCCAGGAAGTTATGTGGCTACTCTATGGGACCCTCCTCCTATAGGAGATGAGGGTGTGGTCACTCCATGCGATGTCCCCACTACTGAGGTCCTAGTCTATGTGGGCCCCGTTGTCTGAATTGCCTCTGATCTTCCCCCTCTAACGGCACTCTGCATGCTCTCTCGCCACTCGGGTCCCACACCGGCAACCTTAAGATGCCGAACTCACATCCGCAAAAGCCCCTCAGGGTATTCTATGGTCCAGTGTTCATCATACTTGGTTTAGAGGCCAGCATCAACTCCGGTGGGAATAAAGGTGATGATGTCACCAGAGCTATAGGTCGTGAACATCAGCCAAAGTTGACGAAGAACACAAGGATGCCTTTCTACCCAGAAATCTATTTATAATTTTTTCAGCATCCATTTGAGGCACCCAAACATCCTGGAAAACCAAGATGGAACATAAGGCTCACAAGAAGATCTTTCCATCCATCCGGACTCAAGCACCCCAACTCTAAGGCTCTATAAGTACTCCCTCTGCTCTAGTGAGACTTTCCCATTGTCTATCATCTGGCCAGTTGGGGTGGGTAATGGGCTAACAACGATGTTGGAATGATTACCAATTCTGATTCTTACTCACTCCTCATTGAGCATCAGTGGCATGGCCTAGGAAATGTTCTTTAGGGAAGGTCGCAGGCCATTTCCTTGAGGACGGATAGCATTCAGGAAGGTATATCTGCCGTAATGAGCCATAACCCAGCCATAGAAGATCTTGAAGGGGGCGCAAATTCTTCTAGGTGACCCCCTTCTCAAAATGTATCCCAAAATGGTGTACATAAGAGCCAGCATGGGGACCCCTAGATTGAATCATTTGTTAGAAGCCATGATTCCAAGCATTACTAGGGTTGCTGGACGAACTCCCATCTTTGCATCCCTCACCAGTAAGAGCCACCCACTCAGGAATGTGGCAAGGAATCTCGCATGACGAACATTTGGGTCCCAAATCTCATTTATGTTTTAGACCCATGAAATATAGTTCCCCGCCTCTAGGATCCTCCAATACGATCTACTCCTGCACCTCTGTGCCATGTTTGGACACCGTCTCCCTCGCCCTAGCATCTTGACTGTCGGATCTCTTTCCAAGAATAGGCTAAGCCAGTCCTCGTAAGCGATGTCCTTCAAAAAGTCCTTGAACCCAGCCTCTCCATACCCAGCTACAATAAGTGCCATTTCTCTATGGGGTTTCTTGATCAGTCTCCCCACGTGCTCATTGGTAGAAGGAATTCATCTTATTGGTGGCATTCCAATGTGATACCCCCAATGCTGCGGATGTCCCAGAGACTGATACCAACTTCCCCATGATGAATATGGAAGGTATTGGTATTGGGGGACCACCGAGTGAACAGCTCTATCCCAAGCTCTGGCTGGTGGTAGAAGTGAAATTACAACATCCACACAGCCTCGAACAAGCCAATATCCTATAGATCTGCCCCAAATTAGTCACATGTATGGAGAACACAGTATTCCCAGGACCAGTCACTGGGGAAGTTGCCTCCGGACAGAAGGTCCTAGTCCTGCAGCTAGCCTTTAGCCTCGTCAGCAACACTCTGACGGAAGGTGCATGCTTAGAGGTCCGGTGAACTCTCCGCAGCAGGGTCACTCCCTGAAATGGTCCCAGTCCTAGGATTCAGGATGTAAAAATCCATATTTATGGTTTCCCTGGCTGGATGACCATTTTTGGTGATGTTGTATCGAGGGAGATCATCCCCACGGGTCACCCATGATGACGGTGTATCAACATCAAAACACAGCAAAGGGACCTCCTCCAAAATTCCAAATTCATATAATGGAAGATTGTTGAACATTGAATACTCCATTTGGGTGGGTGGGTTAGCATATTGAAAATAGTATGGTTATTGGAGACAATCCTTTTGGCACCATAAATCTCAGGGTTGGCGACCATTTCAACCCTCTAAGCCGCGACTTCTCTCTCATCATTCTAGTTTTCATCCATCTTCTTTCGACAAGTGTTTGAGTAGTTGGAATAGAATATCAGAGGATGGCGCAAAAAATCAGCGACCGTTGCGAAATAGAAGGATGTGGTGTGAAAAAACCCTTGGTTTTCAAGAAAAACGATGCCTGATCTCTATGGCATTGCACGCAACCAGAGTGGGTTTTCAAGCGGGACCGAAGAAATATTCGTGCACAAGAGCTTGGAGCTTGTTGTGTGAGGATATTTGTACTGATCATGGGATCCATGGTCTCTTTTTTATAAGTGAATCATGGATTACATGCATGCTTGAAAATAGATTCTGCTCCCCCTTGGGTTTTGGGCGTTGCTTCAGGTTTATGGTGAACAGGGACCCCCACAAAGTTCTTCTTTTGGGCGTTTGCCTTGTAATCCAACCATTAGAACCCCTCTGTGATACAATTATGTGGGGGGGGGATTTTTAGATGCCATAAAATTTTCAAGGACTGAATAAGGTTTAAAAATGTCAAAGAGAAGTTTTATTCGGATCTAGAGACCCAATCTAGGGGGCCTAGAGGAGTCGCATGAAAAAAATTCATAAGTGCGTGAAACAAAGATTCCCCACACGGAAAGCTCTGGGATTCTTGATAGTTATGATGCAGAGGCGTGAAATATTTCATGCCCCCACCCTAAACAGTTTACAATTCATGCCGATGACATCAGCACAAAATTATTTCACACTGACCTAATTTCCACACCCCCAAACGCCAATAAATAAAAGGTGACCCCTTTGACTTCTAGGAGGAAGAATCTAAACCGGATCTCATGGGTGAAATTCACCTTCCGTGCGCACAAAGATGGATTTCAGGTATGTTTATTTTCTCAAAATGTCACCCAGGGGTCTGCCTTTATGTGAGATCCCCTCGGTTTAGATTGAATTTTAATCCCTTTGGGGTCTGCCCCCTACGCGCAATCCCTTCCACTTGCGCGCGGGCCGGTTGATTGCACGCAATTCCCTTCAATTGTGTGCACCCTAGTCATTGCATGCATCCTCTCCCAATTGTGCACCATTAGTACTCCTTTCGTGAAATCCTTTCTAGTTTTTCACAAAGGCTCGACTCCATTTACGCGTGAATCCTCATGGATTTCATGCCAGCCCAGTGTTTTTCGCGCAGGGATGCTTATTTTGCAGACAAGCCTCAAAGGTTTTTTGCAACTCTATGGGACCCAATTTCACATATTCCATGGGAATAACTCTTCACGTGTATCCCATGCACTTATTATTGATGTCATTCGCGGGTGTCCCTTACCCCCCGGGCATCCAAATCATACACCGTTTTCCTGTATGATCTTCTAGGTTTATACAAAGTAACTTCAAAGTCCATTGGAAGTTTCTTCCCATCATGTTGCTTCGCCTCATGATTCTTCACATAGGAATGCTAATGGCTATTACTTATTCGCATAGCAACACTAATGTGGACCCCCTGCAGATTTTCTCCATGACTCCTCCTCCACATGACTCTCCTTGTCCCCTCTCCGCACCAAGGAGTAGAGGCTACCATTTATGTAAGTCCTATGGGTGAGGAGTGAACCCACCGCGTCTGAGCTGTAGGACGTTAAACATCCAAGCACCATCTTCATCAGCACATGACATTAAACTATGTCCTCTCCCCATGCCTTGCACGTAGGGTCCCCCACCTTAGACATTCTCCGTTCCCACTCATCTCCACGGGGATGCGATCAACCATCATAGGGGATGATATCCTCTTTATCAGAGTGGTGTTTTTTCATGGGGAAAAGGCATCCAACTTGGTGTAAGCCCCGGGATTTCCTTGTAGGAGGCAGCATCCATGCTCCTACTTTCATTTTCAGTCCCCAGTGCAAATGAAGGGCATGGTGTGAACCAGTTCTTCTCCTTTCATCGGCACCAAATCCCTCTCCCGCTGTGGTTTTTAGCCTCGGGCCTCCATCCTGGAGTAAGCCCTGAATTCTCGGGCTAATAATCATGCATAAGCCCCTATTTTTTCTTGGGCCACTCCATGTATAAGTCCCACTCCATTTCCCACTGATGCACCTTTCACGACGTGATCTTCAGGTCTCTTATATCTCTTGTTTCTCACACCGAGCATGACTCTCATAAGTTTAGCGTGAGCACCGACCATGAAAAACACCTTGAGCCACCTCAGAGTGTATGCCCCAAATACCATATTGAACTATGGGGACTATGATCCATGTCAATGCATGTTTTATAGGAAGCCTCCATGAGTTTCAATCCCAACACCATGGGCCACCTCAGAGTGTATGCCAAAACACCATCCCGAACTACGGGGACTTTGATCCATGTCAAGGAATTGTACGTAGGAGGCCTCCATGAGGTTCAAGCCCACCACCCAATTGTTTTGGCCAACTTCACGTCAGGTTCACCCCTGTCCCGCATGACATTAAACTGTATCCCCCATCCTGAACTATGAGAACTTTGATCCTATCCAAGGTTAGGTATTTAAGAATCCTCCTCAAGGTTCAAGACCAACAACCATTGACCGTGACCGTCTCCATGTCAGTGTGCCAAGCCCCATCCATAACTACGAGGAATTTGAATCCCTACCACGGGGATACGTTAGAATCCTCCCAGAGGTTTGAACCCATCACTCATGTCTCAACCTGATCTCTCCCTCGAGCCTATGTGTCTCGGGAATCTCATGCCCCAACCCCATGGTTAACCTTCTTCTGGGACCCATCCATGCATCCATTCTCATGGGTCTCCTTCTCAGGTGTCCCATCGTCTCACTGTACTATGAAAACTTTGATTCCCTACAACGGGGATATGTAGGTTGTCTCTTCGAGGAACAATATTAACTTCAAATTTTCCCTTACGATGGTCCCATTTCATTCCCCACCACTTCATTCATCCATCCATCACCCATCCAGATTCTTTCCTGGGCCACCATATTCTGGTGAGATCATGCCATTCATCCCATCATCGCTCATTACTGTACCCAGACAGCTGACCATGCATAAGCCCCAACATGTCTTCGGGTCATTGTCCTTTGTGTACTCCCCAAATCATCACACCTTCAAACTATGTAGGTTTTGATCCCAATCCTCTTCACAGGGTAAGTAGGAAACCTCCATGAGGTTCAATCACTACTAATGGTAAACACTGGTGTCCCCTATTCTAGGATGAACACACATTGATACACCCTCAGTGGTGTTCAGATCATCCATTACAGTGTGACATATCCCTTTCATGGGGTGCACCAACTCAAATCCGTCCTCATTGGGCATTTTGATCCATTCATGTTCTAGGTGTTCCATCCTTGGGATGTACCAATCTGATTTGTCTCTATGGTATGTTCTGATCACTGTCATTCTTTCTCCGCAAGATGGTAAACTCGCAGCCTACCTCGTGTTAAACATGAGATGCCTGAGGAAAACTTCAGAAGACATGCCCTTGGCGTAATCATCTCTGTTGGACAATAAACTTGCGTTATACCATGTGTTAAAAATGGGAAGCTGAGGAAAACCTCAGATACATATATATGGCATGTGATTCCCCATATTCGACACGGGATGCCTTAGGTTCTGCACTCTTGAGATTCCCTCTTATAAGGATGAATACAAGTTCTCCTATGTCCACGAACCCAGAGATTCTATGACATGTCCGATGTTGTCATCTACTCCGATCGAAGGTTGCTACCATGTCAAGACCCCATCGAATGTCCTGACAGAATTAGTGTAATTAATCAGTTTCCATGAAGATATGGCACTGAGAATGACATTCACGAACTATGAATTAATCTATAAGGGAGACCAGGACTATGTGATGAGTTTCGAGGAGGAATCCATAGAAGGAAGAAATGACATCCCATCATAGTATTTCGATCATAGAGCAGACATCCTTGAATAAGGAGCAGATTCTACCCACCTTTGGAAAGTAGGAATGTGGGGAAACAGCTGCGCGTCCTCACAGACAGTTACGCATGCCCTGGAAAAAGCGCCAGAAATAATGTGCTAAAATCGTTATTTAAAATTAAATATTATTAATTAAAATAACATTAAATATATATTATGTTTCACCGAACCCATAATATTAGTCATCAATTTCACTTTAATATTTATTAGAACTATAATATTGGAAATTTATTTAATAAAAAATGTCACTCTGCTTTTTTGGCAATAATTAAATAAACAATATATATTCATTAAATAGAAAATAATTATTTATTAAATATTCTTCTCAAAGAATGTTATCTTGAATAATTGGTGGCAGAATACATACGATGAAGAGTACATGAATAATTATTAAACCATAGCATTGAATAGTAATTATTCAAAATGTTAAATATTAAATAATATTATTTTTAACTCAGGTTGTGGATACACTTGGTATGTAACCCTCTTGGCCTCTTTCTCCTTGGATTTTGGAAAAGAAACCGAAGGTAAAAGAATATAATTTTACAAAAAACCAAGGCTATTATAAAGAAATAAGTAAATGTTGAAATGATATAAAACCACAGAATAACACTTATTATAAAATATAATCCATTTATAATCATATCTCTAATCAAAGAGGTTTCATACTGGTTCCATCAACCAATGTTCTTGGTCTCCCTTTATTTGACATTACATAAATAAAACATGCCTATAGAACACCATGAACATGGATATATTATTGATTTATCAATTATAATAATGGTCTGGAGATATTAACTTCTATTAAATAACATAAGTTTCAAATCATTTCTCTCATTATTCATTAATGAATTATTTCTTGTAAAACACCCAATTATCCTACATCACTACAAACTAATTCCATTAGGAATTTCAACAATACAAAAAATTATGTGACTTATTATATTCAATAATAATAACAATAATATTAATGTCCATAGATCAATATAAACATCAATATATAAGAACATTCAATGACACATAATATGTGGATTTTCTATAGGAGGGTCTCATTCTCATAATATCTTACACTGGATATTTCCAAGGACATACACCATGTGAAAGTTCCATAATTTCCTATGAGAATCCCCCTCTTATAGAATCTATAATTCTTGTCCATCGAATTTTTTCATCTGGGTATAGAATATATATTTAAGAATATCTCAATAGAACTTTTGGGTGCTCATCATAGCGGAGAACTTATATCACCTCTCATTATGATTGATAATCATTGGACATTATAACATTCTATGTTACACATAAGAATATTCATGATGTATTTATGTTTTTATAAATATTATGAATAATTAATTTAGGTTACCATAATGTACTTATAAGTTGGTTCTAAGTCACCATCACCAACAGACTCCATATTCCACCAGAGCCAACTTCTAAAAAAATCATTCTTGTATCTCCCACACGATACTCATTCTATAGATAAGATATGAATTTAGTTAAGGTTCCATTAATGTTTTCTTCTATGAAAAAACTACTAACTATTACAATACCTCTGTAAAAAATTCCCATATTATGTGAAACTTATGAAGTATATTATTTCTCTATTTTTAAGACCCTAGATATTTTTCAAGAGTCACTACTAAAACATTATCCCAATATATTGTGAATGGTTCATTATAACTAGGTACCACATAATGCTATTGAAAAATGTTTTGTATCCTAATATATTCCTTGACTACATAAAAAGCTGCTATATAGTCATAAATTGTAATATAATCATAGAAAAATGGATACATTTAACTTTTATAGCTCACATGTCCCCCCCATTGAGATAAAAAACATATCTTTACGTTGAATTCAAACAATATTGATATATCTGAAAACTAACATCTGTGTAACCCCTGATGGCCATCTTCTCATAACCTCCTTAAAATAAGAATATATCCTTAGTTCCTCTTAGATACTAGAGTATTAACTTAAAAACATACCAATTTTTTCTCTAGTATTAGTGTGATACCATCTTACTATGCTTAATTGGTATGATATATCACGTCTCATACATAACATGGCATTGATGATTGATCATATCACTGAAGCATATGATATCTTAATAATAATCTCCTTCTCCTATTATGTTTGTGGAAATATTTTCATAGAAAGATATATACCATGTGACACTATAACCAATACACTCTTGTATTGTTCAATACATAATATATTTAGTATTTGGTCAGTGTATGTACCTTGACATAGTTGACACAACCACTAAAATCTGTCACGAACGATCTTAATCCGTATAATTTAGGCATCTTCACCCAAGTACTTAATGGAGAAATATTATTTTAATGATTCTTTAATAGATTATAAGACTAGTATTAATTTTTCTATAAGTCACATTTCATCAATATATAATAGTATTATAATGACTACATTCTAAAAAATCCACATGTAAGAAGATGACTCAAATTCATTATAAATGTATCCAAACTCTTTTATAGATCAATAAAATTGAGTGTTCCTTATCATAAGTGATTTTATAATCTATAAATGGTTCTATGTAACTAGAATTTTTTTGGGTGCCACCTAGAGTCACAAAACCATCTTGTTGCATCATATAGGCATTTAATTAAAGGTTCCCATTAAGGAAAGTGTTTTGACATCTATATTCCAAATTTGATTTTCATGGTGAGATTATATTGCACGTATTCTTCTTATGGATTTACACATTGAAATTGGTGAAAAAGATTCATCTTAGTCAATTAATTGATGTTATTTAGACCCTTTATCCACTAGTCAAGCTTTATAGGTATTTATATTACCTTCAATGCCTAAATTTCTCTTGAATGACCATTTTTACCCAATGGGATTTATATCAACTAGAACATTGTTCGAGATCTAAACACAGTTATAATATAATAAATCTATTACATAACTCATGTATTCTTAACCTAATATAGATTATGATCACTCTATATCCACTTATTTGGAATGAGGTTCAACATTGTAATCCAATAATGAGTAAACATATTGGGATACTATAAAACCATATCTCACTATTTTAAATACCTCTATAGTCCTCCTACAGATTACTTGTTGTTTCATGAACTTCTTACACTATGATGACTTGTGGAATATATTCTTAAACCAACTCATGTGTATCTTGATAATCAACATTATCAATGGTAATATTGCCCCACCATCCATTTTGAGGATGTTCCCCTCTCAAGAAAGATGTTTTTTGGGGATGATAACATTTTTATCTAAGTACTAGTATAGGTAGTATCCCATTTTTCATGAGAATACCATATAAAGATACACATTATTTCCCATAGTTCTAGTTGTTTTCCTGATAAGGCCTTAACAAATTCCTTGGAACCCCATACATGTGTGTTAACTGAATATATTCTTTCCACTCCAAATCTCAAAGGGAATTCTAATTTACTCTTTAGTTGGTACTCAATACAACTTTTATTCATCAGTTTTCAATTCATATACCTAAAAGGATAATTTATGATCTTCATGACTCATCATTGACCTTAACAAGTCTAGAAATGTATAATTCCTCCTTTCTCTAAATCCTTTCTACTATAGTGTATATGGTGGGATGAGTTGAGAAAGAATCCCAAAAACCATTAAATGTTAATAAACTATTAGTTAAAATATTCACCACCCCTATCTCATAAAATATTATTTATCATCTCTCTATGTCAATTCACTAATTCATTCTCGAATTCTTTGAATTTCATAATGTACCCATACTTATACCTCCTCAAGATAACATAACCATATCTACTCAAGTCATTAGTAAATGTTATGAAGTAAGACTACCAACCTCTAGATTCTACATGGAAATGGTGTACAGAAATTTGTATGTACCAATCTGATAATCTCTATGTATGTTTCACCATGCACACAAAATAATGGATTTGTTATTTATAATTATAAACAATAATGACACCTTTCAAGTGGATTCAACTCAAAAGGGAATAAATATCCCTCTTGATTGAGCTATTTCAAATGATTCTCATTTACATAACCCTGATGGTGATACCATGGCTAGTTTTTATATGATTTATGTGTAATTGATTCATTAAAACTTTCCAATTTAAGGTTTTCCAAATTTAATATATAAATATTTTTATTTAAATGTTTCGTACCATAACATAACTTTTTGTTTTAAAAAAATTATTTCCAAATTTTAAAATAAAACCATCAGTATCGTGGAATTACATTGAAATTATAGTCACGGTAATAGTAGGAAGATAATAAAAATCCAATAAAAAATATCACTCATGTTTCCATGGAAAGGTTGTAGTCTCAAATGGTTAGATCAAACAACCTCACACCATTGGCAGCACACAAATCCACCTCTCTTCTAGATATATTCCTAAATCTACTTGTTTTTTATATGTGGATACATATTTGAAAACCACAATCTATATCTAATACAATATTTGAAGATAATAAAAAATTACACATGATAATGAACACACCTTAAACATAACCTTGATTTCAGATGTGATTCCACTTTCAATATACTTTCATGAAAAATGAAAAACATACTACATCCTTTTAATTACCATACTTATGGGACTTTTTCTTCTTGGAAGGATGGTGGTTTGGATATTAGTACTTGTTATGGGATTTTGGATAATTTTCAATGTTCTTTATTTTATTATTCTCCATAGGGAATGCAGTTTTTTCATGCCACAAGTCATTTTCCACTTGGTGAATCAAAGTATGAATTTCCAAATTACTCTTATACTTATATCGCAGATTATAATTAATAATAAATATTGAGATGTAATTTGATAGTGAGTAAAGTATTCTATCCATGCACAAATCATCTAGGAATATGATCCAAATATTATCTTACCATTTAACATTTCTAATAATCTTGGCTATATAAGTCCCAACTTGCACTGACCTTCCATCCATAGTTGCAAACATAACATTGGAGGTTTTGTAACTCTCTTTTATTTCCTTCTCATCATAAATATCATGATGGTGAGATGTCACACAATACACATCCATGTGTTCATATTTCAATAGAATATCACTGGTTATGGATGATTGTAGGAACCATTTAACATCTTTAGCATCATTCCAATGTTTCTAATAGATTTACAACAATTCCTCACTACCCACTTTACCATTAGAATCAGGAATATATTATTTCATCCCACACAATTTCCTTTAATGGTATAGGATAAAGTTTAAGAACCTTTATTAATTTTTGAAATTTTTCTAGGTGAGAAGGTTACTCTTATAATGTATGGATCATAGAAATATATTTGAAGTCATTAATATGTATATATCTAAAATAAGATGAGAAGTGTTTTAGTACTTTAACTCGTAAAAGGTATATAAATAAATATTTATTTATTTATTAATCCCTACTATTTTATTAAAACTCAATATATCTCACTATTGGCATCAAAATATCTTGTTTAATAGAAATTGTATTATAAAAGTACCATATTAACCTTATTATCATCACAACATTGTCCGATCAATAAATTTAAAAGGTTTTGGTAGTCATTCCAAATAATAAACACACTAATTCAAAGTTACTCAAAATGTTGAGTTGACTCCCCAATATTAAAATCTGTAAAATGGATTTCCTTAACACTTTACTCTTAGTTAAACCATTTCATTCTTTCGTAGTTAACCCATGTTGTGAACCATGTTTAGAATACCCAAAATCAATTTAGAATTCCCTAATGATTAAAATCACCCAAAATTTGGTTGTTTAAGAACATTGAAATATGGATCAATTTTAATATACTTAGCAAAAGGCTATACCGACTTAATATAAATATAATCTAGGGGATTTAACTTTTTTCATAAATATTAAATTATTATATTTATTTCAGTCTTTTTAATATTAAGTGGATTTATATAAGTTAATAACTACATCTTAGATTATTTCTATGCATAATCTAACTTATTTTCATTATATCTTACATGCTTGTTAATTCATTAATTAATGTGATCATGATAAAAAAATCCATAATTAAATAAACATGAAACATGAGAAAAAAAAATAACATAGTATTCTGATTATGATATTTTACTAATGGGTATTTTATCTAGAAGGTGATAAAGTAAATATTGGCCTAGTTGGAAAACAACATGAATCATTTTGGGGTTATCTTTAAGTATTCCACCAATCCACCATCATATGTCTTGTGTATTGCTTTCACCTCATTTCCAAACTCAAGCCACCACCACTATATTGGGAGACCCATCCATTACTTATTAGTTTACTCACTCATATGTGAGAGGATACAATGGATTGGTTAAGGGGTTTATATAATAGAATCCATGGCCATGTAGGCCCTTACCTAATGGGAGAAGGGATTGAGTGATTACCAAAAATTTAACATAATTATTAATTATATAAAACCAATGACATACAATTTTATGGTCTATTATTACGATAATTCATATACATGAAACTAATTACGCATTTAATAAAAATTAAATTCAATTATAATCATTCATTATTTATGATATCATATCCCTAAATCAATTAATTATCTTATTTAATCAACATATTATTTTTTCTTAATTTTCATCCAAATATTCTTGATATTTTCATCCATAATTATTTTAAAATTATTTAATTAATTTAAATTTTACTATATACATTAAATGTACCTTTAATGAAAGATGGTTAGTACCAGTACAAACTAACCAATGCACATTATAGTCATATACTATTTATTTTTATGGAATATAATATAAATGTATTATCACGTAATGTCATAGTGTGTAATAAAGACTTAATTAAAAAATTTCATACATGTTATTTAAATTTAATTTTTATTCATGTAGATTAATAATTGTGTTTATAATTAGACATGATATAAATTTCAGATCATCACATTGAAAATTGATTTCACTTTTAATAAATAAATATATCTTATCACATGGTATGTACTATCAACATAATGACGACATGTCACACATGTTGAAAGGTTCTTAATAATATTATAAAGTAATTTTTAAATCTATATAATTTGGTAAAATTACATGGCCTGTATATTCTTGCAAAACAAAATGTATTATTCTCACTATCTATCCAGAATATACACCTTGGAACTTATTGTTCAATTATTCCATGCAAAAAATTAGATTACATTATGTGTACATGGGATACATATTGTGTGGTCTCCAATTTACATGGTCTACAGTAATGAGGGTCCTTTATGAATATAAAATGAACATCTATAACTAAAGGACTAAGCATTTTGTGTGGAGTTTCATGAAATTTTATTTGAATGAATGTGTTCTAGGATGACCCTGTTAACACCTGAAGTTTAATTAAATAAAATATATTTCATAATTGAATACATCTATTATTAAATAAAAATTAATTTATGTTGCATTAGTCATGGGTACATGAAATGTACCTCCGAGTTACATAGTGTGTACTCTTTTTTTATCTGACAAGACTCCATGGCACCTCTGGATGATTTCTTAGAATTTATTTAATTCATGAAATTAATTAATTTGATTAAATTTCTCGAAAAAAAAGTGGAAGAAAATAGATCTCAAAATTTATATCAATGAAATTTTAAAATATAATTGAAAAATAAATAAAAATAAATAAATCATTCAATCATCTCAAAATATTTATTAATATTTATGTTACCCATATGATACCCTATGAAGTTTCCAGACATATAAGAAGTCGTAGATGGGGAATTCCTAACATGAATTTTTATAATAATCTATTTTGGATCCACGATTTACAAGAATATAAAATCCATGATCAATAAAATATAAGAAAAATGTTAGTTGATGATTTAGAACATAGAAACAAAGAGCGTAGTCCTCACAAATTATTTATAATTAATTTAAATATTTAAAAAATTAACATTTGAGGAATTATTTTTTTATTAATAAATCTGATATCATCTTTATGGAATACCAGTGTTCTATTTAATGAATCATGAATGGATTACCTCCATTGGTGATCCAATAATATTCCACGAACCTCTAAACATCACCATAATAATCTCTGAGTGCTAGCATGATAGATCCAAATGCTTGTGTCATTTTCCTTAGATCAATGTAATAATTTCTTCATGGAAGGATTCTCTTAGGAATCATTAGACATGAGAGTGTGGGTAGAGGATGATCTCTCTCTATTATTGATGGAGTTCTTGGAGAGCGGACTCCCCATTTCTTTGAGAGGATTCTCTTTGGATCTAATTATACACAACCAAATGAAATGGTTCTTGTAGAGAAAAAATAAAATAGGAGTTATATATCGATAGGGTTGGAATATAAAACCTACATTGGTGCCCTTATTTTTTTTCTTAATACCTACAAAACCCTATGTCTCTAATAAAAATAATATTCTTATTATTTTTTTGACATTCATTAATCATGAGAATTTAATTAAATTTTAATTATTCAAATAATATTCAAAATATAATATTTATCATAATAACTATAATATCATACCATAATTCATCTAAAATACTTATCGAACCCTGAATACTGAATAGTTTTTTATATATAAACACCCTTGTATTATATTTCAATAAATATATAAATACTATATATTCAATAAATATAACATAAATATTTATGAAATATTCTCCTAAACAAATATATTCTTTACAAACCTGTGAAAAATATATGTGATCAATGATAAATGAATAATTCTTAAAACAATTGTGAGAATAATATTTTTTTACTTTTTAAATAGATAAATAATATTATTATTTAACTGATGTTTTGGTTACACGTATAATAAGACCCATTATGCCTTTTTCTCAGTAGAATTAGGTGAAGTAGCCCAATGTCCAAAGTTATACTCTATCAACATTCCAAGACAACCAAATAGAAATATTTCAATGTAATAGTGAAATAAAATCACAAAATAATGAATATTCTGTAATATAATTCATTAACTGTAATATTTATAATCAATAAGGTTGCATGTTCATTCAAACAACCTATGCATTTTATGAATCATTATTTTCTTTCTAGAAATTGAACATTCCAATAGATCACAATAGACATGGATTTTTTAAGGAAATAGTTTTATCATTAAAGTGAATGAGAAATAAAATTTCATTAAAACAAATAATGGAAAAATTCTTTCCCACATTATTTGTTAATGAAATATCACTCGTGATGCACCCAACATATCCTATATCACCATGAACATATGTCATCACTCTTATCCTAAATACATAAATGTTTGTTAACTAAATTACTCATTAATAATAATCATAGTGGCTAATGATCAATACATACATCCACATATAGGGAGATCCAATTTGACATATATATATGTGGATTTCCTACAGACCGGTCTCATTATAATAATGCCCTACACTGGATATTACCTAGGGAGTGCACCATGATAAGATGTGTAATTGTCGTATGTGTCTCCACCAAAAATGACCTATATCATTTTTGACCCTCAAAATATTTCATTCGGCTATAGAATATTTGTGATGTTCTCATGGTATGATTAATTTGACCAATATGATGACTCTTGTAAATTTGGGATAGATTATATAACTTGATCATCATTGTTTGGACCTTCATTCTTATCTTTGTATTCCTTCTGGTATTGATGGATTATGTTGTGAGTGGTTCATGGGAAATTTTTGAGGTAGATGGTGTCTTCTCTCGACTATGTTAGGAAAATATTGATTAATCTTGTTTTTTAAATGGTTTTAGTAAACTTAATTTCATGATTGATTAATATTGTTTTATACAAATTAATATGGTATTTTAATGAGAATATGGGCCATCATTATTTTGGTGAATGAAAAGGGTATTTTTCAATGTATTATGAGACAAATTTTTGAACTAGTTTTCAAACGTTTTTATAAAAGGTATTAAGGGTTTCTTGGAAATTGATTCTAAAATGAGATTGAAATTAAAATTGATTTGCTAAACTCAGCTCATGGGATGCATTGGGTACTTAGGTCGAAGGTGTGAAAAAGTATAATCATTCATTTAATTCCAGGGTCCACTTTATTGTGGTGCTCCTATATTTCGAGAGTTTAGATTTATGGACTATAGGAACATGTATGGTTGTCTTGTGTTTCAATTTCTAGTGTGTCCATATATTCCTAGAGATTAGATCCATGGATTCTAGAAAACTGTACTATGCACTAGTCATTGATTGTGGTATGAGTAGTCTATTAGCCAAAACAATTGTTAGACTTTTTATATTTACTTTTTCTCTTGTATGGTAAAAATTTGATGATATGAAATGTGATACATCATTTTACTTTGATAAAATGAAACTACTTGGATAAAAGTATGCTTTAAAAGTATCTTACATTTATTTTTATTAAACAATGGAAAAAGATAAATATTTACCCTGATTTTGATATAAAAATATTTATTATTTAAAATGAAATATTTTATTTAATATGAGAAAATGTGATTATTCATATAGGTACATGATATATAACACCTATGTGGGATCCTACTGAGTTCTTTTTCACAACCTGCACACCTCGTTGCCAGTGTGTAGACATGGTATTGACTTTTGATGATGAAAAAGAAAAGGTGTCACAGTGAGACAATGTGGATCATATAAAATGTATATGGGAAGCTACTCGTGAGATAGTGGGATATTTCCCACATATCACATGAAGTTATGGTTTTTAGTTTCATTTTCCTTTTCTAGTTTTTTTGGATGTGTTCCATTTGATTTATCTAGTTTTATTTGGATCACTAATATTTTTTCATTATTATAGATTATATCATTATAGATTTTTAATGACATGTATATGTATTCCATGTATATTTTTTTACATTATGATGAATCATTCCCTCTTGGTTGTTTTTGATGAAAGAGTGCTAGTTGTAAGCACACGAGGATTAGAAATACCCTTCAAGTATGTGAAAAATTGGTTCATGTGCTAGTTTATAGGGTAATCTATGTTATTTTATAAACAATTGGTAATAAATTTGGTTTTTCCTCAAGATTCCATTTCTTTGTATGTTTAGTTGTTTGGAGATTCGACTATCATGACATGTGCGGTAGATTGCAGTGAGTTATCAGCTAGCTCTTTCCTTGATGTGGCTCAAGTTACCATGGGATGTTGGTATATGTCTGTCTGTTTCATTACATTTTCTAATTTATCTATATTTTTTATTATAGTTCATTTGTTTATAATGATAATATCATATTATATAAACATTTCATATATATTTTCTATATGAAATAATATCCTTGTATTACATCTTCCACGAGTTATATAGGATGGTGAAACAGATTCTACTCAAGGAAACCCACCATTGGATCAAAATCATATAGAACCTATCTTTTTGTGCAATTCACAACATGCATAAAAATGTAATGAAATGTAAAACCCCAACTATTAAGGCACAAACAAGATCTGGTGGGGATATGTATATATCCCAACATTTATTATACAATAATACACCATCCATTAAATGTATGAATTTGAATTAGAGGTGGAGGATTGTATGAACAAGATTGACCAGATAATTACATTTTTTTAAATACCTTTTTCTATCATGGTGAAGTGTTCAATGATAAAACATGAGGTCCCCATCACTGATGGTGGGATTTTATGGTATAGGAAAATAAACATGAAATATTAGATTCAAGGGTGTCAATATCCTCTTATTTTAAATTTTTCCCAGATTATTTGATTATGTTAAATTCCTTATATTTCCTTTATTTTTAGTAGGGATAACATTTAGTCTTGGAATACACCAATCAGTTTTTATAACAAGTTCGTTTTTCAATGGAGGTGGTAATGAATTATAAGTTTATTTCTTAGAAGTTCCTATATTGTCTATTATTAGATATCTTACCATAAGTATTTATGCTAAAGTATCCCACCTATGAAGAGACAGTAGATTTGGAAATTATGTAAGAGATGAACATAAAATGAAAAAATGTCCATTCTTCTAATTTCCTTCCTTCAATTGGTAGATCTATCCGAATTAATTGTAGGAAGATTTAGTGTAATGATCATTGTAGGAGTCTTTGAGGTGTTTCCAAACAGTGGCCGTCCTCTTAACCAATATTATATTCCAGTATCATAACCCTAAATTTCTACTAGTGTAGCAATCTGCATCTCACCTAACATTTCATAATTTCCCATACAGAGATTTACAGTGATTGTGGTCACTACGACCATCTATAGAGGTTATACAAGGCAATGTCAATGCCCTATTATGGTCTTATCTGTTCAACTCCAAATGCCACTACATCATATTATAATTCCAAAAAGTCTACAGGGATCCATCCACATGCCATAGGGGTGAAGCCCCTTTACACTGTGGATGAATTTTTGGAAGTGGTTGATACTGGATTAACTATAGTGGTTTGTTCCATTTTTGTTGTATCTTCAATAAAGAATAATATATTTTATATAGGTTCCTCATAATAATTTATATCTACTATTTTTATTATTAATATAAAAGTTCCAGTATATCTCATGCCCTTTTTATGAAATTGGCATCGCCTCTTGGGAAGTGAAAAGTGTAGAGGTTTTGATGTCCATCTTATTCTTTTTTGACAACAGACACAGAATTAGTATGGGACATTCTCATTCTTAATATGAAACTATTTAATACCATAATTAGGATTTATTTTCATGTCATACATCATGCTGAGTTTGATTTCTATCTTCAATGTGACTTTTTATTTCTATAGATGGGAGCTCCATGGTGTTTCTAGAATAGTGGGATTCTAGGTATGGTTATACCAGACCTTACCACCAATGGATCAAGAGTTTATTTTATACTTTTTTCAATTTAACATAAGGTTGTTTCTTTGGTTTTTGATATTCCCTTGGTTATTGGGAGTTCCCTAACTTCATTCAAGAATACTTCTCTAGTATTCATCTAGTGATACATGTTGTGTTTGTGATCAATTTGGTATTGGATACACAATTGATCTCGAAACAATCTTATCTTATGGCGCCAACATAGTTTATAGTACTCATAGTTTAGTTGGATGATTTGATCGGGAATGGTTTTTTCACCCCTGTGATTCATTATGGGAAGCCCCTATGCTCTTTTCGTAGAAGTAATAATGTAGAATTCATTTCAATGTGTTATATGGGAAACTTTAATATTGAGATTTTTAATTATAATTATTCATTTGCAAATTTTTATGAACTATACAATTAGTTAATAGGGGTGAAGTGGTTTTCAAAAATTGATCATTAGTTGGGTTATAATCAACATTGGGTACGGGAGTTTGATATTTCAATGAACTTTTTCAGGAGTAGGTGCAGCCATTAAGAGTATCTCATGATACATTTTAGTCAGAATAATACTCCTATTGTTTTTATAGATTTGATGAATTTGATATTCAATTAGTGTCTCAGTTCATTTTTTGATGTGTTTATGGATAATATTCTAGTTTATTCAATAAACGAGAATAATGTTGAGCACCTTCTAAATTTAGTTTTGGAAATTATGATTAACCACTAATTGTGTGGAATGATTTTGATATATAGTTTCTTAATCCAATTATTGATGTTCTTGGGGAATGTGTTTTCTGAGTATATCGTATCATTCAATCTTTAGAAGGTAAATGATATCTTTTCATGGGAGGATTCATAGTGTCTCTTTAGGATTCATTTATTTCTAGGTCATGTCAGATGATATCAATATTTAATCCAGTATTTATTAATGTGGGCGTCACAATTGACTAATATTACCATGAAGGGTGTGATGTTAACAGAGGATGAAATGTTTCAATCATCATTCGATGAGATAAAATTAATTATCATCTTTGATCCATATTTTGATCTTTAATGTTCCCAATAGTGGATATGTTGTGAATTGTGAATATTTTGGTGTTATAATAGGTTATGTGCTGATGCAAAATGATTAGGTTGTGGCCTATAAATCTAAATAGCGTTGTCTTCATATGAAAAATTAGTGTATCCATCATTTGGAGGTTACAACAATTAATTATGTGATTCTATGTTGGTAGAACTATATTTTTTATGTATTGGTTCAAATTATTTCTGAATCATTAAAGTATGATCTATAACTTCTCATTAGAATTACCAAATCATAGGTCTATACAATGGGTGGAACAACTTTAGACATTTTACATCAATATCACCTATAACACAGGGAAGGGGAATGTCCTTTCATACACTCTAAGTAGGAATGTTCAACCTCAGGGTGTTTTGGAATCAAAGGAAGTGTGGAACATGATAGTAATATTCAATTTGATGCATCTATATTATAAGACGGATGGTTTATGTATGATTTATACCATTTTTTAGTTATAATAATCTCTTATTTAGTCCATTCAATAGTATATGAATAAGGATGAAAATTTAATAGAAATTTGAGAAACACCTTATAGTTGGGAGAATATTTTTGGTTGGTCTCTCATTTCAGATAGTATTATACTATTTGGGGATTTGTGGGCCATCAAAAAATCCATGAAAATTTTATGGATATACCAATTACATATTTATTTACCAATGATACATATATTAAATATAAATATGTATTATAGCATAACATGGTGATTCTAGTGGTTGGGCATGAAGAATTAAATTTCTCATTTTGTGTCTTGTTGTTATGAATTCCATTAGATAATGTTATAGAATATAAAACCATCATGTTTTATTTGTCTTCTTTTAGTGATAGTTTGATAATTGAATGGGTGTCTATGGAATTATTTGTTGGATTACGATGAAATTTTTAATGAAAAAAAATTTATATAAATTGTGGTTGATTGGTTGATGAAATTGACCCATTTCATTCCAATCATGAACAATAATAAAGGTGAAGATCCATGTAATCATTATATAAAATAATTTTTAATTTTCATGGGGTTCTCTTAACTATTGTTTTAGACAGTGATCCCAAGTTCACTTACAAGTTTTGGAAGAGTATCAAAGAATATTTGGGGATTCAAGTCAAGATGAGTAGAGCTTTCCAAAAACAGATAACTGGTCAGATGGATCATTCTATTTCGATCCTAGATGGCATTCTTCATGCCACAATCATAGATTTTTGTGGATAATGGGATAACCATCTAGGATAAGTTGAACTTTCTTATAAAAAATAGTTACTAACCATTGATCAAAATGGAACCCTTTCATGGATTTTTATGGTCACCCTTGTTGGTCAACTATTCCATAGATAGAGTGGGGAGAGCCATCACTTATGGGACTGATTCTCATGTTGGAGACATTGATGAGGATTAAAGATATACATCAGTGTCTATTTATAGACTTTTGTTAGAAAAAAATTATGCGGGGATCGTCAAAAATATCCTTTAGAGATTTGTATTGGCGGCTATGTTTTATAGAATGTTTCTTTTTTATTGGTTCATCATCATCTTGGAAAATAATGAAAGCTGGATCCAAGATATCTTAGACCATTTTAGGTCACTCATAAGATTGGGAAAGTTACATATCGATTGGAATATCTATCTTACTTGATAGATATTGGCGATGTTTTCTAGATATCTATATTCAATCAATATAATATCGGTACATCTCATGTTTTGAGTTGGGAATAAATCATGTAGGATGATGATGTTTCGGTTATAGATAAACCAAAGGAGATCATTGATTCTCAAGTGAAGGCCTTGTGTGGGATGTCATTTCCATTCAACAGAGTGTTGTGGTGACACAAATAAGTTTCTCATGAGACATGGGAGCATGAATCATCAATAAAAGAGCTATGGACTCACCTTTTTCATAAGCACACATCTTCCGCTCAAATTCATTGTATGATCCCGAGTTTTTAGAACGGGTAAAAATCCTAACCCTATTTTAATTTTTGACTTGTTCCAGAGAAAACTGGAGAAATTGGGTAGTTTTTGGAAATTTCCAGACTACACATCGTGTACCATATAGTACACACTGTATATGGGTTGGCCGATCAGTGATTTTTTTCTGTCGAGTACATGCCATGTGATGACTGTGTAAGAATTTATTACTACATGGCATGTAATTTTCGACACGCCATGTACCTATTACTGTTTGGAGGCCATACATGGCGTATAGGCATGTTGACTGGGTAGATTTTTTTAAACCAAGTACAGGTCGTGTCCCCCTTGGACATGCCATATAGTCTCGCCGTGTATGAGGGATGTACATGGAATGTGGGTAAATCTGCAAGGAAGAGAAGAAAAACTAATTAAACATCATGTACCCCTAGGTACATGCTGTGTACGCATGTCGACAGGTCCTAGAAAGTAATTTTGTGTAATTACAGCCGTCTTATTAATAATAAAATGATAGACAGAATATAGTCCTAATATACACGCTGTGTAGTTTTGTTTTTTCACAAAAACCGGAAGTAGCGTTGTATTGAGGTAGAACCTCAATTTTTTTGTCGGGTAGAGGGGGGAGACACGGCCGAGATTTCAATACCCTTTCGTTCCTTTGTCTGAGACACGATTCGAACTCCGATCGATTTATTGGAACCCCCTCGGGAATGCCTTGATTCCTCATGAGATGTTTTGTTTTATTTCTAATCTAGAAGTGTTATTGGGATTTGATCAATTTTGGTTATTTGTAGATCTACCATTTTTTAGACCTAATTGGAGGCTATCATCGGAGGAGTAACATCGTACGAGTCTCAGGTAGGTGTTTCATACCTCTTTTTCTATTTTCGTGGTCATTTTGGTGATGCGGCCTTTGACGCATTTTCAGGTATTTTGAGAGGGACCCATTTTTATCTGATATTTCATATTATAGTGTTTATTAAACTATAGGATACCTTTGGGTATTCCCTGTTACCTATTTTTATTGAGCAGGGCTAGGCGAGTGGTCAATGCTCATCGGGGCATTTTGGCTAGGATGGAAATATTGTATTAATTGAAATGTATGGTTTCAAACTATTGATTATAGTTTATTTAACCTTGATATGAATTGTTAGAGGAATTCACGACCTCGGTGCTATTGTTTGATAACTTTTGGGTTAGTGCAATTCACATGTTTAGATTGTTTTTCCAATTTATGTTTTCTGTTTAAATATGTTATATATGTAATTGCTGAATTGCTTATGCTGGAACCATTGGGTTGGGTTGGGGATGGCCCAGATATTCTTGAGTGAAGTTGATCACAGGTTGGGCTTGGCTTATGTTACGATGGTTGGTTATAACCATGGGATAGGGCGTCATGGGTGTCGGTTTGAGGCAAGATGACTGTCAAGTTGGGCATGTCCTGGGTTACTAGGATGGAAAGGCCATCAGACTTGAGTGGCATGGTCATAAGGACATGAGGTGTTAGAGGTGTTGTGGCTTGGGAACTATTTTGTTAGTTACGCTCACCCAAAAAAATTTAGTATTATGCATAGAGAGAGACTTTGTGATGAGGTTATTTTGAAAACTCGGGTGTGTAGAGGCCCCCTTTAGTTGTGGTTTAGGTACTGTTGGTTTGGGGGTTCTTTCCATAGGAATCCATGTGTAATATGAGTATCCTTCGGGGGATAGCATTGAGGATATAGGGTTGGAGGCTGAGGCTTTCTGTTATTTGAGGGGAGATATCTCTGTCTCTTCAGATAATTTATTTGAGGGCCGATATCATTCTCCCTCTGGATACATTATTCTGAGGGCAGACATCACTATCCCTCCGAAAACTTATTTTGACGGTAGACATCGTTGTCCCTCCGGTTACATATTGAGGACAGGCATTGTCATTCATCTGGGTAACTACTGTTGGGAGTGTTTTCAAGACTTCTTTAATTGAGACACGCGGTGTTAGGGGGAACATGGTGCTAGGTTACATGACAGAGATTCCAGCGTTGGCCAAAGCAGGTGACACTCCATGGTGGCTGCTGAGCAGTAGTTGAGTTTCTGTTTATTTATGCATTGTTCTTTATACTAGTTTCCTTATAAATGCATCCCTCCTTAAAAACATATATTCGGTACGCATCGTTGGGTGGTATCCTACTGAGATTTGTCTCACACCCTATACGGGCCCTTCTGGACTCGTGTAGAATTTATGGATTTACTTGAATGAAAACAGGATAGCTTCAGAAGCGGGGCTACATTAGTTGTTTCTTAGAGATGGTATTAACCTTGAGGTCTGGCATTGCTAGAGTTTACTATGTTTTGCATACTTTCCTATATCAGCATGCTTGTTTTTTGCTACATTTGGTTAACCAATGACACGCATTATATTTAGATATGTATGACCTGCTTTGGATGCATATTTTTTCTCCGTAGTTGTAACAAGTGATTAGCATCATGTTGTGTTTATTTTCTGTAGCTGTTTTTTATATTTATTGCTTCTGTTATTTATTGATATTGAATGTGCTTCAACTTTGTGGGCAAGTTCGAGTCAGCTAACTCATTTATTCTGCTGCATATTTATTGTTATACTTGGACATGTACCATTATTATTATCCACCTTGAGGGTACAGCCTTCCCACAATACCTATAAGACCCTCGCTACTAGTCAGTAGCCTTTGGCATTCGGGGAGGTGCAACTAAGGTAGTAGCACCCGACCCATTTAGCACTATTTGGGTGGTTGTTCGGGTCTAGGTCATTACAAAGTTGTATCAGTGGAGTTCATGACAATGATTTAGTAGCATAATTTTACTGGAAACTAATGAGATTGAGGCTTCTCTTCTATATTTGTGGGTTTTACTATTTACGATATTGTAGATTGGAGATATTTTGTTATTGTAACTTGGTTTTTAGCTTGTGATTGGGTGCCTGCAGCCCTAAGTATGAGGGATGGACCAAGGTGAAATGGGTGGGATTTGATCTTTGCTTTTAGCTCATATTACAATTTATATGATTTCCACCTTGGTGGATCACTTGGAGTGTCATGATATTGATTCTGATATGTGACCCTTGACCTGGTGTGGTAAGGGAAAATTGGACCACGGCCTTGTATGGCATGGATTTGTTTCTTGGCTTTTTATAGGCACATGTTTAGGGTATTTCAATTTCATAACTGCATGTATGCTTTGTGGAGTGATAATTACATGTGAATAATATCAATTTCCATGCTTTGTATGTATTGAAATGTGAATAGGTGAAATTCCTGATAGAATTTATTGTTTTTTCAATGTGTATTCCAAGATTTATATATTTGTAAAATTGCATGTGACAGGGTATTTTGGCCTAGCTCTTGTACAATCGGGCATGTACTATCGGATGAGGTGATTTTGATCACCAGGATTGGGTGACTTGGTCGTTGGTTTGAGGCAATGTCAGTTGTCAGGATGGGCATGGCCTGAGGTAATTTTGATACTTGGATCTCTTAGGGGCGGATAAGGAGGCCATGAGGCCGGGATGCCGTGGGGCATGGTTGTAGTGGGGGAGATTAAGGGTGGTAGTTGTGTGATGCCTTTTATTGTTTTCTTATCTTCGTTTAATATATATTTCTATATATATATGGGATGTCTGAATATTTATGGTATTCAGTGGGATCATTTTTGGGAAACTCTAATGGAGCGTCAGACAGTAGATGGTATAGTACCACATGTGCAAGATCAGGTTCAGGATCCGGTGTAGGAAGAGCAGGAGCCACATATACAGGCTCAGGGATATGATCATGTTCAGGATGCAGTGCAGGAAGGACAGTAGCTGGGGTTGGTAGCATTTGGACCAGGGATTGAAGAGCAACTCCGACCTGGCCTGGTGCATGTCTTGCAGGGGTTCGACAGAGGCACGTAGGGTACGGAGCAATCTAATGCATATCTGACGCGGGAGTTCCAGTCACAGCACCCGCCAATTTTTCAGGGTGAGGGTGGTCCACAGCTGGCTGAGAACTGGATAGAGAGCATGCAGATGATCTTCGAGCAGCTCAAGAGACCTCCAGGGAGGAGGTTCATGATGGAGACAAGCATGCTGTGAGGACTATAAAAGCGTTGGTGGGATGTGAAGGTTCGGGCTCGCAGGCATGAGAGACTGGCATGGAATGATTTCGAGGATAGGTTCATTGAAAACTTTTACCCAGATATAGTGATAGGAGAGATATCTTGGGATTTACTGAGTCTTCAGTAAGGAAACATGTATGTCATGGACTCTGCATCTACGTTCACGAAGTTGTCTCACAGTGCACCTAGTATGGTAAGAGATGACGCGGCTAGGGGGAGGCATTTCGAGGATGGCTTATGACATGCCATTCAGGACCATGTGAATATCTTCAGGCTGGGTTTTTTCAGAGGCGGTGAATCAAGCACTCATAGCAGAGGGAAAACAGAGGGATAGGCCTCAAGATGGTAAGACGACGGCTTCAGGTGTGGGTTCAGACAGTAGGAAGCGAGGACATGATGAGTTTCAGCTGGGCAGTCAGGCCAATGACTCAGCTAGACCACCTCGTAGAAGTTATTCAGTGGTTTTATTTCGGTGTGGATAGCCAGGGCTTGTTTGGACTCATTGTGATAGGCCTCCAAAGGAGTGCCTGACATGTGGATAGGTCAGGCACCTTGAGGGGTTTTGCAGGAAGCCTTCTCAGATAGCCGGTAGGCAGGGACCATGATAGACAGTGGCATCTGGAGTTGGTTCAAATTCGGTACGAGGAGAGGGTAGACAATGTTTAGCTTCACATGGAGGACATGACAGAGAGGGTGGGATCCAGCTAAGGGGTTTGTGGTTGGTGGCTGGAGTAGCACCGCAGGGAGGTCAGGCATCACGTATCCATACTTTAGTCTAGGTGCACACCGTGGAGCTACAAGGGGCTGAGCAGGTAGGTGATTCGATGATGATTATAGGTACACCATGTGTATGTCCATGATTTCCATGTCTCCTTTTTTGCATGACCTGTATGGGAATGTCCATTTTGAGTGCACGTGATGCACATGATCTATGTGGGCGGACTAGATGCTAGTCAGTGGGATTCACACCATATCGGGTGCACGATATATTTATATGTATGTATGATATGTGTAGAATTAGGGGCATTGAGGATGTGGGTTACATGAGGTGCCTTGGAAATCGGGGCATCGAGGATGTGGGTTACTTGAGGTGCTAGGCATTAGTTTTGTTTTTGAGCATCTTTTAGATGCAGGACCTCGTACAGGTAGACACTGATGCTGTGTGGTATACCTTGGGTTTCAGGAATGAAAGAAGAGCACCAAAGAGGCATAGGGGTGATGTGGAGTCACAGAAGGACTATGTGTCCAAAAACAGGTTAGTGAATATATTTTTTATTTTGGTCTTGTTGAGACATAGTAGGGTGATTCCTAAGGTGGGGATACCCTTGAGGAATTTAGCAAGAACCTTTGAGACCGGGGAAGTCCAGGTTACTTTGATCAGGGTGGTATGTTCAATGCCATCTATATGTTTATATTTATTTCTCAAGGATGAGAAATATTAAGATGCCGATATTGAATGAACCATGGTTTTTAGAACGGGTCAAAATCCGGACCCTGTTTGAATTTTTGACTTGTCCTTAAGAAAACTAGAGAAATTGGCCAGTTTCTGGAAATTTCCAGACTACACGCCATGTACAATATAGTACACGCCATGTATGGTTTGGGAGAGCACCAACCGTGTACCGCCGAGTACATGTCATGTGATGACCATGTAGGAATTTCTTACTACACAGCGTGTAGTTTTCGACACGTCGAGTACCTGCGACCGTGTGGAGGCCATACATGGCGTGTAGGCTTGTTGTGTTGGTAGAATCATTTAAACCAAGTACACATCATGTCCCCCTTGGACACACCATGTAGTCTGGCTGTGTATGAAGGATGTACATGGAATGTGGGTATGTCGACAATGAAGAGAAGAAAAACTAAGTACACACAACATACCCCTAGGTACACGTGGTGTACTCATGTCAGCAGGTGCTAGAAATTATGTTGGTGGAATTTTAGCTGTTTTATGAATAGTAAAATAATACATGACATGTAGTCCTAAATTACACGATTTGTAGTTTCTTTTTTCGGTAAAATGGGTAGTAGCCTCATATTGAGGCAAAACCTCAATTTTTTCATCGCGTTAAGCCGGGAGAGTCGGTCAGAATTTCAATCACCTCTCGTTCCTTTGTCTGAGACCAGATTCGAACATCGAATGATCCCTTGGAACCCCCTGGGTAAATTCTTGATTCTTCTTGAGCTGTTTTGTTTGATTTATTATCTTGAACGAGTTATTGGGCTTTGAAAGGTTTTGGTTCTTTTGTAGATCTACTGTTTTTTCAACCTAATTAGAGGCTATCATCGGAGGGGTTGTATTGTACGAGTCTCAGGTAGGTGGTTCATACCTCTTTTTTATGTTTTCTTGGTCATTTTGGTGACGCGACCTTCGGCACATTTTTGGGTATTTAGAGCAGGACCCATTTTTTCTGATATTGCATATTAAATTGTTTATTAGCATGTGGGATACCTTTGGGTATGCCCTGTTACCTGTTTTTGTTGAGGAGGGTCGGGCGAGTGGTCATTGCTCGTCAGGGCATTTTGGCCAGGGATGATAAAAGGGTATTAATTGAAATGTATTTTTTTGAGCTATTGAGTTTAGTTCATTTAATCTTGATATGAATTGTTAGAGGCATTCAATACCTAGGTATTGTTGTTTGATAATTGTTGGGTTAGTTCAATTCAATTGTTTAGATTGTTTCACATGTTTATGTGTTCTGTTTAAATATTTTATATATGTAATTGTTGAATTGCATATGCTGGAACCTTTGGGTTGTGTTGGGCATGGCCTGAATATTCTTGAGTGATTCTGATCACAGGTTGGGCTTGGCCACGGTTATGATGGGTGGTTCTGACCAAGGGATTGGGCATCAGGGGCTTTAGTTTGAGTCAGTATGAATTTCAAGTTGGGCGTGGCCCATGTTACTAGGATGGAAAGGCCACCAGACTTGAGCGACAAGGTCGTAGGGACACGAGGTGTCAGAGGTGTTGTGTCTTGGGCACTATTCTGGTTATTACCGCTCACCTGAAAACATTGAGTAGTGTTCACATAGAGAGAGACTCTGGGATGAAGTGGTTTTGACCACCACTTGTGTGGGTAGAGGCCCCCATTAGTTATGGTTTCAGAACTATTGGTTTGGGGGTTATTACCATTGGAATCCACAAGGAAGGTGAGGAGCCTTCAGGAGATACCATTGAGGCTATCAAGTTGGGGGAAGAGGCTCACCGTTATTTGAGGTCAGATATCAATGTCCCTCTGGATACTTTATTTTGAGGGTAGATATCACTATCCCTCCAGATACTTTATTTTGAGGGAAGACATCATTGTCCCACCGACTACTTATTTTGAGTCCATACATCACTAGCCCTCCAGTTACATATTGAGGACATACATCATTATTCCCATGGGTTACTACTGTTGGCCGTGCCTTCAGGACGTCAGTACTTGAGACACGTGGTGTCAGGGGGCACATGGTGCCGGGATACATGATAGAGATTTCAGTTTTGGCCGAAGTAGGTGACAATCCATGGTGGATTCTGAGCACCAATGGAGTTTATGTTTATTTGTCCAGTTTTCTATTTACTACTTCCCTTATAAATGCATGCCTCTATAAACACTAATATTAGGTACGCACCATTGGGTGGTATCCTACTAAGATTCATCTCACACCCTGCATGGGCCCTTCAGGATGCATGCATACTTTATTGATTTATGTGCATGAAAGAGTCCAGCTTCCGGAGCTGGGATGAATTAGCTATTTCTTGGAGATTGTATGGACGTTGAGGTCTTCCGTAGCTGGAGTTTACTATGTATTGCGTACTTTCCTGTATCAGTATGCTTATTTATTGCTTCAGTTGGTTAGCTAATGGTGCCCTTTATATTTAAATATGTATGACCTTCATTGGATGAATGTTTTGTTTCTCAGAAGTGGTTACAACTGATTAGCATGATGTTGTGTTTATTTCGGATATTTTTGTTTATATTTATCACCTCCTCTATTTATTGATATTGAATGTGCTTTTGCTCTGCGGGTCTGGTTCGAGTCTGTTGAGTCATTTATTCTGAGGCATCATTATTGTTATACTTGGACCAATACAATTATTATTATCCTCCAAAAGTGTATAGCCTCCCCACTATACCTATAATACCCTCAATGCTAGTCGGTAGCCTTTGGCATTAGGGGAGGTTCACCTGAGGTAGTATTACCCGACCTGTTTAGCACTATTCAGGTGTTTGTTCGGGTCCGGGTCATTACATTAATAAGGATGGAAAGCACCATGATGGGGATAATATAACATCCTATATTTTAAGGAATTATCTTTTATTGATTAATATTCTTTTTTTGGGTTTTGGGGGATATGATTTCATTGGATGTTTTCTATAGGGGTCTATGTCAGAAAATTCAGGTTGGACCATTTTTACGTTGTAAATTACATCTTTATGGCATAAATATTTTTCTATAAACAATCCATAGAATTATTTTAGGATGTATAATCTATTATAAGTAAATTAATATTATGTTGTACTTATTTTTTATGTCATAATTATGTCACTCAGTACAAATTTAATCAGAATCATTTTATTTTTTAGCAGACGTGAAATATGAAGAGTTTATTCCTTATTCATTAGACATACAATGTAAACCCCCCATAAACAGTATGTTTTATCTACCATTAGTATGAATCACTTATTTTTTTATCATTAATGTTTCCTCCCTCAAATCCCAGACTACTGAATTTTATTTTGAGGCTTTCTGCTCCTTTTGGATCTTTCATTCAGTGCCAAATCTTCATTACAGTTTTATTATGTCTCTCTCGGTGATCAACCTTTCAACATATTAATTTCCATTGGATACAACAGTAGCATGGGGATTAATTTATGGGGTCCATCGGTTATGTGTTGATTATTATTTTATTATTCTATATTTTTTGTTTTATCTTCTTCTGAAGCATGAACATCATATTTATTATTTTTTAGCATGTGTGGTTCGCTTGGTATTTGTGATCAAACCTCTCCATTGGATATTTTCAATTTTGGTTTGATTACAATGATTGAAAATAATTGTTAGTTCCTCTATGGTTGTCTCTATATTACTTCCAAAATGGTAGATTTCATTTTGAGTGGTCCATGACACAAATTCGAGTTCAGTGGTTCCGTCTCTTTTTTACGAAAGGTGAATTCTAATTGATCTTTTTTTAAATGGTTTTCCAAAACATAATGAAATGATTTATAGATTTATGATTTTGGAAACTAAATATGGACTTCAAATAAAATATTAGTTTTCCCTGAGAGCTAAAATAAAAATCACATTTTCAAAGAATTGTGAAATTAGGTGGTGACCTAGTTTTCAAAGCATGGTCCAATAGAATAAAGGGTTATTTGGAAATTGTTTGTGAAATGAGAATCCCTTTTAAATTTATTAGGGAAATAAAAAACATGGGAAGCCTTGTATACTTTAGTGGAAGGTGTATCTTTGGTCCATCATCTATTTACATTTGGGGCTCACATTAGGGGGTGTTACTATATTACTAGAGTGTATATTCAGGGGTTCTAGAATCATGTATGACTGTTAGGGGTTCAATTTTTGGGATGTAATTTTATTCCTAGAGGGTATATGAAAGGGCTCTAGGAACCTATAGCGCACACTTGCAATTAATTATTGTATGAGTAGTTTGAAATCCCAACCGATTATGATCCTTGGCCATTTACAACTATTATTGGTTTGTACTGATTTGATGAAATGATATTTGATACATATAAGGGATTTGATAAAATGTAACCACTTTGATAAAAGTATTCATTGAAATAAATTTACCTATATTGTTTTGGCATAGTGGAAAATGAGAATTTGTACAATGATTTTGATATAAAAATAATTTATTATTTATAATGTCGTTGTTTCATTAAAATTATAATGTCTTATTATTTTTATAGATACTTGTTATGTAACACCTAGGTGGTCTCTTACTAATCTTATTTTTGCCCCACCATGGAAACCCTTTCGATGGAGTGTAGACCCAGTGTTATCCTTTTATGCAGAAAAAGGAATGAAATGTTAGTGAGGTAGAAAGGTTCATGTCAGATAGTTTTTTGTACCTAATGATAAGATAGTGGGAGATTTAATATATATTACATGTGGTAGTAGTTTTCAGTTTCAGTTATTTTTTGGTTATGTTATAATTATAGCTTCTAGTTTATCTAGTTTTCGAGTAGTATCACTACCACTGTTTTCCGTGGTTATGGAATATATATTTATTTTTTTCTTTATATATTTTTATACGTACTCCATGTGTGTAGTTAACTTTTGGGTGAATCAACCCTTATTTATTCTTGATGTCATGGTTCTTATCACCATCCAATGGGGATCAAAAAATCCCTTTTATTATGTAAAAAATTTATTTGGGTACTACTTTTGAGGGAAACCTAAGTAATTTTTTCATAATTCAAGTTATCAAACCAATGAAAATATTTCAGTATAATCAATACTATCTTCTTGATTATCTTTTTTGGTAATATGATTATCCTTTTAATGAATAAAATTTCATTGTTCATCAAGTTTGATTCAAAAGAACAACATGGTTATAACAATAGGATGATTATCAGGACATTCCATGAGAGTCAAGATAATGTTCCTTTGAAATTAGATCAACTAATCATTCAGGTAAAGTATCCATTTTTCATCATTAATAGAATTATTAAGGGAATGAGGTTCAAGATAAGAGAGAAAATAATTATGTTCATCCTTATTTAATATTGACCTTATAGTATGAGTTACAAATTATAATTCTATAATAAGATTCTAAAAAGAATACTCTTTAGATAGAATTAATGACATGGGTAATAGAGAGAACAATTTTTATGGATCATCATTAGTTATTTTATAGTATTGAGGTTTATTATGGGTATAAGTTGTTTTTTCGTTATCATCATGTCTTTGGGGGTGTGGTTTGAGAGTATTCTCATCATATAAGATGTGAATTGACTCTTCCATGGTTTCAGTCTTATAGTAAAGTCTCGAAATGATTTAGTTGAGTTTGAGTACACAATAAAAATTTATTTAACATATCTAGGGTCAAACATTTCGTGTTAATCCTTGGTACAAAGATAAAACACTTATAATTGAAAATCTAATGATGATGTTTTGGAAAATTTCATTTCCAATGTTCACAAGGGGTTTGTACTATAATGGTTATAATAAACATAAGGTTATAGATAAATTATGATGGTTTGAACACATAATCCCATAATAATTAATAGAATGATAATTAATAACAGTCTTAGTCATTTTTGTGGGGTCTTATTTCATCATGAAAAAACCCATTTTATCCAGGTGTTCTATGAGGGGAAAATACTAGTGATAACATTAAGAATTAGAAATCTCATTAAATCATTTTTTATAAAATTATCCAACATGAAAACTTGTAAGGTAAAATACTTTATATACTTTTTAGTTTCAAATATTCCTAAAAACGTTTATAAATACATCACAAGCCTCATTATTATGAGCTAAGATTAAAAATGATGTAAATCTAGTAAAATCATCAATTAATATATTGAGGAAATGATTCACTATGATACAATAAACATGATTTTGTCCAAAAATTAATTGATAAAGTGTATCAATAGATTTTGGAGAGGAATTAATGTTTTAGTATTTTTAGAAATATGATTTTATTTCCTTGATGAAAAGATTAAAAAATTGTATTATCTTTAAGAGATAATTTCCATTAATCTAGTACTAGTCAGTTAAGGTTGAGTTTTTCATGAGACTAAATATTAAAATGGAAAAGGAATTGATGAAAAATTTATGATTCATTATCCTATGCACTTACTCACTAAAAATTTTGGTTTTCTAGATTTTTTTAAATCAATAATGTAAACATTTTTTTAAATGGGATGTAGTAAAAGAATGTGTGTTGTGATCCTTTTTTCATTCTAAATCATCTGCAAATGTCAAAAATCCCCTATCTAAATCTTCAAGATGATTTAATTGAAATGGATCACAAAACATATTATTTGAGCACCTGATATCCATATACCATTTATTTTATTTTATTTTTCCCTTTTTCTGAAAAATATTATGAATCTATAGATTTTTGTACAAATTTATTACGTCCAATTAAGTTAGCTAAGAATGTTTTTGGGAATACATTCTTTTTTGGAACAAGTTATTCAACTTTAAATATGAGAAGAAAGTTGAATGATTTTACTTCTACCATATCATGAATTTTTACAATTTCATTCATAAAATAGATATCCAACATTCATTTAATTATTATAATTTTTTTTGAAATTTAATTTCTATAAGTATTGATTTAATAATGAATGTAAAACATTATTTATCTTCAAACCAAAATTCATAAAGAAATTTAAACTATTTGTGAGAACCTAAAAAATTATTTAATTGTCTTCCCCTTGGGTAAAATAAGAAAGAGTATTTTTATTACCTATAATTTTAATTTCCAATTTATCCAATTTTATTGTTATTTTTGTTTTAAAAATGAAAGAATAATTTTATTTTAAAATTTGTACCTTTTTAGAAAAAAAATACTATTTTTCTTTTTATGATATTTAAATTTTGAAATAATATCTCAAACAATGTTCTGGAGTTCATTTATAGCTTGAAGAACATATTAATATGTTAAAGAAGGGGTTGAAAAGTAGAATAATAAGAAATGAAATAAGGATATAGATAATTTATAGTCCTAATCTCCATTCCAACCAGAACATATTTTATGATACACCTTCGAATATCATCGCTTGGTTCATATGTAGAAATTTACTCTTATCTGGTTCTCCATGTTGTAAACATTAAAACATTATTACCTTTCTACTAATCTTTCAAGTTTTTATTATTACATCGACAATCAGGTTTTATGTTGACCATGATTTTGTAACCAATTCAAGTTACATTGAATTATTGATTTTTCATTTTGTTGTTTCAAGATGATATTTTGATTTTCTTGTAATTTTCCATCGTCAAGGTAATAATGGCAATGTCAGAGTCACTCACATACTATTGTTCCTTGTTTTCATTGAATTAAATTATTATTTCTTGTTTATTTAAATTCCATAGTCTCATTTCATATTTTCACTTCATGTTTATATCATATTTAATGAGACAACCAATGATTTACTCAACTAGAATATTATTGTCATCTTTATGTTCTTGTATTACAATAACATCTATAGCCTAGATTCTTGGTAAAATATAAAGGATTTTGTTGACCTATGTTTCTATGGAAACAGAATCACAAAGATATTTTAAAAAATTAAAAATATTAGAAAATATATTATACATATAAGTGAATAATTTGTTATGAATCATTGAGAAACTATCAAAATCTTGCCTATACATGTCAAGCCTCATATAGTTAACATTATTTGATCCTTCTTGCGTGACTTATAAAACATTAAATATTTCAGGTCTAGTTATACATTTTGAAACTCCATTAATCTCATTAACATCAAATCCAAAATTTAATGCATGCATATATTTACCAGCAAGTTAATAAGTACAAATATGAGTAGGGGTCCATTGTTAGTCTTTATCAGATGACAAAGTATAACCACGTATTTTTTAATGATATCCAATAGATCTGTGAAAATTCTATATTCTAGATTTTCAATACTAATAATTATTACCATAAAAAATAGATCTCACCAAAATTATTTCCCATAAGAACAAATAGAAGCATGAATTATTTTTACTTATTGACCGTTAAATGTTCTAATGCTACAAAAATTTGTATTGTGGAACATGGGTCAAATACTTTACAACGGTACTATATTTGGAATCCAACTATTTCTTTCTTTTAAGGGGTGGGGGAAGGGGTTTATTTTTAGATAATAATTAAATTAATTAATATATTAATTTACATAAATGTTTTTATTAATATTGGGGAGTTGATTATTGGGTATTTAATCTTATCATATCCTTGATATTTGTGTTATGTTGAATTAAATTAACACTAACTTACAATATGTGGTTGATCATATTTCCATTATTTCAAGGATTTCATAAATTCATTTACGTAAATATTGATTTAATATCAATAAATAATTGTTTATAATAGTGTATATATAGTTCCAGTAATCCAAGGAATCCTAACATTAAACAAAATGTATCATTAAACCATGACATTTTATGTTGGACAAATACAATGTTAACCTAAAGAATATTTGATGAGAAAAAGTTCTAAATTACATAAATTCCATAAATTATGACTCCCCATAATTTTTGATTTAGTCATATAGGGTGACGAGTTAAAAATAGATGAAAAATAATGGGACAATATAATAGCAGTGTGCTGAAGAGACACATGAATAGTGAAAAAATCAATAACATGATTTTTTATTAAATATTAAATATAAATAAGGGAATTGTTTTCAAAATGATTAAATTTTTTTAATGATGTTAATATTAAAAACTAGTGGTTGGATTATAAATATATATATGATGATGAGGAAACATGCTCTAAAATTCAATTTACATGAAAACAAAATTATATGATTAAAATTGAAATCAATCAAAAATTAACATGAAATAAAAAGTATAGGATAAGTTTATATTTTTATGAATGTTTAGGTAAATTATACTTAGTCCCTTGTAAATGATATTTTCATGCCAATTCTTCACCTTATTTGATTAAATTACAACCCCTTGCAATGAGAATAAGGAGATGAATTTAAAACCAATAGTGGTGGACTGTTTTCATTCAAAAAATTATCTTAAATTTTTTATGACATTTCACCACATAGATAGAAGAATATAGATATATCTTATTATTCATATTTTTATATATTTATGTATAAATTTTACCCTCCATATTGGGCGGTGATATAATTTTTTTAACCAATGTTATTTCTATTTTCTTAAACCATGTGATATTTTCCTTTTTAATCTAGACTTTTTCAAGGGACACAATGTTAATGAGTCTCCGGTTAGGAAGATTCCCAAAAATTGGAACTATTTATTCTAAAAATTTGGGAGCCTAGTTCTTGAATTTATCTTTAAAAAATTAATTCCCAATTGGATGTCTAGATTGGGTCTAATGTCAAAACATGGGGGATGTACTGAAATCCCTAAAAGAAGTATGGGTTGGGCTTTCATGCATTTATTTATATTTTTATTGATTTATTTGGGACATAAATTAATTTATACAATATATAATTAGATACCCAAGAACATAATATTTAGTTTTATCAAAATTAATTTTCTTGATTAAGACTATAAATTCAATCATTATTGATATTCATGTTTTCATCATAGATTCAGTGGGAATTGAAATATAGTCCATATGGCCATTTAAGTGGATTAATTAGAAAAATAAATAGTTGAATGATTTTTGTTAATTTGAATAATGAACCCCAAAAACAAATAATCATATAATATGGGTAATTAGGGGGAGTGTTTTGATTAATATATTAAACCGACATAAATCTGGATGATTCCAACAAATGTAAAAAAATTATATTTATTATTAAACCACGTATATTTAAAAAAAATTATGTGAAAATAAGTGATGGAGGTAGAATCAAAATTATGAATAATTGAAGATAATTAAATCCTCTAAAAATACTGTAATGAATGTCCTCATATAAAAAAAAATAATATAATCATTTTCACTCGACATAAAATATTAATTTTGTTCACCAATCAGGGGGTCAACAATAGCTTAATTATACATAACTAATTAAACCAAAATTTTTAATTGAAATAGGTGGAAAAGATAATTTATTTTTCATGTTATAAATTACAATTTGAAAATGCAGGAACTCCAAACTTATTCTTCTCAAGATGATGTAAATTTATTCAATGATATTCAATCATTCAACAACCAAAATAGAAATCATAATGTTTTTGATGATATATTATCTTATAATCCCCTAAAGTTCAAAATAATCATGAATTTCGTTTTATGTGGTTTTCATTAGATATGAGATGGTAGAAATATAATGTCTAAAATTGAAGGAAAGTGGGGGAAATCACCAACATGGAAAAAATGAACAATTTTTTAAATAATATAGGGAAGGTTATATAAATACATTATTAAAAGGGAAATAATACTTGAATAAATACAATATATATACATATTGATAGAGAAATTTATTATAGGACAGAATGATTAAATATATAGAATACACAAAACTTATTCCAGTTATAATGGAAAATATGATACATGTGTTCTTTTTTTCTTTTTTTCATTCACTATTATTGTTTAAGAAGTTAAAAATCGAAAAAATTTCTCACTCATCACACAAACCATGGTTTATATACTCAATAAAGTAAATTTAATAGTTATAAAAAGATCCAAAGTTGATTATGGGTGATTTTTCACCTTCCCAAGACACATCCCATTATTTTTAGTCTTTTTTTATTTTATATTATTTTAACACATATCTACCACATTTGTAAACAATGACATAAAAATTAAGACATTAACCATAATGAATGGAATAAAACCACTTCCCTAAAAATAAATTGATGTTTTCCCTCAATAATATGATGAAGCATTGATAATCTAGTAAATGGTACCCAAAAAATCCATTCCCTCAATCTTAAATTTAAATAAATTATTATTGAAAATACATATAGTTTTTGGGTGAGAAAAATTTTTGGTGTTGTAATTTTCCTATTAAAAATGTTTTCCACAAGCTCAAAGTGGATTCAAATATAGAATCTATATATGGGTAATGTGATTCTATTTAGATATTCTAATTCTATTGTGGTTTAGAAAATTCCTCTCTCATATTTAAAGTAGGAAATTCAGAATAGTGATCTACAAAATAAATACTCACAATTATAGGTAAAAAACAAAAAATATGAAAAGATGGTCATAGGTGACCTTATACTGTAAGTTAATTTTATTTCCCAAGGTTGGGGAAGATCATTTTATATAGAAATATATGATTATTAAATATTTATTAGTGATTACACAATATAGTTTTTCAAAATTTATTATAAAAATACAAAATTTTTGAGTTTAAAAAAATGTATTTTTACTCCCCAAAATGGAAATAAGTAAATTTATCATTTAATTATGAGTAATTATAAATCCTTTTGTTTTATTTAATTATTTTTTATAAAAACTCATCCTAATAAAAAATACAGGATTAAGAACGTGGTAAAAAATAGAGAGATGGAGATAATTATAGTGGAAGAAAAATAAATATAGAGAAAGAGAGTGAAATATAAGGATAATGAAGAGAGGTTAAAGGAGATAAATTGAAATAGGTGCCCCTAGTTTATATTTGGTGGGTTTCCATCTCCATACTTTGGTGAGTTGGAGAAAGTCTATATATTTATTGGGGGATGTGTCAAATCCTGTTATGTATAAGAAAATATAAATTACATATAATAGAATCAAAAAGAAAAATATTTATTCATTTAATGAAAAACTAAAATGAAATTATAATTTTATTAAAGTAAATGAAAATCCATGTTTCATCCTCCGAATCACTACATTTTTTTATATAGCTCTATAGTTATAGTGGACTACTTATGAACACATGATAGCCACTATATTTTCTGAGAAATAGTGTACTTATAAAAAAATTTCTCCTCATATATTTTCCATTATTCATTTGATAATTTCTTACCTTCCTTGTTGTTGTGATTTAAATTGAATTATTGTTTAATGTGAATATGGGTTTCCTTCTATTGGACTTATACTTTAGGAATTATGGATTCCATAGATTATTATATTTTTATTATTTGATGTTCAAGAATATTTTTCTGTTTTGTGGTGAATTTATGTAAGGTTCAGATAATATGAAATTTTAGCAAGAGATCCCATTTGTTTTTAACTAATTTTATATCACATTCAAATGTGGAGTAATGAGGATAAAAGGGGACACAATAATTAATATAATATTAAAGACCCTTTATATCAATGTTGTTTCCTAAATAATGGTCAACTTCAACATCATCATTTATGACTTTAACAATTAGGATAAAAATCTCAAAAACAACACTCCCATTGGCAAAAGATAATCAAATTTTATTAGGGGAAAACTCACATATAAGATAATTTTTAGAATTGTTGATTTGAAATGATGAAGGATGGATAATCTAATTTAAATCAAAAAATTAGCATGATATATAATTTTCCACATTACTATCCTTTTTTAGTAGCAGATATCAAATGTGGTTTAGGATTCCAATGTGTTTTCAAAATCCATTAGATCTATAGAGTTTGCAACTAAACAGTCTACATCAACTCCTCCATTTATGACTTGGTTAATGAGGTTGAAAATTCATAAAATCATCTATCATTATAATAGGTAGAATATGAAGGATATAGTTTCAAGACGCTCTTGTAGAGACTTTTAGAATCATATATATAGAATATAAAGTGAATCTATAATGGTTATCCCAAGGCTTAAAAATTATCAAACATGACCAATGGGAACCAAATTTTTTTGGTAATATTCTAGTATGGACATAAATTTGGTATCATGATAACATTTGGAATGGTATTACAATAAATAGAGGAGATGGGAAACAATATATCTCACCATCAATGTCAAGGACTCAAAACGTATCTTGGAAGATAAGATAATTGACACAAAAGAGGACATCCTTGATTATTCATTCAAGACTACCAGTTCATCGATTGGATAACAAGATGGAGTAAATTGGTTTAGGGGTCTAATGTCAAGGTCCATTAAGAAGGATTTAAGAATGGAACTTAATGTGGATCCTTGGAATTTGAGTAAATTAAATTTTTTGTAACTTCTTATTTAGCATGGATCTATTAATGTACCATGATCTTCACATCTCATGGGAATATACTATCGGGTTGAAACATTTTCAATGGTCCTAAGTCATCTGGTAAGGGTTTAAAATTATTAAGATTATTTTTATAGTTAAAGATTTTTTATGAAATCCATTAGGGTAATGTTGACATCGACATGTCTAAACATGATGAACATTTTAGAATTAGGTTCAGAGGTATTTTTCGACTTAGATTTAGCTTGAGGAAAACAATTATAAGGGAGGAAGGAGGATAGGTAGTGGGTTCAGGTTTTGTTTATATAATTTTGTGTCATTATTTTTAAAGATCTACAATTTAATTGTATTTATGGGATTAATCATGGGGAATAGTGATATTATTTCTTGATTTAAATGAAATTTCACTAATATTACCCATGAATATGGTTAGTGGATGAGCCATAAGTTGAGAAGAATTGGTTTTTTGTAGATATATTTAGTGGGTTGAAAGTTGAACAATTTGTTTTTCAATGTTTTAGAGGCAAGAAAAAGTAATGGTTTTATGTTCTTCAACCCCACTTTCCCATCAATGCTTATACGAAGTGGAATGTCCCACATTGTGATTTCCTTGATTTGGATTCAAGGTAGAGTAATCCAACTAGATTGGGAATTGGTATGTCTTTTTTGGATAGTAGAAAATAGTTGGAGAAGGTTGAGGATTGATCCTTTGAGGTAGGTGATCAAAAGTATATTATTTTTGAAGTTACACCCACTGTGACCATATTATAATTAGTTGGGATTTTGATGAGTTAATTAATGGGGATGAGAGATAAGATTACCATACCTCAATCATGGGTTATTGGTATATGATAAGGGATCATCATAGGGTTGGATAGAGTATCTGATTAAAGGGATTAATTGTTTAGGTTTGTTGTTCGACTGAGCAAATTATTCATTTATCTCCATTGGATAAGAAAAAACTGAAGGATAATGTTGTAATTTTGGAAACTATTCAGTTAGATGAGCTGGCGAGCAATATATTGAAGTTTTTTTAATAGGTCCATGGAATTTTGATTATTGAGAATATGATTTTGGGAATTGGAAACAATATTATGTTTTAATACAAGGCTTGTAAGTTCACTCATCCATTTAGATCTTTTGATGTCTCAATTGGATTTTTTTTAACTTGATGTAGTTCTCGAGTATTGAATTCATGCATTATTTTATTCATGTTTCTTATGATATCTCACGAAACATCAGTATTTTTTTCAATATGAGAACCTCCACTTGTGGAATTGATTATATTTATCTCTATAGAAAATAACCACACATATTTGTATTTGATCAAGTGATGTTCAGGGATTTCAAAGTGTGAGAAAGTTTCCATATTATTTTGGAACCTCTACCAGTACTCATGAGTTATTTCAATATGTAATTTAATGATTCAACTAATTTTCCTCTTGGAAATAATTTGTTGGATAATCTTTAAATAATATTTATATGTAGAGTCCTTTCATGTCATTCCATGTGTTTGTGGAACTAGTGATTTTAGTAGATAAATAACATGGAGAAATCGGTTTGGGAGAATGGTAATTCTTGAAGATATAATTTTTCATTAGAAACACCTTGAGATTTTAAATTAGGTTACATCTCATGAATATCTTTTATGTGAAGATGAGTATCCTCACTATCTATTCGATGTAAATGTGAAGAAACATGAATCAAATCAGATTTGAGTTTGAAATCAGCCTCAATGTTGGGTTGTAGATTATCAAGGAGTTGGTAATTCATTGCATGGATATCGATTTCCTTATATTTTATTTCCCTAGAATATCACATATATAGGTCAATAGGATGTGAATATTTTTTATTATCCCTAATTTGTCTCATAAGATGATGAAAAGTTCACTCTATTTCAGGGTCAAAAAAATATGATGGATTATTTGGGAGGCTACAAGGAATTAACAAAATTTATAAAGGATGAAGAATGTGTGTTTTGAATTTTTTTTTCATAAATTTTTGGGTTTAATTATTTTTTTAAATAAAAGAAAATTTTATTTAATACTTAAATTTCCATTCCCAGAAACTGCACCTTTTTAAGAATGGAATAAATTTTTCTATAAATAGATAAATGGTCAGGTTCTCTACTAATATGTATAGTGATACTCAGGTCAATCTAGCTGATTTTCACTTATCAAAAATTCAAAGGTCTGTTTCTCCACAAATGTGCATAGTGGAACTCAGGTCAAATCCTAAGTTATGGTACTATTTTTGGAATTCAATTACATTGGTTTTTTATTTTTAGGGGAGGAGTTTACATAGATTAATTTAATTTACTAATGGATGTATTTAGGTTTAATAATGGATTAATTATTTTTATGATTTCATTATTAGGGATTTAAGAATTTTGTATCTCATATTTATGCGTTATATTGAAATAAATTAACACCCACTTCACAAGATGAATATGGTCAGGATTCCCTTGTTTTAAGGCTCTAAAAAATGGAGCATCATAACTAGAGTTCTAATCTCCATCATCACTTATCTATAGTAGTTTATTTTATGTTCCAATAACCCATATAATAAAAATGATAAACAAATTATGTCATTAATCAATGACATTTTATGTTCAATATAAACATTGTTAACCGAATGAATATTTAACAATCAAAATATATCAATCACATAACATCCAAAAACTATGACTGACCCCAATAGGTGATTTATTCAGTGTTTGGGATGGTTAATAATATTATTTATTATTTCAAGGGAGATTTTTATAAAATATAATAAAAATAATGGGACAAGATAAGACTGGTGCACTGAAAACACACATTAATGGTGACGAAAATTAGACACAAAATTTTTATTGAATAATAAATTAAAATATGTTAATGGTTTTCAACAAGATTTAAATTTTTTATATAATTTTAGTATTAAAAACAATAGGGTGGATGATAATTATTATGATCATGTAGAACCTAGATTTAATATTCAGTTTAAATGAAAACCACCTAACACAATTAAAATTTAAAACAAGAGAAAAAAACATAAAATGGAAAGTGAAGGAGAAATTTATCTTGTTGAAAAAAGTGAATGGAATGTTCTCCAAATCCCTTGGATTGTATATGTTCATGCCAATTCACTTCTTGATGTTTATAATTTACAACCCCTTGTAAGAAGAAAAGGGGGGTTAATTTATATACAATGGTGGTGGATTTTTTGTATTCAAAATCACCCATTAAATTTTCTTGACCATTGATCTTTTAAATAGACAAATATAGAGAAATTATCTTCTTAATATGACTTTGTAAATATCAAACTTCAAATTTTTAATCCATTATAATTTTGTAGAAATGTTATTTATGTTTTCCTAAACCATGTTCTCTTGTCCATTTTTATCTAGTCATTTTAAAAGTCCACAATTTGAATTGGTTTTTGGATAGGAAGATTCCCCCAAATATGAACTGTTTCTTAAAAAAATATGGGAACCTATATCTTGAATTTATCATAAAAAATTTAAATCTAAATTGGATATCTAGATTAAAAAGAATGAAAATGTGTGGTATGTAATCAAATCCATGAAAACAATATGGTCAAGAAATTTATGCATTTATTGGGCTTTTTATTGGTTTACATGGGCCATAAATGTTTTATCCAATATTTTAGTTGATAAACTGGAATATATTATTTTGTTTCATTGAAATTGGGCTACTCAATTATTCATATAAATTCAATCATCCTGGCTAGTCTATTTTTCATCATATATTTAGTGGGCCTTACTATGTAGTCTATAAGACCCTATAAATGGATGAATTAGCTCAATATCCAATGGAATTATTTTTAATAATTTGAAACAATTAACCCTAAAAAATAGTGTCATAATTTATATCATTAGGGAGATTTTAATGAGTAAAATATTAAACTTACATGAATGTGAATTATTTCCAAAAATTCTCACAAATTATAATTAATATTAGAACATATTAATTTCAGACCACTTATGAATATTTACATTGAAATAGGTATGGGGCTTAGATTTTAAATTATGAATAATTGAATAAAATCACCAAAATATGTGTGTGAAAAATCTATTTAAAAGAGAGATATTTATTTGAAAATAAATTTAATATTTTAAAAATAGAAACATTGAAAAGTTTGAAAACAAAAAGAAATTATATAATCAAAAATCATTTCATTCCAAATAAAGGTCGATGATATGTGAAACATAAATATGTGGTGGGGTGGGGTGGGTAGTGAACTTCCATATAATGATTAACAAAAAACAGTCTAATGTTAAATTGTTTTTTAGAACAGAATGATTTAATAAGTGAACAAATTAAAATTAAAAGTAAAACAATATATTTAAATATAATAAAAGAAGTGAATAAAATAAAAAATTTGGATTGGAATATTCATTTTCTAAGAATGTTTGATGGATTTAAATAATTAAAAATATGAAGATTAAATGTGATAATGAAATGAATGCTCTGAAAATAAATGAGATAATATATTTTGTAAGGATGTTTTGAAATTGTACTTAGAGGTACCTCTAGTAATTCCACCTGAAATACTCATGGATTTAATGTATCAGTATTTTAGATTTAATGATTAGTATGATGAAAATATAATCCCCTTCATTTTCAGTTATAGAAATAAACTACAAGTAATAGATAACTTATCTTCGATGGAAAAGCTACAAACCAAAATAATCATAGTCCCTTTCAATTATTAGTGAAAATGATATGAAACCCAAAGTCTCTCAAATTAATGGTAGGGATAACCAAAATTATATTGGGGAGGATGAGGGGAATTATAGGAACAAATCAATTTATAGTAGATTATGAATTTCTCATAATAAATATGATGAACACTACCTAAGAATGATAATTATAGAAGAGATTGATTTGATCTTGAAATTATATTTATACTCTTCATGGATAAAAAGGATTTATATATAGAGTTATTTGAGAGCATGAAGTGATTTGAAGACCGTAGATCAATTAATAATGTTTTTGTCATTATTTTGTGTGGATTTAAAAGGACTCCACTGGTCTCTACATAAAGTACTTAATTCAATTGGTAATTTTCTACACTCTATTTTGAGTATTTAAGCTACTGATTTAAATTTTTGTTTAATATTAACTAGTATTTAAAAGATTTTGAAACAACGTTTTTTTTTCAGGGAAGCGATCCATAAATAATAGAGTAGTTCCGTGTGGTATATGGATATATAATGTGGTGTAGATTCAAGAGGATAATTTTTATAATTATTCCAAAAATTAATTAACTAGGATTCATCATCTGGGATGTGGTATGAACTATAACTGAAACCTTTGATGTTTCATTCCATTTCATAGTAACTAGTACACAACATTTATGATGTGTCATTGAAACCCCCTACAAAGAAAACATTATGGTGTGTAGTGTACCTTGAAGCATAGAGTTTGATATGTTTATAGGAATTAAACATTGAATATAGAATGGAAATATTTTTTTTCAATGATTCTTGCAATGAGACTTATCCAATCTATGTTGTGCTATGGTCTTAAGGACTACATTGTAATATATTTACATTCAAATGAATATCCTGAGATTTATAAAGCTCATGTAAGGGTACCAATGAAAATTTTAAGGTTACAAAAGGGTATATTTTCATAATGTTATATCTTTATATAGGTAATATTTTATATGGGAGGAGTTGTTTAGCAGTAAGTGACCATAAAATAGTATTCCCATTTTTGGTTTGGTGCATTCGGTTTCACTAAAATCCTTATTCAATGACAAGATCCTATGTGATATACCATATCCCTAACTCAAAAATTCCAATATGAATTCAAGAATTAATTTCAAAATATTTTTCCAAAATTACCTAAACCTATATATAGTCCACTAAATATAAAACATTAAAAACCACATAAGTGATTATGTCTATTAAAATCATAGAATAATGAGTGGCACCAAAACACTTACAATGAATTAGCTCCTATTATAACACTCTATAACCTCTTTCACAATGAGAAAATTTATCTTAATCACCTATTTAATAAAATTAATCACATATATAGGCTTCTATATACATCATTTATAATTATTCTCTACATGCATGTTAGTTAGTTATAAAATATTTTCAAAATTGGGGGTGATTAATCTTTATCATTTTGGAATCGATTTGCAATAACGGTGTTGTTCATAATTTTTTCCAAAGGTTATTCATTAACAGTTTCCTTATGATAATATATTTTTTCCTCTATAATTATTATTAATTTTTTAATTTCATTTTATGGGACTTTTTGTTTTGATCCTTAAATATGAATTCAACATTGATCACGTTTCGGTGATTTTTAATGACTAAAAATAGGCATCATAATTTATTACTTTATTTTTAATGATAAAATTAATAAAACAGAATAAAGTATTTATTTATTTATTTATATAAAAAAGTATCAATAATTATGTCCTTATAGTCACCCATGATGATATTTTGTATTATAGTTTAAGTGGGTGGTTAGTCAGGCAAAAACATGAACATACCATAATTAATGGATATATATGGTTATGAATGTGGCTTATTTTGGAATAATATTATTAATATAGAACAATAACAATATTATTTCTATATTTTCAGGGTTTTGAATTATATTTTAATATATTTTAATCAATAATAACGAAACTACATGTAAAATGAGATATGATACTTCAAGGAAAAAATAGTTCGTATGAATACAAGAATGGTGTTTTTGTTTTTCTCAATGGAAAAGGGAGACACTATTAATTTTTATTTACTTATCATAATAGTTTTATGTATAATTATAATAATTATTTTATTATATAAGAATAATTAAATTATATTTTGGTGAGTATTTGAGAAAAGAATGGATGTTTGCAAAAAATTATTACTTGTTTTTGAGAACGTATGCTTTCGCTTAATGAGATCCATAGAAAGTAAGCTATTATAAAAAAATTAATATGCCTGGAAGCATAATGAAGTTAAATAAGATTTGATTGAAAGGAAATAGGATTTATATTTATGTGAAATAAGTATTTTTTTATTGTTCATGAATATATGGGGAGAGGCCCCTTTTATTAGTGGTGAAAATCCCATTTTTTAATATTTCATATTAATAAAAAGAAAGAACATGTTTCACATGTCCAGAACACTAAAATTTTTGAAATAATGGTGAGTAGAGGATTTTTGGATAAAAAACATAAAAAAATCAATTCAAAATATGTTTTAATCTTGTTTATAATTTTAATCTTTTTTTTTACTTTTTACCCAATTTTTGGCATTTTTCACAGCAGGTAGTTATTACATATGTAATTAATTATTATAGTTAAAAAAGTTATACTTATTAAATAATTTTTAAATATTAATTAAAAACATGAATCTTGAACGAAAATTTCAATTTTTAATTATCATTAATTTTAATAATATTTCATGTAATATGTAAAAACCCATTTTAGGATAAGTCTAATTTTTTAGAAAAAAAATTCATATAGTACAAAATTGTAAATTTTTCTATTTTTCAATATAAAATCCCATTAATTTTAATTTTTTTAAATTTTAAAATATTACATAAGTTGATAAAACATTAATCATAGGCTTTATAATTTCATACTAGGATATGAATAATTATATTTTTTCTATATAAATACATCTTTATGCATTGAAAAAATTTATAACCATTTATGTCATAATTACTTCTTTATATTTTTATAAACTATATGGTTTTAGTTAAAACTATATTTTTTGCTACCCAACTAAAACACAATTATTTCAAAAAAAATTATAAAAAATAAATTTTATAAACATTTTAATATTCATAATTAAAAAATGAAGGTAATTTTTCCAAATTCAAATTTTAATATTCATGAATTTATCCTTTAAATAAAAATAAAACATAGTAATAAAATAACTTTTATTAAAAAATTACCATTTTAAAACATTTGGTGTTTTTTATTAATTTTTTTTAAATTTATATTAAAATAAAAAAAATTCATTTTATTTATAACTAAAATTTATTAAATATTTTGAAAAATAAAAATTTCCTGGACCATTTTAATTTTGTTTTTATATAGATAATGTTATCAGACAAAATAATAATTTTAAAAAACATCTTAAATCATTAGGCATTATAAAATTACTATGGTATCATGAAATTTTTATGGTAATGTTGCATTGTGAAACAAAAAAGAGTGACACAATACAATGAATAAAAGTACAACATAATTTAATGATGAAATTATTAAACAGAATGAATTTTTATCGATGAGGATGCTGGTGACTGGATTTGGTAGTACACACTCCAAAATTTGAATGAAGATTATATTGCATGGGTAACCAAAAAACATTCAAGAACATATTATCAAAGATGTATATTTTAAAAATTCCTCACTTAATAAAATTGAATGATGAATGTTGTGGTGTGAATAACTCATGCACCAATGAAACATCTCTCTATCGTAGCATGGTTACACTTTTTGTAAAAAAATGGAAACTACTATATTAATCCTTTGATTTAAAATTATTCATGGGAAAATATAATCATTAATGTGAATGATGAATTAAAAATACTCAATACTATACAATTTTTCTCATACAAATTGATTATAAGACCCATTATTTTTTAAAAAAATATAGTAGGAAAATTTAATAATAATATTCAAGAAAATATAAATAATAAAAATAAATATTTTATAATGATTTCATGCAATATTTTACCTGAAATCCTATAAAATATCATTATATATTTTTTAACCTCATCTATATGTGTAACACCAAGATATCTTAATGGAATACTATGTTTGATAGTATATACAACATGCACCACATAACTTAAATGAGCATTGAATTATAATTATTTGAATATGGCCAATATTACCCATCCATTGAATGAGTGGATGTTAATAGGAGTTAATTAATTATAAAATATATATAAAATCTCTTCAATCAACAAAAATTTCTGGATTAACTATTAAAAATACACACTATATTTTTACTAAATTCAGTGTATGCATCAGAAATATGATTTGTTGAAAAATGGTTTATATTACCTTTCCTAAGAAAATATTATAATTAATTTCACGAATTTTTAGAAATTATATTTGATAAAAATGATATCATATTTTAAATAAATATATAAAATTTTTATTTGGACGAAGTTTTGAAATATTCCTAAAATAATTTATTTTTAGTGAATACTAAAAAATACTGAATTTTGTAATACAATCATTTATTTTCGTTTTAATGTCACATTTTATTTTGAATTTTTTCTTAAAGTGAAAATTTTATTCATTAATTAGATATAATATAATTTATTACAAATGATTCATAATTATACATTATTTTTTTATAAATTAATTTTTTGGATTAAAAACACATTTTTCTATAAAAATTGTATATTATGAATTTGTGTTAAAATGTATTTTTACCTCTTATATTAATTGAATCATAAAAAAATGTATCCAATATTTTGAATCAGTAATTTCCATTTTTTTGTACATAATTGTATTTTACTTTTAATCATAATGAATATTAAACGTGTTAAATATTTTTCAACATAGTAAGGGTAAATAAGGTAATAAAGATTAGAAATAATATGATAAGGGATAAAAATAAATCAAAAACATTAATTTAATATTCTTTATTAGTGTTCTTGGATAATAATCATCAAATATTATTTGTTATTTTAATTTTTTTCAATTCTTATTGAAAATGAATTATGTATTATTTAAGTGATGAAAAATACAAATTGTTACTCTCTTACTTTTAAATTTCTCTTATATGTACCTATTGGGATAAAAATATGTTTTGAATATATAATAATAGATATTTATAACATATTGAATATTTTATGATGGAAATTGTGTTAAATTTTTATTGATTAAATAATTAACTTTAATTATTATGTAACACTAACATTATACTTGTGCATGTAGTAGAAAAATCAAGTAAATTAATTTTTAAACAATAAAGGTAATATTTTCAGGGTGAATAATAGTTTCATAAAAATTATATATATATATATATATATACCGTATTTGGTATGTTTTGAAATTTTATATTATAATTAAAATTTTATCTAGTAAACTTTAAAGTAAAATAATATTAAGAGATCAAAAAATGAAATTAATGATATTTTATACTAAAAATATTTAATTAAATGATTTATAAATAATAAAAATAATATAATTTACAAATTTAATGGGTTATAGTATAAAATATCCTCTATGGTACATTTTGGGGCCACTTAATATTTTATTTTATCCTTTTTGGCCCCTAATTATTTTAATACTTTAATATTGTGGTAATCGTCAAAAGGGTCAACGAGGGTTAAACAATAAATAATGGTTAAAACATAACATAAATATTTCCAAATTTTAATGAATATTGGGAATCCGACTAAACTTCATACTATTTTTCAAATATATCAATTATTTAATTTTTTCTATGAAAAATATTTTTTACTAATTTAATAGTTTATGTAGTGAAAAAGGCTACCCTCCCCTCACTTAAAAAATATAACCACCTCCCCTCTCTTACACAAATATTTTGAGCACTCTAGTTCATAAAAACCATAACCAAGTTTCTCATATACATTACTTACCATGACCTAGAGGTTCTAGTCTCACCAACAGACCAATGCTTGATAGATTTAGTTGTAAGTCAAAGAGCTTATCTAGAGATAAGGTGTAAATCACTATTGACCATTTTCATGTTTATTTTTTATTTGATATCTTTTAAATATTGTTTAACCATTATAAAAAAATAACTACCTTAAATATTATTGAATTTTATTATGATTATGTTAAAACCCTTTATCATCTTATTTTTCATCCAATGGGAAATGAAAACATCCTTCATGAGTATGTGTGGAATACTACATCCACAATGTGATGTGTTTCTTCTTCCATTACCACAAACCATGGATGGTTATATTCATGGATTTAAATTATTTATATGATATTAATAACATAACTATAATTATGGAAACATATAATATGATATATTTTTTTACATTTCTTTCCATTAAAAAATGATAACATCATTCATGTGTACTTGTTGATTACCACCTCCCCAAAGAAATGAGATTCGTTGTTCATATCGATAACAGTTGGATTGAATATATTAGTGTATTTAAAAAGTGACTATAAAATTTATTATATATTTATAATTACAAATGTATAAAATAATATGTACCCACTTTCCCTTATTCTAATCGAAAAATGTAAACGTTTTATATGTGTACATAAAACCTATAATTTACATTATTGTATTATAATTAATTTTCTTAACCATTTTTCTTGGATGATTTTAAAAGGAATATTTTTTTTCTATTATTGAAATATATTTCATTATTATTATTTCTTATATGATGTAATAATTACCTATTTTACAATGTTAGTCCCCCTAATGCTGTTTTAGATTTTTGAACTGAACATCCACAAAACATCCAATGTAAACCTAATTGATGATGTAACTATATAAAACTTGGTCCTAAATGAAATAAAAAGGATAATAATAATGAAATTAACATGAAAATATTTCTTAATCAATTAAATAATTAATATATGTTTTTTAAATAAGACAAATAATGTACATTACTACTCAGACTTGATGTAAGGTACACATTTCATTAAAACAATGTTTTAAAATTATTATTTCCTAAATACTTTTATTATATTCCCATATTATTAAATTTATATTATATATGTATTAATATCATAATAAATTAATTATAATGTATGATTTTTTCACTTATTAATTTTATAATTTTATTAAAAAAAATCTTTTTTCATACTTGTACAAAAAGTTTTGGTTTTCCTTTCAACGCTAAAAATGAATGTTATATTTTAATTTATATGGTGTCAATGGGTTTCTCAAATGATGAAAAACCTATTTAACATTTTTATTAGTTTAAAAGATTCATTTTTTTCATTAAATAATTATCCTTCTTCTCTTTTTATGGGTATTTTAGTTTTGGAAATGGGGTTTCAAAATGAAATGGTATTTCAATATTCGAAAGTGTTAAAAAAATTATTCATGGATTTTATGATGAAAATGTGAAATATTTTTATTGTTATTTAGTAAAGAGCTATTTATAATTATAAATGATTATTATTGAGATTGATCTAGCTTATATTATTGGTGATCATGATTCAACTTATATGATCGGTGAGCCTATTATAGATTGTATGACTAGTGCACCCGATATAGCTTATATGACATGTGAGATTGATAAAGCCCTTTAATTATTTTGGTACTGTTCCCTTCTTCATTGTAAAGGATAGAGGAAACAATAGATATTTATCCTATAGATAAAATATTACTCCAGTTATTTCTATCATGGGAAATGAATATAATTCAATAAGTTCCTTAAAAAGTTTTTACTATGGGTTTTAAAGGTTTTATTTGAGAATTAATTGTGTTTTTATGAGGTGAATATGATTTATTTCATACAATAAAAGAATATTGTGATAAAGATAAATATTTATTTGTTTTAATTGTTTCCATAGAATTACATATTTCTTAATTTAATATCCCATACAATGATATTTATGTTTTTCCAATATTCTTAATGTTTTTTCATAGGGTTTAAGAATTAGAAAAAATAAAAATTCAAGTTGAATGTCAAGAATATTTTTCATGAAAAGAATGAATGTTTCATTTTAAATTATTTATAATACTTAAAAAATTCATACTGATTAGATTTTTCGACTTTGTAATATATGGGTTGTTTTAAGAGTTATGACCAAATTATCTAAAACCATAAACCAAAAAATCATCTAAATGTAAAAAGGTTAATTATTGACTAAAATTAGAAAATCATTTAATTTTTAAAGGCTATATTCTTATAATATAAAAATAAAAAAAGATTTGATGCAAATATCTCCACCTATATATTAACTCTAAATGCTTGTTTACTAATTTTTGAATTGTACTAAATACATTTATTTCTAAAAAATCATATTATAATATAAACATTTCATAATCAATCCATTTTTAGTTTATTTAAAGAACATTACTTGTGGTGTGGTGTACAGTTATAAATTATTTTGGGAATCCATAACATTGTACATGAATATAAAACATGCATGGTGTTTCATGATCAATATTGAATTATTAATAAAATAATTATAAATAGTGTATACCTGATTAATGATAATTTATAAAAAATAATAAAAAATAATTTATTAATCATGAACATATATTAATTGGAGTCCAAAAATAATAAGAAAAAGGGACATGTTTTAATATGTAAAAAAATTCAAACAAGTAATAAATGTTCCATTTAATCAACTCATACACTAATTGATAATTCATATACACAATACATATTAATTCATCATTATTATCTAAACTATATTGGAATTACAATACTATAATAGATCATGTGAAATTTATAATAAATGCTATAGGTGTAAACTGATAAATTCTATATTTAAAAAAGGAATGATAAGTCATTGATATCTATATAAATGTAAAAGGAAATTTAGTATATTGATTAAAGGTGAGAATATTGTGCACTACATGTAGGTAATACACAATGACACTTAAATTTAATATGATTTTTGTAAGGGTAGATTCATATAAATGTCACCACTAAATCAATTCATTCCATAAAGGTATACATCATATCACATACTATATAAATTCACCAAAAAAATCATTTTTCTTCATCAACGTAGAAAATATCTTCACCATGTAAATGTATGAATCTTGATCATAACAATGGTAGAGTTTAGATTCTATGATCTACATCAAGGTAAAGTATTTTATTCTAGTGTTAAGGTAAGGAATCAAACCAAATTCACATAAAGTTAAAGCTTTACTTCCATAAGGGTAAAATAAATATTTTTAATCTATGTAAGGGTCACTTTATATCTACAAAAGTTATATTTTGTATACTACAAGCTACATAAGGGTAAAAATGTCATGAAAATTTTAAAAAATATCTTACATAATATAACCTGGATAAATATTGACAATAATATTTTAAAAAAAATCAATAACTAATTAATATTTTTAAGAAACATAAATCAATAAATAAGAAATTAAATCAACAATAATGCTAAATTTAATAAACTAACAATAAATTAAACCCGATTAATAATTCTAAATTCCATTATAATACTCTTATTATAGGGGATAAAAAGAAAATTTGGATTTAATAGTTTAATGAAAAATAAAATTATTAAAATAATGTGGTATTTTTTATTATCAAGACACAGATAAATAGAGTAAATAGGGGCACCAATGAACAATATACATTTTTTATAAATAAAATATTTATTTTTATTTCCAAAAATTCTTTAATTTTGGTATTAAGGAGAATTATAATAAGTCAATAAAACATCAGAAATAAACTCTTAATTTTTTTTAAAAATACTTATATTTTCTCAAAACAATATTCTCTATCTATTTCAAATAGATATATTACAAAAAATTATTTTAATCTGAAAAAAATATCATTCATTTAATAAAAAATCCTTCTTAAAAAATTAATATAATAATATTAAATTAAAACTAAACATGTATAATTCTAATAAATTTTACCATGGTAACCACAATTATAATCATAATGATTTTATACCAAAATAAAAAACTGAAATATAATCATTTTATACATTGAATATATATGAAAATTTTATAGACACGAAATTATTACATGGTTAATCCAAAAACCAATTTTACCCATCATAAATTAAACCATAATATAAAAAAATCATCATTCTTCTGTCCAGAAAATAAAATCATCTATCTTCTGAAGAATAAATTATAAATGTTTTAATATTAAGAAAACATTAAATTTTAACTAAAAATATAATAGAATAAATGAATAATAAGATTACATTGTTTTAATATAATTTTGATAAATTCAAGTGTCTCCCCTAATATATCAATGGAATGAAAATGATTAGTAAGATAAAAAGTTTCAAATGAAACAATGTGATTTTGTTTAGATTATATCATTGAGATTATATGGATAATAAATATCCACCTCAATTTCAGAATATTTATTTTATGTATTCAAAATAGTGAATCTCGATAAAAAATTACCATATTAGTGACTCCAATAAATCCATAAATATAAATAAATTTAAGAGCATAGTGATCTGCATGAAATTGTAATATTTTTGAGGAATCCTAAGATGATATGTAAAAATTAATAAGAAAACTTTATTAAAATAATTTCAATAACCAATAATACAAATAAATATACAATGATCACTTACCATATAAAAGAGATGTTAAGTTAAGAGACAATAACACCATTAAAAAATAGTAATACGTACATGCATATTGAGTATAATTCTAAAACATTAAATACATATCACATAGATAAAAATATGGTTTTAATTTCTAATATATTAGATTAAATAACATTAGATACCCAGTAAGTGGAAGGTTTAGTTAATTTTTACTTGAAAATTCATTTAAAAAATAAATTCCTTTTATTAACCAAAAATTGGTTGATTATCAAGGGAAAATCACAATCATAGTGATCATAATATCCACATTTAAATAATTGAAAAGGATAATTTCAAATATATTTAACGTTTAAAAATATATATCTTATTACATTATGAACAAAATAATAAAAAATAATTATAATTAATTTATCATTACATTTCATTAAATATATTGTTTTCCCAAACTTTAATCTGAAGAATATTTATTATAAATTTTCTTTTTTAAACAAACCTTTTCTGATCTAAAATTTAAAAAATAAATTATCATCATTTCATGTTATTTTATAAAAAAAATTAAGTCATTAAAAAACATTTAATTAAATGAATATGTTTTATTTCATAATTTTTGTTTCTCATCATCGAATTTTTCACATTCCACTTTATGTCTCAAAATTTAAGAATTAGTATTTTTTAGTTTAATAAATAAATTAATATTATTTCAATAAAATTATATATAATTTTTAATTTAGTGTAATATTTTTTTCATTCATCATTTTAAACTAAACATGATAATAATAACACTTATTAAAACCATAATAACAATTAAATAAGAATCATATTTCAAATTATTGTTTTCACATACTCTTATTATAATATATATTTCTAATTTTGTTTGTACATGATCCAAGATCACCTGAAAAATATAAATGATATGGTAATTATGTTACAATAGAATATTTTTTAATAAATTTAACATTACCAGTTTCGTTATGACTTTTATCATTTTTTCTTTAAGATGTTTAAATCACCCAGTAACGTCCCAAATTTATTTTCCTATTTTTTTTCTTCCTTTCATTTTTAAAATTAGGAAAATTGGGTTAAATGGTTTATTTCATCCTACATTCTCTGCATATAATATTTTATTTATCTAAATTTAAATATAGTATACCTTGTGTATAAACTTCTTCAATAATTTTTTTTTATTTTTCTTAGTTGGAATCTCTACTTCAATGTGTCCTGATTTCTAGAAACTAAATTATATAGAATTACTTATAATATCTTCATCCAAATTTATTGGATCACATTCCTTAAAATTTTCCAATGTAGTTTAGTACATTTAAATTTTGTAACAAATATTTTATTTAAATGGGAAATATTGAATATCCATTACATTGAAATTAAGATGATATTTAACAACATTGCATAATTTATATAAACTGGGTCAGATTTAGGTAACAAATAATATTTAATCATATAATCGAATAAAAAAATTTCAATACTCTAGAGATATGTGATTCCATCAAGATATTTCATTAAATATACTTACTACCATTAAAGTGCAGTAGAATGTTTACATTAAATAAAATTTAATTCCACAAGAAACATATCAAATAAAAAATATTACGCATAGTATTTAAGAGGAATAGGTAAAAAATAAAAACATTATTTTTATAAATTATTAATTAAAAAAAATTATCTTTACAATTGATAAGTTATTATATGAATTGTTATGTCCCAATGTGTTGAGGAAAAAGGAAACAAGGGGTGAATTATAACTCTTAAAATATTATCTGAGTTAAAATTCTAATTCTAGAATTTGGTGGATTAAATTATCATAAAATTTAATAAAAAATATTTACTATTTTATGAATTATTTATGAGAAATAAAAACAATTTTTTAAAAGGTTGGGGCCGAAGCCTCATTTTGTTATTAATGTAAATCAAAGACCACTTTTAACTGGGTAGAGGGATACCCATTATATATCCTAAAGGCCTAGTGGGCATGTATCCCATTACATAGCTCATAGGCCCACATTTTTGTCCCTAGGCCCATTCTGGGAATTGTAATACTATAGTACCCACTGATACAGTACCCATACAGTACCCACAACTGCTATTGTTCCCTACCGCCACTACAGTGTCCTTCTGCCACTATAGTATCTCTGTTGCTAAAGTACTACAACAATACTGGTACAATACCTGCACCCAATGGATTTTGTAGCACCATTTTCGAGTAGGATTACAGGGTGCTTAACACTAATCCAAACCCCAACTACATTATAAAAACAATTAAGTAGTGGAAGTATAGATGTATAAACACATGAATTTTTATAGTATTTATTTTCAATTTGAGGCTATGTCAAATCAATTAACTCCAATAACTAGAGAGGTATAATATCTAGTAAAATGGAAAATAAATTTTTATGGGGATTCAATAAAATATATTGTATGGATTTTCACATTTGTAGCCCCAACCAAAAACACTTTATATTTATAGGTTTAGATAAAAACCTATCCACTTACAGGTTAAGTCCCTACATAGATATTAATGGTTAAATCCAAAAATCTAAAATTTTATAGCTTAAAGAGACCAAATTACTCTCAAGGACTACAGATAATACATTTATTATATTATAGGTAATGAAAAACCTAGTGCTCTTAAGATGAAACCCTGAAACCATTATAGTTTTATTGGTCATGATGTACATGAAAAACTTAATGTGAATACATAAGACACTTTAAAATTATTAAACACAGTATAACCCATAAAACATGAACATGAAACAAAAAATTGTAAAGGATAATAAAAAAATGAATGAATATAATTATTAACCATAGTGATTTAGTTTTAATGAATGAACTATGAGTAGAACTGATAGGTTTTGGGAACATTTTTGGAATATGATAATGAATCATAAGAAACCATAAAAGTTTTAGTAATGATGTGTCAACAATAAAGCTTTTCAAGTTCAAAAAATTAGAATATAGAATGTTAAATCTCAAGAGATGTATATATTCTTCACCCATGTAAACTCTTTCTCATGAAATGGTTAGATATTTTATAAACGAAATAAAATTCATATATTACTTCTTGAATTTCATATTTTCAATGATAACTGATAATGCTTCCAATGGATATATCATTAAATTCTCCCAATGTTATATAAAATTTCGTATAGAAAATTACTATAAAATTATTGATATAAAGTAACCAAATATAGTATAAAAAATGAAAAACAATATTCAATAAAATAATATAAATTCATAATAAATACTTGTGGATGATATCTAATAATCATGTGCAAGATACCCGTTAACATTTTATTATATTTTAGTTTGAATATGGGGTTAGATGAATCGGTGAACCATTAAAATCAATGATCCCCATGATAAACTTAATTCCATATGATCATTTATGATTTCTTAATTAAAAAAATATTCCAAAAACATTCAGTTCTGTACTTTTTGGTCCATCATGAATCCTTTTTGATTTTATTTGAAGATACTTTGACTATTCCAATGATATAGTGTCTAATGCCAACCCATTTTGGGAATCTGACACACATAATGTGAATGTAAAACACATATGGATATGTATAATAATAATTTAGTTATTCATAAATTAAATTAAAAAATGTTAACATAGTATCATCTAGATTGAGGATAATTTATAATAAAAATAAAACAATAAACATATTTATTATGATTATATAATAGAAGTACTCATGAAAAAATTGAAAAAAGGATATTATTAAAATATGTGAAATAAAACTCCAACCAATAATATATTTTCCATTTAAAACACTCTTAATTTATTTTAAAATTTCTTATAAACCATTCATATCAATTCTTCATTTATATATAATCCACTCCTAAAGGGATCTTGTTTGCAGAACCCAAAATATTAAAATATTATTATCATATTCAAAAGCATGTATAGAATGCAAAACCAAGTGTATAAGGGAATAAAATATATATATACATTAAAATATATATAATATTTTAAATAAATTCAATATATAATATATTATGTAATGGAAACAACAATGAGTTATCATGTGTTACATACAACAATGATTATTATTTATAGCTTGTGTTACACGTAGGACATAGTTTTAACAAATACTATTAATATTATTTTTTAAATAAAACCATAAATTAGAAATTAATTGGTTGTTATGAATAGTATTAACAAAATTATGAAAATATATGGTTTAAAAAAGTATAAAATGAATTCATGTTTTACCAATTATTAATAAATTAAAAAAACATTTGAATATAAAGGAAATATTTTTATAAAAAACACTTTTAATACATGAAATGAGTTTTACGATAACAAAATAATTTAAATACGATTAGTGTATCAAATTAATTGTAACACCCCAAGCTTCCATTGTATGTTTCCCTTTGAATAATATAATAACTTTCATTATACGCAACTTCCAGATTCTAACACACCACAACCATTCAAACTAGCTATAATGATTAGTAATAACCACATTTTGAAATTTTATATACTTTATCATTCAAAATGAACTTTATTTTTGGATTTGGAATATTGAAATTAGCTTATAGTGAATTTTTATTGTTTTTCTAAAAACATCCAATTTTGGATGAATAGTGAAAAACATTGAGTTACAGTTTAAAACTGAATTTTTATTTAAATAATTATTTATTTTATTTAAATTTATTTTTGGTCAAAATAGATACATAATACCTATATAAGATAAAAGTAATTCATTGGAGTCAGTTTATAATAATTTTAGATATATTAAAACTTTATTGAACTTTTTAACCGTCTTTTACCCACCTCCTAGGAGCATTTGTAAATTTGATTAAAACATAATTTTACCACTTTTTTTAATTGAATTACAAAAATCTGAGAGATATGGTTGATATCAGTACATAAAATGTGGATCAATAAGATATAAATATTTTTTTATGAATAGTAACATTTGAATTTTACTTACCACGGTTAAAAGTTAATAGGGTAATTAAGGGTAAAAATGATATTATTATTACCCTAACACATGTCTCATTCTATTGGATAAGTTTAATTTGACCAAAAACAACCTTAATAATAAACTATGATCGTTTAGGTTCACTTGGGTTAGATTAGGACATTTATTATTATTTAATTGAAAGAAGAGTTAAAAGTGTTAAATTCAAACATAATAAATAAACCATTTTTATATAGGGTATTACATAAGATAAATTAAATTATAAATATTCATTAGAATATAAAAAAAATTCCAACATAATTGTAATTTATTTATATTTTTTAAGACATTAAATAATTTAATTTATTAATGACACAATAATGATGCAGTAATTACATAATTAATGAAATATTAAAATATTTGATATTATAAATATCCACCTAAATGTAATTTGAGACTTTTTATGAATTAAGATATTTTTTCTAGTTAATATAACAAGTTTGGGTTGGTTAAATGAATTTTTTAGAATTAATCATGATGTTCTAAATTTAGTAAAAACTAAATACCAAATAATGTCAAAATTAACAAAAAAGGGTTTTCAAAAAAACATTATATTATTTATAGATATTCTATTACTAAAATTATAAGGTTTTTCTAAAAAAATATATAATTATATGTGTATCATTATTTAACCACTTATGGTCCCTTTTAATCATATAGTATGTTTATTAACCATATAATATAAAAATACAAAGAGACATTGTAAATGTCAAACTTTTCAACTAAGAGTTAAATCTAAAATATAAGGTTAATATAGTGATCCAAACCTATGTAAAACCTTTTGGTTGAGTGATTTTAGACCCCTACCCACCTTATCCTTTATATAATCCATTTTTGAGAAATTAGAAACTGAAAATTGTTTTATTATAAAATAATATTTCTAGCTTTTCCTAAGGTGGTCGTCACCCCTCTTATAAAAGGGCACCCCCCCCCCTTCTCTCTAATTCACAACTTCAATGATTTATTTCTCAGCCAACCCCTTCCCAAATACCCTCTAAACTATCCTCCCATAATCCTAAATGCGTTTATTTAGTCATAAATCCAACCTATGTTGCCCTTTTTATCAAATCAATAAGAAGCACCCCAAAGAAGATGTAAATACTTCATCACCTCTTTCAAGTTCCATTCTTCTTCCACTTTCTCTAACATTGTTATTTATATTCTAAAATAATAAATCCAGTATCTTCTATATACTATGATTTTATTATAAATATGGTACAACCATATTCATTTTTCTATCCCTCCTTTGAATGACATGTCACCATACGTGCATATGTATGGCTTACCGTCTCCACGTCGTGCTGTAATTGTTATTCAATAAATTATTATTTGGATGGGTATATTAATGATTTTTAATTGATTTAAATAATAAATATAACATGATAATTATTCTTTATATATTATATACCATTAAATTATATATTATTTTAATATCAAAACAATGATATTATCGCTCATGCGTACGTAGGGATTGCCGTCTCCACGAACGCGTTGAGATTCTTTCCCCATCGTATCCATTCAAGACTAATTTACATTTTATGATTAAAAATAATTTTTAGAGACTTGATATCATTCTGGAGATGAATAAAATACATCTCATCCATAACAAATATGACTTACATAACAAATAATATAATGGAAAACGAATCTGTTAACACCCGAAACGAGGATAATACTAAGATATTTCTAATAAAGAAATATTAAAGGATCGTATATGAAATCATAATAATGTATATTTGTATAATTTAATAACAATTATTTAACCATTATACTGGAGGTTAAACTACCCTCGAGTAAGGAAAAGTACAAAGTAAGGGGATTCTTATCTCACTTTTAATTCCGTAATTTTTTTATTTTTTACAGCTTATTTATTAAATGTGGTGTATTGTGTAATGTCATTTGATATATATATTATCCTGATTCTATTTATATTCATGGTATTCTATGATTCATTTGGTTGTTATTAACATTTGGCTATTCAACTCGATTGATTACAACTAAGTGTTTTCATCTCACTTCGTATTTCCATGAGATTCATGCTATACTGCCACTATTTCTTTTTTTGTGGTGTATGTAGTACCCAATGATGTTATTCTTTGTGTAATATACATTATCTTATGAGTAATTACATCTTCATTTTATTATCCATCTTTTATAGGATGTATGTTTCGTAAGATACCAAATTGGTAATGGAATTTCAAATATCAATTTCTACTCATTCGTCATTACGCATAATTCATTGATTATTTTACTCCATAATTATGTGTGGAATCACTTTTTATTATTTGTGTAGTAATTTAGAATCCCCTTTATGTTGATATAATTTTAACACAGATAATAACTCCCTTTTTAAATTAGCAATTCAATGATATGAACTTGATAAGAGTAATTTTAACTCAATCTCCATTTCTTGAGTTAAACATCCAATTCATTACTGTTGTTTTAACAAGTATATATGTGAATGTACTCTGATTTATTTAAACACAATATCCAATAATATTGAGTTTATATATATTTTTCACACATAATTAAGTCTTTGATGTAACCTAAACCTAATGATATGTTTTTTATAAGATATTTCATCTCAATTTATTTTCTATTGAGACTTTGTTATTGTTATATACCAATTCCCTTTTATATGGTGTATATAATGTACTTTGACATAGTATATCATGAATCCCTTAATTACTATGATATTATAATGTTTTTATTACCTCATTTATTTGTAATCAAGTTTCTCTATTTTGGTTAGGAACTCTAACGAAAATATCATTTTAAAATGTTTTAATGATTTATAATTCTAAATCTTTCTCATTAATGTCCATGTATTAATAATGTTTTTATGGATTTATTTATATAGAAATTAAATTTTTTAAATTAAATATACTTTCAATAGTTTTAATGTGGTATGTGAAACTTTGATTCAAAAATGTATTTTAAATGGCTTCTTGATAAATAGTGAGACTTTTAAATGTTTTCAAGAAAAGGGGGGATATGTCTCTCAAATAGTTTTGATGACTATTTTAATATGTGTCAATATAATTAATTATTCTATATTTAGGTTTATCTATTATAATAAAATCTTCCATATTGTATTTAATTAGTTATGTTTGATTGTGGATGTGCTATTTTTATACCATTCATGGTTTTTGGTTAATATATTAACATTTCATAAGCTATTTTCAATATGAATGTTCAGATTATGTTTCAACCTTTTCATGTAAGGAATGAGTTGGACATAGTAAGTGATGGGTGGAGCCCATTATAGCTCTTCAATGCATCAGTAGGTATCACAAGAAAAACTATTGTATTGGTACAAGACCTTGACAGAATCGTATTTGTAGTCTTGGTACCTGGCGTTGACTGTATGGTTATGAAAGTTTGGCATTATGCATTCCATCATTATAAAAGTGGCTATTGATATTGCATTTAATTATTAAACTAGTAGAATATCCATGTGAATAAGTAAATGGTTTTATTTGATTTTATCATTTCCATATTATGTTGATGTTCAAGTTTAAAAGGCTTTTGTTTTAGTCTTATACATTTCCTTAAATGATTATGCTTATTTATGAGAGTATCTGCTATATTGTTATACGTACTAATCATCTGAGATCACCCTGTTCTATGTTTTATTTTTCCCAGGATGTGAAAAGTATATTAGGAATGACCTGTAGGGATATTCTATGGGATCTCAGTGTTTTATATGGAAAAAGGTTTGTTGTAGTTTTCCATTTTATGATGTATTGTAAAACATATGAATTTATCTAGTACTTCCAAGTCTTCTAAACTAATTGTTCTTTTGAGAAATGATCTTTTGTGGGCATGCCAATGATACCTAATAATTCACCATCTTTGGGATTCTGGGGTCGGGGCGTTATAGTTGGTATCAGACAAGTTTAGTACGAACCTTATAAACTAGATTTAAATAAACTCTGATTAGAGCACATAGCCCTAAGATAGACATTGAGGATTAGTATATAAGAACATCATAAAATTTTTGTATTATAGATATTTTGTGAGTTTTCCAAACAATACATACCTCTATGTATACGAGCAGGTACATGCGGCTCTAGCACAGATGTACGAAGGGGTAAAACCCAAAAACACCACTTTGAGAAAGACTCGAACGGGAAGTGGTGCACGACAACGAGCCTTACTGCACTCTTGGTAACAACACTCCTAGTGGATATACTTAGGATAATTACTTTTTCTTTACAAACCGATTTGATGGATTTTATTATAAGATGAGAATAAATGACCTTGGATAATCCTAAGGTGTTTCAAATTGAAAATATGGTGTCATGATATTATCAAAATGATTTTATGACTACTGTTACAAACACAATGCTGTTTGGTTTTAGTCAATGGATGGATTCCAAGGATGATAAAGTAGCATTGAGAATGATGTAAAAGGTGGTAATGTTAGTGGAAATGAGAAAAAAAATGGAATTTTGATAGGTGTAAAAGATATCATGTTCATTCCAAATCAGTTTTCCAAAAATATGATTAAAAAAATATATATTAACCAAATCCCGGACTCAACAAATAATATAAAGGTGATGAATGATAAGAGCTTCAAAGGTGGAAACCATGGTGAAAAGAATCCTTAATTTCCATCATGCAGGAAATGTGGAAGGATACACCCAGGAATTTGTCTCAGTGGGATAAAGAAATACTTTACGTGTGGGAATGAAAAACATAATTTAATGAATTTCCAAGGAAAAATGAAGAGTTCTATGGTAGAAAATAAAAATGGTCCCAATAATCCATTTACAGTCATTTTCCATAAATGCAGGGGACCTGGCCATTACCCGAGTGAATGCCCTATTCTATAGGTTATTTCTTGGTTAAAGAAGAAGATATGTGGAAATAAACGGTTGGATAAATGTTTAAAGTATTAGTGCTCCTTATTGATGGGATTACTTTAGAATAATTTTCTATGGTATTTGTAACCCTATAGTTTTTCATGTGAAAATGATATTTGAGAATGAATTATATTTTCTATTGTGGATATAGTTATAAAAATTCCATTTTTTTATATGATCATTGGGTTTGAGGCAATTACATGTTATTATATTTTGGAATAAAAATGAAAGGTATGAGATAAAATTTGTGGTTAAATTATGAAATGGTTATTTTGAAGAATTTATATCATTTTGGTAATATTATAAAAAAAATTTGAAAAAGGACAACACGAAGACCTTGTAACAAACCATCACGTTGAACAAAGCTCTGGGAATCGAACCCACAACCAGAGTACGATTTGGATTTATCACCTCCCACTGGACTATGTGATGTCCCTGGTTAGTGTGCCTAATTATTTTTAGTAAAATGATTTTATTGATCAATAATAAGTTGATTTGTGATCTTATTTCTTATCAAATTTAGTATAGAAAATTTATTTGGTGATTAAGTGATAAATGTTATTTTGGAAGATGTTCTCTCTGTTAGGAATACTATATGTCTAAGGAAAATAGAATACTATGAGATTTCATCTGAGGAGTAATGGTGGATTTTTATCTATGTTTTTATTGTGTATTTATAGTGATTTTGTTTATTTATGGAAATGATTAACCTATAATAAATAATATGTGATTAGGTTAATTAATTTTATGTATGTGACTTTAAGAGTTGTCGATGTCATTTAGAGATACAATTTAACGTGGAAGACTACATAACCAAATTATTCTATGTTTTGGGTTTCAATATTACTTTGGATTATATTGATGTATTTTAAGGACAATTGTTTATTGAATGGTATTTATTTATCTTTGGGGTATTGTTGGTTTAATTTTCGAAATTTAGATTAGTGTTTCTTTCTCTAAAGGAATATCATTTTGGGGGACCATATGATCTTGTACTAACCATTTTGGTTTTGATTATTCTGTATATACAAGGTAAATATTTAGTTTATCCATTGTGGATCATGTGATTCTCTTGAATTTGTCTCTAGCTCTTCCTGTGTGACCAAGTCATCTTGAATACTCATTATTTGAAAAAAAATGTGTTAGTGGTGGAAATTTATTAAGGAATTAAACTCTACTTAAAAAGTATGTATATCTCTCTATTTTATTAGTAAATCTCATAAATAAAATCCTAATCCTTATGAAATGTAACTTGATAGAAAAAAATGTTGTTCATTTACTTTTCCTTCTGGGAAACTAATGACTGTTTTTCCCATCACAAGTTTGTGCTTTTCTTATTGTTAACATTAACCTGATCCTGTTTTCTATCCCTCTCTATCAGAACTTGACACTTAGTTTATTTTCCATATCCATGTTTTCCTACATGGAATCTTAGTACGGGTTATCTTGGGTGACCTTTGTACTTCTCTTTCTCTCTTTTAAAGTGTTTGTTTTATTGAATCATTTTCTGATGTGGGACATTCAATTATGTTCTCGAGCCCAATTTTAAAAATTGCACGGACGCAATTTCCCAAAGGGGGGAAGAATTTAAAATTACAAGCTTCCATAGTACGTTTCCCTTTGAATAATGTAATAGCTTGCATTGTACGCTACTTCAAGATTCTAACTCAATGTGACCAATCAAACTAGCTGTTGTGAATAGTAATACCTACTTTTTGAAATTTTATAAATTTTATCTTTCAAAATGAACTTCATTTTTGGATTTGGTATATTGAAATTATCTTAGGGTTAATTTTTGGTATTTATCTGAAAACCATCAATTTTTTATGAATATTCAAAAAACACAGAGTTATAGTTTAAAACTGAATATTAATTTAAATAATGATTTATTTTATTTGAATATATTTCTGGTCAAAATAAATACATAATACCTATATAAGTTCAATGTAATTCATTGGTGTTAGTTTATAACAATTTAAGATATATAAAAATTTTATTGATATTTTTAACTGCCTTTTACCCACCTCCTAAGAGAATTTGCAAATTTGAATAAAACATAATTTTACAACATCTGTGAATATAATTTAAAAAATCCAATAGACACGATTGATATCAGTTAGTACAATGTGGTTCAATAAGATAAAAATAATTTTTGGTGAATAGTAACTTTTGACTTTTATTTACCACAGTTCAAAGTAATTAGGGTAATTAAGGGAAATGGTATTATTGTTACCCTCAAACATGTCCTAATTCTATTGGATTAGTGTAATTAAATGAAAAAAACCTTAAAAATAAAATATGATATTTTATAACCACTTGGATTAGATTAGGACATTTATTATTATTTAATTCAAAGAAGAGTTAAAAGTGTTAAATTCAAAGATTAATAACTAAACCATTTTTAATATAGGGTTATAAATAAGATAAATTTGATTATAAATATTCATTATAAATCTAAAAATATTTTCTACATAATGGTTTTTTATTTATATTTTTTAGACATTAAATAATTTAATTTATTGATGACACAATTATGATGTTGTAATTACCTAATTAATTAAATATTAAAATATTTGAAATTATAAATATCCAAATAAATGTAATTGGATATATTTTATGAATTACACAAAATTTATAGGCTAATATGACATGTTATGGTTGGTTAGATGAGATTTTTTCGAAATAATAATGCTTTTATGAATTTAGAAATAACAAAATACCAAATAGTGTCAAAATTGACATAAAATGGTGTTTAAAACAAAAATTATATTATTAATTGATATTCTATTCCTAAAAATCAAAGGATCAGCCAAAAGACCTATATAATGATAGGAGTATCATTAATGAACCACTTAGGGTTATCTAGGAAGTATATAATGATTTTATTAACCATAAAATATAAAAATACAAAGAGACATGTTAAATGTCAAACTATTTAGCTAAGAGTTTAATCTAAAAGATATTGTTAATATAGTGACCCAAACCTCTCTAAAACCTATTGGTTTAGTGGAATTATTCCCCTACCCACCTTAGACTTTAAATAATCCATTTTGGAGCCATTAGAAACCAAATATTATTTTATTATAAAATAATATTTTAGTGTTTCTTAAGGTTCCCCTCACCCCTCTTATAAAAGGGAACTCCACCTTCTCTCAATTTCACACCTTCAAAGCCATTTGTCTCGGAAAACCCCTTCCCAAATACACATTAAACTGTCCTAAATTTTACCTATTGGCCTTACTTTAGTCTGAAATCCAACCTACAGAGCCCTTTTGATCAAATCATAAGAAAGAACCCGAAGAAGTGGTAAATATTTCATCACATATTCCATGTTCCTTTCTTCTACCACTTCCTCTTTCCTTGTTATTTCCATTCTATTATAATAAATCCAGTATCTTCTAAATACTTTTATGTTATTATAAATATGTAATAACCATATTTATTATTCTATCCATCCTTTGAATGACATGTCACCATTCGTGCGTACGTACGGCTTACCGTCTCCACGTCGTTGTGTAATTGTTATTCAATACATAATTATTTGTATGGTATAATAATGATGTGCAATTGATGTAAATAATAAATATAACATGATAATTATTTTTTATATATGATATACCATCCAATTATTTATTATTTTAATATAAAAAGAATGATATTGTCGCTCGTTCGTACATCAAGATTACCATCTCCACGAACGCGATAAGATTCATTCCCCATCATATCCATTCAAGAATAATTTTCATTTGATAACTAAAAATAATTATTATAGACTCTATATCATTCTAGATATTAGTAATATACATCCCATCAATAACAAATATGACCCAGATAACAAATAATATAAAGGAAAACAAATCCGTTAACACCCGAAACGACGATAATACTATGATATTTTTAACAATGCAATATTAAAAGATCATATATGATATCATATTAATCTATATTATTATTGTATAATTTAATAAATATTATTTCACCATTATAAAGGAAGTTAACCTACCCTCGACCAAGGAAATGTAATATTTGAGGGGTTTCTTATCTTGGTTTTAATTCCATGACATTCCTATTGTTCACCACTTATTTATTAAATGTGGTGTTTTGAGAACTGTAATTTGATATATATATATATATATATATATTATCATTATTCTCTTTATATTCATGTTATTATGTGATTCATTTGGTTTTTATAAACTTTTGGCTATATGACTCAATTCATTACAATGAAGTAAGGGTTTTCATGTCACTTCCTATTTCTGTGAGATTCATGCCATACTACCACAATTTTCTTTTGTCTGGTGTATGTATGGCCCAATGATTGTATTCATTGTGTAATATACATTAATATATGAGTAATTACATATTAATTTTATGATCCATCTTTCATTGGATGTATGTTTTTTATGTTACCAAATTGTTAAGAGAATTTCAATTTTCAATTTTCACTCATTTGTCTTTACGTATACTTCATTGATTATTTTACTCCATGATTATGTGTGGGATCATTATTTATTATTTATATATTAATTTACACTCCCCTTTATGTTGATATAATTTTGATACACATAATCACTCCATTGATAAATTCTCAATTCATCGATATGAACTTGATAAGAGTAATTTTAACTCAGTCTCCATTTATTGAGTTAAACATCCAATTCATTGGTGTTGTTTTTACAAGAATATGTGTGAATGTCCTATGATTTATTTACACTGAATATCCTATAGTATTGAGTGTATTTATATTTTTCACACATAATTATGTTGTTGATTTATCCTTAACCTAATGGTACAGTTTTATTTGATATTTCATCTCAATTTACATTCTATTGAGACTTCTTCATTTTTATGCACCAATTCACTTTTACATGGTGTATATAATGTACTTTGAAATAGTATATCATGAATACATTTATTCCAATGATATTAAAAAGTTTTTTATTACCCCTATTATTTGTATTCAAGTGTCTCTCTTTTGGTTAGGAACACTAACTAAAATATCATTTTAAAATGTTTTAATGATTTGTTATTCTAAATCATTCTAATTAATGTCCATGTTTTAAAAATAGTTTTAATGATTTATTTATATGGACATTAATGTTTTAAAATTCAAATTAATTTTAAAGGTTTCAATTTGGTATGGGAAACATTGATTCAAAAATCTATTTTAAATGGCTTCTTGATAAATAGTGATACTTTTAAATGTTTTCAAGAAAAAGGAGGATATTTCTCTCAAATAATTTTGATTATTATTTTCATCTATGTCAATATCATTCATTATTCTCTTTTTAGGGTGATTTATTATAATAAAATATTCCATATTGTAGTTAATGAGTTATGTTTGACTGTGGATGTGCTATTTTAATACCATTCATGATTTGTGGTTAAAATATTATCATTTCATATGGTAGTTTCAATATGAATGTTCAGATTATGTTTCATCCTTTTCCTGTGAGGAATGAATTGGACTTAGTAAGTGATGGGTGGAGCTCGCTATATCTCTTTTATCCATTGGTAGGTCTCATGAGACAATCTAATGTCTTGGCACAAGGCCTTGACAAAATCTTATTTGTAGTCTTGGAAAAAGGCCTTGATTATGTGGTTATGAAAGTCTGGAATTATGTATTCCATCATTATGAATGTGGCTATTGAAATTTCATGTGATTGTTCGACTAGTATAATATCCATGTGAATAAGTAAATGGCATTATTTGATGTTATCTTTTCCATATTATGCTGTTGTTCTAGTTTAAAAGGAATTTTTTAGACTAATACATTGCCTTAAATGTTTATGCTTATTTATAAATGTTTCCTCCATATTGTTATCCTTACTGAGCATCTGAGCTCACCCCTTTCAATGATTTATTTTTTCCAGGATGCGAAGAAGTATATTATGACTGACCTACGTGGATCTTCTATGGGATCTAAGTGTTGTCTATGGAAACAATGTTGTTTTAGTTTTCCATTTTATGATGTAATGTAAAACTTATGAACGTATCTAGTACTTTCATGGAAACTAAACTAATCTGTATTTCAAGACTTGATCTTTTGTGATCACGCAAATGATACATAATAATGTACCGACTCTCGGCTTCTGGGGTAGGGGCGTTACATTAAAGAAATTTAGGAATTATATTCTAAATAAAGTTATATGACTTTTTTACTATAGATTTTATAATCATTCAATAAGAACAAATCCAATTTTATATATAAAAGTGTATATTTTTCCAAAGGCCATTTTCCGACATTAAATGGTGAACTTATTTTAAAACAAAAATTTGACACTTTTATAAATTTAATTTCTAAAATAAAAAATTATTTTTTAATGAATAATTTCAAAATTATCTTATGTTTATTCTTGAGTAATTTTTTTCTGTGATGTATATTTCATATGATTAATAATGATTAATACTAAATTTTAATTGAAAACTGAGTTTTCATCTAAATAATAGAAAATTATTAATTATATTTTAATATGGTTTTAAATTAAAATTATATATTTTAAAAATCAATTCATAAAATTTATTTCATTTTTATCATTCTTAAATTTGAATAAAAATACAGACTGATAAACTATTAATGTTTTTTACTAAAAAAACCAACATTCTCACCAAGATTTCCGAATTAATTTTAAGAGAAAATTTATAATTATGATGATTGATTTTGAGAAAATTGTATCCATATTTAGAAACATCATAATTCATAACTTCTAATGAGTTCAAATTATATTTTTTCAAAAAGTACTAGTGAAATTAGTTAAAACTAATTACATCTGTTAGGAGAAAAACAAGTTTACTAAGGGACTAACCTTTCTTCTTGAGCGAAAAAATGACCATGAAACTTGCCCAAAACCCATTTTATAGAATTATTTATATCTTATTCTCTATAATATAGAGTTATTTTTCATTATTTTATCTAATATACAATGAGAAAACATATGAGGAATTCCCTATTTAAAATGTTTACAAGTCTTCCACTCAACCCATTTATAAAAGGGAACCCTCCATCTCCCCCTATCTTCACACATAAACTATTTGATGATAAAAACCTACCCAAATAAATTATAAAATTTCATTATCTCCTCATAGAGTACAAATATGGTTTAGAAAACCAATTTTGGAAGGCATGAGCACAAACTTATTGATGATACCCTAGAAAAGAGGTTATGGTTTTTTAAAAGAATTATTATTTTCATTCATAACCAACAACATAAATTCTTATTATATAATTATTATATATTTAAAATGAAATTAATAAATATACTAATATATTTTTATGGGTATTATCTATAGCCACACTCACTTCTATAAAATGGGTTACTAACTCATCGTTCGTGCGTATGACACACTACCACCACGTGACCTGATGTAGTTCATTTTTTCCATTACCACCTTTAGATGATGGTAATAATAATGTAAATACAATTTATATATTTTGTATATTTTATTTATGAAATAATTATTCACTTTTAATTATTATTCTACACTTAACGTCATGCCTTCATTTCCTGGGGTTATTAACACGTCGTTCCTGTGCACGATAGACTACAGCATCACGAAGTGATGTAATTTGTTCACACATTACATGGAATGTATTATTATTGGTTTTAACAAAATTATGCTATATATATGAGAATGTAATGATTCAATAGATATAAAATTTATCATTTAATTTTCATTACTTCCATACGACACAAAAATGGAAATAAAATTCATTGGTATATACGACCCTTCGTCTAAAGGACTAGTGCATTTCATTTCCTGTAAGTAAATTTAATAGATTACACTAAATAAATATATAATAAATATATATTATAGTACTTCATTTACAACATTTTTATATGATTAAATCAATATCTAAGTAATTGGAAGATCAAATAACACGCAAAAACATACTTGAAAAAAATGAATATTATTAAAGAAAACATTGAAAATAATGAAATATTATTAATGAAAATTTAATAATATGTTATAATGTATAACATATGATTTAAAAAATATTAATATGTTTTTTAATAAATTAATAACATGTTTAAATACTCTATTACTGATGTTAAATAATGTACTACTAAAATGAAACTATAAGGTAAGGGGTTTTGTCTCAATTTATTTTTATTGACATATATTGTATCATTATGATCCTGATTTATTTTATAACATGTATGTACTGACTCATTTACATATAACATCATTTATAATTCATTATTTATTATATTTTATGTTTCAGTAAAAATTATTCCATCTAATGGAATTTGAATCAAAATTCACAAAGTGATAATGAATTTCAAAACTCATTTCCTTTTAATTGGGTTATATTACTTCCTCACAGTCATTAATATTGTATGATTATGTGTGTAATGAAATTTTAATATATATATTTTTTACTTAAATCTATTTTACTTGTATTTATAGTTTATATTCATAGTCCATTCATCAATTTAAACTCACTTCAACATTATAATCATTACAAGGGATTACATCACAATATTATTTTATTCGCGAGGGATTACACAAGAACATCATTTAAAGGAAATTATATTATAGTTTTTTTAATAAAAAATCTATTTATATTATAATATATTTATTTATAACTATTTTCATGTAATAATACCATTTTCCACTCATTGGTACCTAAAATATTTTATATATTTTCTAAGAAACCCCAACTTCATTTATCTCTTTGACTAGAAACCAATTTTCGTCTAAAATAATGTTTTGTTTTTAAAAAAATCATATAATTTTAAAATGATTTATTAAATAAATTTTAACCATCCTGAATTTTTTCAAAACATTTGGAAAGAAATTTATTTTGATTTTTCAAAAAAGTAACTTTTCTATAATTTTTATAATGAAAAATGAATGTTATATTTATCTTGTCCAGCATGTTTGTAACTACCCTAAAATATTTCATTGAAGTTTATTTTTCATTTTTATGATGATATTTTTAATTCAATTTCTTTTAATAGTTATTTTCAAAAAATTAATTTCAAAAGGTTTCTCAAAATGAAAAGGTTATTTTTTTGATTTTGTTTAAATATATCATTTATTTCCTCAATGAAAACAAAAATTACTTTTACTCCAATGTGTTTAAATTAAATTGATTCTATATTTATTCTTCTTCTATATGGATTTCCATTATATTGAATAGAAATATTATTTAAATACACCTTCTTTAATCATTTTCTTTTTATTAATTAATGTCCCCTTCTGTTATTCACTTTATAGTGACCATTGAAGTTTAAATTTCCCCTAAATATCCAAATTAACTATCATTGATTTGATTATTTTTAAAATCGTATACCATTTTTATATAAAATATTTATATAAAGAGTTATTTGATTATTTTTTGTATATTTTTATAAATCCATATTCTTGACGCAGTACAAATATTTGATGAGGCACATTGTCTATGAATTAAATCTATTATTCAATATATGAGTAATGTGTTGGACTACTATGACATGTGTTTGGGACTATTTAATGTAATCCTCATGATGAATTGATAGTATCGTAGGATGATTCAGTTGGATAACCATAGCTAATGGGCATCAACCCAATATGTTTTAAATTTCATATGAAAGGGATTTATAGTAATGGTTCCCAGTGCTCGAGAAGCATCACATCTAATAATTAATAATTTCATTTATTTAGATTCATTTTTAATTATCCGTGGTATTTTTTCTATGAAAGAAAATAAGGATTCATTTCATTATCAGTTATGGATTAAATGGGATGGTGTTTAGTTATTTTCCTTCCATATTGATTATTACTTATCTAGTTTTTATAGTAATGTTATTGATTAAATGGAATGTGTCATCTTTTATTTATCTTTTAATATTATTTAAACACTCACTTATTATTTTGTTGATTATATGAAATGAGTGTTCAATTATTTACATTAATATATTGACTATTCTCATTTATTCAATATTTTTTCCGTTGTATTTATCACTTACTTAGTATTTTATATCACCAAGATTTTTTTCTTTCTCTATGATCCCATAATGTTTACTATGACTGATATTCTTGGATACACTATATGGAAATAAGTTATGTTCTAAAAAATATATTTAAATTTTTTGTATTCAAATTTAATGTATCAATCATTTATATATATATATATATATTAACATGATTAATAATCTGAATGGTCCTTTAGGATTTTTTTATTTGTATTATATGCCAATTCATTGTTAAAAGGCACAAACTCTATCTTTTTGGCGTTGGGGATGAAATAGTTGGTATTAGTGGAATTATAGTAGAGACATTGAGAACTAGATACAGGAAAACATAAATTAATGAACATAACCCTTAGAAATTATTTAAGGATAATTATATAATAACACCATAAAGTACTGGTAACGTAGAGATTATGTGGTTTTTCTTTACAATACATCCCTTTCTAGATACCACAAGTGGATATGTGTCTAGAACAGATTTACTCAGTGGAACTAAACCAAAAAAGATTTCATCGGTATTAACTCAAGCATAACCGGGTATGTGAAAAAAGGCCTCACTATGGACATGGTTTGACACTTATAGGGTATATGGACCAGAAAAATCAAAATTTATTTACAAACCATTAAGAAAGATTTTAATGGATAATGAAAATGAATGAACTATGATAAACCTAATTTTTATATATATAAAATAAAGTGAAAATATTTAAACATCCAATAAATTATTTAATGGTATTATCATAATGAATATTATTGCTCACACTATGATTTATATTTTTAGTTAATGGATAGAATGTAAAGTAATTATTTTAACATATAACATGACAGAAAAGTTGGATAAAATGAGAAACTATATTGTAAAATCATAGGAATGAAACATATCATGTTCATAGCTAATCAGTTTTCAAAAAATATGACTAACAACAAATACCTCAACACACACTTAGACTCACCAAAGAAGAGAAGGGTGGAGATTTGTAAGAGCTTGAGAGGTGGGAACCATGTTGAAAAGAAGGATCTATTTATTTCATAAAATAAATATAGGAGGAGGAACCATTGAGTGTGTTCAATTGAATGGGGATATGAGTTATGTGTTTAAAATAAGAGAATAAAGAAAAGTGTTTAAGAGGAAAATGAAGAGTATGATATCAAGAATTAAATCTTGTCCAATTGATATATTTTTAGTTTTTTCCTTAAATGTGAGGAACCTGGACCCAATCCAAGTCAATTAACTCTTGGAAAGGGTAACATGTATACCATGGAAGGGAAAAAGAGGAAATAAAATAGATGAATTACTTATGTATTTTGATTAAAGAAATAAATTGTTGAATAGGTTTTCTAGTAGTATTCCAATTACAAAAATCATGAAACACTTATAGATTCTGTAAAATAATATAATCAATAGTGCATTCATTAAAATAAGAGTTATGGATACTATCATGGTTAATGAATTTAAAATTTATCATATGTTCAAATTCATAAAAACCTATTCTTAGAAATTAAACAAGAATAAGGGAATTTTAGAGATATTTATGGGGAGAATATGCTTTAGTGGCTAATTTATTTTAGGAATAATACATTTACATGTATAATTTTAATGGTATTGATATGATTTAGGATTAATATTATCATTAATGACATTGTAAAAATAGTGAAATAATATTATTAGACTTTTTAAAATAAATTATTTAATTAATTATGTCGAAAATATTAATGAAAATGTTATTAATGCATTAATTTTTTTCAAGGATATAGATCTTATTTGTTTGGGGAACATTATATGAATTTTGTTAATACTATTATAGAAAAAGGACAACCTAGATGTTGGGTGACACCCCCTTACATCTGACATTGTGGTGGTTCTTGAACCCATGACAGAAAAACTATAAGGGTTTCATGCCTACAACTTTCCTATGTGTTGTCCTGGTAAATATGTCATTATTTTCAGTTAACCAATTTGATGAATATACAATAATAATAAATTTATAGTATTACCTTTTCTTTTAATGAGTCATGTATCAACCATTTTGGATTTGGATAATATTTATAGATAGACATAAATGCATTTCACTCTTTTATGGATCTTTTAAAAGTAAATTTTAGTGCTTCAAGAATATAAAATCATTTTTAAATTTTTTTGGAAGAAGTTATTTTTTTGAAATTGATCGAAGAAAAAAAGTAAAAATGTATTCAAATTAAATGGAGACATATAAAATAAGTATATTTATTTATATTATTATATTGTAAAATAATTATTCAACTTTTAAGAAATGGATATTTGTATAAAATTTTATCCTGTTACCATCATTAATGATGATAAAAATGAAATTTTCACACCTTTTTGAGTTAATGTTTTTAGACACTCAACTATCAATTGGTAATTTAATTTTTTGAGATAAATGACCTCAATGACTCTCTTTAAATATTTCTTCCTTTCCTATATATTCATATCTTTACATTTTAATGATGTTCTACTTTGAAACATAATTATATGTTGTTCCATGTGACCTTTGTAATTATAATTCTCTCTTATTAAGAGGATATATTATTAACAATTTTACGATATCAGGGTTTTAACAACATAATTTTCAACTAAAATACCGTATATTATCTATATCTAAATTAAATTTCAGGGGAAATTTATTTTGGTAGGGGAGAATGTAACACCCCAAAATGTGAAAATATGAATATCATATTTCATTGAGTGTGTGACACGCTGCACCAAGTATAAAAGGGAATAAAATATTCTGATAATATAAAACATAATTGCAATTTTAGATAAATTTAATATGTGATATAAATTTCAATTTATGAAACCCTAAGTTAGCTTCTGTTACACTCCACAATAGATGTCTTCAATATCTTGTGTTATTTGCAATACCGAGTTTTTACTGAATACTTTTAATTGTATTATTTAAAATAAAAATTATCTCTTTTCCATTGAATTGGTTGTTATGAATACAAACAAATAATTTATGAAAAAAATATTATTTTAAAAAATATATAATTAATTTTTATTTTTCAATTCTATGTCAATAAAATTAATAATATAAATGAATATAAAAGAGATATTATGATAAAAAAATAATTTTTTAAATACTAAATGAATTTTTCATAATAACATAAATTGAATAAAATTAATATATGTTGACAATTAAATTTATTTATAATATCTTAACTAAAATGATTTTGTATTCATCCTATTGATTTTATATGAATATTATTAGAACAAATAAAATTTTACATATAAAAAATAGTTATTTTTATGATAGTTTCCCCACTAATAATGGAAAACTTGTTTAAAAATATTTGACAGTTTTAAAATTTTCAGTTGGAAAATGTACATAAAATTTTAATTCATAATTTTAAAATTATCTAATTTTGTGTTTTTGTTAATTTTTTGAGAAATTTCAGTTTCGGATGAGTAGTAAAAAAATACGAATTTTAATTGAAAACTGACCTTCTATCAAAATAATTTATAATATTAATTTAGATTTTAAAATTATTATATAGTAAAGTTAGTTAAATTATTCATATATTAATCCAATTTAGTTCAATGGAAACATTCTTTACATTTAATTTAGATAATAAAACATAGTTACCACTATAAAATATTCTCTTTAAAAATGTGATCACTTGTCCCCTATGTGGGATTAATTTTAAATTTTTTATACCACTTATATAGATTAAAATAGGAAAAATGTATTAAATAATTAAAATAAAATAAAAAATTATAATATATATTATTTTAAAATTAGATTATTAAAAAAATTATTTGTTGAATAAAATTAAATTAATTATAGTGATTCAGAGAAAAATGAGTTTACCATAAGACTAAACAAGAAACATATGAGGAAAAATAACCTTGAAGCATGTCCAAAGAAAATTTTATTGAAATATTTCTATATTGTACCTTCTATTATAAAGTGTTTTTTATTTCATCCACTTTACCTAGAAAAAGATTGGGTGGAATTCACTCTTTAAAAAATTTACAAGTTTTACACTCACCATAATTATAAAAGGAAACCTACTCTACTCCTATCATAACACGTTAAAATATAGTTGGTTCATCCAATACATTCCAAAATGACTTTTCTAATTTTATCCAATAATCCATGTGTAATTATTATGTGAACAAGTCCATATTAATAATTCATTATTTGAAACCTAAGGAGGATACCCAAAGAAGATGTAATTTATTTCTAAAAGCATTTTTATTTTATTTTATTATCCACCAGCTTAAATTATTATTATATCATGATAATATAATAACCAAACTATCTAAAATATGCCTATATTTTGTTATGTTATGAACATCCCTCAAATGGGTTACAAAATTATTTTTCTTGTGTATAGAGGACCACCAACTTCTGAACCGATGCCGTTCATTTTTCATTACCACCAAAAAAGTTTAATAAATATAATGGAATTACTGTATATATATATATATATGATATTTATGATTTCATTATTCTTATGGAATTATTATATAACCTAAAAATCATGATTTCTATTTTATGGGAATATGTTAACTTTGTTCGTGTGTACGGAAGACTATTTCCTCACAAAGATATGTGATTAGTTCATGCGTTACATTGAATGTATTAAATATTGTTTTAATTTAAATACGTGATATATATATAAAATGATGACAAAATAATGAAAATATATAGAATTTACTTTTATTTTATTCTACATGATAAGAAAATGGAAACAATATTCATGGGTATGCACAATATACCGTCTCCATGAACAGTTCCTTTTAATTCCTATCACTAAATTTTATGAATAAATTTAAACAAATGTATATTAAATATATATTATATTTAAATTAAATTTGAAATACTTAAGATTATGAAATTATAATCTAATTAATAAGAAGAAAAATAATTAAAATAAAAACCTGAAAAACAAAGCATATTATTACCCGAAATGATTAAAATAATGAATGATTTATAACAAACATATAATAATATGTTATAAAGATCACATATGATATTATAAATATTAATATGGTTTTGGAATAAGTAAATAACATATTTATAACCAATATAATGGAGTCTGAATAATGTACGACCAAAAGAAAGTCATGAGGTTAGGGTTTTCATCTCAATTTCATATCATTGAGGCATATTATACCATTATTCCCCAAATTTATTTTATATAGTGTATATAAATCCACTTCTAAATGTAATATCTTGAATATTTAATTATTCATGGTATTTTAAGATTCAATTTTAATTATATCATCTAATTGGTTTTGAATTAAAAGTTATTATATGGTAAATAATTTCATAAGTCAATTCATTTTCACTAGGTTATATTAATTCATCATCGTCGTTAGAATTATATGATTATGTATATAATAACTTTTGAATATATATTTCTATATTTAATGTTTATTTATGTTAATTTATAGTTGATAGACATAATAAATTCATCATTTGACACTAACTTTGACATATAGATCATTGAATGGGTTTACATCACAATCACATTTTGTTAGGGACAATTTAATGTGAATTTCTATATAAGGAAATAAATTGATCATTGTTTAGTAAACCCTTTAATTTAATTTTAATGTGGTTATTAATTATTATTTTCAATTAATTGAACCATTTTTCTAGTCTTTGGTAATTAAAATGTTTGGAAAATAGTTTTTATAAAATCCGGACTTTATTTCTCCCTTCATTTAGATACCCATTTTTTTCGAAACCATGTTTCATAAAAATATTATAAAAATATGTTTAGCATTTCAAAAATGATTTATTGACAACATTTTTGCCCATTTTTTCTTTATAACAAATGGTTTTAATGGAATATTCTTCTAATTTTTTGAACAAGGTACTTTTCAAACCTTTTTACTATTCTTAAGGAATGTTTTTTGCCTTTTGATGGAGGTAAATATTTACCTACCTTCAATTATATGAATATTAAATTATATTTTCATGAATTATTTTTAATGATACCTTTTAAAAAGTTATTTCTAATGAAAAATATATTTAAAATGTTTTTAAAAATAAAAAAATATATTTTCTTAAAGAATTTATTTAATTATAAAAAAATTATTTCATCAAATAAAATATCCATTTTTCATACTCAAATGGGTATAAATTATATTGATACCACCTTTATTCATCATCTGCATCTATTATTATTATTTTGACCAATGATATTATTGAAATTTACTTCCTTGAATCAATTTTTTTTGTGTTCAATATCTTTCCCTTGAGTTATTCACCTTCCAGTAACCATTAATCATTAAATTTCCCCTCAATATCCACATCATTTATCATGGATAAGATTATTTACTAAACAATGTATCATTTTTTACATTCGGTGTTAACTTTGAATTTTATTTGAATATTTGGGGAAATATAGATAAATACTTATTCATTACTTAACATTGATATTTGATAAGGAACATCATTAATTATTTAAATTGATTATTCAATAAATGAGAAATGATTCGGAATGGAATGAAAAGGGTTTGGGTTGGTTTAAATTAATCCCCTTTATGCATTGGTATTCTTAGGGAAAAACATTATGCTAGCCTTAGTTAATGGGTTTTCACCATGTATGCTTTAAACTATCTTATGAAAGGTATTGATGGAAATGGTTCCATGAGCCTTTGGAAATTGACATCCAAAAATTTATCAATACTTTCACATAGATTCATAATTTATTTTTCAAGATATTTTCACTATGAAATAATTTATAAACGTATTTTATTCTCATTTAATTGATTAAATGGAAAGGGTTTTAGTTATTTACCTTTACAAGTTGATTATTCTCTTTTATTAAATGTTGATTCAACTATATTTAACTCTTAATAATAAATTTAGATAACCTTTATGTTGTTTTTCTTCCAAAATATTCCAAGAAGTTTACTATGAAAGACATGATAGGATACACGATATAGAATAATGTTATTTAGAAAAATTATATTTACATTTTGTGTATTAACATGTAATATAAGAGTCATATATGTATATTTTTTACCAATAAATCTAAACTAAATACCTTAGGGATTCATTTCATTTTATATTATTCTAATGTAAGTATAGTAGGCACTAGATTCGGGATTCTATGGTTAAGGTTTCAACAATGATCAATTATGATATTTCCCCATGTTACAAAAAATTACAGAATCTTGAGGTATATCATACTAAGAATAGGTTGAGTAATATTATCTATACATTAGTTTTGGAAAGAGTCAATATCCCCCTATATGGACCAAATTGCGATCCTATACCATTTCTCTCAAGGCTGGCTTAGGTTTCTTTTTACTAACATTAAGGGAATGTGATCCACTCCAATTGGTTTATTCCGAGAAGTGTTAGGTATCCCCATAAGCCCTAGGTGTTTTCCTCTATATATGTATTGATATATAGTGATTTTTGATGATTACATATTAATTTCATGGCTCGATAATAATGGAATATTGGATGAGTGCCATCAGTGTTATAAAAACTGAGGAGGGTAGTCTTTATAATGGGAAGTACATTTAAACCTCAAGTAGACTCCAAGGTGTTTATAATGCTTGTCAAGTTATTTTGAGATATTATGTCTATATTTATTATATTTGGAATATTATGTTTATTATCATATATTCTGATTTTAATTCCTTTAGGATTTTGAGCTAAACACATTATTTAAAGGTTTATGATTGGTGATTTTCAGGTGTCCTACTAGGTATGTTTATTCTCACACATTCATGGGTTCTACCTAAAAATATCACATCTTATTCAAATGATAGGCCTTAAAATGGTGTCCTAGGTTGACCCAGAATAGGGAGATTATAGTTGATCTATATAGACCCCCAAATGTTCTGGTAGTTTAATTTGATTGGAGTCCCCAACTTACCAGTAGGTTGGAATCTTTTACCATTTTGGCAGTCTTGTATTTAGTGCATTATTTTCCCATAAATGAGTTGTACCATAATGTGGGATATATTTGTATTTATGATTTTTAGTAAAATATGTATCATACCATCATACCATTTATCATTGATTTTATGTTTGGATATGTCCATATGTGTACATGTACCTTAGTCAAAGCTATAAAATTCATATGAAATACATACTTGGTGATTATATTAAGCCCCTGACATTTTATGGTGGATATTATCATCTCATTCATGTATTACAACAATCCGTGATGACCCAATATGTCATTACTTGATATAGTGGTATTAATGTTGGTTTTCATTAGACTACAGTATTGAGATTGTCCGGATGTGAGGTTTGGTTTTAGAAATATGGATGTTGAGTTAATGTTCATTGAGTACAGATCTCAAGACATGGATATCAGGGTTGGTGTAATAGGTGAAATATCTATTAACATGAACTCTTATTACGTATATTTTTTCCTTTATAAGAATGTACTATATGTAGGGAAAACATTGGTACATGAATCATATTGTAATGGGTTGGGGTTTCGAGTTCATTCTGGATTCAGCTCCCCATGAATACAATTATACCATGTTATGTCTTTTCTAGTATCACATTCCACCATAATGATATCCATCTAGTATTCAAAAAAAGGATCAATATTTTTATCTTCCAAGTAAATAGGCTTTAGTTTAGGGGATTGTATAAGAAATTGTTTCATTATGTGATTCTCGAGTCATACATCCACATGTTGAGTAGAAGGTTCTTCCAAAATTACAACTATAAAATGGGAACATGTTGAGCGCATTAGATGTGTTTCAAATATTATAACCCATTATGTTTTAGGATAACCCAGACACCCATGGAGTAGTAGAATAGATCGAGGTAATTTCTTGTGTTTTTTATAATGTTATGACCCCACAAATTAGACGGTTTTTCTAAAAACAAGAGTTAAAACTGGATCTAAAGAGATATGATAGAGTCTCATGACTCATAACGATGATTAGGTGACACTATTTTTGAATGAGTTTAATAGACTCATAAAATTGGATTTCAACCTAACTATGTTTCAATAAGTATGCATCTAAGAGCTTTTGGAGCTCTAGGGGATCTAAATAGTATTAAATTATATGTTGAGGTTCAGTAACCCATCAAAATAATCCATGGATATAGTTCATGATTTGTTATTTGGAGAACAAACCAATGAGTAGATCCTCCATAGAGATATCGTGGGTGGATTAGTGTTTCTTATAATTCTTAGATATATTTTTTTGGTAGAGAATGATTTTTGGTGGATATATTTCTGGGTGAGAATAAGATGATATTTGAAACATATAGCGATCACTCTATATCTAATAAATTTCCCACTAGTATTTAGTTGTAAAATCAAAGATCAAGGAATGTGAGACATTTTTAGAGGTAGTCTCAAGATAGATGGTATACAGTTCATGGATATCAGGATGAATCCAAACATTCATAGTAGATGCAATGATACTCTTTTGATAGTTGGGGACATACCTGATGGGATTGTTTAACTCTCCCTATAGCATACAATAATATTTTTGATTGATATCATAGGTAGAGGTAGTAGCAGGATGAGAGAGGACCGTTCGGTAGAGGACATAATATATGCTCTTGGATAGAAGAATGAGGCAGATGGTGATTTGATTTGTATCAACTACCACCCTTAAGTGGTCCAAGCTAGATAAAGGGATATATTGTTTAGGGATGAATAAGGTTATAGTAAGTGGGTGGATATAAACCAGATGCTCCAAGTATTATTAGTTGTATGATTTTAATCTTATCTACATTAGCAACATTACAAATAAACAAATGAGATATCCACTATTTCTTTACCACATCCCTTTTTTATTATCTATATATTCCATTTGATACTTATTATGAACAAATGGATTTAGAGACTATTACAAGGGAGATTCAGTGATCAAAAACATCTTCTGAAAGTGTGACCAATCTCTTGGTGTTAAAAGACTCCTTTGGTATATTTTCAAGGACATAACGATCCATTGTGGAATCATTCTAGATATATAGTTATTATCCAAAATTCATTTCAATATTTACTATTTTAGGTGGAGGACATTGTGAGTTCAAGATGATGGGATAAGGTTTTCCTTCATTAGTGGGAAGGAATCTCATGTAGAGTATTATGGGCTCATATGTAGGATTATATAGATGATAAATCATTAGTTGGTAAGTATTACCCATACAAAAGAATATTATATGAGATTTTAGAATATTTTAGGGTTGGTGGGGTATTAGTACGTCTCTTATGATGTCATTTCAAGCATTCCTCCCAATCATTAGATTAATTTTGTTATTGACCTGTACCTAGGGATTTCCTTGATATCTAATCCAACATATCCAATTGATCCTGTAGATATTTAATAGATGAGGTTGTAGTTGGAGGAATTGTAGATGATGGTATTTGTTAGACCTAGTATTTCTCCATTCTAAATCCCAATATTTATCACCAATATGGTTGATGGGTTCTTGAGGTTACAGGTAGATTACTATCACCTAAACCATGTTACTTTCAAGAGTAAGTATCCAAAATAATGAATCAATTACCTCTTCAATTGGTTGAACAGTGTAATTTCAGTCTTAATGATTATCCTCAAGTTAAGATATCACCGTTGAAATTTTAAAAATGATAATATATTTAAGATGGTATTATGAAGAAATTTGGGTCATTATGAGTATTTATGGATTCCCTTTTGCAAGAAATATCTATCAAAAGTGTTCGTGGGCCTCATGAACTTGATATTTTATACTTCAATGGATCTATTCATGGTAATATTCATTGATAAAATAATTGTGTACTCAACATCACATGAGGAGAAATAAAGTCAATTGAGGATGGTCTTATACATACTCTAAGATAACCTACATTATTTGATGCTCTTAGAGTGTTAGTTCTAGATTATATAGGTCTCCTTCTTATGAATGTCATCATATAAGTGGAAGTAATGTTGGACCTAGAAAAGGTTGAGGTAACAATAGTGTGTGATCCACCTAGAATCAGGGATGATGTTCTGTGCTTCCACGGGATGGAAGGATACTAACAGAGATACATACATGATTTTTCTGGGATATTATCAACCTTATCCACTTTTACTAGAAATAGGTAGCCTTTTACTTGGTCATATATGTGCCAGTAGAATATTTAAATGTTTCACTAGGGGTTGAAAGGTCTCCCCATCATTAGAATATATTTGGATGTTTTTGAGAAATTTTTCCCTTAATTTCCAAAGACAATTCACATAGATGTGTTCTAATAGAGATTAATGAAATTATTAGATATGGTTTCATGAAGTAGATACCCCATGTGAACAGCTATGTGAAAAATGATCTAGAACTGGAAATAGAGATATTCACCATATATATTTTGGGAAATTACATTATTGGTGTGTGCTTTATCATCTGTTATGATCACAATATTATCTTGAATATATTTTTCCGAAAAATATGGTAACTTTCAACAATTGTGGTGGATAATGTTCCTCTACAATTTTGAATTTAACAAACTCTATACTCCCTGTAATAGAAAAATTGTGGATTATTCTCTCAATATGAGATATTTTTCACATTTTTTGAGTGATTTGACAGTGAGGTGGGACTAAATGTATTTTAAATAGTCGAATAGGATGGTGAAACATACCTAATGTTTATGGTTGTTATCCTTTCACTCCATTATCATGTTTGGGATGATATAATTAAAGTTATAAATTATGATACCTTTAATGTTCATATATCCTCTAATGGTTCTCAAAATGGATTTTATAATTATAGGGATAACATCATACATTACTAAGGAAGGAAAATGGTACCTGGGATGATTCGAAAGGAGGCACCAAGGGTGTTTCATTAATCCACATAGCTATATGTCCCATTTTCGAAAAGTGGTAGCAGTACCTTCAAAATTAGTTATTTTGTTTATGGATGAAGATGTTCATAGAAATGTTCGTATCCTGATGCCTCACATGTAAGTATGTGGATGTTGAGAACCAAGTTCCAATGGGTTTCGATCAAACCATTGAGTTTCCATAGTAGAAGTGTGGTGGTTTTATTATAAACGTTTTTATGGTGCCTCCATTATTGTGTAGAGGGTATAATGCTATTTGGGATATAATAGACTAACTTAGAAAGTTGGACAACATCCTAGAAATTTGAAAGAACATTTCAGTATAGATATTGGGATGCCTTTACATGAAGGATATATTATATATATTTGGTTTTCCCATGATGTTCATTTTAGACCATGAATCTCACTTAATTCCATATATAGGGAGAGGATTTGAGGAGGCCTTGTGGACTCAATAATACTCAAGAAAAGTGTTCCACCCCCAGTTAAATGGGAAGAATGAGAAGAACATTCAGATTCCAGATGACGAACTTAAATCTTGTATATTAGACTTTGGTAGTAGTTTAGAGTATCACATTACCTTATTGGTGTTTATGAATAACTTTTTTTACCAAAATATTATATATATATTGAACCATTTTACACCTTATTTAGAAGATCCTATAGGTCACCACACTGTTGGATTAATCCAAGGGACATAGTAATCATGGGTACATATTTGGTGTGAGTTATTACACATAATGCAAAAATCATTTAGGAGTGAATTAGTACTGCCCAAATCCACTGGGAGCCTTATAAAAACCAACGACATAGGTCTTTGGTGTTTTTAGAGGGAGACCATGGGTTTTAGAATGTATCAACTTAGGGAATATGAAAGATATTTGGCCATTATTTAATTTTATCTAATAGATTCGTTCGGCCTTTCCAAATACATCACAGGGTTATTGAGGGGGTGTACCACTAATACCTACCATTGCATTTAAAATGGGTAAATAATGTCCTCATATTTTATTGTTGAGATTATATGTGAATGACCCATCTCATGTTATTATATAGGGAGAGCTAGTCAATCAATATGGAGCTATATTTAGAAATTACTTATTAGGGAGAAGCAATTGGTAGGTGGAGATCCTTCATGGGAGATACATTCCCTTGGTTCATGTTTATTGAAAATGATTATTTTTTAAAAAATCATGTTTTGGAAGATAAATCGATGTAGGCATCATATCCCAATATTTTTTAAATATTAAATTTTTATTTTGGGATGAAAATCCCATATTTATGGTTAATTTAATGATTCTATTTTCTTGTTTAAACAATAGAATATTTTTTATAATGTTTTGAAATCCAGGAGCCAATTAATAAAGGGATTATAGGGGCCAAGGTGGATCATTATTGATATATTAAAACAATTAAATACATTATACCATGGGAACAAACTTTTTCCAAAATAATAGAATAAGAAAAAAAGATTCTTAATTATGATATCATATACCTACATTAAATACATAATGATAGTTTTACCCTATGTTTGATATATCTTTCATGCACATCATGAATTTTTATTAGTAGTTGTCATTGGAGGAATACAAATTAAATAGGGTATTTAATTTATATATTTGATATTATTTTTTAGATAAAATATGTCCTCTTTTCAAACCTTTTTTTTGAAAAACCCATATGTTACCAGCATAACCCTAGGTATTTTAGGGGAACCATTGTGGGAAAATTTTGACGATCAATAATAGATCGGTGAGTAAATATCATTTTACTGAGGATTTGTCTTTGCCAATGAAGGTCATGAATTTCACCAATGAAAATAAAAAAGAAAAATTATTTTTCAGTTATCAATCCAATAAAATTTATGAATTTATTTTCTATTAGATATAATCAATATTTTTATAATTTAATTTCAAATTCATTTCAAACAACCTAAAAAAGGATTTTTGGGTCGATCATTAATTAACATGTGAATATTAATCATTTTACAATTAGGAATTGATATTTATTGTTAATACTTGATTAATCTTCATATTTTATAATTTATTCATTAATGAGTTGAGGATAATTTCAAAAATGAGGAATTTTTGTTCCTCGCTATTGTGTTTCATTATTTTTTACCCTCTTACTTTTTGAATTCAACGTCTGTGTTTTATTTGACTAGTGGTTCGACAATAGCTAGAAATTGAACATTTCATAGTTGAACATTGGTAAAATGGATCCTTTCAACAGTATTAGGTTTATAATAAAAATACTGGTTTAGGTATGATGTGTTGTGAAGGTTTACTCATCAATGACCAGAGGCCTTTTTAACAATTTTTTAATTCTACATGGATTGTGCAATGGGAAGAATTTATTTGTAGATTAGGTGTCCAGAATCTGGACACCGTGAATGAATTAAGACCATTCAATGTTAGATTAGAGTTTTTAGATGATTTCGTTATTATATAGTAGTCATTGGTAGTTTCACCAATGATTTTTGAGAGTTTTTTTAAACCCCCACATACATGTTTTGTACTTTGGAAGAACACATGTCATGTAATCCCATCTACAGTAGTAATGGTTCCCCACAGTGTTTAATATTACATGTCATGTGTTCAATCCATAGATAGTATGAATCGATGCTAATGAACTAAAATATACAACAATTTTATATGTGAATGGGAAAGGTCAAGTAAATGGTCACTGCCAAGGTACATGGGAATATACATGAACAGAGTGCCCAAACATCACTTGGGAATATGGGCACAACAAGGCTACACTGGGGTTGTTAGTTTATATGTGAATATACACAAAAATATTACACGAATGTGACCAAACCATCAAGGAACAACCATAATACACTAGCATGAAACATCTACACAAGCACAAGCTGTGTACCCATGCATGATCTAGGATAAACTAGAATGGATCAAAGTACACATGATTGGGATAGAGGACACATGCATACTATGACTATCAAATATCCACATTGTAGTCCATACACACAACATGAACCTCTTCTATGACAAGTTTAGGACTATGCTCTCTTCATTTTATGCCAGTATCAATATGGTACATTACCTTGGCCCATCCCTATGAGGGTATTGTGAGGTATCCAGTCCAAATAATAATAAGAGTGTCTCCCATTATGGATTATTCTTGTATATAGTCATGTATCCTTGTTTCCTTAGGTGAGATCATTTATCATTCCCCCCATAGTTATTCCAGGTTCCCAATAACTATCATCTGATATGTGTAATCCCAATTCTAGTGTCTTACTCATGGTAGGTTCAGGTACCCCTATAGGCCATAGGTGTGTTAACATGTGATTTCATTAATGTATTTTGGGTTTTAGGGATCATTTATTCATAGAATGTCCCAATATGAATGAACTCTTAAATGATAATTTTCTATATTTTCATAACTAAAGAGTGAGTTCTCATGGATTATTTTTTACATTAAATCTCTACGTAAAATCCATATATAGTAGTATGGTTTTGACTAAGCATTGATACTTTGTATCTATCTTTATTATATTTAGGTTAATATTGACAATATCACGTATTACAATTAAGATGATTTCATGATCATGAGCTGACCACTCACATTCAAGATTATGTTTGTTTATTTTGGGGTGTCTTACTGGGTATGTTTATACTCACCAATGCATGGGATCTTCCCACACATGTCATATAATATGCATGAGACTATCCTTATGGGGAATTAATAGGTAGACTTGTTATAGGGGGAAAAAAGAAAAGATGAATGGACCATCATTTTTTCTAGGAGTTTTATTTTATAGCCTCCCAAATTACATTCATGTTACACTGATTTATAGTTTTAATGGGAATATCATTTTCCAATTTCTTTCTCGTACTTGGGTCATTCTTTAACGTGGGATATAATTTTATGTATATATTTTGGAATGAGTTGTATCTTAACATTCATCAATATTTTTCTCATTGGAGGTGTGTGTGTGTGTGTGTGTGTGTGTGTGTGTGTGTATAAATTCATTAAGATATGGACACCCATGTATGTTATATGCATAATTAGTACTTTTAACTATTCCCTGGCCTATTGGAGGTGGGATAGGGGTGTCACAACCTGCTAAACACTAGCCAGACATGCCCCAATAGGTCAGGTCAATATAGGGGTAGTGTATGAAATCTGAAAACATACATTATATTTATAAGCATCAATATAGAAGTACTAGACACTGCCTATCTTTATAATCTTCTTCCACTATCATCACTTGGTATACCTAGCTTCAATTTAAATAGCTTATGTATCAAAATAATATAACCATAAAGCTTCAAAAAATTGATTAATTAACTATTGATTAATTAATTATTTATAATATGATTTCAAATATTTACATTTAAATATTTTTGTCCAAGTGTTGATGGAAATGTTAATTATTTTATTATATTGTAATTCAATTTATCATCATAATAACCCATCAAGAATAAACTATGTTTTATAATTAATTCATTTATCACATTATAATCATCTAGGTAATCTAGAACTCCACCCAAAATCCCACAAAATAGATGCACATGTAGTGCATGGTATCAAAATTATTCCCACTATTTTTAAAAATTGAATACAATACAGATATTCATCGGCCATTAAATTACCCTATTAATTATTAAGAAATAATCCTAATATTCATCATAATAACAACATGTAATCCCAATGTCAACGTAGTCTATTAGTATCAGTGCCATCCTAGAAACTCATACATATAATATCATATCTAGCATCCTATGACAATATCATCATATAACTAGAACCCCATTCCACCATTAAATCATTGTCCATACCCACCCATATAATTATAATAACCGTCAAATCATTCCATCATTACATCCTCGGGAATAATCACCCATTTTTTCAACCATAAAAGTTTATCATTTATTAACATTTAATCAATAAATCTATATGGGTAGATATATATAAAACAAGGTATTCAATACATAATTCCAAATGAATATATTTCCAAAATAAATGATTTAATAAATCATTCAATTCTCATTACCATTTTTAATTATCCATCTTATAATTCATAAATCCCAAATGTTTTATCCTTATAAATTTCCTAGTCAAAATATTACATACAAAATATGGAATTCCACCCAATGATTCTCATTGATATATATTTATATAATTCTTGATGATAATAATTTCTAAATGCCTCATTTTTAAATAAATTCATTAAAAGATTTATGTTCTTATTTAATATCCCAGAATATCAATCACGCATAACAACTATAACTATAGATAGAATAATATCTTTAAAATATCACAAGTAAGAAACATTTCTCCAAATAATGTGATCACAAATCCGAAATAACTTATAAATTAATATTAAATATTCCCACATGTGATAATACTTATGATTCTCATAACATAATTTAATTCAAAAATATGATAATTTCAATTCCAATATTATAATATCCAGAACTATGATAAGAATGTTTTTAATATTTTTAAGTAATTTAAAACACAAAAAAATCATATGATTTTATTGAATAATATCTATAAAAAATCATTTTAGTGTCCTTTTCTCTCTCCAAGATAATTTCATGATGAAATTTCATTAATTTACAAAATTAAAAACCCACAAAATAAATTTTTTCCAATAAATGTATACAGAACATATAGATACAAAATGTTAATGGAGGTATAAAATAGGGAAATCCAATCTTGTCACCTCTAATCATGTTGACACACATAGAGGGGTGGGATCCAATACTAGTGTAGGAAAATCATGGTGAAAGAGGATCCCTATGTGTAGCCAAGAAGTCAGTGATATTGTTACATTTACAATTGATGTAGAGAATGCTCATTCCATTAGATAGGTGCTTTCTGCATTTGAAGATGATATACATTATGGAACAGGGGTTGTGTTACTTTCATTGGATGGAGTTTTGAATCACCATTGAGTCCATTTCAATGATAATAATATAGATGCAATGGTTATCGTAGGTCTCAAGTCGATTGAGAAGTGTGTTAGCCACATCCATTATTGGATTTTTGTTTCCATAATATCTGATAAAGGAAAAGTTAATTGTACCATACTTGTACCGAACAACACCACCTCATCGCATAAGTCCACGATTACCAGAGACATCAACTTTATGTTAGAGGCCACGCTTTGATGGTTTCCAACAGATCCACCTACCTTGGTAGAAAGAGACATGAGTCAGGATTATGAAAACTCTTCTATTTTTAGCCACTTAATCATGTTCTATTACGTAAATACTTCACCTGAAACAACATGGAAGATTTATAGGTATAGTGTATTTGGGGGTTAAGAACATTACATAACAACTTAAAATATGAAACACAGTATCTTTATTGAAAACATCCTTTACATGACCACTACATTCACTTGTACTTAGCATTGCATGGGATAACCTAAAGACATGCATAAGAAAAGGGTGAGCTATAAAGACCAGTATGGGAAGAAACATGGAATAACATGAGTAATACAATACACGTTAGTCAATAGGCATATCAACGGAGAAGAAGAGAAAAATGAACATAAATGCATGATAAATCATGATAATGATAACATGGATATATGGAAACAACACTTAACATGGAATTAGCATGATTCAAGGCTCATTACATAAAGGGCATGATTAAACCCTCAGTTCACATGAATCCTGATTAAACCTTCGTTACACTTTAATTATCATGAGTTAACACCCATTGCACATGACATATCATAATACTATAAATTACCCAATGAAATGGAGCGTAATCAGGGCGCACCCTTATTAATCATTTCATTTCATGCAAAATGGTGAAACATGGTTCATAAAACATGGATTAATTAAACATAATAATTTATTCCATGATAAAGGAGTGTGTAATTAAAACATGAATCTCTTTAAACAATAATTAAATTTGAAAAGGTGAATACCCCTGATACATAAATGGGCATGCTATTCACCATATAATGAATTTGGCTTGGAAAATAGCGGTGCACTTTCGGAAACATAACAGCATTATATAAGAACTCATAAAAATGTTAAATTAGAGAGAAAGGGGTGTCTCGTCATATTTACTTGAAATAGATATTAAGGGGGTCATATATATGTCCAAACAATTTTAATGAAATTTTTATTCATGATACAAAAGAATTGCATGAATGTAAATGAGGAGAGAGAAATTAATTTCACAATTTTGGAATAGTAACGAGTGTACATGGGAGGAATTAATGAATGTAAAAGGGAATAACAATATTATGAAACTTGGATAAAAATAGAGAGGTAAGAATCCCTTACTTGGAAGTTTGATAGTAATGAATTGGGAGAGTCTTGATAGTGGATTCTTGGGAGAATATGGCACCTTGGGAGAATTCTAGAGAGAGGAGCAAAGAGTATGGACAAACTCCAAAGGCGTTGAGTTAAGAGGAAGTGGGATCTTGGGTGGATTTATAATGTAAATGAGAGGGAATTCAATATTATTGAGGTTTGGGACACTGCACATTAAACTAATAAAAACTACATACGAGCCCATGGTTTTTGCCCATGGTTTTTTCTAAAGGGTAGTGGAAAATAATATTTTATAAGAACAATGGCCTAAATTAATAAAATAATAGGATTTCTTATGTAATAATGATTCACACCCTCAATGAAAATAATTTAATAAGACAAAATGTTTTATAAGTTTTGAAGGGTCCACTAACACATTGTAAAATAATAAAACAAACCCAAAATCACATTATTTTAATGGTAAAACATATATTAGCCAAAAATATTGTTTATAGTATTTTATTACATCACTATTTGGTAATTATGATGTCATAAAACACATTATATATTTAAACGATATTAAATTTTTTCCCAAAAATTCGAGTGTCTCAGAAAATTTTGAAGAATTCACCGTTTGATAATTTTGACATGATGATTCCAAAAATATTATTCATTTTATATTTATATTTTTCTAAATATGTGAATTTTTACTTTTAAAATAAAAACCGTTATTTACAAAATATCATGGGTTTTGACAAAATTAGATTTTAAAACATAATAAAAATTAAAATTGCATTAATAAAATTATACAAAAATTTATATTTAATAAAAAGTAATTTTAAAAAATTAATAATATATTTTTTAAATATTATTTAATACAAAAATCCCTTAATTGATCAAAATCGATTTCTTATTTGAATATTAACTAAAAAATTTATTTGTGCTTTGAAAACTATTTACAAAAAAACATGTAACACCCCAAGATTTCATAGTGTGTTATTTCTTCAAAATAATTCAATAACTTGCACTACACGCAACACCGAGTTCAATTGCACCATGACTTACCAAAAAAAAGCCATTAAAAGAGGTCATGAATAGCATTAACTACATTTTTAACTTTATATAATCCTTATAATTTTAGAATCCATATTATGAGTTTCTTAGTCATAATGCAAGAACAGATTCATTTTCAGTATTGCACTTTTATCAACTTTTGATAGTGAAACCTTTTGAAATACAATATTTTAAACTTTTTGACTAAATGGAGACATCAAAAAATTTAAAATGAAACATCCCAAGCTTCCACGGTACGCTTTCCTTTGAATAAAACAGTAGCGTGTGTTGTACGCAATGTCAAGTTTTAACATACACCACAACCGATCAAACTAGCCGTTATGAATAGTAATACCTAAATTTTGAAATTATATATATTTTATATTTTGAAATGGACTTCATTTTTGGATTCGGAATATCGAATTTAGCCTAAGGTGAAATTTTGGTACTGTTCGGATAACTTTCATATTTTGATGAATAGTGAAAATTACTAAATTTTAATTAAAAACAACTTTTTTAATCAAAATAATTAATAGTGATAAATTATAAATTTGAGTGGTTTTAAAGTATATTTAGAATATAGTTTTACCATTTAATATAATGTTGGTCATTGGACATAATTTTACAATTAAACCGAACATAAACAAGTGTCAATCTTTTGATAGTTATTATCTCTTAAAAACACGCTTTTTGTTTTGACAGCGGGAATTAATTTTAAATTAATTTCTGCCACTTCTGTGTTTTGAATTTAGGATAATGGGTTCCATATTTGGAATCATGATGTTTAAATTGTGTAAATGGGTAACTTTTATTTTTAGACATTTTTAATAATTACTGCGGTAAATATTTTATTTACCATGGTTAAGGGTAAATCCGGTAAATAAGGGTTAAAAAATAATATTATAATAATACTAAATTACCCTAAAACGTGTCTTAAACCTGTTGGTTGATACATGGTCGACCATGGGCATCTTTGGGTCGATTTTGGGACCCCATGGATCCACTTGTAAGTGATAATGACACTTTATTTTAATTAAGTCAAAATAAATACAAAAATGACACAAGCATATATCTTTTAGAAAAACAATTTTTACATAGGGTTATATAAGTTGGATTTTAGATTATAAATATTCATTAGAAATATAAAAAGATTTCCTACATAATGATATTTTATTTATAATTTTTAGACATTAAATAATTTATTTTATTTATGACACAATGATAATGCAGTAATTACTACAATAGTGAAAAATTAAAATAATTGATATTATAAATACCCAAATAAATAAAATATGAAACTTTTAATGAATTAAACTAATTTTATAGGATAATATGATATATTAGGATTTATTTAATTGACTTTTTTCGAAGTAATCAATCTGTTATGAGTTTCACAAAAAAATCAACTATTGAATAGTGTAAAAATTGACATAAAAGAGTTCGTAAAACAAATATTATATTATTAATTGATATTAAATTCCTAAAAATCTAAGGTTCGGCCAAGAGACTTATATAATGATAGGTTCATCATTAATGTACCGCTTGGGGGTCTCTTGGATGTATATAGTAAGTTTATTAACCATATTATATAAAAATACAAAGAGACATTGTAAAAGTGAAACTAATTAACTTAGAGTTAATACTTAAAGATAAGGTTAATATAAGTACCCAAACCTGTCTAAATTCTATTGGTTGAGTGGTTTTCGACCTATCCCCACCTTATCCTTTGAATAATCAACTTTGGAGCCATTATAAACCGAATATGAATTTATTATAAATTAATATTTCTAGCTTTTCCAAAGGTGCCCCCCACCCCTCTTATAAAAGGGCACTCCTCCTTCTCATTTCTTCACACCTTCAAAGCCTTTTGGTTCGGCCAAACTCTGCCCAAATACTCTCCCAACATCCCTCAATACAACCTAGAGGCCTTAGTTTGATCAGAAAGCCAACCTAAGGAGCCCTTTTGATCAAATCAAAAGGAAGAACCCGAAGAAGAGGTAATGATTTCACCACCCTTTTTTAAGTTCCTTTCTTCTTCCACTTCCTCTTTCTTTGTTCTTACCATTCTAAAATAATAACTCCAGTATCTTACATATACTGTGATGTTATTATAAATATGGTAAAACCATATTCAGTATTCTATCCACCCTTTGAATAACATGTCACCATACGTGCGTACGTACGGCTTACCGTCTCCACGTCGTGGTGTAATTGTTATTCAATATATTATTCTTTGGATGAGTATAATAATGATGTGTAACTCATGTAAATAATAAATATAACATGTTAATTATTCTGTATATATGATATACCATCCATTTATATATTATTTTAATATCAAAAGAATGATATTGTCGCTCGTGCGTACGTACGGACTACCGTCTCCACGAACGCGATGAGATTCATTCTCCATCGTATCCATTCAAGTATAATTATCATTTGATGATTTAAAAATGATGTTTAAGGACTTGATATCATTCTAGATATGAATAATATACAACCTATCCTTTACAAACATGTCTTACGTAACAAAACATATAAAAGAAAACAAGTAAGTTAACACCCGATATAATGATAATACTAAGATATTATTATCAAATCAATATTAAAAGATCATATATGATATCATATTAATGTATATGATTCTTGTATAATTTAATAACAATTATTTCACCATTATACAGGAGGTTATCCTACCCCAACCAAGGAAAAGTACAAGGTAAGGGTTATTTCACAATCTCTTCATTATCCGAGGTTGTTTATACGTAATAATCTACTGGGATCTCGTTATCATCCACATCCATGTTTCTTCAAAATGTATTTCAAAACATTTTTAATATTTAAAAGAATATGGGTTAAAGTCATTTATACCCTTGTTTGACTTTTTATAAGAGGTTTATAAGGGAATCTTTCCGTCTTTTTCCAAACAAGGTGCTTTTTAACCTTTTCGACAGAATTAAGATAAGAATGTTTTTTTTAACTTATACGGCAGGTGCGGTTATTTTCCGCCGTTATAAAATCGTCAAAGCTTCCCTTACAAGCTTATAAGGATATTTTCAAAGTAAATGTTTACTTTTATAATTATGTGACTTTTAAATGATTTCAAAAAAAGAGATATTTCTCTCAAAAATATGAAAATCCAGTGCAAATGTATACGTATTTAACGCAAGCTTCAAAATGTTTTCAGAAAACCTGACTCTCGAGTGTGGTAGATAGGAAGGGATTGGTAGTGGACCCATCATGGCCTATAATTAGTCGAGCAGTCTCAGAATTAGTTATTTTGTTTTCAGAAGCTTGCATAATGATTTCATAAAAACACTGGAGTACTTTTTAGCAATTTTAAACATAAGTATCTTCTAAAAATATTACATCGGTAGGTCTCATGAGACAAACTAGTGTCTTGGCACAAGGCCTTGACAAAATCTTATTTGTAGTTTTGGCACGAGGCCTTGGCTATGTGGTTATGATAGTCTGGCATTATGCATTCCAACATTATGAAAGTGGTTATTGATTTTTGCATGTGATTATTCGATTAGTAGAATATCCATGTGAGTAAGTAAATGGCATTATTTCATTTTATTTATGTCATACCATGTTGAATGTTCATGTTTGAAAGGCTTTTGTTTTAGTTATACATTGCCTTAAAAGTTTATTCTTATTTATGATAGTTTCCGCTATATTGTTATCCTTACTGGGAATTTGAGCTCACCCCTTTTCTATGTTTTATTTTTCCCAGGAAGTAAAGAAGTAAGTTATGAATGACCTGCAGGGATATTATGTGGGGATATGAGTGTGGATTATGGAGAAAATATGTTGTTGTAGTAGTTTTTCGTTTAATGATGTAATGTAAAACTTATGAATATATCTAGTGTTTCCAAGGCTACTAAACCAATCGGTCTTTCGAGATTTGATCTTTCTTGTGATCATGCCAATATTATGTAATAATGCACCGACTCTGGGTAACTGGGGTCGGGGCGTTACAGTTGGTATCAGAGGAAGTTTAGTACAAACCTTGGAAGCTAGATTTAGATAAACTCTGATTAGAGCACGTAGACCTAAGATGAACTTTGAGGATTAGTATAGAAGAACTTCCTAGAATTTTGGTATTGTAGGGATTTTGTGAGTTTTTCAAGCAATACATCCCTGTCTGGATACGAGCAGGTAGAGGCGGCTCTGGCACAGATGTACCTAGGGGTAAAACCCGAAAACACCACTTTGAGCTAGACTCGAACGGGAACTGGTGCACGACAACGGGCCTTGCTGCACTCTTGGTTACGACACTCCCGGGGGATATGCTTAGGATAACTCTCATTTTCTTTACAAATCATTTTGAAGGGATTATGAGTATATACTTCCTCGAAGAAAACATTATTATGATTATGAATTATATCCATAAATAGTTCAATTTATGTTAAGTGTTTTATAAGTATGGGATTATGTATTTTGATTCATAAACTGATCTAGTGTATGCCATTGTTTAGAAATGGCGCCCAGTAGAAGGAATGAGAACTCCAGAAATGCACATGATCCAAAGAGAAGGAAGGATCATATCTTTCATGGTCTTAAGCTAGAATTTATAAGAGAAATAGTCTCCCATGTATTATCATCATATGAAGAAATAATATCATGTGTTGATAAGATAAGTAAAGAGTTTACTGAGTCCTATGGCTTTGAAGGGAAGTAAGAGAAGAAAAGGATGGAAGAGAGAAAGATGGATAAAGGGAAGAGGGAAAAGAAGAATTTTCCCATATGTGGTAATTGTGGAAAGAAACACCCTGGAACTTGCCTGAAAGGAATAAGAGTTTGTTATAAGTGTGGAGGAAAAGGGCACAAAGTACATGACTGCAAGGGTAAGAAAATGGTTTTAAATGTACAATGCTTCATTTGCAAGGAGTTTGGACACTACACGAACCTATGTCCCAGTCATCAGACTATGCCGCAAATGATGTTATTGGATAATAATCAAGTTATGATACTACCACAGATGAAGAGGAATGATTAGAGTTCTTATGTTGATTATGTCAATTGAGTTTTGTATCAACAATGTACTTGTTATAATAATTATGGACTATATAAGGATTGTACTGCAGTACTATTTCATTAAGGACTTGAGATTTTGTGGAACAAAGAAAAGTGACTCAATAGGAGGATAAATTTTTGGAAAATATATGGTTGAGAGAATGATAAATCATAATATAGTTCTGATACTGAGGTAGTGATTTTGGAATAATATGTGATTGTTTTGGATAAATTATATTGGATATTCTTGACTACCTTGGAACTGATTAATGATTTGTATATTCCATCATTTTTGGGGTTTAAAACATTTCTGGATTAATGATGTATATCCAGCAATCTATATGGAATAAGGGAGCATGAATGTAAACAATAAGGAATATGGTAATTCAGGATGTTTCAGTGTATTAAAAGAATACATGATGAAGGTATTCATATGCTATTACGGGGTAAAAAGGTTCTACATTATGTTTACCTAACTTATAAATGTTGGACTGTGAGTTTGGACAGAAGTATATTGGATAGTTCTAGTTTGGATTATTTTGGATTGCCATAAAAGGACAACCCGGAGGTCGGGCGGCAACCCATCGCGTCCGGCAAGGCTGCGAGACTTGAACCCGCAACCGAAGGGCGACAAGGGTGTATCACCTACCACTGGCCCACGAGATGTCCTAGATTAAATAATGTAGTTTTTATTAAAAGATCTTGTAGATGAATTATAAATTCGTTTATTTTGGAACCCTATACGAATAGTGTAAATAGAATTTTTTTTACATTCTATTATCTTTTAGAGTGAAAGATTAGTTTGTGGTAGAAATTTATTAATGGATAAAACTCTAATTATAAAGTAAGTATATCTCCTTATGATCTTAGCCAATCTCATAAATAAATTCCTCAATATTAAGAAAAGCAACTTAGAACAAAAATGTTTTCCTAGATGGTACCTTAAATCATCACTAATTTATGGCTTTGGGATTGTTGGCCTTTTCATAGCCATGTTCTCTACCACTCTCCATCAGATAATTGATGGTTAGATTTTTCTTACATATCCATATTTTCCTACATGGAACCCTAGTATGTGTTATTTTCGGTAATCTTCATACTTTCGACTCTTTATTTTAAATAGAGGCCTCGTTAATTCATTTTTCGATGTGGGATTTCAACTAAGATATTTTGAAACGTCAAAAATGTGTTATCCCAATACCCTATATTTTGTTGAACCGATGGTACTTCAAATCATCATAGATTGATGAGTTTAAGAACCTCAATTATACACTTGTTTGTGATTGATGACCTCAATCACTACCTATAAATATTTACGTTTTTCCTCCAATTATATGTCTCTAATTTCCACCAATGTTCTCCTAATCGAGATCATAATTTGGTGGTGACCCTTTGATTTCTCTTTTCCTCATATTAAGACTAAATTTTAGTAACCCAATTTCCGATGTGGGTTTTCCCACAAATATATTATCTATTTTCAACCTTTTATTTTCGAAGAACAATTTCAAATTGCGAGGACGCAATTTATTGAAGGAGGGGAGAATGTAACACCCCAAGATTTCATAGTGTGTTATTTCTTCAAAATAATTCAATAACTTGCATTACACGCAACACCGAGTTCAATTGCACCATGACGTACCAAAAAAAAATCCATTAAAAGAGGTCATGAATAGCATTAACTACATTTTTAACTTTATATAATCCTTATAATTTTAGAATCCATATTATGAGTTTCTTAGTCATAATGCAAGAACAGATTCATTTTCAGTATTGCACTTTTATCAACTTTTGATAGTGAAACCTTTTTAAATACAATATTTTAAACTTTTTGACTAAATGGAGACATCAAAAAATTTAAAATGAAACATCCCAAGCTTCCACGGTACGCTTTCCTTTGAATAAAATAGTAGCGTGTGTTGTACGCAACGTCGAGTTTTAACACACACCACAACCGATCAAACATGCCGTTATGAATAGTAATACCTAAATTTTGAAATTATATATATTTTATATTTTGAAATGGACTTCATTTTTGGATTCGGAATATCGAATTTAGCCTAAGGTGAAATTTTGGTACTGTTCGGATAACTTTCATATTTTGATGAATAGTGAAAATTACTAAATTTTAATTAAAAACAACTTTTTTAATCAAAATAATTAATAGTGATAAATTATGAATTTGAGTGGTTTTAAAGTATATTTAGAATATATTTTTACCATTTAATATAATGTTGGTCATTGGACATAATTTTACAATTAAACCAAACATAAACAAGTGTCAATCTTTTGATAGTTATTATCTCTTAAAAACACGCTTTTTGTTTTGACAGCGGGAATTAATTTTAAATTAATTTCTGCCACTTCTGTGTTTTGAATTTAGGAAAATGGATTCCATATTTGGAATCAGGATGTTCAAATTGTGTAAATGGTTAACTTTTATTTTTATACATTTTGAATAATTACTGCGGTAAATATTTTATTTACCATGGTTAAGGGTAAATCCGGTAAATAAGGGTTAAAAAATAATATTATAATAATACTAAATTACCCTAAAACGTGTCTTAACCCTATTGGTTGATACATGGTCGACCATGGGCATCTTTGGGTCGATTTTGGGACCACATGGATCCACTTGTAAGTGATAATGACACTTTATTTTAATTAAGTCAAAATGAATACAAAAATGACACAAGCATATATCTTTTAGCAAAACAATTGTTACATAGGGTTATATAAGTTGGATTTTAGATTATAAATATTCATTAGAAATATAAAACGATTTCCTACATAATGATATTTTATTTATAATTTTTAGACATTAAATAATTAATTTTATTTATGACACAATGATGATGCAGTAATTACTACAATAGTGAAAAATTAAAATAATTGAAATTATAAATACCCAAATAAATATAATATGAAACTTTTAATGAATTAAACTAATTTTCTAGGATAATATGATATATTAGGATTGATTTAATTGACTTTGTTCGAAGTAATCAATCTGTTATGAGTTTCACAAAAAAATCAACTATTGAATAGTGTAAAAATTGACATAAAAGAGTTCTTAAAACAAATATTATATTATTAATTGATATTAAATTCCTAAAAATATAAGGATCGGCCAAGAGACGTATATCATGATAGGTTCATCATTAATGTACCACTTGGGGGTCTCTTGGATGTATATAGTATGTTTATTAACCATATTATATAAAAATACAAAGAGACATTGTAAAAGTGAAACTAATTAACTTAGAGTTAATACTTAAAGATAAGGTTAATATAAGTACCCAAACCTGTCTAAATTCTATTGGTTGAGTGTTTTTCGACCTATCCCCACCTTAGCCTTTGAATAATCAACTTTGGAGCCATTAGAAACCGAATATGAATTTATTATAAATTAATATTTCTAGATTTTCCAAAGGTGCCCCTCACCCCTCTTATAAAAGGGCACTCCTCCTTCTCATTTCTTCACACCTTCAAAGCCTTTTGGTTCGGCCAAACTCTGCCCAAATACTCTCCCAACATCCCTCAATACAACCTAGAGGCCTTAGATTGATCAGAAAGCCAACCTAAGGAGCCCTTTTGATCAAATCAAAATGAAGAACCCGAAGAAGAGGTAATGATTTCACCACCCTTTTCTAAGTTCATTTCTTCTTCCACTTCCTCTTTCTTTGTTCTTACCATTCTAAAATAATAACTCCAGTATCTTACATATACTTTGATGTTATTATAAATATGGTAAAACCATATTCAGTATTCTATCCACCCATTGAATAACATGTCACCATACGTGCGTACGTACGGCTTACCGTCTCCACGTCGTGGTGTAATTGTTATTCAATATATTATTATTTGGATGAGTATAATAATGATGTGTAACTCATGTAAATAATAAATATAACATGTTAATGATTCTGTATATATGATATACCATCAATTTATATATTATTTTAATATCAAAAGAATGATATTGTCGCTCGTGCGTACGTACGGACTACCGTCTCCACGAACGCGATGAGATTCATTCTCCATCGTATCCATTCAAGTATAGTTATCATTTTATGATTTAAAAATGATGTTTAAGGACTTGATATCATTCTGGATATGAATAATATACAACCTATCCTTTACAAACATGTCTTACGTAACAAAACATATAAAAGAAAACAAGTAAGTTAACACACGATATAATGATAATACTAAGATATTATTATCAAATCAATATTAAAAGATCATATATGATATCATATTAATGTATATGATTCTTGTATAATTTAATAACAATTATTTCACCATTATACAGGAGGTTAACCTACCCCAACCAAGGAAAAGTACAAGGTAAGGGTTATTTCACAATCTCTTCATTATCCGAGGTTGTTTATACGTAATAATCTACTGGGATCTCGTTATCATCCACATCCATGTTTCTTCAAAATGTATTTCAAAACATTTTTAATATTTAAAAGAATATGGGTTAAAGTCATTTATACCCTTGATTGACTTTTTATAAGAGGTTTATAAGGGAATCTTTCCGTCGTTTTCCAAACAAGGTGCTTTTTAACCTTTTCGACAGAATTAAGATAAGAATGTTTTTTTTAACTTATACGGCAGGTGCGGTTATTTTCCGCCGTTATAAAATCGTCAAAGCTTCCCTTACAAGCTTATAAGGATATTTTCAAATTAAATGTTTACTTTTATAATTATGTGACTTTTAAATGATTTCAAAAAAAGAGATATTTCTCTCAAAAATATGAAAATCCAGTGCAAATGTATACGTATTTAACGCAAGCTTCAAAATGTTTTCAGAAAACCTGACTCTCGAGTGTGGTAGATAGGAAGGGATTGGGAGTGGACCCATCATGGCCTATAATTAGTCGAGCAGTCTCAGAATTAGTTATTTTGTTTTCAGAAGCTTGCATAATGATTTCATAAAAAAACTGGAGTACTTTTTAGCAATTTTAAACATAAGTATCTTCTAAAAATATTACATCGGTAGGTCTCATGAGACAAACTAGTGTCTTGGCACAAGGCCTTGACAAAATCTTATTTGTAGTCTTGGCACGAGGCCTTGGCTATGTGGTTATGATAGTCTGGCATTATGCATTCCAACATTATGAAAGTGGTTATTGATTTTTGCATGTGATTATTCGATTAGTAGAATATCCATGTGAGTAAGTAAATGGCATTATTTCATTTTATTTATGTCATACCATGTTGAATGTTCATGTTTGAAAGGCTTTTGTTTTAGTTATACATTGCCTTAAAAGTTTATTCTTATTTATGAAAGTTTCCGCTATATTGTTATCCTTACTGGGAATTTGAGCTCACCCCTTTTCTATGTTTTATTTTTCCCAGGAAGTAAAGAAGTAAGTTATGAATGACCTGCAGGGATATTATGTGGGGATATGAGTGTGGATTATGGAGAAAATATGTTGTTGTAGTAGTTTTTCGTTTAATGATGTAATGTAAAACTTATGAATATATCTAGTGTTTCCAAGGCTACTAAACCAATCGGTCTTTCGAGATTTGATCTTTCTTGTGATCATGCCAATATTATGTAATAATGCACCGACTCTGGGTAACTGGGGTCGGGGCGTTACAAAACATTAATAAAATGAATGTATATTAATTAATATATAAAAATAATAATACACATTTTAATATTGCTAATGCCTTCTTACATAACCCCTTATAACACCCACATAAGTCCTTAGGGTATGGTGCGCGATGGTGACTGACTCATGGGGTGTCTCGGATTACATTGCTCGAGTTGGAATCTCTATCTTCTTCAACTTCTCTCGTAGGAGGTTCCACTCGAGATTAACGTATTCAAGCTTGACTTGGGATTAGTCAAAAGTGAAGCACAATGATTCCACCTCCTTTATGAGCTTCTATAAATGGACTTCGTAGGGGGAATGTGTGCTAGATGAGTTCATCTCTTCCTTTGTTTGAGTAAATTGGATTTGTTAAAGGACTATATTTATAAAAATAATGTAATCACTATTCAAAGGCTATATTAGAAATAGTCACAATTCTTAGAAGTATTTTAAAATGAAAAACAAATAACCAAATAGGTGTATATGTTTTACATCATCATAAAAATACCTTTAAATATACCATGATTAATTTTCATTAATGAATTTTTGGGTCTTTAGAATCTTCCCCCATTAATAAATATCGTCCTCAAAATATCATTTTCCCACAATAAAATAGATGTGGGTAACTTTTCTTCATCACTTATTCTGCTTCACACATTGCTTCATAAAACTTGTGGTTATTCCACAACACCTTGATGAGGGGTATTGTCTTATATCATAAAACTTTTTCTCTACGATCAATGATCTTTAGTGGTATCTCCTTGTAAGAATGATCATCCTCTAACAATATTACCTATTAAGAGAGTACATGTGAAGGGTTTGGTATGTACTTTCATAAGAGGGATACATGAAAGACATCAGGTACATTGGCCATAGTAGGTGGATGTGATAGTCGATAGGTCTCAACAACAATACGATCAAGAATATATAAGGGGCCGATGTACCTAGGACTTAACATCCCCTTCTTTCCAAACCTCATGACCATATTCCATAGAGATATGCATAGAAACACCTTGTCTCCAACTTTAAACTCATGGTCTCATCTACGGTTTCTCTTCATAACTCTTCTATTGACTTTGTTCTTCCTTGATATGATACCTAATAGTTTTCACCTTGTCCACCATTTCTATGACCATTTCAGGTCCTAGCAACATACGCACACTGGCTTCTTCCCAACATGTCGGTGTTCTCCACCTTTTCCCATAGATGGATTCATATGGTTCTATTTGGATGCTCGAGTGGAAACTGTTATTGTAGGCTAATTCAACCAGTGGATGATATTGGTCCCCTACTCCTTTAAATTACATTCAACATGATCTTAACATATCTTCCAGTTTCTAAATTGTTTGTTCATATTGGCCATCAGTTTGAGGATGATAGGCCATAATGATGTTATGTTCAGTATCTAGAGCATGATGAAGATTCTTCCAAAACATAGAGGTTAATATTGGATCTTGACCAAATACAATAACTAGTGGTACTCCATGCGGACTTACCACTTCCCTAATGTATATCTATGCTAGTTGATCCAGTGGGAAATTCAACCGAATTTCAATGAAGTATATAGTCTTTGTAAGATGATCCATAACCACCCAGATTGCATTGTTTCCTTTGGATGTCTTCAGAAGTCTAGTGACAAAGTCCATGGTAGTTTTCTCCCATTTCCATGCTGGTATAGGCAATGGTTACATTGTACCATTAGACTTATTCCTCTCCGTCTTCACTTACTAACACACAAGGAACATTAATGTATACTCAACGATTTTATTCTTATTATTATCCCACCAATAATGATCTCAGAGATCTCAATACATCTTTGTGTTTCCTGGGTAAATATATAAGGTTGATCTATGTGAATCATTTAGAACCTCCTTCTTTATCTCTGGATCAGATGGTACATATAATCGTGACACAAATCTCACTATTCCTTTATTTTCAACCATGAACTTTGAGGATTTCCCATTTCTAATTGACTCTACCCTTTTTATAATTTCCACATCCTTTATTTGAGAATCCATTAACCTTTCCAAAAGAGACAGTTGATCAATAATTTGTGAAATTACTGATTATGTTCCCTTATTTATGATTCCCATGTCCATCTTCATCAAATCTAATAAGATTTGATTCTTTTCAATTCTCATCAATGATAGAATTATTGGGTCGTTTTTACTTAGATCATATTACACCTCGTTTTCTTTCTCAGGGTGGTAATGGATTGAGAATTCATAAAATTTGATCAGCTTTAACAATCTTCATTGGCACATATTCAACACTTTTGGTGGGAATATATACTTGAGGATTCAGTGGTCTGAATATATTTCACACATCTCTACAATGAGATTATGCTACCAAATTTTTTAAATCAAATATCACCGCAGCTAACTCCAAATCATGTGTTAGATAATTCTACTCATGAACTTTCAATTTCCTGGAAGCATAGGCAATGAATTTTTCATTTTTCATCAACACATAGACCATGCCCTTCTTCGAAGCATCACTGAATACCACAAAAAGTTTTCCACTTTTTGGTAAAGTGAGCACAGGTACAGTGGTAAGCATCCTTTTCAACTCGTTGAAGATTTCTTCACATTCATTACTACAAGAAAACCTTACACCCTTATGGGTTATCTTAGTAAGAGGGTTGGAAAATCATGATAAATTCCCCAAAAATCAACAATAATATCCATATAACCCCAAAAATATTTGGATATCTGTTACCGATGTTGGTTGTGGACATCCCTCTATTAGATCCGTCTTGGAGGGATCCATAGATATCCAATTTCTTGTGAAGATATGGCCCAAGAATGAGACAACATTCAACTATAACTCACACTTGTTGTACTTTTCATAGTGATTCTTCTTTTGTAATGTCTCTAGTGCTGTTCTTAGCTGTTCCTCATGAACCTCCTTGGTTTTGGAGTATATTTTAATATCATCTATAATGACTACCACAAATTTGTCATTGTAATATCTAAAGATTCTATTCATCAAGTCCATGAAGATTTCTGGAGCATTAGAGAGTCGGAAATTCATTACTATGAATTCATAGTGCATGTATCTTTTATGAAAAGCAGTCTTGGGGATATCTTCCTTCTTCACCCTTAAATGATAATATCTTGATCAGAAATCGACCATTGAGATGTTTTGTTCTCTATACAGTTGATCAAACAAGTTATCAATTCATGGTAGAGGACACTTGTTCTTTATCATGATTTTTTTAAACTCATGATAATAAATGAAAAGGCGCATTGACCAATTCTTCTTCTTGACAAAGAGAACTGGTGAAACCCCGGGTGACGCACTTAGGTGTATAAACCCTTTATCCAGATTCACTTGTAGTTGTTTTTTCAGATCCTCAATCTCGACAATAGTTATTCTACATAGATTCATGGATATTGGAAACACCCTAGGTATAAAATCAATTGATAATTCAACATCTCTTCTAGGAGGAAGGCCATGAAATTCCTCCAGAAACACTTTAGTGAATTCCCTCACAATATGAATTTCATCAAGGATGGTTGTATCCTTATACACAATCATCTAAGCCAGATACTTGTGATCGTAGGGAATTAATATCAATGCTTGTGATGATGTATCTAATGAATATCCATCTTCCTCCTTCCACTTGTACAGATTCAGGGGTCAATTCCCAACATGGAGAGTGATTTCCCACTCATGACAATTTATGTTAGATCTATATAGGGAAATCCAATACATGCCAATAATTTCATCAAATTCCACTAGAGGGAGTATGATGATTTTAACCAGGAATTTCAATCCACTGATTATGATAGAGTAGGATTTATATTCATGGGATGCAATGATTTCCCTATTTTCCATACTCACTAACATCATTACTTCCATGATTTATTATGGTGTTTGGATTGTTCTACTAAACATTCGGGATATATAAGAATGTGTAAAACTATATATGATGACCCAACCTTTCACTTTTTTATTCTGGTTATACTGTATCCAATAGAGTCACATAGATTAGTATTTTTAAAAAATTAAACATGAAAAGGGGAATCTGATGACAAAAAGGGATAACATATAAATTACCTTTATTCCTTAACTTATGAATCTATAGGTTTCAATCTATATTACCCATGATCCATATCCCTACATATATTCATAGGGTATTTTTTTATTCCCTTAATAATGGTTCATACTATTCATGTGAATTTTCCAATGCATATCCCCCGGGAGTGTTGTAAACAAGAGTGCATCAAGGCCTATTGTTAGGTAGGAGGATACCTCAGGTTAAGCCAGAAACTCCTTGTCAGATATTTCACTCCTTGGAACATCTATTCCAGAGCTAACTCTACATGCTCGTATCAATACATGGATGTATTTTTGTTATAAAAAACATTATCAATACTCACCAAAACATAGAGATGTTTTTTTATTGTACTTATTCTAGTCTGTGAGGATTAAATAAAGGTTTCTATTCCTAGTCCCAAAAATAACTAAACCTATCCTTTGATACCAACTGTGACAACCTGGCTCTTTTTACACACTTAAACATGATTTATTTAAAAGAACCTTCATTTGATACAAAATGGATGATCAAGAGGTATAGTGTCATTGGGGATTAGGAACATTAAATAAAAACATTAAAACATGAAACACAACATCTTTAATGAAGACTTCCTTTACAAGACCACTACATTCCCTCGTACTTTACATTTCACGGGATAACTTGAGAACATGCATAAGAAAAGGGTGAGCTATAAATCCCAGTAAGAGAATAAACATGGAATAACATGAGGAATACAATACATGTTAATCAATTGGAATATCAATGGATCACAAGAGAAATATGGATATAAAGGCATGATAAATCTTGATAATCATAACATGGAGATGTGACAACAACACTTAACATGGAATTAGAACGAGACAAGGCTAATTTCATGGGGAGCATAAGTAAACCCTCAATGCACATAAAGAACAAGTAATACCTCATTACACTTGAATTACTATGAGTCAAAACCTATTGAACAAGATGTATCATGATATTATACTTTACCCAATTCATTGGAGTGCTATTAGGGCACACCATTCTTAATCATTTCATTTCATGCATATGTGTGCCACATAGATTCATTAAACATCATCATTTATTCCATGATAAAGGAGTATGGAATTCATACATGAAACTATTTAAGAAAAAATTAAATGTGCATAAAGGTGAATACCCTTGATAGAGAAATTAGCATGCAATTCACTACACAATGGCTTTGGATTGCAAAATCGTGGCGTAATTTCGCCGGCAGAACGACGTGACATAAGAACTCATAAAAATGGTTGATGAGAGGGAAAGTGGTGTCTCACCATATTTACAGGAAATGAATAGTAATGGGGTTATAGACATGTCCCAAAAATTTTAATGGAATTTAGATTCATGATACAAAATAATTTCTTGATTGTGAATGAGGAGAGAGAAATTCCATTCGGAATTTCACAATAGTAATGGGTGTACGTGGAAGGAATTAATGAGAGAGAAAGAGAATCTATCATTATTACAACATTAATAGGGAAGTATGTGGGAGGTGAGAAATCATATCCCAACATTTATAATTGAAAATAAATGTTTATAACAATATTTATAAAATTCGATAAAAAAGGAAGGTATGAATCCCTTACATTGAATTGTGATCCCAAAGACTTGGAAGAGGATTGAGTGGGGCTTAATGGGAAATTGGGGTACCTTGGGAAGATTTTATAGAGAGTAGTGAAGAGGTTAGATGAACTAAAAAGGTTTTAGTGAAGAGGAAGTGTGATCTTGGGTGGCTTTATATAGGAAATGAGCGGTAAATCTTAATTATTTTGGTTTGGGAAAACACACATTAAACATTTCAAAACCACAAACGAGCCCATGATTTTTTCCAAAGTGGAGTTTAAAACAATAATTTATAAGGCCACTGACTGAACAACTTAATATAACAGGGTTTCTTATGTGGATGTGAGTCACACTCTAAAGGAAAACAATTTAAAAGGACAAAATGTTTTATATGTTTTGAAGGGTTCACTAATGCTTTGTAAAATAAATCAAACAAACCCAAAATCACATTTTTTAATTATAAAACATATATTGGTTGATAATAATGTTTATTTTATTTTATTACACCACTATTTGGTCATTATGATGTCATACAACACATTATATATTTAAACGGTATTTAATTTTTACCCTTAAATTTGACTGTCGCAGAAAATTATGAAAAATTCACCGTTGGATAATTTTGACATCCTGGTTCCAAAAAATAATATTCATTTTATATGAATAATTTTTTAAATATGTGATTTTTTACTTTTAAAATAAAAACAGACATTTATAAAAAATTCATGGGTTTTGTCAAAAAAAATTCAATCCTTAACAAAAATTACAATTACATTAATAATATTATATGATCATTTATATTTAATTAAAAATAATTTAATAATAATAAGAATATTTAATTAAAATATTATTTAATTAAAAAATCCATTAATTCTTAAAAATATATTTCTTAGTTGAATATTATTTAAAAATACTATTTTCACTTTGAAAACTATTTACAAAGTAACAATAATAAAATGAATGTATATTCATTATTATATCCAAACATAATGCACATATTCATACTGCTAACGTCTTGTTACATAAACCCTTATAACACTAACATAAGACTTTAGAGTATGGAGCACGATGGTGACAGACTCTCGGGGTGGCTCAGATAACATTGCTCAAGTGATAATCTCTATCAACTTCCGCTTCTCTCGTAGGTGGTCCTGCACGAGCTTAACATATTAAAGATCATCTTGGGATTGTTAAATAGAAAATCCCAATGACACCACATCATTTTTGATCAACTATAAATGGGATTTGTAGGGGGAACGTGTACTAGATGAGGCCATCGCTTCCTTTTTCTCAGTAAATTTGATTTGTTTAAGCTCTGTATTTAAACTAATCATGTGATCACTATTCCATGGCTATATTAGCAATGATCGCAATTCTTAATAGTATTTTAAAATCCAAAACATAGAACCAAATAAGTGCATAAATTTTACATATCCATTAGAAGACATTTTAATAGACCAAAATAAATTTCCTTAAATGAATTTTTGGGTCGTTACGAGGATCATCCTCATTTCCATAACACATCTCAAGGAACTACCAGTGTCCCAAGGCTTCACCATGTGACCAAGTTTAACCACAAGGATACTAGACATGATCTGTAAAGAAAATGTTGATCATGGGAGTCCCTCAATATGAGCATTTTTTCTAGTACCCCAAATGCACCAACATCCTAGATCAAAAATAGTTATATATCCTTTTGTTCCTGAAAGATCATGTTTGGTACATCAAAAGTCCAGAAATGAATTCATGTCACCAATGTAGTGACCGAAAAATCTTCCATATCATCAAATCCACACCACACCAATGGTAACCATGCTCCCTCAAAGAATATATGACAAAACAATTCCACATTTCTATTAAAACTACATGAACATTTTGAATCCAAATTAATACCCTTTCTCATAATAACATCATCTATCTGAATGGAAGTGTTCTAGATTATACACACAAGGAAGTTGTATTTAGTTTAAATTTACCTACACTAGAAAAACATACCATCATTGGGGATTTCACTACTTCCCTAAAGTATAGTCCTATCATTCATGGAAGAAAAAAACAAGTGTTAAGCTAGTGAAAAAAATAATATTGTCTATTGAGATTACAATGAAATAAAAAATATTACACTGGTGATAGTTGAGTGAGGGAATCATAAAAAAAGAGTAGAGGATTTCAAAGGAAAAAGTATTTTCCAAGGTTGGACATCTTGAGAAGCCAATAATTTATCCATCCCCCTTATCAGACCAATAATTGATGTCACCTCACCCCAAAAAATCTATCGAGAGTTGATATTTAGAAGGGTAATGTTTTTTCATATCATTTGGCAAGATGATAAAACCATTCCTATTGGGGCTTCTAGATTAGGGTCATATTTTCCTTTTATTAATTTACCGCACATTGAATTTCTATCTAGAACCTCGCATAATTATTTGTATTGGAGTAATTTTATAGAACTAACCACACCATGTAAATATATTCCCCCATTTTCCACTGGGAATAAAATTCCTTTCCATATATCGCATTTTCCCATGCCCTCCCCGTGAGAGTCCTAGATGAAGGATGAAAAAATTCATTCAATTTTTTATCAGAATTGTTTTTAAAACCTTGAGAACTGAAATTATGTGAATGATGATAAATGCAAGATCATAGTTTTCTAGAGCAATATAACCCACCAAAACAATAAGTTTTATTGTTTACACGAGTAGATTCAGGAGAACACCATTAGCTGTCACTAATGATGGTATTACCGATTGGAAATGGTGGTCTCTATTACTAGTAAAATAATCAGTAGGATTTTACAACCTCTCTCTCCCCTTTCTGCTGCAACTCACCTCGATATCACCCTCATGAATCATCGCCATGATCGACCAACCCTCACTGCCATCTAAATAACTCCCAACCCAACAGTGGACCATGAAAACCTCTTGGTGGCCCTTCCACATCCACCACGATGCATCTCTATCTCTCCTCGATAATCTCTGGTGTATCTAGGAACACTCCGACCATCGTGTGTCCTCCATGGTTGACTATGAATCTTCCTTGTCATCCCCAATGCCATGCTGACATCCACCAAAATCTCCCCAAACTATGAAATGTATCCCACATCACCATGTAGTACCTACACATGGTATACTTTTATGGGACCCAATAGGAAATCCCAATTGAAATTCATCAATGGAGAAACTATGACTGGTGAAACCAGTTGCATGGTCGTCACTAAAGGCCTTTAGTGACCTCTTTTTTCAGTCACTAATGTGCTTTATTCTATAAGTGTCCAAAAGTTTAGATCCTTTTTCATTAAGTTAGTGGTGAATTTGGTTATATTATATAAAACCCATGAAAATGGGAAATAAAAATCTCTAATGGGGAGAATGGAGCACCGAGATACTCTATGGGGAACAATATCCTATTAAAACCAAAAACATTATAAATTTTATAAACCGAACTCTTAGTAAATTCGTTTTGATTAAATAAGTTTATTTTGTTTTTATTAACAATATCCCCACACCATTTTTTTCATTCATAAAATATTTTGGTTAGGTTATTGATGGATCAACAACCTCTGTTAATAAATATGTTTGAGTCATCTATATTGAGAATATAAGAGATCTCGTTGAAGTATCATCATCATTTGAATGGTTTTATAGAAACATCATGTTTATTTCTTTCCATGAATCATGGATAAGAATAAACAAGATAGGATATAAGGGATCCCCTTGCCTAAGGCTACACACTAACTTGAAAAACCCACATCATTTTCCCATCACAGACACCGAGAGCCACGAGGAGCTAGAGAATCTAAATAAAAAGCCACTCCCCAGGTGAGAAAATACCATTTAGTCCATGAACATTTGAATTAACTCCCATTAACTATTTTCATATTATTTACCCCGGATATTTTTAATGATAACCTTAGATCCATGGGTCTTATTATTGAGACAACCATCATTTCATGGGAAATCCAAATAGATTCTTGGGTAGACCTACCATTGATAAATCCATTTTGAATAATAAAAACCAATACTAGTTATTATTGATCCAATCACATGTTTTTTATATTATAAAGAATATTGTATGATACCTTGTACGTTCTTATGGGAATAAATTTATTGAAAGAGGTGGGGTCCTTAAAATTTGGGATAAGAATGAGGGGGATAATGTAGAACACCTAAGAGAGAACATCCACATTGAAGTATTCCATAATTAATTCAATTACGGCTTCATTAAAGAGATTCCAAGAGGTAGTATAAAAGGAGGTTGTGTACCCATCTATTATAAGGGATCAATTTTGACTCCAAGAGTTGGATACTTACCAAATTTCATTCTCATCTAAGAAAATATTGAACTACTTGTTGATACCAGGGGACGCCACCCGAGGGATTACCTAAAACCAAACAGACTATCCACTAGGGTACCCACCCTTGATGCATGGGTTAATGATAGAAAATAAGGATTTGGAGAAAGAATCTTCAATACCTCCTAGTCTCTCTAGGTTATTGGAATAGGAACCGTTGTCCATATGTATATTATTCCTAGATCTCCTTCTCCATTCCTTAATGAATTCGTGGGATAATTATGAATTATTGTCACCCACCATTAGTCTTGTAACAATGGGATTGTCATGAATGGCCCTTTATTATTCTAGAAGTTGATCAACCATTATATAATGCATTTAATAAAACATTTCTACTTTATTTTTATTATCTTAAATATTATCAACCATTATTTTTTAATGCATGTAATATGTCAATAATCATTTTTTTAAATTTGTATCAATAATAAATATCTCGAGAATCCAGTACCATGAATTATGGATAACATTAATTATCATAGGTATGAAGTATTATTTATTAATTTATCCATATAAATTAAACAAATAAAATGATATATATTTTAATGAAGAGGTTAACATCTATTTCAGTTTGTGAAATAATATTAATGTATAAGTTATATTCACTAGGAAATCCAATATTAACTGAAGTAAACATTCTACTTCATAAATTAAACATACATTATAATTATATAATTATTAATATATCATTTATATAATCATGTACCATTAATTTATCCTCCACCTTTATACTTTTTAGAATATCATAAAGTTATTACCATGTAATTATTTCTTGATTTGTTTCAATTATAGTTAGTCTGATCTATTTAATCAATGAAGATAAAGCATAATATTTTTACACATGAATTGTTAAAAATATTTAATTCATAGATCAACTACATGTGGGATGAATATGTCACATATTTTATTGAAAATAGCGGAAGGATTAAGTGGTAATTTTCAAACTCCATAAGAAATAGTAGCCTAATATGAATTTACAATAGGCCTATAGATCCTAGGAGGTACGGTTTAGACCACCCCAACGTAAATAGGAATTAAGAGAGACTCAAATTAGGGTAAAAAATTAATATTTATATGATTTATAAATATCCCTCCTCATATGAACCAGAAACAATATCTAACCATTTATATTTTATTTCCCATTTAATGTTTCCAATGATGAGATTTCCACTTAAAACAACACTTTCTAAAAGCACTAGTAATTTATTAAATGAGTCATAGAAATTTAAAACCATTATTTTTGGATTAAAATATCTGTGATATGATGTTCACATCATTTTAATATCCATATAAGGAATAATTTTTTTTCAAATATATAGGTACACATCCACAACTCATGTACGCTACAAAACATTAATAGGTTTTTACACTAACATATTTTCTACCCCAAATAAGGAATCATAAATCTCTGAAAACCCTTACAAAAATTTCATGATACCTTTTCATAATATATTTTAGATCCATAATATACTTATGAAAGGTTTAGCTTACTATTATGTAAACATTAGAACATACTGGTTACCCTTATGTGAAGTTCATATTTCCCTTACACATGGTTTAGAAAATCCTACACACCCTTATAATTCCATGATCTACTCTTACAAAATGCTTATAAATTCATGGTTATCCATATAAGAATATTGGAAGCATGTTATTACCCTTATTTGGGGTAGGGACTACACTTATGATGTGAAGAGATACCATTACATTTTTATTTGAATTTTGATAGTACCCTTATACAGGTATCATTTTACCCTTTTTCATGCAAGGAATGCCCTTATGAAACTCGGAGTAAATTTATGCAATGCAAGGGATTTTTATGTTACACTTATGTATAGAGGGTAAACCATTGGTTACCTTTAATAATACTTTTAAAAACATTAATTACAGTAATGAAACTACATTATCTTATATAAGGGTAAAAATTTTGTTAGAATTATTAAATTTAAAATTTATATATTATAAATAACTATGAAAAGGTTATATTATCGCATTAAAAATTCAAAAAAGGATTATAAAATATTATAATCCCTTTGAAAAATTCCAAATATTTTCCTAAATAAATTATTAATAATATATGTTAAATGATTATTTTGTAAAAAAATTAAAACCTCTTCTATATTTACAAATATATATATAATACAACATAAAAATTTATAAAATTTCTCTTTAACTACTGAACATATCAAAATGAAAATTGATCGAATGAATAAAATCTATACCCTTGCATTAGATAAATCTCAATAAACACTTTTTAATACGCAGTAAAATAAAATATTAAATGATCAGGAAGGGATCATGATAAATCAACAACCCCATGAGATACTTCACATGGTATTAACTATACATAGAACACACCAACCAATATTGTGGGAGAAAGTAAAAATCTATAGATCATTTTATAAGAGTTAAAAGTATTCCCCTATGGGAGATACCTCTCATTCTATAAAAAGGTCATTAATTAAGCATTTACTTAAGTATTATATTTAATCTTAGATTTCAACATAAGATTAGGTTCTAAATATTTATAAAAGTAAACATTTAATAATGTTGGAATAATGAGATCGTATTTTAAATCTTGTTCTAATGTAATAAAAATATTTTATTATAAAATTTACTTATTAAATTTTTATTTGTTACTTAAAACATTTCATTAAATCATATTGGTTAAGGATTTCAAAACATAAAAGTTTTTTTCAAGTGATTTTATTCAAGATAGAAATGTATTGAATCATTTCAAATTTAAAACTCATTAGATTTCAAAGAATGTTCATAAAAACTTATCACCATTTTTCTTAGTGTGTATAATATTTCAGATAAAGAAATGTTGAAATGAAAAAAATCATAATATATTCACTACATGGTATTTATCAAATATTATTTGATAAAAAAATTCAATCCATTTTCAATACATCATTCAAAATTAATATATGTTTCATGGAAGTATTTCAGTTATTAATTTAAGGTATATTTTTGGTACACAAAAAATATTTCTAATATAGTATCATTAAATTATATTATAAAACATATAGAAAACATATAATGATAACATACTAAATGTAAATTTTACTTCTCAGTAAACATTTCATATTTAACATGAGTACTATTATGCTTAATCAAAATCATTTATTTGACAAAAACTATTATAACATGAAATTTAATAAATTAATATTAATTCATAAAACCTAAAAAAATGGGAAACATAAATTTAAAATAAACATTCATTAAAAACAAATCATGAGTTTAAAAAATCAATTTATTTTTATTTAAATATTTCCAGGGTTTTTAGTAGAATAATTTTTATGCAGAGAACACTATTGGAAACAACATAAAGGATTCAACTTTCCAATTTACATTTATAAAATGTGAAATTAATTTCAAAAAATTTTATGCTAACTCCACACAAAATTCCCCAATCATGAAATTAATTAACAAATAATGTAAAATAATAAACAAATCGATGCATATCATCCACTATAACATGATATTATCCACTTTGGGTGGCACAAACAAACTTTTTATATTTTAAAAATGTTTTTATTTTAATGAAACATGATATCTAAAGTTTAACTTATATTTATATGATTAAGGAATTAAATTTATGAGAGAATGAATCTTAGGGATACAAACACACAAGACCACAATCACACCCTAAAAAACGCCCCACACACTACCAAAATCATACAACAATTAAATTCACAATATAGAGAATAATTAATCCAATGCTATGTTGTAATAATTCAATGGAAAATTTTCAATATTCTACATTCAAAAAACAAAGACCATATAACCATAAATGAGAAAATAATATATTTATTAAAATAAATACGGGAGTATAAGAATACATCCCCCAATACTAAAACACCACCACATCAGGCCTGAGAGAAGATTAAAGGATTATAATGATGACAATAACCCATACCCTAGGCCAAAAAAGGGATTGAGGATATCTTAAATAGTTATCCACCCCTAATAAAATAAGGGCACATGGAGATATTAATTGATTGATATGAATGTGTTTATAGTAGAATATTAAACTAGACCAATCTTCCAACTCAACACCATCCCCTAGGAATTAGTTATGATTTCCATGCATGATAGATGATTGATGTGGGTAGAAAACTAAAGGATAAAGTGATCAAAATGGTCATGGATCAAGATTTTAATGTTGGTTTCAATCAAGTGTTTTATGATTTTCTATATACTTGTCATCATGGACTATAAAATGAATAATAACGATAAACTCGTCTATTTACTTCAAGGGGATAGCAGTCAAAGGGATTCAAGGTATATATGAAAATTAAATGGTTTCACCACACTTCAATAGATGAATATTGGAATACAATAATGAGTTAATCATATAACTACATTAAAATAAACAACTCATGGTGTTGAAGAAATAAACATAACCTGAAATTGGATCTTAGTTCACCCACAACAAAATATACATCAACTTGTAATCCCTATGTTAAAAAACCACCAATGTCAAGATAATTCCTATAACATTATCACAATTAGAATAATATTAGATCTCACTGTGTGAATTATTTTATCTAAATGTTATCATCACTATATAAAACCATTCCTCTTTCCCATTATATCAAACAGTGCCCTCAAATTTCTATAGACCCTTACTATGGAAACTCTTAGAGTTTCCTAATCTAAGAATTGGATTTTTCATCCCACACTCTTTAGTGATTTTCTAACACATATGTGTGATCATTTTAAATAATATTTTAATAGGGATGTTTAAATGGGGCCAGTATTGGATGATAACAATCATTTTTGAATCATTACCTAAGACACTAATTAACTTTACTAAATTAATTACATTATTTTAATCCTTTTACCATAATTTACCCCATTCTAATATGGTAGCATACATCAATGATTCATGGTACTTTACTAGGTATTGACACAACAAATAACACCACATCCATTATATTATCCATTAAATATGATTTTCCGTATGTTAGATCATGTGGGAAATAAAATTCCCTTGTACTATCCAAAAACATTAATTACACCATGTACTATGATTAGATGATAATATATCCCTATTAACCAACACATTCTAAGACATTCCTAACTCTAAACTCATCGTTGTATCTAAACCATCACATTATATAACACCTTTTCATGTCTTATCCCTATTATGAACACCTCATTTTCCAAGAATGAGAGAAGGGAGATAATGGTCCATGGACCCCATCTACAATAATCCATTGGTTGGTGAAAATAATAGAAGGTATAACATATACATAGAATAGATACATTACCCTATAATAAATGAGAAATAGGTTAGATAAGATAAAAACCATAAAAAAATCTATTAACAAAATAAGAATCAATTCCATCTAACATGCCCACATGAATCATTATATTTTCATGGGATGTTCTCAAGTTAGAATATTTTTTGATTCCTAAACATCACTTATGACCACAGCTTAATATAGATAATTTCTAGGTTCAATCCCATGGGGAGTTAATATGGAACTAGAAACTGATGGCTTAGAACTATTTTGTGTAGGATTACTTTCATATTGTTTATGCATTTGAAAACTATATCTATAGGGTTAATTATTAACCTTTTGAAAGTGGGATTGATATGGTTCAAATTTTGGGGATCTATTGAAAAGGTGATCCAAATTCTAACATAGTCTGATCCTATTGTTTAGCTTGGATTCTAAGTTATAAAGTATTTTAGGCTACTTGTCATTACATAATTTACCCAAACTAATATAGGGTTGTTCACTAAAATATAACATGCTTAGGGATGTTCAAATGATGTGGATTGAAAAAAATTATTTATCGTGATTACTAACCATTGTGGTTACCTAGTTAAGACTTATCTATTTATTGAATTCAGATACTCATACTCCAAATCCCTACCATTGGTGGTTTAGCAACTTGTGGTAGGATTAAAAGTAAGTAAATGGTGAATTGAAATCATACTAAGAATTCTAGAAATATTTGAATATAAATTATTGAAAAATAATCAAGGATTTTGTTTTAGAATTCAATTATGGAAAAGAGGTTTAAAATTAAAACACAAATCATCAAATTACTTAAATGAAATAATAGTGAAAATGAATATAAGAAATGGATCACAAAAATTTGGTTTTTGAAGTCGATGGTGTGAAAAGGAACAATGAATGTGGATTGAGAACAACTCAAGATTATTTTATTAAAGTAAAAAAACAAATAGGGGATAATAAATGTTTAGTTTGGTGTAAGAAGTAATAGGGAACAAGAGCGGAATTTAAATCACAATGATCTTCTTCACTATTTCCTCTAAAATCCACCGCCCTACTACTTTATTTATAGGAGAAATATTATAGAATGTGTAAGAGGGAGTCACATTGTGTAATGTTTATCCATTCATTCATCCACGAATTTTGAATTCATGTGTACCCCTCATGTAGCTCATCCATGATTTGAAGATTTTACTACTTTAATTTTATGTATCCAAGACTCATGATGTGTACTTTCCTTTAAGATTTATCTTTAGAGTAGGAATTTAGTTCAAATATTTCAGGACGTGTATCATCCACTCCAGACGTGTAATGGATTATCCAATTTTAGTTTTCAAAACTTGAGTCATGACATACATAACGACAACAACAAGCTATGAAAGTCAACTACACATCATGTAATGAGCTTTCACATTGTGCAATAGGAAAAATTGATATTTTTTTTATTTTCTCATTTTAAACATAAAATTCCTAATTTCTTTAATATATGACACATACAAATTGAATTGTTGAATAATTCTTTGAAAATACTTAATCAATTTTACGAAAAATGTATATATGATTTCATCTTATCAAATTACACCACAATTAAATGAATGCTTCTCCTCAAGAAAAATTATCTCAAAAACTATTTCAAAATATAGGAAACTTTTAAAGGAGGAATAATTAATCTTGTACATGAAAATAAATCAAAGTGTAAGTAGAAAAAGGTAATACTCTAGAATAATCCCTGTAATGAAAATCAGTTATGCCTCATAACTCTATTATTTTAAAAAATAATACCTTTTAATTGCAATCTCTTAACTATTCCTTGGATTATATACCCATTTGTAATGTACCTCCTAATTAACTTTCTCTCATTTATCATTGTAAAATGAATCTAGAGTTATGATCATACCCTAAGTACATATTCTTAACCATGGTATTAAATTGGTTCTATCATTTTCTCTTTGTAAAGAAAAATACAAAATCAATCATGGGGACTTCAGAAACTGGGTTCTAAGGACTATGAGGTTCAGTTAAGTTCGTAAAAGGTAAAAAAAAAGATCAAAAAGGAGGGAAATATTTTATGTACATTGAATTATTTTCATGAAAATTATAAGAAAATTACACCTCTAAAGATAACAAAGTCTACACTACCAACATCTCTTGTTGGATCCATATATCTGTTATTTAAGTGAAAAAGGTTATCCTATTACTTCCATTTTATTTTGTATTTGTATTGTTCAATATTCATGTCAAGGCCATATCTCACATCCATACCCTAACAAAATATTATAATTTAGGGGATTCATCTATCTAGAAATGGTAACTTTTGACCTACCTATTACACAACCCATGAAAATTTTTATTTTATTTTTTAATAGTTTTTTATGTAATATTATATAAATGAAATGATCCAATGTATAAATAGATAATAACCAATTAGTTTACTGAGAAACTAAATACATATCCATAGTAAAATCATCATGTTCTTTTTTAAAGACTCCCCAACAATTGTTCAATATAAATCCATGAATTTCACAAAGAGTGTGGTAGGATGGAATTTTTTTTTACAATTGGTGCATTCTAAAAAGTCATTCATGGTTACTAAATGTGTAATGAGGGAAATATGTAAGGTGTATCTTAGAGAAAATTATCTCAAAAAATATTTCCTTAATCATTTTAAAATTATATTTTTTTCAATTATATCCTCAATGATATCTCAATGAATTTTTTGATAGGTATACATATCCTATGTATCACTCAAGAAGTATGTTCAAAAAAGAATATACAACTATAGGAACACAATTCTCTTGGGGATGAGAATAAAAATACAAATTAGCAATCACTAATGGTATGAAACCAAGATATAATTAAATTAACCATACATTTAGAAATGTTGAATTTAAATCAAATCACTATGCTCATTCATGGTTGTGAAAGTCTATTCATAGAAAAAAATAGGTTTCCAAAAATTCCAAACATAATTTTTTTATTCAAATGGGAATACGTTTTTCATGTTTAAAACATTCTTCCAATATGACAAATTTCTCTTATACATTTAATAATATGAAAAAAATCAAGTTTACCAAAAGTGAAAAAAGACGAAAAACTCCCCCACACATTGAATGAGGCAGTTTATACACTGTCCATGAAGTATTTTTAGAGTTTTATTGAAAAATAAATCATAGAAAATGAAATAGAAATTGAAAAAATTAAGGATGAGGGAATCACGAGCACCTAGTATGAAGTAGAATTCCATGGTTGAACTTGGATGTCTTGTGTTTTTCATTGTAAAACATTCAAAATGGGTTTAAAACAATCACTAAACTTGATAATAACATTAGTCCATCGGTTTAAAAAAATTATAAGTATAATTATGTGAATGTGGGAAATATGATATGCAATGGAAACCAATTTAATTTAAGTGTAGTAAGGTTCATAAAATAATGAAAAGTTAATTCATGTAAAAAAGAATAATAATCAATAACTATAATTATAATAATGACACAAACATAAAAAATGGTTAACAATGGGTAGCTTACCATAATGGGATAATAGAAACATCATCAGCCAAACAGATGGACCCAAATATCAGGAAGTGATGTCTATCAACTCAGTGTCTCCACTAATGTCTATAGCTACATAATTCAGTGTCCTCTAGCTCATTGGGTCTCATTAGAAGATATAATACTTCTAGATAATTGAAAGTATTGATCAAATTTTTAAGGAAGGGTAATGCATCTAATGGTGGTGGTTTTGGTGCAAGAATCTCTAGTAAGAGTTCTTGATTTTAACGTTAAATATGAGCCATGGGTTGGGTCATTCAGTTAACTAGAATAGATGGTTATACCTGTACAAAAAAACCATAGATGAAATAGAGGATGTAGAAATGAATATTAAAAATTTGAAAGATATTAAAATTAATCAATGTAAAATTGATACAAAAATAGTTCCCATATATGTAAATGACTGTAGGAATAAAAAATGTGTGGATACACATAGGAAAATATGAAAACAATAATCCCAGAAACATATTTATAAAACAAAAATGAGAAAATTTAAAAATTATGATAACATAGAATAATCAATAATCTCATCTAATGTCAACTCATGATCAGGTGGTGGTAGAAACGATCCATCTAGGTTAGTGGTAGTGGAAGTAGTAGGTGAAGGTGGAGTAGCTATAGAGGGTGGGGTTGTGGTGCTAGAAATATGGGTAGAGTAGGTGTTAGAGATGTAATGATTCATTGTAGGGCCATTATTTTGGATGTTGGATCAATAAATGGAACCTTAGTGAATGTGTTAGTGGCAGGTGTCTTACCCCACCGAGTCTACTCAGTGAGGTACTTCAACTAAGAAATAGGGTTAGAGATCCCTAAGGGAATGTCATTATAGGCTGTAGGTGGGGAGGGAGTGGTATAATAAGAGTTCTTGGTATGTTCTAGTGGTGGTGGGGAGTCTATGGAAGATGTTGGTGGTGTATGGTTGGTGAAATCGATAAGCTAGGTTAAGGGGAGGTGAAGATGAGTATACATTAGTTCCAAGTTCATCAGGATGCATCACTGCATGGCCACGAGATATAGAATGGTGGGGTGGATCATTAATGGATGTGGTGGTGGTAGAGGTAGTAATATGGGTGGGATTTTCTGATGGGGATGGGTGGGTGGATCATGTGTAGGGTCCGCTGTGGGTGTTGGGTCTGTTGAAGGTGTTGTTGGTGCCTCATGTATGACCGGTTCCCTATGGCGAGGGTCATCATCCCTCACCAAGAGATACATATTATAACACATCTGAAAATAAATGGCACCCAAAGGTAGAAGTTATGTAAGGGGAAGAGAATCCTAGAAAACTCTGAGATATCTACTTAGGTGGAAAATGAAAGAACCACCCATCATTGTGCCTTTGTTCTACTATGCTTTGGCCTGATAAAATATGGAACCTGGGAAGCCATGTTGATGGATGGGACACCCATGGATTATTCAAAAACTATAAAATTTATCAGGATCACACTCCTATGACACACTTATGGAGAAAACAATGCATGGGTCAGAGATCAAAGGAGTACCTAATGTTATAGGTTGCACAACTGAGTGGGAATGGTGATATGGGGTCATGTAGTATCATAGCATGTCTCGAAATCTTCTGCCATAGGTTCTTCAAATCAGACCAGGGTAGATCAAGGGGTATTCTATAATATGCCTTAGACATAGAATACTCTTCTGTATAGATCCCTAGGTTGAGGTTGAATTTTTAAAATAAGATCTCATGTGGTCGGACGCCCAAATAGAATCGCAGGTTATCCACAATTACCTAAAATGGGGAATGGAACTCCAAGAATATCTCTTCATACTATTCCTAATGTACCTCAATAATATAAGTAATATGGAGTCTGTTGAGAAGATATATGATGTCATCACTGATGGTCAGGATGGAGAGAAAAGCCATGACCTTGGTCTTGTTTGTTCTCATGGGATTCACCTATAGAAAGATTTAGTTGGAATGATTCTTTGGGTTGGAGAATCATAGAATGTGTTGGAAATAAAGGATGACATATCCGAATGAGTCCTCAGATCCAGTGGAGGATTCAACTTGAGTATCTGATGTACCACAACCTACTATGTGTGGTAGGGAGATGTGGAACGAGGTAATGAGGGTATAAAAGCTGAGGCGCCACATAGGCATTCTTCTTGAGGTTGTTCATCATGATTTGATGACTATTGGAAAGGTTATGGTGGCAAAAATTTTTTCCATGCCATACCAAGGGTAGTGTTGGAGGGTTGAGGTTAATGGATGGGGGGTTGTGGTTGAAATGGTGGGAGGGGAAATTATAGGGGGTGAACGACAAAGAGGGAGGCGCAGGGGGATGTGTGTAGCGGCTAAGAGAGGGTAGAGTGGGGTTTGAGGGATAGAGAGTGGGATAAAGACGGGTGGATGAAGTCATGAAGGAGGAGGGGGTGGTGAAAGTCATAAAGGAGGGTGAAGTGATGGTGATATGAGTTTTTCTCTACCGAGAGGGAGGTGGAGGGTTAGGGGTGGGTGGTCGAGAGAGGGAAGGGTTGGCGGTGAGTGGTTGAGATAGGTTTCAAAACCTGTATTTTTAAAATATTTCTCAATGAGGAACGTGATGTGTAACTATGATTTAAACCTTTTATGGAACATTTTTATTAAATTATTTCAAAAAATGTAGATGTCGTGTAATAGGGTGACACAAGGTGAATTTGAGTTTTTCATAACATATTTTGTTCAAATACTAGCCTTCAACTTCTATCATATCATAATCTTTCCTAAGCCTATCAAAATCTAATCTAGGTTAAAATGAACCACCCAAGGTTTCCTCCTAGTCACCACTTCTCATAACATTGGGTGATTGACTCAATTATGTATTCGTTGAGCCTTAGGATAATGACACTACCTTCACGAAAGGGTTCTTGAAAGATTTTATATATTTTTCCATTATCTTCGAAAAGTGATCCACTTTCTTTTTTAATATCAATGGTACCATATAGAAAAACAATAATGACCATAAATGGGATAGACCATCTAGATTTCAGCTTCCTAGGGAATTATTTCAATCTATAATTGAATATGTGGACCTTATTTCATGCTATTTATATGTGTACTATAATGAGTTGACCATTACATTTCTTTTTCCTCTTTTTATATATTTTTTATTGTCAAAATAATATTTTATTATCTCTTAAAATTCATCTTGTTATAACATTCTATATTCCATAACTTTTTTGATATCCAAATTCATCTTTTTTATTTCCGAGTACGAGCGATGATCTAGTTCAACTAAAAGATGACACATCTTCCCATAAACAAATATGAATGGTGTAGTACCATTGGGTGTTTTTTACACATTGTTGTACACCCATAGTGAATCATCGAGTATCAATTTGTAGTCACTTAATCTTGTGTTCACTGTATTTGTCAATATTTTTTTGATTTCCTTGTGTGACAGTTCAACATGTCTACTATGTTGGGGGTTGTTGGGAATTATAGTTTCATAAAGGATTCAATGATTTTCATGAAATCCACTTATAGCCGGATTGGTAAACTATAATATCTGATCCATAATGATTAATATTGGAAATCCACATATTTAGAACAAATTATTTTTTTGGATATTCATGAAAACTTTTTCTGTGTCATGTGTTTTGGCTTCATATTCTCCCCATTTTAGTAGTTAGTTAATGCCAAAAATAATATAGTACATTCCTGGTTAATTGGGTAATGGTCCCATGCATTATATTCCCCACATTTCAAATATCTCAACTTCATTGATTTGGTTTTTAAGAATTTTTTCTTTTACCAATGTCCCCAATTCGCTGGCACCTATCCAAAAATTGATAAAATTCCCCCATTTCTTTGTGTATAGTGGGATAGAAAATTACACTTTGTATAATCTTTTCCACGGTGAACTATCGTCAATTATTTCCTCCATTTTGTGACAAAATAAACCTTTCTATCACATTTTAGATTTCATTTTTGGGAATGAAATGTCACTGCAAACCATAAATGAAACTATTAAATAGTATTGGATCATCCAATTGGTAATGTTTCACTCATGATAATTTTCTTTTTTGGTGTAAAATGTATATGTGAAAAAATCCCATGGCGAGAAATTATAAATTATTAGAGAAACAATGTTTTATAATTGAAATAATCTAAGCCCACTATTCCAAACACAACTCATATAAATTTTTTGTATAAAAGAAACTAAAACAATACACAAAACATTAAACAACATCGGACATTTACCGGTCCAGGTTTTGAATAACATAAAAAACATAAAATTTATATGATCTATACAAATGTAAAGTTAAAAAAATATATAATCTTTTTCACATGTAGTAACACATTATCATATCAATAGAAAAATAACTGCTAGATGACCTATGAAAATAATTAAAAAAGAAGGGATGAATACTAAATTACCCAGTAAGGGATTTTAGAATCTTTGTTAAATAATTTTAAAATATTATTTTGAAAATATTTTCAAAATTACATATATAAATACATTTTGGAAACATTATTTGATATTATTTACACCTTCTAAAAAATACTATATCACTTTAAAAAATTCTAACATTCAAAAATTGATTTAAACATATTGAAGTGGTTTTCTAAAAACAATATTCAAGATTTCGAAAAAATACACTGAGATGAGGCCATATAAAACGTGGAAGGTTGTCTTGGTCCAACCCACACGATGAGGTATGGGTTCAATCCCCAATTCCCGACCATATTTATAATGGTCAAGAGCCATATTTTCTAGAAACAGTTCATGATTTCTTAACATATTTATAAATTCACATGAGTTTTTAATTTTGAAAACATGTCCCTACATTAAAATACACATTGAAACATATATATTCATATATAATTATAAATTAACATTCATTGGATTCCACTTCTTAGTTTGGTTATAACAAAAACTCATTCCATAATCCATTGAATAAACTTCTCATGTATTCAAACTTATTTAATTATTTCATGAAATACATTCTAATAATGTGATAACTATTTTGGTTTATATCTCAATCATGAAATGTAATATTAATGGAATATTATCATTATTAATTATATGAAAAAAATAACCACGTGATTGTATGAAACCTTAAATTAATATAAATAGTAAATAAATATTCATATAAATTTTTGAACTTTAAAAAACTGTAAAAATAAATGAATAATTATTTTTCACACGTGAAATTATTAAAGAAACATTTTAATTAAATCATTTTATTGTTTGGATAAATCAAGAAGTACACCTTCGAGTGCTACATGTCTCCTTCCGTGATGCGTTATAAGGATCAGACCTGAGTAACGTGAAGAAGTAAATACCTATTTTCTCCAAAATTATTAAGGATGGTGGCTTCACAGTATATGTGGATCTGGAAGAGCTTAATAAAAGAGCACAATTGTGCAAATACTCGGTTCTTGGCTGAGTTTCATACAAGAGGGTTGACCAACCCTGGCCTCTGATGGAACTAGAGAATAGAATAGCACATTTCTTAGGTACGGAATGATGGAAGATGGTTCCCATCGGCAATGGTTATTATCATATACTCTTCATCTCGTCAGAAGAGCTTGATCAGATATGAAGATTCAGTAATTTGCATCTTAAACCGGGATTCTTTAGAATTTCTAACTGGTATGTCTCCTTTAATCCATACACACATAGAAATTCTATGGCACAGGTATGGGTTAGAATTCATGGTCTTAATTGGTTTTACTGGAATCCAAAAATCTTAAATGACATATACTCTTGTATAGGAACTCCTATTAAAATAGATCTCAAAACATTGAATGGTGACCTTGGGTTATTTTATGAAATTATGGTTGAGGTAAACCTTGTTATAGAACTTCCATCAGTTATAAACTTCAATGCTCTTGACTATAGAACTGATAGTAAAATTTAATATGAAAAGAAACCACCTTTTTGTGAGGTTCGTAAAATTATAGGGAATATCCTCTCAAATTGCAAAGTGTTTAGAAAACATGTTGACCCTCCAATCACTAATGACTGGATGGAAATTAAACACATTAAAAAGGGAAAGAATATTCTGGATAATTCTTAATTCCCTAAAAAGAAACAGGATATATGGGTTAAGAAACCTAATGCCTTTCCCCCCCTCGATGGTAAATCATGGGGGGACATGGTTGATGAGGAAGAGGCATTTCAAATAGATAGAAAATTTTCCATTGACATTGAGTATATGTTTGCTAAAATCATTCAAAACCCCGATTATAATGGAAATAAATTGGGCGGGAACAATCCCTATATTATATCCAATTCAGCTACTAATACTTCTGTACCTAGTGCATCAATTTCAAATTATCCTATATGTAGGGACATGGGGTACTCTATTATGGCTTCTATATTGGATGACACAAGTGCAGTTCCTAAGACACTGGATTGCACAAGGAGTCATCAAATTGGATTCTCCTCCCTTGGTGATTCTAAAAATATACAAGGTAACATGGAAAAAATCCCTAAATCAGGTAACTCAGTAAAATCTTCTCAAATAAAATCTAATAAAAACTGTGTTTCTACTCCTGAAATATCTACTATGATTTCTCATGTTGATAATTCTGTTATTAACATGCAAGTGAAAGATGATATCACTACTGCTACTCTTGATGCACACACTAAGATACATATGATTGATTCTATTCCTGTTGATAAAGTTTGTGTCTGCTCTGCTTTCTGCTGATGATTCTGTAAACAGTGAGGTTAACACACCTCATGCTGGGAAACAAGATTCTTCTTTGATGTAGAATCACCATGATACTCTTGTTTCCACTTATTAATTATTGAAAACTGATGACACCCCTACTATTTAGATTAAAAATTATGAACTACACACACCTGAGAACCAATCTCTTCGGGATTTGACTGGGGAGCAATTACAAGAAAACATCACCCTACCCTCTACCCCCTCAAACACTATTGTCCCCTTACAGGATAATGCTTTGACGAGTGAAGTATCTACTGAGGCTTCTCCCTCTGTCATGCTTAAGAATATTATTCAATCCCCAAATGAAGATATAGCTATTCAAGGATTTGAGATGGATCATCCCCAGGGCAGTACTACCCTGCCATCTATCCCAATAAACACATCGGTCTCTATTCCTACAGCAGTTTCTGCTATGATTAATGTTCTTTCTCCAAACTCTAATGTTAAAACTAATGATAATAAAACAAAACCTAATTCCTCTCCAAATGTTATAAGATCTCAAAGGAATAAAGGTTCTGCGAAATCCAAAAAAATGGTTCTAATAGAAAACATAAGTAGAAATGAATTTTCTCTTTTGGAATTGTCAAGGCATAGCTAATAATGATACTTCCGCAACTATCATGAGTTTTTTAAACACTCATAAGCCTCATTTGATTTTTATTTATTAACCTAATGTTAACTTCAATATAAACATCATGAGGCTTGGCTATATAAATTAAAACTTCTTAGGTTCCCATACGAATGGTCCTATGACTGATTCTATGTGTATTTTTTATCACAATTCTCTACAAAACATTAACATTTTTAGAAATACTCAACAAAAATTTACCTGTGATTTCTCAGGGAATGGTCGGCATACTTATTGTATGATGGTTTATTCCAACAATAGATATCAAGAAAGAAAGACTCTTTTTCATGATCTATCTAACCAGGCCAACACCATTCAGGACCGTTGGGTTGTTTTGGGAGATTTCAATGTCATTCTTAACTCTTTTGAAAAAATTTTCCCTTCACATCTCTCCATATCCACAAGATAATTCATATCCTCTATTGAGTATTGTAATCTTTTTGAAGTTACCCTTACTGGTGCTAAATATACTTGGTACAAATTACATTATAATAAAACTATTGCCAGTAAGCCTGATATGGCCTTTGTTAACATGAAAACGCTTGACATTTTGGATAATGTCTCTAGTATAACACTGCCTAGACTTAACTCTGATAATCATCCTATTTTATTTATCTCCCTCGTTAATGAACGTAAACTTTCCCTTCCTTTTAAATTTACCAATTCATGGTCTTTGGATCCTGACTATGTCACTTTTATTAAAAACACTTGGACTTCTATTAAATATCATCATGATTCCTTTGCATGCATGTTCAAGATGAAAACCTTGAAGCATTCCCTCAAAGGCTAGTGTAAAACCATAAGCACTCAAATGTATTTAGACATTTCCACTCTTGAAAAAGAGATTAACCAAATCCAAAAACACAATACCAACTCAGACATTAATTTGGACCCTCAATCAGAGGCTAATATTTCGTAAAAACTCAACTCTTTACTCTCATTTATGGATAATATTCGTAAGAATTTTTATTGGACAAAATGGCTTACTAATGGGGATAAAAATAATAAATTTTATAACTCCCTCAAAAGAATCAGGAAATCCAATCACCCTCTTACTACACTTTTACACAATGATTCAATCACTAACACTAAAGAGGCCATCTCTGAACATGTTATCTCATACTTTTACAAAAACATTAATGTTCTTGAGAATAATATTGTCCTTAGATATGATATTATACCTTTAATGGTGGATGAAATATATAATTAGACTCTATTATGTATTCCCCTTGAGCATTAAAATAGAGACATGGTATTTAGTCTAAAACCAGACTGTTAGCCTAGACCGGATGGCTTCAATAATGGTTTCTAACAAAAACATTGGGATTTATTACATTTTATTGTTTGAAATATTGTGAGATCCTTTTTTCTCATGGATATCTTCCTCATGGAATTAATGCTCAATTCCTTATTTTAATACCTAAGGTTGAAAATGCTTCAGAGATACATCAATTAAGACCTATTGATCTAATTAACACTCTTTACAAGATCATTGCTAAAATTATTGCAAATATACTTATCCCTATATGTAATAAAATTGTCTCATGGAATTAGTTTGGTTTCATTAAAGGAAGGTATATTCAAGATTGCATTTTTCTTGCCTCCGAATGTACTAATTTCCTATATAAAAATAATAGAGGGGGTAGTGTTTCCATAAAACATTATATTAGAAAAGATTTTGATACCATTGAATGGGCTTTCATATTCAAAGTCTTAAAAATCATTGGTTTTCAGAAGACTTTTATCAGGAGAATTAAAACATTATTTCACTCATCTCTTATCTCCATTTTGATCAATGGAACCCCCCATTATTTTTTCAAATGTTCTAAAGGTTTTAGGCGTGGAGACTCTTTTTCAGCCATTCTTTTTCTTGTTGCTGAAGATTAATTAAGCAGACTCCTCAATAATCTGGTTGATCAAAATAAGCTTAAGCCCTTACAAGATACCAAAAACCTAAATGTTCCACTCACCATCTATATGCAGATGATATCATCTTGTTTCTCAAAGGGGACGAAGGAAACATTCATGTTCTTAAACATGTTATTCCTCATTATGAGTAAATTTTAGGCCATGCAATTTCCTGGAATAAATCTCATATTTTCTTTAGAAAAAACATCCCTACTAGAAGAAAAACTATCATTACCAAAAATATTGGAATTAAAGAATGTCTTTTTGCTTTCACTTACTTGGGCATCCTGATATTTTGAGGGTGACCTTAATATTGCAACATTTCTAATTCTATTGATCCAATTATAAATCAACTATCTACATGGAAGGGAAAATCCCTCTCCATGGCGGGTAGAATATTCCTGGTTAAATAAACCATTTTCTCTAAAATGGTCTATACTTTCATGATTTATAAATGACTCGTAGGTACCTTCATGAAAATTAATACCCTTATTAAAAATTTCATTTCGATAGGAAGAATTTTTGAAAAGAATCATGTCACAATCCCTTGGAAGACTTGTTTTAAACCTCATGATAAAGGAGGAATTGATATCAAAAATTTAAAATTGTTTAATGAATCCATTCAGGATAAACTAACTTGGCATCTCATAAATTGTACTTCTAAAGCTTCTGAATTTTTAAATCATAGATTATTTAATAGTCATTTGAAAGGGAATTTTAATTTCATTAACTCCTTGATCTGGCCTTCCATTGGGGACTCATATCATAAGATTATTTAAAACTCTATACGGATGGTTAGCGATGACTCCTGCATTAATTTTTGGTGTGACAATTGGATTGGTAACCCCTTGATATATTTTTTACCTCCTAATAATACTCTTGAAGATACTACTCATACTATCAAGGATGTTTTACAATCACATAGGCATGATCTCCCTGATAACATTACGCAGATCATTGATAATTACCCATTTTATACTTCTAGAGATTTCCTTGTTTGGGAATTTACTGCTAATGGTATTCTTGATTCAAAACATTTCTACAAGCATAATTTCTCGGGAAATGAATCTAATCATCAATGGGTGAGTACCTTTAACAATCCTTAGATCAAACCCGCAAGGTTCACTCTTATTTGGCATATTTCACATAATAGATTTCCCACTGAAACTGGACTGTAATCTTTTGGCATTCAACTCTTCTCTAAATTCTATTTGTGTAATCAACACAAGGAGGATTATAATCATCTCTTCTTTTCTTGTGTTATGGCTTCTTCTTTATGGAATTATATTTTTGACATATTTAATTGAAGTTGGTCCTTATCTGACCCTAATTTTTTGTTATTGAAATAATCTACTAGACATGAAGCCTCTCAACAAGTTAAAAATATATTTCTTGTGGTAGTGGTGGAACTCCTGCACGAGATTTGGTACATCAGAAACAAAATTATTCATAATAAGTACTCATTTAGTCTCAATACAGGAACGATGTGAATTCTCATTGCGATCCATGAAGCTGCTTCAATTCAATAAGACTGTTGAAAAAACTCTGTTGGTGAATTTGTGATCTTTCGACATATCTGGGTTCCGGGTATTTTTTCGCATCCCAGATGTTCCTTTGAAGTTCTACAGAAATCACTGATGCTAGTATGGATCAATGTGAACATTGATGGTGCCACAAAGGGAAACCCAGGCCCTTCCAATTGTGGAGCTATCTTTACAGACTCCACTGGCAGGTGTCAGGGTTACTTTTATGGTTCATGTGTTCTTTCTTCCTCTTTGGAAGCTAAAATTTTGGGGGTCATCCATGTAGTTGATTTCGCGCTTCAAAGAAAATGGAGAAAGCATTGGATTAAAATTTATTCTACCACCATTTTCTGTGCCATTTGGAATGGTGTTACTAATCTCACATGTCCTCTTATTAATCTCTAGATTAATTGCTTGAAATCGCTCCATGGTATTGATTACATAGCTACTCATGGCTTCCGTGAAGAAAATGTTGTTGCTGATCCCCCTACCAAAAAAGGTTTTCATCAGAACATGACTTGGCTGGATACCCTACCAGCTAATTTATTTCATCTTTTTGATCAAGATTGTAAAATAATACCATCTTTCCATCTTCTGTAAACTTTTGTATCTCTAATTAATAAACTGTGCTTTGGTCTTTGACCACGGCATTACCTTTTCAGAAAAAATCAATGACATACACATAAATTAAAAATTTCAATCATAAATACAAACATGTAGTTTATATAAAAATTATATATGAAATACTTGCAATTGAAAATAATTTTAATTGTAGTGAATGAAAAATTACTAATTTAGATAATAAATTCATATTATGTTAAAAACATTTGATTCTTCTACAAAATAAAGAAATACATGACATTCATAATTTGAGAACTAAACTCGATATTTGAAAAAAGGTACTTGAATGATATACCATACCTTGTAATTTATGAAAAATAGAATGTTATATACATATATATGAATATGTATGCTTATACACACACAAAAATGCACACACACACACATAAATATATATATATATATATTGTAAAATAATTTAATATTATTAAAAAAATTAATCCATGGAAAAATAAATTAGAATATAATAAAACCATTACCAACCATAACCTAAATATAAATTGAATAGATATAAAACAAATTAAAACAATCCCTTAAAAATGGAATTTTGAATATGTAAAAATGATTATAAATAAATTTTTTAAAATGTTTAAAAGTAACTTCCTTCATCTATAAATAATCCTAATGTCCTTCTTCTAATGCTCTAGTATTGAACATAATCTCATCTCACTAGACTGACAGTTCGGAAATTTTCATTTTCTCTATGATTAAGGACGTATAGACAAACCTCTACACAACCACACATATAAAATCTTGTTAAAGAATCTATGTAAGCAGTTTTAGAGGGAAAATTGACAAATATAAATTGTATAATCTATCACATTAATCTACTCAACAAAGGAAAACAAAAAACCATTGAACTGACACAAAAAAATTATAATAAAAATTTTAAAAATACCGTAATAGAGTATCTGATGCAATAAAATATCTAATAGTGGACCAAAATAAGAGGGAATTATATTCATAGTCCAAAACCAAACAATAGATTCATAAAATAATGAACATAAGATAAAAATCATTTCAATGAATTATATGAAACTATACAATGACCACGGAGAAAACAAAAGAACACAATAATCAATGTAATTGAATCAAAATAGGTTTGGACTCTTAAAAATAGAAATAGACAAACACCTACCTCGCACTAGGTAAGAGTGGATCAAAGGTTCATCTTTCTGGATATTTCTTGGAAGAAAACCATAACTACTATCTAAGACCCTCTGATGAAACTCAATCATGGCTGAAATCCTCACCGAATAAAACCCCATCTGGTGGCTTACAACTTGGCTCGAACCCCTCTAACATTGACATACTCAACTCCTATTAGATCGAAGACTACCCTAATTCTTAGGATTAAACCCTTTCATGCTTGATGATGGCCTATGTGACTCCCCCTTACTATTCGATCGGAACACCCATGGGCCCCATAACCCCCCAATTCGACTTCATTTTTTTCTAACCATGTTTTCATTTTTTTTGTTTATTATTTAAAAAAATTAAAATTTATAAAACAAAAAATAATTTATATATATATTCCTTATCTCATATAAAAATAATAATAATACTTTTATAATTTTCATAATAAAATAGATTTTTTAATTAACAAAACATATTTCATCATAATAATAAAATTATATTATTTTCATTGAAAAAATAATTTATAATATTATTAGATATATTTTTCTTATAATGAATTTATATAAATTTAATTTATTATAAAAATTTATTTATTAAATATATAAATTTATTTTAAAAAAATATAACATATGTTATGGAAAATGTAAATTTCAAAGAAGAATCAATTAAAAATTAGTAAATATTTTAAAAAAACATTTCATTATAATTAATTTATTAATTACTGACAAATTTTGGGATGTTAAATTATTCCCACCTCAAAAGAATTGCATACTCACAATTCATTCTTAAAACTAAAATGAATTATAAATTTCTCTCCTCATAATTAAGAAAGCATAGAACAACTACACTATAAACTCTACCATATAGAAGAGAACATCTATTCTCCAAAATTTTCTAGATTGTTCCTCTGATACCAACTGTAAAAACCTGATTCCATGATTCAGTACCCAGATCATATAAATGATGTGAATTTTTTTATAAAAGAAACTAAATCTGTACACAACACTTTAAAAATAGAGGACCTTTACCTATATAGGTTTTTATGAATATAAGAACCATTCATTTTATCATAGATCCCATATAGAAAATAAAGAAATATCTAGTCTTATTTGAATTATCTAACTCATTATCGAAGCTTCCTGGTTTGGAACTTCTAGTTGACCAATTTTTTTAAAAAAAAACAAGGTATGGGTGCTAAATTTCCCAGTAAGGGGTTTTAAAATCGTTGACAAAACCATTTAAATTATTATTTTGAAAAAAAAAATTGAATTTTTTTAAATCCCATTCAGAAAAATTATTTGAAATTACCTAACATATAAAAATAGTATATCACTTTTGATAATAAAGAAATTTGAAAATTTATATAAACAAATTGCAATGATTTTATAAAAATAATACAGAATATTATATAAACAAAACAGTTATCTAAGGCCACTTAAAACATTGATGGTTGTCTTGTGCCTACCCACACGATGAGGGATACGTTCACTACCTAGTTCCTAACCATATTTATAATTTTTATGTGCCAGATTCTATAAAAAAAGTTCAATCTAGCTTTACATATACATACTCTCAATGGAGTTTTTTATTTTGAAAGCATACCGCTAAATTAAAATACACATTAACACTTATATATTTATATATAAGTCTAAATTACATTTCATTGGATTTTGCATATGATTTATGTTACTACCATTACTCGGCCATTAAGATGTTGCAAGAAGAACCCATGTATTCAAACTTATTTCACCATCTCATGAAATAATTCTACTAAATTGATAAATATTATCTTTTATATCACGATCATGAAAAATAATATTAAAATAATATTTTATTAGTTAATTTTAAGCATAAAATAATAATTTTTTTGGAGAAGGATTTTCTCAGAGGCTCTTTAATAATGGAAAGTAAAAGTAATGGGAGTCTAAATTTTGAAATTTTACATTTTCCATGAAGCAAAACTAAATGCATGTCCCAAGAGAGAGTTCTAGAACCTCTGCATCCCTCTTCAATATCTCTTTTATTTGAGAGGCCATCAAAAATAATAAAATAACAACATGATTGTTTAAAACTATCGAATTAATAGATACAATAAATTTATATTCATAGAAATAATTGAGGATCATAAAATTATAAGAAGAAATAAATAATTATGTTTCACACATAAAATTATAAAAGAATCATTTTAATTATATTGTATTAATTCCTAGAGAAATCCATGTACTTAATAATATTGGAAGTAAACCATAAACTTAAATTAAAATCATTATTTTGAAATATATTCAAGGCATGTTGATGTAATGGAAATTTCATGGCGATGACTATAAGAAAATGTGATGTCCTTAATTCAAATATAATAGGATAACATGGTTAATTTTATATTTTCACTGTTTAGAATCATGACTATAAAATTACAAAAATATCAAAAAACAATTCATCAATATATATATATATAGTCTTATAAATAACAAAAAAGAAAGCAAAAAAACAAACAAATACTCACACACACACAAACATATATATATATATAAACCATAAATTTTAATGATATACACATAAATAATGAATTTAAATCATAAATATAAACTTGTAGTTTAAAAAAACATTATATACATAATACATGGAATTGAAAATAAATGATAGAGTTATGAATGAAAACTTAACAATATGAATGATAAATTAATATTATATTGAAAATATTTGCTACCACCTCAGAATAAAGAAATATTTCACTTTCATTATTTGAGAAGAAAAATTAGTATTCAAAAATAGTTAATTGAATGATATCCCATACCTTATAATGTTTGACAAATAGAATGATATATAAATGGATATGAATACATATGCACACACACACCTATATGTTTAATTTATTATATAACATAATTTTATCACTAAAATTAAACCCTTGAAACCTAAATTATAAAATAATAAATCCATTAGAAACCATAAAATGAACGTAAATAGAATAGATATAAAATAAATTAAAATAAACCCTTAAAAAGAAATTTGTAAGATGTAAAATTGAATTGTAATAAATCTTTTTAAATAAATATTAAACCTTTACATTATCTTTATATGCAATCCGAAGTCCTTATTTTGATGTTGTAGCTTTTCACATACTCTCATCTCACTGGACTAACTATTTTGACATTTTTATTTTGTCTATTCTTAAGGAACTATAGCGAAACCACTACACTATATACATGCTTGTCGTGGAAGTTATGTATTCATTTTTAGAAAGAATATAAATAAATATCTAATTTATAATCTATATTTTTAATCTATTCATCCAATGAAATGAAAACCACATAAAACCAACACAATATGTCACAATAAAAAAATTAAAAAGACCATAATAGAGTATCTGATCTGATCAAATATCAATTTGCAGAACAAAATAAGATGGACTTCTATTCATAGTTTAAAATGCATCAACATATTGAAACACTGATGATCAAAATATATAAAGCATGGTATTGATGAATAGGAGATGGGCCAATTATCCAAGTAGAAAACAAAAGAACACAACCCCTTAAGAATTAATTCACACATAAAAAATTGAAATACAAACCACCTACATCAAGCTAGGTTGGTGTAGATGAATGTTTCATCTATCAAAATCTAATTCAAAACAAAACCCTAACCACAATCCAAGACCCCCTGATGACACTCAGTCTCGTCCGAACTCTTTGCTGGAAGAACCCCCCTTCATGGCTTCCAGCGTGGATCGAAACCCTCTCCCATGGACTCGCTCTAATCCTCTCAGATCGAACCCACTAAGAATCATAGGGTAGAACCCCCATAGAGCTTGCTTTCGGCCTATGTGACTCCCCCTTATTATTCGATTCAGACAACCATGGACCCCTTAAGGACCATTTCATGTTCACATTTTTTAACCATGTTTTCATTTTATTATTATTAATTTCTAAATATTATAAGACAAGACATGATTTTTATATATATATATATATATTCTCTATCCGATATAATAATAATAATTATTATTATTATTTTCATAATTCAAAATGATTTTTTAATTAACAAAATACATTACATCATAAAAATATAAATTATATTATTTTTATTGAAAACATAATTTATTAGATTAGTAAAAATATTTTTCTTATAATTAATTTATATAAATTTTATTATTTATAAATCATAACTAGTTCTCTAAATAAAATTTAAGTAATATTAAAAAAAATGTTATTTCATATTTCAATTATAAACAAAAGTCACTTCGGTTTCTAGAATCATTTTTTATAATAAAATATAATGATATGGTTTTCAAACAATTTTAATTAGTATTTTTTATAATCATTTAAAATAAAATATTTATTTGTCAAGAAAAATTAATCAAAAAAATATATTTAAAATAGTGTAGTAATTTAAAATAAAATCTACTTTATAATATATGTATTAATTTATTTTCAAGTCTAATTTATTAAAAATTTAATTTTTTAAAAAGGATTATAACACATGTTATGAAAAATGTAAATTTCATAAAAGAATAATTTAATAATTATTAACAATATTATAAATTGATTTCAGTGTAAATAAAATATTAATTACATATGAATTATTCAACTTCACAACCTTAATACTGAAAAGTGTTTCATTTGGAATATAGACTTTGATGTTAGTATCGTCGTCATCCTTGATAAGTGGTAGAGGATGTAGGGATAAATTATAAGTGATCACATTTTCTGTAGCTTTCTTATATTTGACGATAATATTGATTTCATGGATCATGAGGATCCACCATATTATCCTTGGTTGGATTTCTTCATGTTCATTAAATACATGAGGGAAACTTGATCAGTGTGCACGATAACCATTGATAAGACCAAATATGAACAAAATTTTTTAAATTCATGAAAAAACTGCTAATATTTATTTCTCTATAGTTGTGTAGTTTACATGAGATTCATTAAGTGTGTGTATATCATAGTAAATAGAAAAATAGATGTAACCAACTTGTTTTCGTAATATAGAACCGACAATAAATCCATTGTCATCACACATCAATTCATATTCATTATCCCAAGCAGGTGAAATGATTACAGAGAATTATATTAAAAAAATTCAAATTATTGATTTTTTAAAGGTTTTTCCATGCACAAAGGCCAAGGCACAATTTATTAAAAAAGGAAGGAAAACCAAAAAAGTCTTAAAGAAAGGGATTTTGTTACAATCACTATCATAGTGAGTAAGAAGCTCAGTCAGGTGGTCCTTTCACCAAGTAACACTTTGGTTAATTCCCTTATTGGGAAGCCCATAAGCTACCATATTCGCTTCAATAAATACTTCCTTTAAGAACAGGTGCGTTAGTGGGTGGGATACAATGGAAAAATCATTTAAAAATTGTCTATATAATTCAATGTATCATGGAAAGCTTCTTATACCCTTAACTATTGATGGTTCATGTAATCATTTTTTGACCTTTATCATAGCTGGACAAAATTCTATGAAATATTTAAAGATTTTATGCTTGAGAATTATACCTCCCTATAAAGTAAAATAAACTTTTTCCCAATTCAACATGAGGAATTTATCGTCAAAACATCCCAAAACTAACTCAATATTACTTAGGAAGACTTTGAAATATCTTCCATAAATAGAGAAATCATCCATAAAGGTTTATAAGAATTCCTTAGCCATATCATGGAAAATATTCATAATATTTCTTTGAAATATTACTATTTCATTACAAATATAGAATGATATGCTCATGTATGAGAAGGAGCTAAATTGTCATCTGAATATTGTTTTTGAGTAAAAATTTGGGTCATCCGTAATCTGATTGTATCCTGAATAGGCATCTAGGAAATAGTAGAATTCTTGCTATACAAGTATTTCCATTATTTGATCTATAAAGGGAACATGAAAATGTTATTTTCTTGTTGTTGTTTTTATGTTTCTATAATCCACACAATGAATCCATCCAATGATGGTTCATGTTGAGATCAATTCATTTTCATCAGTTTTCTCTACTATGAGTAAACCATTCTTGGAGACTACTTTTAGTAGGCTCACCCAGTCACTATCATACATGTAAAATATTTTTCCAGAATCTATATGTTTCAACACATTCCTTTTAACAATTTATTTCATTGGTGGTGTGTGCTGCCTTTGGGGATGATATTATGGTTTTTCATAGTTCTCATATAGAATTTTTTCGGTTTACACAATAGGAATGGTTCCATTGATTTCAGTAACTCCCCATTCAGTTCATTGTTTTCATCATTTTAGGACTTCAACCAATTATTTTTCTTAGGACTAATATAGTTTATCATTGATGATAACTTATAGAGAGGTTCTAGCTCCTATGTATTAATCCTTAAGAGTAATGGGTCGAGGCATCATCTCCTATGTTTGTGGTTAAATAATTGAGGGTGTAAAAAGAGGTAGAGTACCCATTATGAGAGGTTCATTGAATCTAACTTACACAAAATAATATTCTTATGCTTTATGGAGTGATTCCAAACTAGCTTCTTCTATGTCCATGTATTCGTTTCATTCTTTGGTAGGATATATAAAATTACAATTGATTACATAATCTGATTGTTGAAACGATTTTGTGAGTTTTAATACTTCATGTCCATCTCCAACATGAAATATTATATAACCACAATTTATTTCTATCAAAGCCTTTCAAGCTGCTAAAAATGGTCTTCTAAGAATAATAGTGATGTCAACATCTTTTTCCATCTATAAAACTTGGAATTATAATATAAATATGAAGTTACCAACCATGACTAGAACATCCTAAATAAAATCCACTAGGGTACATCATTGAATTGTCTACCAATTTTAGTGATAATCGAGAAGGTTTGAGCTCTTGATGTACCAACTAATGAAATACACTCATTGGAATTTGGATATACTTTCTATATGATCACATATAAATCTTCCTAATATACATTCCACAATTGCACATGGAATTGAATAACTTCTTGGGTATCTCATATTTGGGGATATTTTTATACTGAAATATATTATAAAATTCCTAATTTAGGGAGACGAAACAATGTTATTCCATTTTTATTTTGTTAGTTAGTTGATATTTTAGATTTTGGTATATTTTTCCTTTTAAGAAATATCCACTAAAAAGGCTATATTGATATGCATTTGGTCGAAAATTTCCTGAATCATATTTTAAAATGCCTCAAATATACCTTATCCTGCTCATTCTGGAAATGGAAGAGGTGTCTTGTATGGTGGTTGGGAAACATGAATTGGTTCATTTGGTTTCTCATGTGTTTGGGTATTTACTACTAGTGATGAAACTTGGGGTATCACTTGGGTGGTCTCATAAACTTTTTATTCTTCCACTGGTGGATTCTTATTAGGTTCCTCATTTTGTGTTTCATCTCCTCCACCTGGCTGTTGAAAATATAAAATGATTCCACTTCTCATCACTAAAACATTAGCTTCATCTCTTCATAATATATTTGTATTACTATGTAGAGTAAATAGTGTTATTTATGAAATATTTAATGAGATATGTCCCATATTAACATCAAGATTGTATAAGGATACTTGTTGTTTTTACATCTCCATATCTTGAGTATTCATTCACTGGTCTTATTTTTAATCAAATGTAGCCAATAGGTTCTCTAGGTTATTCTGAAGAGGGGATGTTTGTGGCTGAGGTTTTGGTAGAGTAGGTTGAAACTGCTATTATTATCTATTAGGGAAAGGTTTTTGTAATAATATTTGTTGAGGTATGGGAACAAGGTTCATGTAAGGGTACCCAGACTTTCCTTGGATACGAAATAGTGCCTTAAAGCTTCTCTATTGATAATATCCGTGGTTGTTTCGAGGTGGGTGTTGAGTAGACCTACGCTGATAATATTGCTAATGATGTTGGAATGGTGGGTTTTACATGTTATAATTGATATAAATAAAAACTTTAGGTTGTTTTTCAATTCCTTCCTTGATGTCATGATATAAGTGTTGGACACCACACATTTCACATGACTAAATTTCTACTATTGGAGTAGGAGGGGTGGTATAGTGGTAATCTGAAATGATTCTATATTTTTTTGATAACTACAACATGGACTACTAGTCTAGTGTTCTTATCCTTGTTTGATGCCCTGTTGAGGTGTTCCATGATCATTGATCCATAGGATGGAATTATGATAGACTTAATCCAATGTGGTGCATCCAGATTCAGGTGTATTGAACATCAGTTCTCTATTAATTGCATCATCGATGATCATCTGTGTAGCTAGTTGAATACATTGGTATAATGTATGTAGATGAATCCACATATCTAGTACATGGTGTTAGAACATACTCATCAATTCCATAAATCAATCAAATGCTTCTAATGTAGGCTCTATATCCATCAGAGTGATGTTTTTAATATCATTCCATAGTTTCCATGTTCCGATTGGTGGTAAGTATTTGTATAGAAACTTTTTTTCTAGATAATTCCAAGTCGTGATTGACTTGGGAGCCTGACTCTTGAGGTAATTGTTGCCCGATCTCATAGAGAAAATGGAATGATGCAGAGTATGATTACATCAAAAGATACTCCCTAGTGGTGAAAGGTGCCACATACTTCCTGGATGTTCGAGATGTGCTCATGATGGTCTACACATTGATGTACAATAAAGTAATCCTTATTATAGAGGATGTGAATTAGTCCCAATTTTATCTCAATGGAATAGGATTTAATTGGGGTGCACAATGCTTGGTGTAGTACCATGGATTGATGGAAAGGCATAGTCCATGTTGGCTCTTTCATGAGGAACTTGGAGCTCTCCTAGAACTAGCAAGTTCATGTTTGGTGGGTTAGATGAGTTTGGTCCAGATTGATTGTTTTGGTCGGCCATGTTTGACCTGTGTTGTGTGGAGAGGTACTGTTTAATCTCAGGATCGAAGGATAACTATTCTTATGATTCAAGGATCCCTAAACAAGTCAAGGGGCCATGATTCCTGCATAATTACGCAAGAGTATTGATGTGGAAGAATCTTGGAAAATAGAATAAAATAAATGGGGTTAGGGAAAAGGAATCCTAGGTCTTTTTTAGAGGTTTGTCTGTCTAAATCACATTTTTACTTCCCCTAAAACAACACCAAAATTTGACACACCCGCATGGATCATTGAATTTGTGTGGGATATGGTCATATTAAGAATTTTATTTTTTCCTAAACATTACATTCTACTAGAAAATAGTATAGATAATGTATAGGTTATTTCCCATTGGAAGCTAATATGGCACTAACAACTGATATCTTGGGACCCTTTAGTGTAGGAGGACTTTCAATTTGGTTCAGTTTTTGTAAATAATTCCAGGAGGGTTGATGGAAAACATCAGGAATAGGAGAGGGATCAATATTAATTTTGGGGATTTGTATAAATGAATATGTTAATTATAACACGGTAGGATACCATGTTATAGGATATGAAGTAAGTGGAGGTCACTAGTTGAATATGGTCAAATAAAATAGTTATATGTAAGAGGTAACTATTTCTAAAACTTGAGATAGTGAAAAACAAGACGCAATCAGTTTTTCTTCTATGGAAGAAGGTATTTTAGGCTGTTGGTTATAACCAAATTTACTCCAGCTAGGATATGGTTCTTCTCTCATATATTCCATGATCAATGAAATTTGAATGAATAGGATTGAAACAAATTATTTATCTTGATTACTAACCCATCAGGTCACCAAGATAATAATTGAAGATTTATTAAATTCAAAACACCTACTCTTGATCCCAAACTTATGTAGTTTATCCACTCATGGTAGGATTGAACACAAGTAATTGGATGAATTGAAATAATTCTAAACATATTTTAATAATTGAATTAAAATGATTGAAAAAACAAAAGTATTTGTTTCGGGAATTCAATTACAGACATGAATTTTAAAATGACATCAAAATTAAGACAAATAATTACCTTAAATAAGAGTGTTAATTAATTAAATCAATGGTTCTCTAAAATATAATTTGTGACATCAATGGTGTTAAAGGGAGTGAAGAACACTGATTGAAAAAATCTGGAAATATTTGTTTTAAGGAAAAATAATAATGGGAGGATAATAAATTTTGAGTTTTTGGTAAAAAGAAATTAGTAACAACATGGGAATGAAAATCACAAACATCATATACTCTAGATCCCTTGAAATCCTCTTCCCCATAGGTTTATTTAGAGGAAAAATATTATATGACGTTTAATGGGGAGTCACATCATGTAATATTGATATGTGATTTCCTCCATAATTATTTAATCCATGCATATCTCACGCATATCTTGTCCAATATTTTATGATTTTACTCTTTTCATGTCATGTATCTAAGACTCATGACATGTACCTTCCTCAAGACTTATCTTTAGCATGGGAATTTCATTTCAATATTTCATGATATATATCGTACACTCTTCATGTGAATGGATTCTCCACTTTCTGTTTTCATGACATGAGCAAAAAAGTTCATCATGAATTATATCATTTTATGAAATTTAACTAAACATCATGTAATGAGGTTTCACAATATGTAATTGGAAAATTCTATGTTTTTTTTTCATTTTATCATTTTAATCATTAGAAGCATAATTCCTATAATAAGTGAAACATTCCATGGGAATTTTTGAATAAATAATTGAAAATACTTTATAAATTGAAATAAAAAATATATGATTTCATCTTATCACCAATACATGATATGAATGTACTGATAATCAACTAAATCAACTGAATTCTCTAAAACAGATCCTCGATTGTGATGAAAAATACCTTATGACTCTTATAAAATTCCTCAATACAAAAATTTTACGATAAATCACTAACTAACCAATGATAACCTAGAAAAATAATATTTACATACCTAAGGTAAATAATAACATGAATTATAATTTGTATTATCCTTTTAAGATGTCATGAAAAATGTTATGGAAAAAAATTAATGCTTTGTGAGTAAACAAATGAAACCAACACATTAATAAAACTAATTTACTATTATTTCATCATCCTTACCAAAGATATACCACTATGTGTTACATAAATGTAATTATGTAATTTCCAACAAAATATCAGTTTTAGGTACCCTTCTACCACTTCCCTTTTAGTATTCTTCTATTCTCGTATGTTGAAAATCCTAATACATCCCTATCGAAAAATCATCTAGAAGACACCATTGATAAAGTAATATATCTTGAAGACACATAGGATAAATCATGAAACCAATGAATCACATCATCACATCATCAAACCCATATCTCCATGTAGTTACCAAGTAGTATTTTGGATCCACGATAACCGATAAACCACATATTATAAGACAATCCATCACATACCATACACAAAATAACTGTAATAACCATTTGAGTAATAAATCCAGATATATTTTGGTGTATAACAACAACATTATATTACAACACTTTATGTACATAAATGGGAAAATATAATCATGATGCATACCAAAACATAATTTAACTCAAAGATGATATATAACAAATGGGGGTAGTCTTCCATATATTCTTCATAAACCTAGATGTTGGGGAAAACACCCAAGCTGATTCTACAAAGTGTCAGTTTCCATACTAAAATAGGTGGGGTATAATATGAAACCACAAATAATACAAAATAAATATAATTCTCAAAAGATATATATTGGAAACCATAAATCCTTAAAATCATATGCTGCTAATAACACTTATGTAACCCGGATTCCTTTTCTAAAGCCTATGTATTAAAAGCATAAAAGAATAAAAAATCATTTTAACTTATTACTAAATTATCCTCAAATTAAGTAATACCCTTATCATTTCCAAGATTATCATTATAATCATTAGAGATAACATTTTAGGGGAAAATTAATTTCTTTTTTTTTTATTCTCAATTATATCATCCTAATATGAAATAATCAAGATCAAACATCATTTTTTAATTAATTCATTTATCCCTATATAATTTTATTAGTACTCAATGACTCGTACCAACTGACAATATTAAATTCTCAGTCATAGATAACTGTATCAAATTGATTCACACACTTTGAAACTGATAGTATAAACAAATACTTTATATCATCCATTAAATAATCATATCTGTTATCAACAAAGCATCCTCGCTTTAATAACAATAATAATTGAAAAACCCCAATTTCAAGCCTCTATATCAGTCCTGATTCCATCCTGACACCACTATACATTATACCTCATCTATAATGCCATCGCAACATCCTAATATAACCAAAACCCAATTCCAACATCACAGCCTTAGAAATCATATCCCATTCTGTCACTATAATTTTCACCATGTTCATCATCACTTACTCAGGACTCAAAACACATTTTTCAATGGCATAATTTTATCATATAATCATATAGAGGATCAGAATCAATAGATAATAAATACATAAAAAATTTATTATTCCTCACATAATTACAATGGAAATTTTTTTTAAAAAAATAAACAAGTAAGTCTATACATTATCGAACATCATCAAACTCACTCATCCCCAATGAAATTATTTAATAAATTCTTCATTTTTCATTAACATCTTTAATTGTATAATTTATTTTGATAAATACTAGTATCCCTCCAAATATATGTTTTCTAGGCCAATTATTATTTTCATATTCTAGAAATCCTCCCTAAGATGCTCTTACATATATTCATAAATATATATTTGGTAGTTATTTCAATGTTAAACATTTATTATAGACAAATAATTAATATCTTTATGTTGTTATTTAATATCATAGAATGTGAAACATTCTTAAATATTATAACCATATATTTTAAACTATCAGTTAATTATCATAGTCCTTAAAAAATATATCAAAATCATGGGATCACACATCAAATTGTTTTTCAAGAATTATTATTAAACATTACCATGTGTGATAAAAATTATGGTTATAAAATTATTTAAATTATTATATGTGATAATATCCCTTTTAATTTTATAATATATAGAATAGTAAAGATATTTATAATCACCATTATATAATCAGTTTAATATTACAACAACTTTTTAGTTGATGTTATCAAGTAATAATTTTTATATTTAAATTATAATCCAATTCTTTCTCCAATAAAATTTTTCCAAACAATTATATTTGATCTACAATGTAAAAAAATGAAATTTTTTTCTTCTAATAATCTAATAGATAATCAAATATTTTAATGTGCTACATGTGGTGAATCGTTAATCTCAATTTTTGAAATTATTTTCCATGGTATTTATCTCATGAAGTCATTTCCCAGATTCTGGGATAACTATACATATCCATAGCATGAAATATTATTTCTTAATTTTATACATAAAATTAAAATACAATAAGATAACCATTTTCTTCAATTAGTAATATTATTTTTCATTTCTTGAAGTAATATTAAAAAATAAATTTTATTACATTAAAATTATAGTATAAATAATAGTAGATATTGTACATTATAAAATAACCATCCATTAAAAGTATTGAATTAATAATATATCATTGATAAAATTTATCAACATGTAATTATAGTAATATTTTATATTTTTTACATTTTTAAAAATTCATTCCACATGTAATTAAATTATATATTTTTTGTTTGATTATTTTTAAACATATCACATATTCAAAGAATATAAAGAATGATATTTTGGATCATTCATAACAAAATATAGTGAAGTTGTAGATCCCCTACATCATGGAATAATATTTCACTAGATGTATCCAAAACACACAATGGAGGAAGAGGGTATGCACACATATTGGATGTTAGTGATGTCTAAAATAATTTTCTAGAATGCGTGAAGATATTGGGAGGTGTGGTTTGGATGACCCAAAGACACAAAATAGGGAGGATAAACAGATTTTTTTTAATATTTATAGATATGCCTCATAAAATACATCTGAAACTCCACCATTCATTCTATTTTTTATTCCCAATTGAATCTTCATATTGATCAAATCATCATTTAAAAAAACAACCAAAAAAGAGTAATAATTTATTAAATAAGTAAAAAATAATTCAAAGTATGATTTTAGTCATTAATATTCATTGAAATGTAGTTTATGTGGTTTTTTGATTCAAAGGAGGATGAAAATATGAATAAATTAGTAAACATATGTATCAAAAAGCAACAATTATAAATTTCATAATGGTAATAGGGTTTTACCCTTACTTTGAGTTCTACCTAGATGTGGGCTTCAGAAATATCAGATAACCATAATGAATATTTCTTGATGCAATTACCAAATGTTTAGATGATCTAGGTCAATAAAACATAAGGTTTATATTACTCTTAAAGGAACATTAAAACACACATGTTACCCTTAAATTAAGTCAATCTTATTCATATACAGGCTTTATAAAATCTCACATAGCCTTACACACTTTTGACCATTGTGAAACCCTTATTAGTTATGGGTCACACTTATGAATGTATTGGAAAATTATTAATACCCATAGACGAGGGAAGGCATACACCAACATACTGGTGGGATAACAATAAAAAATTACTAGAAATTCACTAGTAACCCATTATAGGTATCATTTTACCATTATGTAGGGAAGGATTATACTTTACTAACCAAGGTATCATTTATTTATTGTATGAGATATTTACAATACCCTTATATACAGTAGGAAACACCATGGTTTCCTCTACACAGCCTTTCGAAAACATGACTAACCCATATGCCACTACATTTTCATTAATATGTGTAATCATTTATAAGAAAATTTAACATTTTGAATTTAAATCACTTATAAATAATTAATAAATTGTTTGATTATCACATCCAAAATCCAAAAAACTGAACTTTTTCAAATTACATGAAAAAGTTCAAATATGTTTCAAAAATAAATAATTTATAGTCGAAATTACTTTCATAATTTGTAAATTAATTTTCAAACTGCTTTCAAATTTACAAAAATATTTTCAAGACATCTTATAAATTTAGGAAGTTTCTCCATGACTAATGATATCATAAATTAAAAAATGATGGCATCTGGGGAATCTAGACCCTTATAATGAGAATTTAAAAAATTGCTACCCCACCGACCTATAAAAGGATCCATTCATCACCCCACTTATCATCAAATTTATTGCCTATTAGCATGTAAAAATTCATTTTAAATGACATTAAAATTCTATTTCAAATATTTTAGAGTATTGTTGCTCCCCTAAATGTAAATTTTTGAATACATAATGATTTGTATTGAGGACTATGGTAAATACTCCTAACTAGTAATTTTTCATTTCCATTATTTTCTTTATTTATATACCCCCATCAAAACAATTATAACCATAATTAAATAATTTCAATAGTATCATTAATATACTAAAATGTTATTATATATTTGTAATAATATTTTCATACCTTCCTCTTATCGATTTGAAAAAAAAATTAACACAAGAATTGGTAAAGAGTAGCACCTCTACAGATGACATGTGACGTTTTTTATCCCTAATTTACAAGGATGGTTCTGAGATTTTCTCTATAGAAGAAATATAATATTTATGGAATAATTATGATAATAGAAAGAAAATTAATTTTAATCATTTTTTTATTTTCAATTTTTATATATTAAAATGTAACTCGTACAAACGTGCAACCAAATACCTCCTCCGACGATGTGATTCATTTTTCCTCCCCAAATTACATTGACAGTTCGATAAAATAATTTGACAAATATATATTATTTTAAGGACCAATAATTTTTATTAATATGTTCATAAAATAATATTAAAAGAATTATTTATTATTATAATGTTACCAATTGATATATTTTAATTACTGGAAATAAGTTTGTTGTGAATTCCATTCTTATGAAGCGTAAACCAGATTTGCATAAAATAAACATTTTTTTATTAAATGAATATGAGTAACTTTTTTAAACATAATTTATATTCTAGGAAGGATTAATTTTATATCATATAACATGGTTTTACATTAAATTTTTGGAACACCGATGGAATAATAAAAATTAAGAACATAAGATGATGAAAATAAACATTAAAAAAACATAGGTGTGGTATATTATATAAAATAAAAAAATAAATTAATAGATATGAATAATTTCCTGAAATAGTTTCATATTATTGTTATGTATATTAAATAAGAGTTTTTAATTATTTCATGAATTTTGGGAGTAAAATGAAAACGTTTTTAGGTCATCATCATTTCATTGAGATACATTTCTATATTATGATTATTTTATCATTAATAGAGTATAAAAAATCTTTTGGAAATTTTAACATTTAATATTTTTATTCATGGTAGTTGAAGTTATATTGAATTTTTTATCTTTCAATATATTATTATTTAATAGTTCCCTCATATTTCATGGTTTCTTTGGAAATCTTGCTTATTGATTTCATGGAAAATTTATCCTTTATACTTATATTATTTTTCCACTAATGGCCTTTTTTTATTTTTCAAATTTTAATAAATATTAATTCTTAGGACTTTCATATATCACTTTTCATATTTTCAAGTAAAGGTTTTAGTACTCATTTAATGATGTGGGGTTAATAAATATATTTTCAAATATTAATCATCTAAATGTATGTTAACATCCACTAAAAATTTGTGGACAGGTCACATATTTATTTTAAAAATTTCAATTATTGATATTTATCTATTGAATTACGTTTTTAAAATTTATTTTGGTCATCCTCATAAAAATAGTATTTAAACGTTTCGAGTGACATTATTTTGGTAAAATTTTTCATTCATTAAAATATATGAAATTGTTCTCATTTTCAATATTTTATATAAAAATTAATTATATCACCACATATAATTATTTTCATTATGAAACTTACTAAAAATATTTTAAATTATATTTTAAAGAAATTAATATACACATAGTTTTATAAAATATTTTCTAAAATTAGTAGTAATATTAATGTGGAATTTCTTGTTCTTTGTTCATATAAATTTTAATGCTAATCTAAATCTATTATCTATCCATGTTAACAACCAATAATATTTCATATGATACAACAAACTATAGTTCTATAAATTACTAGTGAGCATGTTATAAAATTTATTAAATGGGGAAAATTATTGAAATCCCAAATGATGGATTTTCCAATATGATTGTTTTTTATTAATGAGAAATATTTTTTTACACATTTCACCATTATACATTTCATCCCTATATTGAAAACATTAGACAAAATAATGTTATGTTAGGATTCTGAAATTATATATCCCCTCTGTATATAAAAAGGTGTCCCATGAAAAATTGTTTGGATATCAGGTGTTTAACTATCTAATTAGTATTAATGTGTAATGACTTGGTTTTTCCCAAATTAATTTTTTGTTACTATTTTAGATAACTCTAATACCATGTGCTAAGACATCGTGCAATTCTAAGGCCCGATGGGCCAAAAATATTTCTTTGAAAAATGTTAGGTTTTGAATATCATGCGATCGCGGTTTTTCATGAAGAAATGAAATAAATAATAAAATCATATCTGGATGAAAAATCTGAGCGCAAAGTTGTGATCAGAGTAGTGGAATTTCCCTAGATGTAAATTAACTTTAGTTGGTACGACTCCTCTTTGGAAAACATGAAAATAGTGTTACCATAAATAAAATAATTAAATAAAATTATTATACTGTTAAAATATTAATAAATCATCAATGGTGACTTAGATTGAAAACAGAAGTCAACCATTTAGAAGGTAATCTATTGTTTTACTTAGGTGAATCCTAAAATCAACCGGTGTTGGTCGATTGTGAATGATAATTTTTGGACATAACTAGAATAAAAATATTTTGATAAAAAAACATTTTTTAAGTTACATAGAAACACAGTGAATCATTTACTTTTTATTAAGGCACTATCATTAAGTTAGGGTAATCACAAAAAAACTATAATTCATCAATGATATAGAGAAGGGACTCTAGAGAAAACATTGGAAAAAGGTAATGGATCTACAATCTCATATTTGACGCATCAAGGATCATCATATGATGACGATGCTCCTTAGGACTTCGTCAATGATCATCCCAACTTGAGGTAGGATTTATAATCTCATTGTGATTTCATTTCCCCTATTAGAATCAAATTATGAAGATGGACCAACCCATGAATAGGTTGATCGACGATTCATCCATTCTGGTGGGATGAATAACTACTTGAGGAGTTTTCAAATTTGGATTAGATCAACATGTTGAATTGTTCTTTGTGATCCTTCTATGATGAACAAAACAAGGTTGACATGAAAATGCACATGGTCTATTTTTTGGGAGTTCCTGTGCATTTATCCCTTTTTCAAAATCATTATGTGTTCATTATTTTTTTCAAAAATATGAACCAAGGATTGTTGCTCCATCAAATCATGTCACAATTATCCTAGACTGTGGATTTGACATCGTAACGATATCATGGAGGTGTGACACTAAAAGAGGGGTAAAATAACTCAAGGTAGTTGTTTATGGTGGCACTCGGAGTAGGGGCTCTAGTTGGGTTTCGGCAGAGCGTGTGTTGGACAATGGGCCTCTAGAAGGGTGGCTGGTGGTGGAGTTGGAACATGACCTTGCAGGAGGCTGGGTTCCAATTAGGGAGCATGGTAGATTATGAGGCCATGATCCAAGAAGGACCATAGTCTTGGTAGGACCACATTGGAGCCCATATTATAAGAGGTTTCATGCATGGAATAAGGACGATGGTAGGAGGCCATGATGATGAGTTGGGACGCAGCTAGTAGCCGCATTGGAGGAAGCATCATCAATGATTCCATGGGAAATTTAGAGTAGGTGGGTCATCCATGTGAAATGTGGCACAACACCATGTGAACCATCCATGCATGCATTTAGGGAAGACCATATGCGGTGGTCCAAACCAACCCACATGTGGCCAGAATAACCAGGCGGAGCCAGGACTCCCTAGTAGGCCGATTCCAGCTAACTCAGTAGGCCGATCCAACATAGGCCAAACTAGTCTAGACAGGGTTGGGTCGGGTCAGTTCGGCCAGACCAGGTTGGGTCGGGTCAGTTTGGCCAGACCGATTTAGGTTGGTTCATGTCCGAGTGTGTCACATAGAAAGTAACAGGTTGTGTCGAGATGGATTTGTAGGTAGGATCAGGCACGAACCGAACATGACTTAGTCCTTTTAGGAAAAAGTTGTAACATTAAAAGCATGTGACCCTATAATGATTTGTTTATAGTGTTGGGTACATTTCAACATGAATCTTCTTTCGAGATATGCTATGTGAGTTTTTGTGGAAGTTGGTGTAATGACCCAATGTTTTTCAATGGAAATTACCTTCTAATAATTATTTCATAAAATCACATGAAAACACAACATAATTAACTACTAAGAGATAAGTGACCTTTAAACATAAGTTTGTCAGTTTTGTGTTTGGAATTTTGAAAATCCAACATACACGGTTGTGTTCAAGATGATTTTTGGAGTCCAATGAAACAAAAATAATTTGTGGAGAATAGTAACCTACCTGTATGAGTAGTAACATACCCTTATGAATATTGATATAACCCAATTAATTGTAACCATACCTATGATAGAATAAAAATAATATTCAATTGAATGTATGATGTACATATATTTTAGAATAAGTAAATGAATGTTTTAAAAAAGGTTTTTAGTAATAAACCATGATTTTAAAGAGACATTAAATTAATCATATTTATAAAATTATTTTTGAAAAATGGACTTCATTTTTGGATTATACATTTAAAAAAATGGTTGGGGTAAATTTTTCAGATTTTTCTGAGATACCTGAATTTTTGATGAATTCTGAAATATCGTAATTTACAAAAATAAGTTAAATAAGCTAATTATAGAGTCATGTGTGATGTTCTGATGATTTAACCCCCCTTGGTTCAAGACCATATGATAAAATAACTATTCATGGTCATTAAAGACTCATTATTCCTTGTCTTAGGGGAAATTAATAAACTAATGAATTTTATATTAAGGAAACCCCTCTCCCCTACACTATAAAAATCACCCTTCACACACTCATTTCCTCACACATCTCATGATCCATGACTTCTCTAAACTCTTCCCAAACATATTAACTATCCATCTCTAATGATTAAGAGCTACTAGTCTCATAGAAATACCAAGCCTAGCTTCCTTAAGGAGAATCTCAAGATGAGGATTTAAGAGGAAATTTCTATCCCTCTTCTCCTTTAATTTCCTTTCAAGTTCAAGTTCATTTCTTGATATCTCCTCACCTATCTTCATCAAAATTGCATTTTAACTCAATTATAATACATATACTATAATTCTATTAAGCTAATGGTATATTATATCATCCAAACCCCTTTCCCTCTTCCTTTTATTTTATTAAAGAGAACGTTCTTCGTGAGGTGTTAATTTATCACCTTTAAGAATGACATGATTTTTTCTTCCATTTCCACCTTTATATCTGGTCATGAAACCATTTTCATGGTTGAAAAAGATTTTTTTATATGTATTATGTCCTATTAAAAGTTATGAAAATAACTTATGGTCACATTACTAAGTGATAAATTGAAACAAGTTCATTGTGATCGAAAAACATCACAAATTAACCCAAGTAATCATCATTTAATTATATTCTAATGATTCATCCACATGGATATAATATGATTCATTATAAGATCGTTAGATATCCTGTAATATCACTAATAACTTGTAATATCATTTCTGTCTTTTTACCCATGTCCTACCCAATCTTCAATTTTAGAATACAAGTGAACCACTCAAGAAAACCATAAAAACAAAACATTCCAGAATAAAATTTTTAAACACTATAACTCATCCATAGGCTCATAAAATCATTTAATGAAACAATAATGAACCATATTAATTTACACAAGGTTATGTATTTTTAATTAATGAATATAATGTCATTATATATGACATTAAAGAGAAGGAGTCATTGAGATACAAGGTAAGGGGAAAATCTCAAACGCAGTTTTCATTCTTCGGGTTCTCCCTCATTCACTCCAATTTGGTATGGTCACTTCTTAAAAATAATTTGTTCATCATTGTCATAAATTTTCTTGGATATAAATGTTTTCTAATTATGTTTATCTCAATCCAAATGTTTTCCAAAAGAAATCTTCTTTTAAGAACTCAACTTTTACCTCTCATTCATGGTTGATGGTTCTTGTATCAAGTATATTGTTCCCTCTTTATTATGAGAACCCAATTCTTATGAATGTATTCTTCTGAGATGAAACTCATTTCATACCTTGGGTTATTTATGTTCAATATTTATATATGTTCTATGTGGCATGCATGATAATTATAATATTATGAGGTGATGGGTGAACCTGGAATTATATAGTGTAATATGAATGTTTGAATGTGAAGGGTGGGCCCGGAATTATACAGCACTCCAACGCATTGGGTAATATGATTAATCTCATGATTAAATGTGAAATTATGTGTGAAAAAGATGTTATCTTGCTTCACAAGTATGTGTGGTATTTAACCACTAATACATAATGTTTCATTTAAATGCATTGCCACATTTCAAGTCTTTTATTTATGCTCCTCTCATGTTCATGATCATTTTCCAATGCCATGATTATGCTCACCCCATGATACATTCTTCTTATCTATCCACTTACTGGGATTTTATCTCACCCCATTGTATGTGCATACGCAGGTGGCTATAAATACTAAGGAGAGGACAAGTGCCAATAAGAAGCCAGAGAAGAAGAAATTAAATAAATGTTTGTGCTAGATGTTGTAATTGTTTTGTACGGTCCTAGTTTTCCCAGGACAATAATCCTTTGGATCCTTTATGTGCAATACCATTATGATGTTTATCTTTGAAAACATGTAATGGTAATGTAAGAAAAGTCCAGGTTTCTATAGTTGGTATCATTGAAAAGGTTTAGTTAATTTGGGAACGAGGATTAGTGAACCACAGAGAAAACCTATAGCATGAGACTAAGTACAAATATGCACACAAGAATATTTACATAGGGATCCCATATGTTATGTTTTTGGTATAAATTGTTTAAATTAATAAGATATTCATGACTTTTTTACTTATTTTTTGTTTTAACCCTTTAGAAAATGGTTACAACCCGGAGAAATCAGACCACCAACTCGTGCGAGGGACAATGCAACGATTACCCGAACGACATCCCCAATGATTTGGGAGGTGGCGTTCAAAAATTCTTGGCGATGATTACCCAATTATCTTAGTTTAGGAACAATAATAATAATAATGGGTAATATCCTCCTTCACCAAAGAAGGAGAAACTTGCTATCGAATGTTTTATACAGCAACAACCACCGACGTTTAGTGTATCTTCTAATCCCCTACTTGCAGAATAGTGGGTCAAATCCATGGAGAAGATGTTTTTTGTGCTTCACTGTTCTGAGACGGAAAAGGTGACCCTATCCGTTTATCATCTAGATAGAAAAACCAATAAATGGTGGGAATTTATTAAGAACACCAAGCCAAGGGAGGAATTTGAAGGGATGGAATGGGAAGACTTTAAGAAAAGTTTTATTAAAAAGTATTTCCCAAAAACTCTTCATACGAATATGAAGAGAGAATTCATAGAGTTCAATTAAAAAGAAGTAGAATCTATCACACCCTAAGAAGTGAATTTCACAAGGCTTGAAATGTACACATTGGGTTTTGTTATCAATAATGATATCAAAATTGATAGATTCTTTAGTGGATTAAAACCAAACCTTCAAAAGGCTCTTGAAATTCGAGACATTGGGAGTAATGAAGAAGTTGTTCGATGTGCCCTCAAAGTGGAGATGGTGTTTGAAGAATAGTCCCATAGATATTGGGATAAGAAACAAAATATGGAGTTTCATGCTAGAGGATATAATGACAAAAGTGGGAAGAAAACTCAATGACCCACATGCCAAAAATGAGGGATGTTGCACCATGGGAACTGCCTCAGAGGATGGGGAAGTACTTCAAGTGTGGGAATGAATGACACCATGATCAAGAGTGTCGAAATGAAAAGGATGGAGAAGGTGTCAGAAGAAAGGAGAGAACCACTCATGGTTCAATGCTACAACTGTAGAGATATAGGGCCCTATGAAAGTTAGTTCACTAAACCTCACATTCTCGAGGGTAATCAATGTCAGTAACCTCCAGAGCCAAAGGAACATGGGAAGGCTTATGACATCACTACTATAGCGGTGGGGCATGATAATGATGTTGCACAAGGTACACTTCCTATTCAATCAAGAATGGAAAAAGAATTATTTGATTCTGGTTCTACGCATTCCTTTAAATCTTTCAGGTTTTCTAGAACTATAGATTTGAAACTCTGAAACCTTGAAGTAGAGATATTTCTAAAACCACCAAGTGGTGAAATCATTGCAACCCAGGTGATTGACTCTTCTCAAGTTGGCGTATATTGGAAGATTCATCAGGAAAATCTCATAATACTTCCCCTGGTGGAATTCTAGGCTATAATGGGAATGGATTGGCTCTCGTTATATAAATCACAAATCAACTGTTGGGAAAAGGAAATATCATTTCATATTCTGAACCATATCATGCTCCTCTAAAAATGAAATGAATATCATGAATCTCTTTTGAAAAATCCTTCAATGGTGTGGGTGTTTATTCCCTATGATTAATCATACCTTGTCCAATTGGTTGAGATAGAGGAAAGTTCAAACCTAGAGTAAATTCCCATTGTGAGAGAATACTGAGATGTATTTCCTGAAGAGTTACCCCGAATTCCCATGGATATTGAGGTAGAGTTCTCAATTGAACTCATACCTATAGTTACTCTTATCTCGAAGTGTCTCTATAGGATGGATCCTATCGAATTGGAGGAATTAAAGAAGAAGCTACAAGAGAATCTGGACAAAGGGTCAATATGCCCTAGTGCATCACCTTGGGGTGCACCAGTGCTCTTTGTGAAGAAGATGGATGGAATAATGCGGCGGTGTATCGATTATTGGGAACTCAACAAGATCACCATAAAGAACAAGTATCCTCTCTCAAGGATTGATGACTTGTTAGACCAATTAAGAGGAGATCAATACTTCTCAAAGGTGGATCTTCGTTATGGATATCATCAGGTAAAGGTGAAAAAGGAAGATATTCAGAAGACTACCTTCCAGACAAGGTATGGGAACTATGATTTTTTGGTGATACCCTTCAGAATTACTAATGCCCCTGTAATTTTCATGGATTTGATGAATAGAGTCTTTATACATTACCTCGGAAAAATTTATGTACTGTTTATTGATGATATTTTCATCTACTCTAAGAGAAAGGAGGAACATGAAGAACATCTAAGACTTGTGTGGGAGACTTTGAGAAAGGAGAAGTTGTATGCCAAGTTCAAAAAGTGTGACTTTGGTACGAACCATGTCACATTCTTGGGACATGTGATCACATGTTAGGGAATTTCTGTGGATCCTTCAAAAACAAAGGTGATTGAGGAATGGCTCGGGCCCTCTAGTGTCACCGAAATCAGTATTATTTTTGGATTAGCTGGGTACTACTAACGTTTTGTGATAAACATCTAATGATTGTCAAGCCTGATAACTATGTTAACAAGGAAATGGGTAAAGTATGTCTGGAAAAAAGAATGTGAGGGAAGCATCAAATATCTAAAGAGAAGGCTGGTCACTGCAGTTTTACTCACACTACCGAAAAGTGGAAAATATTTTGTGATAAATAGTGATGCTTCAAATAAAGGCTTGGGTTGTGTAATCATGCAAAATCATAATGTGATAGCCTACGCCTCACAAAATTTGAAGATCCATGAGTAGAACTACCCGATATTTGATCTAGAGGTGACAGACGTGATTTTTTCCTTGAAAATATGGTGGCACTACCTTTATAATGAGAAGTGTGACATATACACCGACCACAAGATCAAAAAGTATATATTCACACAGAAGGCTCTCAACATGAAAAAAAATGAGATGGTTAGAGCTAATCAAGGATTACAATTTCTCTATTCACTACCATCCTGGAAATTCGAACAAGTTAGATGATGCTCTATGTAGAAAAGAACCCGCTAATCTATCCATGTTACAGATTGATAAGGACCATATCTTCTTAGATATGCAAAGAATGGATTTTGAACTCATAAGGGTAGGGGATACATCCTACCTTTCCCAAATGATTATGCAACCATCCATCCAGGAGAATATTAACGAAGCATAAAGGGATGATGTGGAGATACAAAAGAGGGTGAATGCAGTAAAGGAAGGGAAGATGCAAGAGTTCCATATTGATGACGATGGTGTGATTCGGTTTGGAACGTGGCTTTGTGTGCCTTCATCGACTGGGATACAGAAGGAGATATTGAATAATGCACATAACTCAACATTCTTTATCCATCCTGGGATTACCAAAATGTATCATGGTCTCCGAGAACACTTCTGGTGGGATAACATGAAGAAGGAGATTGTGGAATATATATCAAGGTGCATGGTATGTCCACAAGTTAAAGCTGAGAAACAAAAGTCCAAAGGTATGATGCATCCATTGCCTATACCCGTGTGGAAATGCGAAAACGTTATTATGGACTTTGTCACGGGTCTCCCAAAGACGTCGAAGGTAAATAATGTGATATGATTTTTGGTTGACTGCCTCGCCAAGACATCCCATTTTATCGCTATTCGGGAAGATCTCTCTCTTAAACAACATGAAATGATATATGTGAAGGAAGTGGTGAGACTCCACGTTGTTACACTCTCAATTGACTCTGACGATGATCCAAGGTTCGCATCTAAATTCTAGAGGATCCTTTAACATTATTTGAGTACTGAATTAAATTTCAGCATGCCCTATCACCCTGAAAATGATGGCCAGTCTGAAAGAACTATTTAGAATCATGAAGATATGCTTAGAGCCTGCTCTCTATAATTCAAAGGTGGATGGGATCAGCATCTCCCATTGGTTGAGTTCTCATACAACAATAGATTTCACTCGATTATTCATATGGATCCATATGAATCTCTCTATGGAAAGTGATGTATAACTCTAACCTGTTGAGATGAAGTTGGAGAAATAAAGCTACTCGGACCTGATCTTGTTCAAGAGATGATAGAGAAGGTTCATTTCATCCAGAAACACATCAAAGATGCTCAAAGTCGAAAAAAGAGCTATGTTGACAACCATCGAAGGGACTTGGTGTTCGCTATTGGAGATAAAATACTTTATTTGAATATCTCCATGGAAGAGAGTCATGTGATTCGAAATGAAAGAGATGCTAAGCCTAAAGTATATTGACCCATTTGAGATTCGTGACCGCATAGGAGTCATGGACTATCGGCTTGCACTTACACCGAATATGGCTCTAGTTCATGATGTTTTTTAGGTGTCACTCTTGAGGAAGTACATAATGGACCCCTCACATGTACTAAACTCAGAGGTGGTGCAGCTGGAAGATGATATCTCCTATGGGGAGAAGCCAGTAAAGATTTTGGATCGGAGAGATAAGGTTATACACAACAAGACAACCCATCTTGTCAATGTGTTTTGGAGGAACCATAAGTTTGAGGAAGAAACTTGTTAACTACAAGAGGCAATGAAGGAGAAACACCCTCACCTGTTTGTGTAAAGTGATATTTCGGAGGAGAAATTTCTTAAGGGGGGAATAATGTAATGACACAACATTTTTCAATGGAAATTATGTTCATATAATTATTTCATAAAATCACATGAAAACATAACATAATGAACTAATAAGTGATAAACGACCTTTAAACATAAGTTTGTCACTTCTGTGTTTGGAATTTTGAAAATCTGACATACACTGCTGTGTTCAAGATGATTTTTGGTGTCTAATAAAACAAAAATATTTTTTGGTGAATCATAACCTACCTTTATGAATAGTAAAATAACCTTATAAATATTGTTATAACCTAATTAATAGTAAACTTAGCTATGAATGAATAAAAATAATATTCAAGTGAATGTATGATGTACCTATATTTTAGAATAAGTAAATTAATGTTTTAAATCTATTTTTTAGTAATAAATCCTGATTTTAATTAAATATTAAATTAATCATATTTAGAGATTTTTTTTGAAAAATTTACTTCACTTTTGGATTCTAAATGTTGAAAAATGGTTGGGTTTAATTTTTGGGATTTTTCTCAAATACTTGAATTTTTTATGAATAGTGAAATACCGTAATTTACAAAAATAATCTAAATAAGATAATTATAGAGTCATGTGTGATGTTATAATGATGTAAGACCACTTGTTTTGGGATCACATGATAAAATTATTATTCTTGGTTATTCTTGACTCATTATTCCTTATCTTATGGGAAATTAATAATCTAATGAATTTTATATTAAGGAAACCCCTCTCCCCTCCACAATAAAAACCACCCTTCACACCCCCCTTTCCTCACACCTCTCAATATCCAAGACTTCTCTAAATTCTACCCAATCATCTTCCCTATCCCCTCTGTGAAGTTCAAGAGCTTCTGGTCTCATCAAAAGACCAAGCCTAGCTTCCTTAAGGAGAATCTCCAAAGGATGATTTAAGAGGTAATTTCTCCCACTCTTCTTATTTAATCTCCTTTCATGTTCAAGTTAATTTATTGATCTATCCACACATATCTTCATCCAAATGGTATTTTAACTCTAGTATTACACATATACTTGAATTTTATGATTCTAATGGTATATTATATCATCAAATCCCCTTTCCCTCTTCCTTTTATTTTATGAAAGAGAACGTTGTTCATGAGGTGTTAATTTATCACCGTCAAGAACGACATGCTTTCTTCTTCCATTTCTACCTTCATATCTGGTCATGAAACCATTTTTATGGATGAACTAGAATTTTTTATTTGTATTATTTCCTATTTAAATTTTCTTAAATATCTTATGGCAAAATAACCAAGTGACAAATTAAAACAAGTACATTGTGATTGGAAAACCGCCCAAATTAATCCAAATAATCCTCATTTAATTCGATTATAATGATTCATCCATGTGGATATAATATGATTAATATAATATCATTTAATATCCTGTAATATCATTAATAATATGTAATATCAGTTCTAGATGTTTACCAATGTTCTACCCAAACTTCAATGTAAAAATACAAGTGAACAACTCAAGAAAACCATAAAAACAAACATTCTAGAATAATATTTTTAAAATATATAACTCATACAAAGGAACATAAAAACACTTAATGAAACCATAATGAACCATATTAATGTACAAAAGGTTCTGGATTTCTAATTAATGAATATAATTTCATTATACAGAACATTAAAGAGAAGGAAGCATTCAGATACAAGGTAGGGGGAAAATCTCGAACCAAATTTTCTTTCTTCGTGTTCTCCCTCATTCACTCCAATTTGGTATAGTCACTTATTAAAAATAATTTTTCATCATGATCTTACATTTTATGGGATATAAATTTTTTCTAATGATGTTTATGTCAATACAGATGTTTTCCAAAATAACACTTCTTTTAAGAACTCAACTTTTACCTCTCATTCAAGGTTGATTATTCTTGTATCAATTATGTTGTTCCCTCTTTCTTATGGGAACCCAAATCTTATGAATTTATTCTTATGAGATGAAACTAATTCCATAACATGTTTTATTTATGTTAATTCTTGATATATGTTCTATGTGGTATGCATCATAATGAAAATATTATGAGGTGATGGGTGCGCCAGGAATTATATAGCACAATATGAATGTTTGAATGTGACAGGTGCACCTGGAATTATATAGCATTCCAAGGCATTGAGTAATGTGGTGAATATCATGACTAAATGTGAAATGATGTGTGAACAAAATTATAGCTTGGTTCACAAGTATGTGTGTTAGTTAACCACTAAGACATGATGTTTCATTTTTATGCATTGCCAAATTTCAAGTCATTTATTTATGCTCCTCTCATGTTCATGATCTTTGCCTATATCATGATTGTACTCACCCCATACTGTATTCTTCTTATCTATCCTCTTACTGGTATTTTAGCTCACCCTTTGTTATGTGTATCCTAAGGTGGCTACATGTACTAAGGAGAGGACAAGTGCCAATAAGAAGTTATAGAAGAAGAAATTAAATAAATGTTTATGCTTGATGTTGTAATTGTTATATACGGTCCTAGTTTTCCCAAGGCAATAAACCATTGGATCCTCTATGTGTAATACCATTATATTGTTTAACTTTAAAATGATGTAACAGTAATGTATGAAAAGGTCGGGTTGCTATAGTTGGAATACGACCTACTGGCCTGAGGAGTAGGTTTTTTTGAGTAAAATCACACTATGAGCAGAATAATGCGGCTCACTATGACTATGTGACAATAGGATCTTCTGATTATGTGACTATACGTCTTTGTGACTATGACACATGTGGGTTGTATGAATTATCAACAGTCCATGTGTTATAGACACATTGTCTGTTATTGACACTCCTTTTTTTATTAACACTTTGTGTGTTCTCAACAATAAATGTGTTAACAACACTCCATGTGTTATCAAAACTCTGTGTCTTACCAATACCATGTGTTGTATGGACTGTATATGATAATCCTACTTTATGTTCAATAGATTTATACTTCTGTGAACTAACTATTCTACTTATTTGTGGTATATTTCATGTATTTATATAAGGTATAATTCATGAATTTCTATCCAATATACTTCTTATAGTTTTTGTGTGGTGTAATTCATGTATTTCTATTGGGTATCCTTCGTGGTGTTCCTTCATGGTCACCCTTTGTGGTATTCCTTACTGGTGATCCTTCATTGGTCTCCATCATGGAGTTCCTTCGAAAGTACTCCATAGTGGTGTTCCTTAGTGGGTTTCCTTCATGGTGTTCCTTCATGGTCATCCTTAGTGGTGTTCCTTAGCAGTGTTCATTTACGGTCTTCCTTAGTTGTGTTCCATCATGATCATCCATAGTGGTGTTCATTTGTGGTTTTCCTTCGTTGTATTCCTTTGTGGTGTCTCATAGTGGTGTTCCTTAGTGGTGTTCCTTAGTGGTGTTTTTTAGTGGTGTTCCATAGTGGTGTTCCTTAGTGGTTTTCCTTTGTGGTTTTCCTTCATCATGTCCCTTCACGGTCTTCCTTAGTTGACTTCCTTAGTGGGGTTCCTCTATGATGTTCCTCCATGGTGTATCTTCATGGTGTTCCTTAGTGGTGTTCCTTCATGGTGTTCTTTCATAGTGTTTTTTAGTGGTGTTCCTTCATGGTGTCCTATAGTGGAGTTCCTTTGTGGTAAACCATCATAGAATTCCATTATAATTTCCCATGTAGTATATTTTTCTTTGTGATTTTTGGGTGTCCTACTGAGTATTGTTTTAGTCACCCATGTAAGGTGTTTTCCTATACGTGTCATATGTTGTGAAGACGATCAGTGATTTGAAGAAGTCCTAGGTGGACAAGGACCAGGTGGTGCTTTGTGATACTAGAATGTCCAGGTGTTATCCAACAAGTTTAGATAGTTGTCTTATACCTTTCCCCTCAGGTAGGATTTTCTATGGACGAGTTTCAAGAACTTGTGAATTTACTTTTTGATACACCTTTTTTGATGGGATTGTATTCTGGCCCTATTTACTCTCTAGTTTTATACTATAATACTCTATTTTTTGGTATATTATTTGTATGTATGCTTATTTACATAGTCTTTTTACATTTCATGATTTTTTGGGCATGTATATGAGTGTGTGTACACAAGTACATAGGAAAATGCATCCCATATGTGGGATATGCCTACTCGGTGTTAATCACCTACACCTAGCCTATTGAAGGAGGCCTTAGGGTATTCATGGAACATGACCCTTTCGAATGGATCATGATAGAGTGGTATTATAGTATGTTCATTTATACTAAATGACCAAGAGTCTGCAAGATTGGTTTGGGGAGATAGTGTCGTGTGTTTCTATTTCAACTTTCAGGCTAGGGAATCTACTATTAGTGCAACGGATGGAGTATACATACAACAAGAGTCTAGAAACCTTCTATTTGACTAAATACATGAATATAATCACTACATAGATGTTAAAAGTTCAGGAATCATATAATATCTGGTTGTTTTCTCATGTCCTTCTTGAGATTTCTCACCTGGTTTATTCAATTGACAGTGGTACATCTTATCTTACATCAAGATTCCTCCATTTAGATAGACATAAAAGATTCCACTACATGGTCATGACGATGATTTTATGCATGATAAGACATCTTTGCATGGATTTGTACCAGATATAGAATCTCCATGTAGTTTACCTGTTTTTCCACCACCTATAATGCATCACATGGTATCTGTAGAACCAGTGGAAGTGGAGAGAAGGTTGAGAATGACTCATGAGTTTCAGAAATAGATACCCCTTAGGTTCTAAGTCAGTCATGACACCCAATAGTCTAATGAATGGAATAAAGTGGTGATATGAGTTTTCAATGTTGTTAAGAGACAAGTAGATTAGATGTCAGTCTTGATAGTGAGCCTTCTACACTGCTTAATAGGTAGATAGTGGGGTTTGGATACCAGATTTTTGTGATGTGGTGACTTTTCTGTGGACATTGTTTGCGAAACACTTTATAGAAGAGTTATAGCCATATAAGCTAAGGGTTTTGAGAGTCAAGGAACTTCTATAGCTTCTATTGGATGATGTGTATGTATCTGAGTATTCATTGAGGTATTCCAACCATTCCAGGTACTCAATGGATGTGATACATGACAAGTACATCATGGCTCATACCTTTGAGTGATGTATATATAGGTATATCAGAGCTACAATTGTCCCTATTTTCATTGTTATGTATGGTAAGGTTCTAGAGAGAACCTTTGTGGTTAAGAGTACCTTGGATGAACAGATATAGGTAGTGGAAGTCATCAGTATGAAAGCAATTATTGATAGATCTGCAAGGTGGTGGATTTGGTAGACGAGTTGGGAGAGTACCAGGAGGTGGTAGACATTTCTTCATGTTACCACCACCACCCCAAGGAGGTCCATAGTAGGCTCATAGAGCTGCAGGATAGGGGATGAGACATCTTCAAGCGTTAGAGGCTTATGCCCTAGGGGCTCTAGGAATGATACATGGTGTGATCTCTGTCTATTCCACTATAGCTAAAACATTGATAGTAATAGCTAATAATAATTCTTTTCTTCCAATGAATATTTTTCGAGACTCATATATTCTAGTTCAACAATTGAATTGACCATCATGATTGTATAATCCTACTAGAGGAGACCCAATGATCTCACATTGGTGCTGATAGTGCGGACTAACTCTTAGATGTGAGAGTCTAAGTTGGGTTCTCTGGGTATTTGATTTGATGCCTTATGGAATAAAAATGGTAATGGACTGGTTACCTATAGTTCATGCTCATATTGACTATTTTAGGTGAGTAGTGTGGTAATTCCACAATGGTGGAACAAGGTTTTCCATGATGGTGAAAAGGGAACATAGGTAGCACAAAATGGACTCACACAAAGAAGGGTGTAACTGATTGATCATTAATGGGATATCCTAACCATCAATGAATTGGGCTTTATGATACCTTAGTTTCCTACAGTGGTGGTGGAGTTGTAGTGGATCCAGCAAAGGTTCAGATAGAAGTGTTGAATATAGTTCCTCTAGGATTATGAGAATTAGATTTTATGTACTCCTAGTAAGGGAAATGTGGTGACAAATTCTCTCAGTAGTAGTTATAGTTTCCAGTATTTGAACAAGGAGTTGAAGTAGTTGGAATCATTATAGTTTTCCTTTTGGGATAGAGAGGGAACATCTTAGCTACAGTATATGATTTTAACCCCTCAAATCTTAAATCAATCTAGGGAGGCACAACTCAAAGATACAGATTATGAGAATTTATGTGCTCAGAAGTCCAAAGGTCATTCCCCGGATTGATATTCAAAAGGTGGGAGCACATCATTCTTTTCGGAGAACACTTAGTAGTACCAATGTCATTATGGGTGGAGGTTTATATAGAGTACCATATGTCCCCATTTTCAGTACATCTTGGTGTGAAAAAGATGTATCGGGACCTATGACATCATTTTTGGTCACATGGAATGAATAAGGGGGTTTCTAGTTCACTTCTAGATACCCCACTTGTCTATAGGTGACAGTTTAGCATTATGTTCTAGAAGGATTGACTCTACCCCTTGATGTGATAGAGTGGAACTGGGTTGGGATATCGATAGAATTTGTGATGATTTTACCATGAACATATAGGGGAAAAATACCATCTAGGTTATAGATGATACACTCTCCAAGTGGGACCCCATCCAACTTATCCATGATTAGAGTTCTTTATAAATCATGGGATGCCTCTATGTGCATGAAATAGTTTGACTACATGGATTTATTTTAATAATAGTTTCATATCATGGTGATTTCCTTATATCTTGGTTGTGGAATTGGTTATGGGAGGAATTTGGGACTCAGTTACATGATCACATCGTTTCACCCACAAACAGACAGAGATATTGAGTAGACGATTTAGGTTCTGGAGGGATTGGTACAAACTTGTATGATAAATTTTTGACCAGTGGTTTAGGGATATTTTTTGGGTTACATATTCCTTTAGTGATTTCTTGGGGGAAGAACGTGAATCTCTAGGAGAGCACATTGGATAATGAGACTCAAATTCATGCTCAATATTGTCATATGTTTAGGTAGAAATTGGTTTGCCTTTTGGGGAAATAAATCCCTAGGTTAGGGAGACTTTAATGAATCAAAATTCCCTGCAAATAATTTGTGAAATTGTTCTATTATATTACAAGATTGGGATCTGAGACGGAGTGTAATTCTGAAGCCAGGTTTGCCCAAAACAATTTGTTGAAAATGTTATGTTTTTAATAACATGTGAGATCAATTTTACTAAAAAGGAGAAATAACTATTAAATGGGTACTCAGATCAGAAATATAAGGGCACAGTAGACCTCAATGTAGTGTCTTTACCCAAGAAGTGACTTATCATTAGTCGGCATGGGTCTTCTATGCATAACATTGAAAATCACATAACCATAAATAAATTAAATTAATAAATATATTTTATCATTCAAATAATAAAAACTCATGAATGGTGATTCAGATTGAAAATATGATATCAACGTTGAGTTTGTAATGTGGTGTTACCTTAGGTGAAGCCAAACATCTTCTGGTGTGGGATGGAAACGAAAAATAGTTTTTGGACATAATATGAATAATAATATTTTTCATGTTACGCAGTGACGTAGCGATGCATTTTATTTTTATTATGGGCTTGTCAGGAATTCAGGGTTATCAATATAATCATGGAATTCCCTTGAGTTTGAGAGAATGTCCCATATAGAAAGCATTGGCTAATGATGATGGAAAGACAAACTCATATTTAGTGTATCAAGGATCAATGAACGATGATGACAGAACTACAATCTTCATCGACAATCATTCCAACTCACGGTAGGGTGTTTAACATCATTTTGATTTTAATTACCCATTTAGATTCAAATGAAAATCATAGACCAACCCACGAACAAGTTGATCTATGGTTCATCCATTCTTGCGGGATGGATAACCAGTTCTGGGGTTTTGAATAGGGATTAGATCTATGTGTTGATTTTTACATTGTGATCCTTCTAAAATGACCAAATCAGGGATGACACAAAATATGCCAAGACCATTTCATTTGGAAACCTATACATTTATTACATTACCCAAATCATTTGTCATTCCTCATTGTTCTTAAAATATTAACTCCTAATTGTTTCACCATTGATTCATGGTGAAACAATTCGAGACTGGGGAATCAACACCATAATGATATCATAGAGGAGGGACAATGAAGGAATTATATGAATCACCTAAGGAAATGTCTTATGATGGCACCCTAAGTACTGGCTTCGGCTAGGTTCTAGGGGAGCATGAGGAAGAAAATGGGCTGATAACATGGAGGATGGTGGTGGAGGTGGCATGTGGCCTGGTGGGAGGCTAGAATCCTAGTGGGGGTAAGGTGGAGCACAAGGTCATGGTCCAGGCGGGACTGCATGGGAGCCCAGAGTGGAGGAGGCCATGGGCGGTGAACGGGGGCCACTGTAGGAGGCCATGGTAGTTATCTAGGAGGCATCTCAAATTTGCATCATAGGAAACCACAATGATGAGGCCAAGGGGCATGTGGGCGTGGTGGACTGGCTTTATTAAATGAAACACGACACCACATGGACCATCAAGACACATGGCCAAGGAATACTATGTATGGTGCTACATACCAACCCACAAGTGGTGGGTAAAACTAGAGGTGGATGTGATATCCTATTGGCCTAGTGTGTAGGGTCCGGCCGGACAGACCAGGCCAGATCAGGTTGAATAGACCAGATTGGGTCAAGTCAATCAGTTAGTCAGGTCAGGTCTGGTTGTTTGGATCAGACTCAGATCAGACAGGGGAGATACCTTCTCAGTAAAACCAGCATATTTTTCATACAGTGTGTCTATTTGAAGAGATGTTTTTGGTATGGGGATCTTTCACATGAGATGTTCCATTTGAGATTATCTAAGTGACCTGTTGTGGAAGTTGGAATATGACCAAATTGCTTGAGGAGTACTTTCTCCTTGTAAAATCATGTAAAGATTAGAATCCTATGGCTGACTATGACTATGTGACAATGTGACTATGTTACTATGTGACTTGGTGACTACGTCACCTGGGTGTTGTATGACATATCAACGATCCATGTGTTATAGAATGTTTTTGTGTTATCAAGACTCTGTGGGTTATCAATACACCCTATATTATCGATACTCCCTATGTTATTGAGACCTTGTGTGTTATCAACACTGCATGTATTATCAAAACATTGTGTGTTATCTAAAAATTGAATCTTTCTGATACATGGGGTTCTGAGGAGTATATATGGTAATCCTGCTTTATGATCTATAGAGTAATACCTATACAATATTACTGTACTTTTTTAGTGTGGTATACATCATGTAGTTATATGTGGTATACTTTGTGTATATCTATTGGGAATACATCATGTATTTCTATGTGGTATACATCATTTATTTCTACGTGGTATCCCACATTGTGTTATTTTATGGTTTTCCTCCATGGTATTCCTTAGTGGTGTTACTTAGTTGTGTTCCTTCATGATGTTCCTTTATGGTCTTCTATAGTGGTGTTCCAAAGTGGTGTTCCTTCATAGTGTTCTGTCATGGTATTCTCTAATGGTGTTCCATAAAAGTGTTCCTTTGTGGTCTTCCATAGTGGTATTCCATCATGGTGTTCCTTCATGGTATTCTTTAGTGGTGTTCCTTCGTGGTTTTCCTTCATTTTATTCCTTAGTTGTTTTCCTTAGTGGTGTTCCTTCATTGTCTATCGTAGTGGTGTTTCTTAGTGGTGTTCCATTGTGGTGTTAATTATTTGTGTTCCATCATGGTCTTCCTTCATGGTGTTCCTTAGTGGTCATCCTTAGTTTCACTCCTTTATGTTGTTCCTTCATGGTGTACCTTTTCGGTGTTCCATAGTGGTGTTCCTTCGCAGTGTTCCTTAATGGGGTTTCATCATGGTTTCATTTAGTGGTATTAATTTGAGATATTTCTTCATAGAATTAATTTGTAATATCCTATATAGTTTATTTTTTGGTTTTGGGAGTCCTAGTGAGTATTTTTTTACTTACCCCTACATAGGCTTCTCTCCCACATGTCATGTCTTGGGCATACAATCGACGATTTGATGGAGTCATAGGTGTACTAGGACCTGATTGTATTTAGTGAGACCAGAATGCTAAGGTGTGCTCCTATGACTTTAAATTGTTTTCCAGTGCATTTCACATTAGGTAGGGTTTTCTTTAGATGAATATCATGAACTTATACATTCACTTTTCTAGACTCATTTTTGGGTGGGCTTGTATTATGGCCCTATTTACTTTTCTATTTTTTGACTATCATACACTGTTGTTGGTATCCTAGTGGTATGCATTATTGTTTACGTATTTTTTTTACATTTCCTCATTTTTTGTGCTTGAATATATGTGTGTGTATACAGGTACTTTTTAAAATGTCTCCCATTTAAGGAATATTCCTAGACAGTGTTGGTTTCTAGCCCTTGGCTATTGGAGGGGGTCTTGGGGTAGTCATGGAATATTCCCCTATAGGACAGGTTGTTTCATAGTGGAATTAGAGGTAGGTTGGTTCAACTCTAGGACTAAGAGTCTATGAGATTTGTTTGGGGAAATGGTGTCGAGTGTGTTGAGTTTAGATTGTAGGCCAGGTAATCCATAGTTGGTGTAAGAGTCGGCAAATCCATACAACGGGACTCTAGAAACATACTTTTTGACTCGATACATGAAAAAACTAGTTGTAGGGATGTTGAGGGTACACATATCATATAGGATTTGGGTGTTTTCTAAATTCCTTTAGTAAACTCTCTAGGTATGCTCTGTTGATCATGGTACATCTTATATTACTTTAGGATGCCTCCATGTTGATAGCCAGCAAGGATTCCACCACATGATAATGAGGTTGATCTTCTGGTTGATGAGACATCGGTAAAAATATTTTTACTGGAGATCAAACCTTCAGGTGGTGCACTAGATTTACAACAACCTGTAGAGCAGAACATGGCAATCGTAGTACTAGGGGATGTGGAGCACAAGATGAGTGTGACTCATGAGTTTCAGTGATAAAGGCTCCTCAAGTTATAAGGAAATATTGACACATAAGATGATGAGGATTTCCTTGTGGTGTTGATTTATGTTTTCAGTCTAGTCATGAAACCAATAGATCAGATAGTGGTATTGAAATCTAGACTTCTACATGCCTTAGCAGGCCAATGGTGGGGTTTGGTTACATGATCTTTTGATGAGAAATCTTTTCTATGGAAATACTGTGAGATCCTTTTTTGAGATGAGTTCTCACCTTACAAAAATAGGGATATCTATGTCTAGGAGCTTCTAAAGATCCGACAGGTTGATGTGTTGGTATTTTAGTATTCATAGAGGTATAAAAACATTCCAATTACTTGAAGGATGTTATAGATGACCAATGCGTCTAAAATCGGATGTTCAAGAAAGGTCTACGTAGGTACATCTGATCTAGAATAATCTCATTCTCATTCATATCTATTATAGTCTTCTAGATATAGCTTTTTGGTTATGATTCCCTTTTCTAAGTAGATACATATGGTGGTAGTTAGTAGTGGGAACGAACAAGTAGATAGATCAGAAAGCCGGTGGATGTGGTAGAGGAGCGGGGAGAGCAGCATGAGGTGGTAGACATTTCATCATGTTAACAACACCACCCCTGGGTGGTCCACACCAGGCTAAGATAGCCAAAGGATAAGGGAGGTCATATCTGTATGTGGTTGAGACTTATGACCCATGGGCCATGAGAAAGTTTTGGGGTATGATTTATGTCTATTCCACTTTAGCTACAGTGTTGATAGACACATGTACTATTCATTTCGTTCTATCCATGAAACCTATACGAGACATGGAGATTCTAGTTGAACAACTAACTCGACCCCCATTCTTGGAGATGCCTACTAGAGGAGAACCAATGATCAGACACTGGTCGATATTTTGCAGCCTGACTCTTAGAAGTGAGAGTTTCAGTTGAGATCTTTGTGTAGTGACGTCAAGGCCTTACATTTTAGATATTTTTATAGACTTAGTACATACTTTTGGTGCTCAAATTGATTATTTTTGGTAAATAATGCAGTGTGTCCATATGGATGGAATGAGGTTATTTCCTTCTTGGTAAAAATGGAATCCATGCTACCCAGAATGTCCTCACACAATGTAGGATTTTGCCAATTGATCATCAATTGTATAGCCTAATCCTAGATGCATTGGGTGTTATGAGTCCTAATTTTCCTACAGTGGTGGCAGTGTTTCAGTGGATTAATCAAAGATTGAGAATGAAGTATTGGCTAGATTTCTTCTATTATTATGACTTTGAGATTGTTTGTACTATTGGGAAGAGGAACATGGTGACAAATGCTCTCAGTAGGAGATCTAGTTTGCAGATACTAAATGAGAAATCAAAGTTGTTAGCCTCATTATGGTTACCCTATGTGGATTGAGATGGATCACCTCACCTCTATTCAATGGCCATCACCCTTCCACTCTTACTGTGAGTTAGAGAGGAAAATCTTTGAGATACTGATTGTGAGACATTAAATTCTCTACTTTCCACCAGGCTTGTGCTATATAGATATTTCAAAGGTAGAGAGAACATCTTTCTTTTCCTATCACACTCAGTAGTACCAGTGTCAATATGGGAGGTGGTTTTGAGGGAGTTCCATACATCCCATTTGGCAGTACATCCAGGTGTGGTTATTATGTACCGGGACCTCCAACATCAGTTTTGGTGTCAGGGAATGAATATGGGAGTGATAGAGTTTGTTTTTAGATTCCTCACTTGTCTTCAAGTGAAGGATGGGCACTAGGTTCCTGCATGTTTAACTCAAACCCTTGATGTTCTAAAGTATAAGTGGGATGGAATATCAATGAACTTCATTAAGGGTTTACCAAAAATGTACAGGGGAAACAATACTATATATGAGATCATTGACCGACTCACCAAGTTGGCCCACTTCCTACCAATCCAAGAGAAGAATTCATTAGAGAACATGGGATACCTCTACGTGCAGGAGATTTTTCGACTCAATGGAGACCCTTCAATGATAGTTTTAGATTGTGTTTCTTTCTATAAATCCTAATTCTCGAAGGGATTATGCGAGTCCTTTGGGACACAGTTACACTTGAGCACATCATTTCAACAACATACAAACGGACCGAGTGAGTGGACCATCTTGGTTCTGGAAGTCATGCTACGAGTTTGAATGTTTATCTTTTTGATGGATTTTAGAGGATTCTATGTGAATGATTGATTCATTGAGTGTGTCTTCAGTGTTAGAATAAGAAACTCTAGGAGAGAACATGAGAGTCGGAGGATTAGATTCATGCTTAGTATCCTAATCTATTTTAGTATCCTCTAAATTGGATTTTGGGGATGTAAGGCCCTAAAGTGGGGAGAATTTAATCACTCGTGTTTTCTAGAATTATTTTTTTAAAATTATTTTAAAAAATTCTGAGACCAGGAGTTGGGACGGTATGTGATTCTGAGGCCCGATGTGCCTGGAATAGTTTTTTGGAATAATTATAATTTCTAAAATCAGGAGAGGGGGATTTCCCATAAAAAGTGGAACAAATCATAAATTGTTACATGGATCCAAATTCCTTGGGCACCGTTGAGCTCAAAGTATGGTATTTATCGTCGAAACAACTTAAAATTTTTCATCACGAGTCTTCTATGGAAAAAACTAAAAAGGGCGTAATTGTAAATAAAATAATTATATAAAATTATCCTATTTTTCAAATCATAATAAATCATGTGTAGTGACTCAGATTGAATGTCTGAGACCAAAGATGAATTTTTAATGTGGTGTTTTCCTTAGAGGAATTCAAACATCAACTAGTGCATTCTGACTGTGAAAGTTATGTTTTGATCGTAATGAGAACAAATATATTTTAATAGAATTTTTTTTGAAGTTACATAGGAAAAAAATGACAAGGTTTGATTTTATTAAGGTATTTTCATGAATTAAAGTTAATTACCAAGACCATGTAATTACTCAAATATGGAGGGAAGGTCCTCAGGAGTAAATGCTGGTGAATAGAGTCATATCGACAACTTTATATTCGACAGTTCAAGGATCAATGAATAATGATAATGCAACTTTTTTATTCATGAACGATCTTTTCAAATCAAGTGAAAATGTTTGATCTATTTGTTATTATGTGTTCCCCTAATATATTTAAATTAAAAACAAGGAACGACCCCCAAACATGTTGATCCTCGATTTATATGTTCTTGTGGGATGGATAACTGATTGTGGGGGTTTTGAATGATGATTTCATCTCTGTGTTTATTTGATCATCAAGATCCTTCAAACATGAATGGATCAAGGATGACATGACCAAGGGAAAGATCCATTCTTTGGGAGTTCTTGTACATTTACATATCTCCCTAAATCTTTCTTAGTTCCTATTTGTTCGTGAAATATGAACCAATGATCATTGCACCATCAATTCGTGTAGCATTGATCCCTGACCTGGGATCCAATGCTGCAATGATATCACAAAGGAGTGACTGAAAAGGCATGTTGTGAATCCCCGGAGGCACCAGATTATGGGTTCCTCTAGAGTATTGGATCTGGCAGGGTTTCGGCGGAGCCTAAGGCCGACATCAGTCAACCTATCAGGCGAGCGACGGTTGAGGCCACACTCGGCCAATCACGAGGCTGGATTCTGTGCGGGTCGTAAGTATGATCATGAGTCCCCACTCTAGGAATGAAAATGAGGGATCACATGGTAGAAGAGGCCATGGGAAGTGACTAGAGGCCATGTTATGAGGATATGGTGGTGAGGACTCAAGGTATGATGAAGTGGTGGTCTGGTTGCGGGAAATGTGGTACATCGCCATGTTGACCGGTCATGCACATGGTAAGGAAGACCACATGAGGCACTCCAAACCAGCTTGCAGGTGGCAGGCCAGACTAGAGGAATCCGAGCCACCCCTATAGCCCAGCAGGTTAGGCCCGTTACGGTCAGGTTAGTTAGACGAGGTCAGGTTGACCGACAATTTGGGTCGTGTTTGGTGGTCTGGATTAAACACATACTGAACCCGGGTAAGACATTTTAAGTAAAAAAACTGTAATATTCAATCCTTTTGTACATTTGATGTGTCTTTTATGGTAGTGGGACCCTTAAAACAAGAATATACCTTGGAGATACTCATTGGGAGTTTTGTGTATGTTGATATAAGAACTACTGGCTTGAGGAGTAGGTCCTCCCGGTACAAGAATTTATTGAATAGAATTTTGCGGTTGGCCGTGACTGTGTAAATATGTGACTATGTGACTATGTGATAGTGTGAAAATGTGACTATGTGACTTGGTGACTATGTGACATGAGTTTTTTATGAATTATCCACACTCTGTGTGTTATCAACACTCTTTGTGTTATTGAAACTTAGTGTGTTATCGAAACTCCATGTGTTATCGATAGTCTGTGTGTTATCTATAGTCTTTGTGTTATCGATACTCTGTGTGTTATCGAAACTCCATTTCTTACTCGTACTCTATATTTTGTGGACTATGCCTGATAATCATTCTTTTCATTCTAATGATTAATACATGTGTGAGCTGACTATACTATTTCTCTGTGGTATACATTGTATTATACAGTGTGGTATACCTCATGTATTTCTATGTGGAAAATCTAAAGTATTGTTGTGAGGTATAATTTGTGTACTCTTCTATGGTATCCTTCATGGTGTTCATACATGGTGTTCCTTCATGGTCTTATTTTATTTTGTTCCATAGTGTTGTTCATTCAAGGTGTTCCATCAAGGTCTTCATTTGTGGTGTTCCTTAATGGTGTTCCTCTATGGTGTTCCTTCATAGTATTTCTTTATGGTATTACTAATTGTTGTTCTTAAATGGTCTTTCTTAGTGGTTTTCCATAGGGGTGTACCTTGGTGATATTCTTTAGTGGTCTTCGTCCATGGTGTCCCTTCATGCTCTGCCATAATGGTGTTCCGTAGTGGAGATTACTCGTGGTGCTCCTTCATGGTATTCCTTAGTGGTGTTTCATTAGGATCTTCATTCATGGTGTTCCTTCATTGTGTTCCTTCGTGGTCTCCCTTAGTGTTCTTCCGTGGTGGTTTTCCTTTTTGGCATTCCTTCATGGTTTTTGTTCATGGTGTCCCTTAGTAGTGTTCTTTTTAGGTGTTCCTTTGGAGAGTTCCATAGTGGTGTTTCTATATGGTTTCCTTTAGTGGCCTTCCTTTTTAGTCTTTCTTCATCGTATTATGTTATAATTTTCTATTTGATATATTTTCCATAGTGGTTTTGGGGTGTCCAACTAATTATTTCTTTAGTCACCCCTGTACGGGATATTCCCACATGTGTCATGTCTTGAGAAGACGATTGATGTTTTGATGGAGTCCTAGTTGGACCAATACCAGGTGGTGTTCAATGATACCAGATAGTCTAGGTGTGCTCCATCAAATTTAGATAGTTTTCCAGAACCATTCAATTCAATTAGGATTTTTTTGATGACGTTTAGGAACTTGTGCATTCTCTTTTCCAAACTCTTTCTTGGGTGGGCTTGTATTATTGACTATTTACATTCATATATTCTAGTGTTGTACTCTGGTTTTCATGTCAAAATGGTATGAAATCTTGTTTACTTAGTTTTTTTATATTTCTTCATTTTTTGGGCTTTTATATTTGTGGGTTTTTATAGGTACTAAGGAAAATGCCTCCTACTTGTTGGATAAGTCTACTTGGTGCTCATCGATAGATCCATTCCTATCGAAGGTGGGCATGGGGATTTTATTGAACAAGGACCTCTGCGACGGGTCATAAAAGAGTTGTATTAAAGGTGGTTCAGTTCTACTAGAGGACCTAGAGTCTGTGAGATTGTTTTTGGGAAACTGTGTCGGGTAATTGACCTTCATATTTTAGGTCTGGGGATCATGTGTTGTTGCAGCGACTGACATATCAATACAGCATGACTCTATACAGCTGCTTTATAGCTCGATATAAGAAGTAACTAGCTACAAGGAATATAACTGCACATGCATCATATAAGATTTGGGTGTGTTCTTATGTGATTCTTGACCAATCTTACCAGGTATACTCTATTGACAGTGGTTAATCTTTCCTTACATCAAAATTCCTTTTTATAGATAGTTATTTTGGAATCCACCAAAAATCATGAGGATGATTCATTGGGTAATGTGACATTGGTACATGTATTTTTACCCGAGATAGAACCTATGGGTGGTGCAACAGCTATAACACCACCTATAGAGTATTACATGGTACATGTAGTACTAGTGGATGTGGAACATAGTTTGAGGGTGCCTCATGAGCTTCATTGATAGAGACCCCTCAGGTTTTGATTCAAGACCAATAAATTAGTAGTTGAGGATTGGTTTGACGTGGTGATCAGAGTTTTCTATCTAGTCAATACACTAGTAGATCAGATGGTGGTTTGGATAGCAAGCATTATACATGTACTAGCATGGGTGATGGTGGGGTTTGGATACCCGATTATGTGATGAGTTGACATTTTCATGGACATAGTTTGATAAAAAATTATAAATATGAGTTCTCACCACATAAGCTATTGTTTCCTCATGCCTAAGAGCATTTGTTTCTCTGGAAGGATAACGTGTAAGTATCTAATAATTCATTGATGCATAACAACATTTTTAGGTACATGATTGATGTGATACATAACACGTACTATAGGGCTTGGACAATTTATTAAGGTCTATGTAGGGAAATCCAAGCCATCATTAACACTATTTCCAATCCTATATACGTTGGGGTGATAGATAGAACCTTTTTAGTTAATAGTCCCTTAGATGAATAGATAAATCAATTGGTAGTCATTTGTGGGATATAAATATTAGATAGATTTGAATGGTGGTGGAGGTGGTAGTGGAGCTAGGAGAGAAGTAGGAGGTGGTATACATTTCATCATGTAACAAACATCACCCTTGGGTGGTCCACACCAGGCTCAGAGAGCTAATGGACAGGGGAGGGGACAACTGCATGCAGTCGATACATATAACCTAGGATCTCCCGGAATGATTTAGGGTATGATAAATGTATATTCCACTTCAGTTGCAGTGCAGATAGACACATGTACAACTCATTCTTTTCCTTCCATGAATCTAATTTTAGATTCAATGATTTTAGTTGAAATGTTGACTCAAACCTTACTCTTGGAGACACCAACTAGAGGAGACCCAATGATCACACATTGGTGAAAATAGAGCAGCCTAACTCTAAAAGGTGAATGTTTTGATTTTGATCTCCCAGTAACAACATTGAGGACATATGATGTTAAATTTGGTAGGGACTGGTTACCTATAGTTCATTCTTAGATTGGATATTTTAGTTAAAAAATGTGGTGTGTCTGAATTGGTGGAATGAGGTTTTACATATTTGTGAAAAGTGAACCCATGTCCCACAAAATAGAATCAAACAAAGGAGGTTAAAACCAAGTGATCATAAATTTTGTCACCTAACCCTAAATGAAATGGGTGTTATGAGTCCTCAGATTCCTACAGTGGTGGATTAATAAAGGACCCATCAAAGTTTGAGACATAACTATTGGATATAGGTCCTCTAGTAATATGACAGTGAGATTATTTGTAATCCTAGAAAGGGGAACATGTTGATATATTCTCTTAGCATGAGATCTAGTTTTTAGCTACTAAAGGTGGCATCGAAGCCATTGGATTCATTGCAGTTATCCTTTGTGGATGGATATTAAAACATCTTACATCCATTCTATGGTATTCACCCCTACATACTTATAGTGATTCGTAGAGGTATAACATGATGATATAGACTGTGAGACAATATATGCTCAGATCTGTATAGCACAATCCCTATATTGGTATTCAAAAGGTGGGTAGAACATCATTCTCTTCATAGGGAGATCAATAATAATTTTGGAATTTAGGGAGGTGGTTTTGCAGGATTCCCATTTGTACCCTTTGGTGGTACACCAAGGTGTGTTAAAGATGTACCAAGATCAATTACATTAGTTTTGGTTTTTGGAAATGAATATGGGAGTGTCATTGTTCGTTTTTAGATACCTCACTTGTCAATAAGTGAAGGTTGAGCACCAGGTTCTAGTGGGTTTGACTCGAATCCTTGAGGTTACATTGTAGAATTGGGATGGGATATTAATGGACTTCATGACGAGTTTACTACGCATTTCTAGGGGACACAATACCATCTGGGTGATCGTTGACTAACTCACAAAGCCGACACATTATTACGAATCTGTGAGGATATTTTAGTAGAGTGCTTGGGACACCTTTATATGAAGGAGATTGTGTCGCTCCAATGAGTCCCTTCGACGATAGGTTCATATTGGGATTACAACCTTACATTATGGTTGTGGATGGGATTATGGAGGCATTTGGTACGTAGTTATACTTGAGCACAACATTTCAATCACATACAGACATCCAAACTGAGTAGACCATTTAGGGTCTGGAGGGCATGTTATTGGATTACATGTTATATTTTTGTCTACTGTTGGGAGGATTATTGGTGTGTGATTGATTCCATGAGCGAACCTTCAGTGTATGTATATGAATCTCCATGAGAGAAAATTGAAACAGTAGGCTCAAATTAAATCTCAGTACCCTCATCTCATTGGGTAGCCCCTGGTTTGGCTTTCATGGAGGTAAATCTCTAATGTGGATATAATTTAATGACTAACATTTTCCATATTTTATTTGGGAAAATTATGAGACCACTCACATAGATGGGGTGCAATTCCAAGGTCTGGTGTTCCCGAAATAGTTTGCTAAAAATGTTATGTTTCTAATATCACATGAGGGAAATTTTCCTAAAGAAGGGGAAAATTATAAATAGGAACCTATATAAGAATATTATGCTCACCACTAATCTTAGAGTGGTGTATTTACCCGATACATGACTTAATATTAATCACTATGGGTTTTTTTTGCGGAAAACCCTAAAAGTGTGTAACTATAAATAAATGTTTTTAGTAAAATTATTTTATTTTTCAAATCATAATAACGCATGAAATGTGACATAGAATGAAGATATGATACCACTGTTGAGTTTGTATTGTGGGTTTTCACTTAGGTGAAACCTAACATCAGCAAGTGTGGGACGACATTTAAATATTGTTTTTAGACATAATAGGAATACAAATATTTTAATATATATATTTTTGAAGTTACACTGCAATGTAGTGACACATTTTTTTTATTAACAACATTTCTGTAATTCCTTGTTATCACAATAACCCTATAATTACTATAATATGTAGTGAAGGACCTCTAGAGAAAATGTTGGAAAATTATGAAGGATCGACTACTTATGATCTAGAGGATCAAGGATCGATGAACAACGAAAACATATCATTTCTCTTCATCAACGATCGTTCCAACTAGGAGTAGTGTGTATGATCTCATTAAGATTTCCATTCACATATTAGAATAAAAAAACGAACACAAACCAACCCACAAACATGTTGATCTACGGTTTGTTCGTTATTGTAGGATGGATAACTGCTTGTGGGGTTTTGAATAGGGATTTGATCTATGTGTTGATTTGTTCTTCAGGATACTTATAACATGAACAGATCAAGGACAACATAAACAAGGAAAAGGTATTTTATTTTATAATTCCACTACATTTATATCTTTCACTAAATCTATCGTCATTCCTCATTCATCATGAAATATGATCTGACAGTAATTGCACCTTTGATTCGTGTCGCAATGATATGAGACTGATGATCTGAGACTGGGAATCTGACACAACAATGATATTTTAGAGGTGAGATGACAAAGGTGCGATGTGAATCACCTAAGTAAATGGATTAAAACAGTTCCCAATGTTGTGGATCTGGCTAGGTTCTAGTATAGGGTGAGGCAAACAGTGGGCTGCTGGTAGGGAGGCTTGTAGTGGAGACATCACACTGCCTGGTGGGAGGCTAGGTTCAAGGTGTGGCACAAGGTAGAGCGTGAGGCCATGGTCTAGGAGGGATCTTGTGGGAGCCCAAATCTAAAGAGTTCATAGAATGAGGCCAAGTAAGAAAGCTAAGATATAGCTCAATGCTACATCAGAGGAACCCCTGGTGGCGAGGACATGGGCTATGCATAGGAGGTAGGTTGGCAGTGTGAAATGTGGAACATCGAAGTATTGACCGATGAGACACACAGTCAGGGCAGACAACATGTGGTGTTCCAAATTGGTCTGCATGTGATGGTCTAGATGAGAGGGATCCAAATCTTCCTAGTGGCCAGTTGTCTAGGATAGGCCTAGTCATGGTGATCCAAACTACGAGTCGGGGCTCGTGTGTCAAATCAGACCCGAACCGGATGTAGGTCATACATTTTCAATAAAATTGTCATAACATTTAAACCATGTGACTTTTTAACAATATTCATGCAATGGTGGGACACTTTAGAAGATAAGGACCTTTTGAGATAGTATACTTGAGTTTTTGTAGAAGTTGGCACATGAACTAATGGCATTTGGCTTTGGTTCTCCCGGTATAAGAACATTACGACGTAAATCAGGTGGCTTACTATGACTAAATGACTATGTTACATGGTGACTACCTAACATAGGGGATCTATGACTTGTCAACACTATGAGTTTTATAGACACTCCATGGGTTATTGAAAATCTATGTGTTATTAACACACTGTGTTTTATGAACACACTGTGTTTTATTAACACTCGGTGTGTTATCGACACTTCGTCTGTTATTGAGACTTCGTGTCATACTGATATTGGGTGTTTTGTGGACTAAGTATGATAATATTGATTTCTGATCTATATACTAATAACTATGTGACATGACTGTAATATTTCTCTATGGAATTGTTTGTGTATTTCTGTGTGGTATACTACATTTATTTCTATGTGGTATACATCATGTGTTTCTATGTGTTATACTTCGTGAATTTCTATGTGGTATCCTTTATTGTTCTTCTTTGTGGTGTTACTTTAGGGTATTCCTTCATTGTATTCCATAATGGACTTCCTTAGTGATTTCCTCCATGGTATTATATCATGGTGTTCCTTTATGGTCTTCCTTAGTGATTTTCCTTCAGGGTGTTCCATTGTGGCCTCCCTTAGTGGTGTTCCTTAGTGGTCTTCCTTCATGGTCTTCCCTAGTAGTGTTCCTTCATGGTGTTCCTTCATGGGCTTCCTTAGTGGTATTGGTTCATGGTGTTCCTTCAAGGTTTTACTTAGTGGTGTTCCTTAGTGGTGTTCCTTTGTGTAATTCCTTCATGGTGTTCCTTAGTGGTATTCCATAGTGGTGCTCCATTATGGAGTTCCTTTGTGGTGTTCCTTAATATCATTCCTTAGATGTATTCCTTAGTGGTTTTGCTTTGTGGTTTCCTATCACGGTCTTCAATAGTTGTGTTGCTTCGTGGTGGTCCTTTATTGTGTTCCTTAGTGGTGTTCCCTCTCTATGTCCTTTAGTGGTATTCATTTGTGGCCTTCCATAGTTGTATTCCTTTATAATTTCTTATGTAGTATATTTTCATTTGTGGTTTTGGGGTGTTCAATTCAGTATAGTTTTACTCACCCCTACACGGGCTTTGTCCACACGTGTCATGTCTTGTGAAGATGATCAATGCTTTTGAAGGTGTCTAATTGGTATTGAAAAATGTGGTTCGTATTGATACCATATAGTTGAGGTGTGCTCCTTTGACATTAGATAGAAATCCAATACCTTTCCCTTTTGGTAGGGTATTCTATGGATGAGATTCAAGAACATGGGAATTAGCTTTTGCAGACCCCTTTTCTTGATGGGCTTGTATTAGTTCCTTGTTTACATTTTATTTTTCTACTGTCTTACAATATTGTTTGAATCATAGTGGTCTTCATTCTTGTTAACTTAGTGTCTTTATATTTCATCATTTTTTGGTCTTATAGATGTGTGTGTATATAGAAACTTAAGAAAATGCTACCATTCGTGGGATATGCATACTCGGTGCTACTCTCCATACCCTAGCCTATTTTAGACGAGCATGGGGTAGACACAACATGGGACCCTCTAGGATGGGTCATGACATAACTATTTGGTTTTACCCTGATGGTATGTACAATGTCTTAGATGAGGCTACGATAGTCAGTATTTGGAATTGGATGTCCCCAAGATAATAATTATAATGTCTCAATTGAGGAATTTATTATATGATTAATATTTTTTGGAATTATGAATTCTATTTTTATGAGAACATTTATTTTTATACAATTGATTATTTAAATATATATATTATCCATGAAGTCAGATGGGGTTAAACTTGTGAAAGGGGATGCACTCGGCATCCACTACTTTCGGTCTCCTTAGGCCACTTGTAATTTGTGGTTTGACTTGTTTGTTTTTAATGGTCTCTCTTCCCTTATTAAGAACATTACATGTTATGATAATGATGTTATTGACTATACAGAAAATTTATTGTTTATATTGTTTAAATTGTTCTTATCTATGATAGTTTTTATAATATTCTTCACCTTACTAGACATCTTAGCTCACCATTTTATTTTTATTATTTTAAGTGGGGTACCAAAAATGGATATTTGAATTAAATCTAGGAAATGATAAAATCAATAAGAATGTTTTTTTGAAATTTTTTATATCTTGTTATAGTGTTTTGTATATAATATAGAAAACATGTATGTATCTAGTATCCCAGTACTACTAAACTATCCTATCATTTTTGAATCAATGAAATTTTATTATATCAAAGTAATCGAGTAGAATCTAACACTGGGTTTCTAGATTCTGTGTTATTATAGTTGGTATCAATGATGTCATGGTAGAATCCATTGGAAATATATTTAGGAAAAAATTGATTAGAGAACATAAAGTAGTTGTAGACTCTGGGGATTAGTCTAATTATATAAATACATACTGAATATTTGGTAATGTATAGAGTATAGTGATTCCTAACAGTAACATAACTATATAGATTCAATAAAGTGATGTAGGAACAAGTATTGATACAAATAAGGGTAAAACCCCTAAAAATGTTTATTTGGTATTATCCTGATATTCACTAAATGGAAAAAAATGGGCATTAATATACACATTGTTTTTCACTGCCATTGATATTTTTTTGTTTAATCAAATTCTCTTTATGATCCATAATGAATGGCATGGAAATAATTTTATTATTTTAATGTATTCTCATAGACACCAAGATTATGTTTATCTAATTGGATGATGCATTAATTTTAAATTAATGTTATGTGTTTCACCATACTTGGAATTGTATAATATGATACACAATTTGTTATATTTTCCATTAACTAATTATGTATATTCAATTTTTTGGAAACAAAACCAAGTAAAATGAAGTAAAATGATACCAACACCGTAAAAATGTAGATATTTCAATATAGATATTGTTAACATGTCTAGTGTTGGGGATAATAATAATATTCCTATATTAGGGTAGTTGACTCATTATTTGTATAATAACATTCCCCAAATAGGATGAACAAATAATCTAGAATATTGTGGCATAATATTTGACATCATTAAGTGAAAACAACCTCCATTATTCAATGGGACCACTGATCCATTGGTACATGAAGAATTGATAAAGTCCCAAGAAACAATATTTTTTATCATGGGATTTTTTGAAATTGAAAATGGTGTCATAGTAATTAATTATTTATGGTCTATTTTTTTTATAAATTTTGGTGTTTAATTTCATATACCTAGGAGGAGGAATAGATAAAAAGTATGGAATGAATGAATTTTATAGTGATATCATTTCAAAATTATTTTCCATGATGGAAACAAACTAATTTTGAAAGGAATTTTATTAAATTAATGTAAATTGAAAATGATATTTTTATAATTGTTAATTTTATTAAACAATATTTTCTAGCAATAAAAGAAACTACACATAAAAACTGTAAATTAAGATTTATTTTTTTATTTTATAAACTAGTCTCTTATATTTTTTCATCAAATGATTATATAGTATTATATTTCATCAAGATATAGAAATATATTGAAATATAAAAAATTATATCTATAAATATTGATACTAAGTGGATGGTTCATCTATTAAAAAAATAGAAATTTTGAAGAAGAATAATTGAATTTTTGAAAATTTTATATTGGATATTTATGGAATAAAACACCATGGAAAAATATTTAATGGAATGAGAGATTCTTAAAAGTATTAAGAGATATATCATCTAGATTATTAATTAAATGGAACTAAATAATAATATAATATAATGAAATTAAAAAAATATATACATATTGTACTATTTGAAATAATTTCCCAAACAAAAATGGAATTTACCCCTAAAGAAGCCTAGGTGTAAAGGGGAAGCACATGCGATCAACACAATAGAAGTATATGTTCTTAAAAATTTAATATTAAGTGTATTGGTCGTAAAAACAATTATAGATAGTGATATATTTTATTTAATATCATCACATTCTTTAATATCATTCTTATTCACTGAGAATATTAAAATAACCCCTAATTATTTTAGAAAGGTGTTGGTAATCGATAAACATAATGAAAATATTATTACAAAATGGATATAAGTATTGTCTACCATTATGATACATCAAAATACCTTACTTTTTAATCATTAATATAAAATATATGTATGAATTCCACATATTTAAAATTAATTATTGGATATAAATGTATATTGTAAAAAAACACCAAGAGGAGGATATTATAATTTGAGAATTCGGTATGATTTTTTTTCTATTTGATGAATGAAATTAAAATATTAATTAAATATAAAATCAACTTAAATAACATCCCACAATTTAATTCATGGAGAAGAATATTAAAAAAAACCAATGTATGGAAAACAAATAAAACATGAATAGAGTATTTATTAATTACTCTATAACACATTGAAGTATACAATGAATAATAACATAGTCATCCACCCAGGCATGAAGTTGAGATTTTTATTAATATAATACTTGATGAAAATCATAAATATTAGACTCCCTATAATATTACATAAATTTAATTATGGGATCTAAATAAAAAAATATTATTATTTGATCAGTATAGGGTTTACTATCCCTATTGTATCAGGTTACAAAGCCCCTAATCTTATATAACAAGAAGGACCAGGTTTACAAGGTTGTGCATTGATTATTAGGAGACAAATTCCATTAATATTATGTATATTGATCCTATTCTCCAACATAATGGATTATTTGGTCAACCTCATAGATCTAAATATTTTTCTATGATTTATCTTTACACTAATAATACTTAATTAAGTGTGTCAAAAATGAATTTACACTAAAGATGCCATTTTTTATGAGGTATAAAAAATAGAAGTTTCCAATAATTCCCTTGGGATTATTTATAATTCTCTCTATGTTTATAGATATTTCAAATAGGGAATTTAGTAACTACCATGATAATTTATTGTTAGTTATCATTTATGATATATATTCCTAATAATTTTAGTATATTATCATTGAAATAATATTCAATAAATTAATATTTTTATAATTTAAAACAAAATATAAAATGTTTATATATTAAATATAATGAAAAAAATGATTACTTAATAAAAATAAGTTTTGGATATTAATTTAAAATTTGAAATATCCATATTATATATTATTACTCAGATATTACAAGATAAATAATTTTTAATAAGAGACATTTTAAAGAAAATATATTAATATACTTATGTTTCTTAAATAAATGTATATAAAATGCAACAAGTTAAGAAATAAATTATGTTGATAAATTAAATATTAATTCTTTAATATCTTAATATGAACGTCTAAGAAAATTTCATTAATTAGAAGTCGTTTTAGTAAGAAAAATACAAGTTATTATTAAATCATTTAAATGAACATTTAATAATGTCATTTTTTTAAACTGTACACATTTATTAATAAAATAATATTTAAAATTAAGACGATAATAAATTTAATTAAAAAAATCCTTATTTTTATTTTTCAAAAAAAAATTTAATAATAATTTTACCATTTAATAACAAAATATTTTAAAATAATAATAATTGCATGTTATAATTAATTGTTAATTTGTTTTAAAAAATAAAAAATATAATATATTTTATTTTAATAATAATATCTAATAATAATATTCAGTATTAAAACCATTTGGTTCAAATGTTATAAAACATTGATTTATGAAATTAATTATTTTGGTTTTATTAATTTTATATTAGATGATTTATAAAGAATTGTACTTAACAAAATAATATTACTAAGATGATAATTTTTAGAAATAAAATAATGTGTAATATAGTAATTATAATTTTGAAAAAAAAAATTATAAAACCAAATATTTTTTGATATATATAAGTTCAAATAATTAATATTCATTTTAAAAATTGGTTATTAAATTTTGGATAACAATGTAGGCATGGCTAGATTATCCCTTTAACCCATCGAATAGAAAAATCACAATTAATGAGTGGGACATCCCTTACTAATAAGAATGTTGGAAGGATATTATAGTTTCCCTCATTGGAGGAGTATGATAGTTTATCCTAGCCTTCCACAGGGTTGTTTTTAGGCCTGTGAGTGAGAATGGGTTTTAGTGCATGCCGACTCACATGTTTATTTGCATTTGGGAGTGTTCAATATTAATCACTTATTTCCATAAATTAAGAGTGTCTGGTTAATATACATGTAACGAACCCTGAAATATTTAGATGTGGGCATCATTATTTCATTACTTTTCATGCATTCAAAATTATCCAATTATATCAAGATCATCTAATCAATTCCTTGATGATAGTCTAATCAGTCCTTGGAAACCATCTTCCTCATGAACAAGATTGTTCATATCCTTCTCTAGTAAGAAAAACTAAAACCACCATCACCATCCTTATTTTTGCCTCCATATACATCCTCTATAAGGAAACAATAATGTCTATGATAAATTCATAATTCACATCCAATTCCCTTTTTACCATGGTGAAAAAACCCCATCTTCAAATTTTATTTGTTGGTTTTAACCAAAAACAAACCTTGTCTAGTAGCTGCTGAAACGACCCACAATATCATTAATGGAATTTCTCTTCATATAATAATATCAAATAGTATAAATCACATATATCACATAGATAACCCAATAAATAATATTATCATAAATTCAGAGTGATTCTTTAGTCAGAAAATGAACTAGCATGAAATATTAATATTAAAATGGGATAATAAATTGATAATAAGATAATATGAATATGAAATTTGAATCTGCTCAAACCACAAGAATTACCGAACTCATGAACAAAGATGTAGAAACATAAAAAATTTCTATTAAAAAAATATTAATTTAAAATATAAAGGTATAAAAAACCTTGGAAGAAAATAGAATTGATTAATGAAAAGAATAATATGTATTTATTGGAAGTCATAAACCCTTATGGTTATTAGAAATATGACTGTTAGAATTGTAACATGACCATTAGAATAATAATGTGATCTATAGGAATACTAATCTAGCTATTATAATAGTAATGTAACTTATTAAATAATAAATAAAATTTATATAACTTATAAATGAAAATATTTTACATTTATAACAGGGTATAAGTAAATAAATGTATTAAAAATGATAAATTTAGTGTTGATATTTTTTATGAAATGAAAATGTTTACATAAAATTTTAAATTTAATATAATTATTTAGAATATTTTTTTATAAAATGTATTAAAAAATTAATTTGTTTTATTATATTTATAATATAATTTTATGAGACATTTATTAATTTTTCAACACATTATAAAATTGGTCATAATATTATATAATGAATTTTATGAAAATATGGAGAATTTAACTAAGAGTTAAATTTTCATATTGAGAAATATATTTTCAAAAAAATGAGTTAGTTTTTTTAAATATATACATAAAATATTTTAAGTGGAATTTTTTGGATATTTCTAAAATAGATGATTTTTTATTGAATAGTGAAGTACAATAAATTATCGTATTGAACAAATACATGAATTTTTTAATAATGGATGATTATGGATGATTTAATAACCCAATGGATAAAACTAACCCTTATCCACACACCTCCTTAGATTTTTATATTATGTAAATTCTAAAAAATAAAATTCCCAAAAATCATCCATACATCTTATGTTCTCAACCAAAAAACAAAACCCATGTTCATTAAGGAGGTTCTCAAGGAGGCAATATTCAAGAGGTAAAATCAGTATTCATTATATTTTAAATTAATTTTCTCTTTTAAGTTATCCTCAAATACCATATCCAAAAAAATCATGATAAATAAAATATCTTATCTTTGCTAAATTTTTATTTTTTAAATGTAATGTACATCATGAAATGTATGTTCTATCACATTTATATTAAAAAGAAAACATCACCTAGGATATGTCGATTAACCGGCTTCGTAGATGATGATTTTTCTTTTCTCCAATACCCCATTCAAGGCTAATAATAAAACCATTATAGTGGTTAAAAAATATTTTTAAATTTATATTATAACTTTTTCCAGGTTCTATAAAAAAATATATACAAAATATTGTATAATAAAACAAAACTAATTAATGATGATTAAAAAACCCCTAAATGAACTAAATGTTTATTAATAAAATATTATCCAATGAATAATTCTAATATCAACAAAAAATTATATATGGACTATTTAAAATTAGTTATGTGTATTAATAAAATTTTATTCCACTTATGGAGTTTTATTTTTCTATAAGAACTCCCATAATTATACTTAAAGGTTCCAACAACAAACCCATGAAACAAACACTCTAAGAATATTTAAAGTAAACATTATTACTCATCAAAATGTCCATAAATTAACTTAATTAAATTATACAATATTCAATATATTTTTAATATTTTTTGAATTTAATTATTAATGAATATGATTTTATAATCCTGGAAATTTTTTGAAAGTTTATAATAGATTATTACATAAGGTAAGGGGTATCTCACAACCTCCAAATTTACCATTTGGTTTTTCTATATCTCTTATATCTCTCATTACAGAAAGTTATTTCTTATTTATTCTTATATATTTCTTATTAATTATGTGAATATTTTCAAAACATATTTATATTATTCAATTCATCCATCTTTTGTCGGTAAATACATTCTTTAAAATGATCTCTTCTAATTTCCTCTCGCTATGAATGTCAAGTTAAAGGGAACTTCTCTTTTTTCTTATCAATTATTGAGTACACTACATAATCTATTTAAATCCACCATTATTTTTCTAATGTCACTCTTCTTTTCATGAAAAATTATATTAGTTCATTTTGGGTTTTACATAAACAATTATTCCATTTTACACTTTAAAGAATCTTTAATAATTTCCATTAAACCTCACAAAAGTGTCTCATTTAAAAATATTATGAAACTATATTTTTTCATTTTTTTCAATTTAGTTGGGCATAATTTATCATGAAATATTCCTATTTTTTCTTTTGAAATTACATGTATGAATTAATTACATTTTGTCATGGACACCATTATGATAGACCCATTTGTTATGCCTTATGAAATGTTTATGATTATATTTATTTCCTTGGGTAACCCTTTTGTTTATTCCTTATAATTGATTATTTATGTGGTGTAGATGTGCATTAATGTGTTACAATGGGTGTGACTTGATTTTTCTCTAATGAATTGGGTAATTTTTAGTCTCTTGATATTTCATTTATAATATTAGAGAGTAAACCTATTCCATTATGAATCTTTGTCCAACATGTGATATACTCTTGGAAGTTATCCTTGACTCATATTTATGGCATTTTTTATATTACTACCATAATAATATGTTCCCATTTTCACATGATATCATGTTTTATATGTTATTATTTCATATGTCTAGTTATGTTCCATACCTTTGTATGTAGTTATGTTATGCCTTGTAACCCATGTGCTATGATTTATTCCTATGTTTATTCCCTTAAATGTATATCTAGATCAACACTTTTTCATATGTATTACCGATGTTATCCTATAATGATATATGATATCAAAGGATTTTTTGATGCGATTATAGAATATTAATATATATATGTCTTATGTATTTCCATATATTCAATTTTATGTACCTTATATTCCTAATAAATGACTTTAAAAGCTTGGTATATATTTAATGATAATAATCCCTAAAATCATGTAATGATATGTGTAAAATGGCAGCATCTCTATATTTTTTTATCATAGAATGGTCTAGTTGATTTGGATATTAATATTATAAAACTTATTTTAAGTGGCCTAGGGTTAATTCTATCACTATGGATAACATAGATTTACACATATAGAATCACATGTTAGGATATATGTTTAATTTACAAGTTATTCCTTGCATGTTTTTGGTTTTTTTTATGTCTTCAATAAATAATTATTAAGTCCCCCTAATTGTATTTTATTTTATTTTTCTTTGTTAATGGTTGGGAATAGGAGAACTATTTACAGTAATAAATGTAATAATCAATGTTGTGATTTCCATAATAAAATTCCATATCTGATGGGGACAAATGCTGAAAAATATAGGATTTTACATGAACAACTATATCTTGTTATTAAAAATAACATGAATCATTTAGAACACCCACATTATTCTAAGATGGAACATGTTTAATTTGAATCATTTATGAAAAAAGTCCTCCCTTTATGTTTTAACCTTATGATCACTTTTTCATAGAACAATGTATTAAAATCATGGAGAAGATAATCTATTTCCTCAAATGTATAAAATAAAATAAATTCATGCTTGAAGGCTATCATTTAATTGGGGATTTTGATCAGTGGTGGACACTAATTAACAACAAACAAAAAGTATGAAGGGGAGTTGGATTCCATGGAATATAATGCATTCATGGTAATATATTTCAATAAATATTGACCATGAACTCTCCATCTTTTATGGGAGTGGGATTTACATAGTGTAAAGTGAAAGGAATATGAGCCTATCAAAGAATATGAGGAAACATTCACAGGTATTTCATTGTATTCATGTTGATTTTTCATTAGAATTGAATATATGGTGGCCGATTCATTAGTAGGATGAAAATGAGTTTATGAAAATACTAAGATTATTTGGAACATTTAAAGTTATTAATATATTTTTCGTGTTCCATTAAATTTTATATAGTGATTGGTGATTCTCACTAGTCTCATGGGATAGGAGATAAGAAACCTGGGAGGCAATTATCTTCGTGAGGCTCAACAAAAGAAATAATGAATGAAATAAAACCCATCATCAAGCATATAAAATGTTTGGGAAGGGGAATTCTTGTAACCACCTAAGAGGAAGAATAAGGTGATTCAAGTGTGGAAAATAGTGGAAAAGAGATAATAAATTAAGAACTCAAATAAAGAAACCCACTAATGTGAAAGCAGAAAATATGTGTAGATGAACGCTGTATATACTTTACAGTGCATTAAGTGAAATTTACATAGTAATTATGTGATATAATTCCCTAATATATGGGTTTTTAATGGAAATTAAAAATAACAATCTCCAATATAGAATGGAAGGGAATATTCCCACCCTTCTGCTATGGTGGAACATGAAAATGATGTAGTGATAGGTACCCCAGTTATTTATTTAATAACAATGAACATACTCATTGATTCGAATTCAATGAATTTTATAATATCTTCAATTTTACAAGAAGTATTCAAACACCACCTCAAAATAGGATGTTTGAGTTTTCTGTGAGAGCCAAAAATGTGGAAATTATTACATCTAAAGTATATAACTCATCCTTGGTTAATGTTTATGGAATGAACATCCCATTAAATCTCATCTTACATAATTTATTGATTTTTTATGATATATTGGGAATGGATTTTCTATAAATATATAAATCCAACATCAACTTTTTAGAATGGGATATCACTTTTAACATCCTAAGGAATCCTATAATTCTATACAAGTGTAAGGAGGATGATTAACATCCATTAGAATTATCTTCCAAATTTTGGATATTATTGTTACATAAGAAAAAATATCTAGAAAAAATGACTAAGACAATGGATTTGATCATGCTCAAAGTAATGACCATTGTTAGGGACTACAATAATGGGTTTTTCTAAAGAATATCATTGTCCTCATCCTGATCAAGATGTTGTGTTCTCAATTGATCTTATGCGTGGATATCTGTCTATATCAAAGACTCTATATAGGATAGACACTATTGAGTTAGAGGAAATGAATAAGATGTTACAAAATAATATGGAAAAGGTTTTTATATTCATGAGTGATTCACCATGAGGTTCACCAATCCTATTCATTAAAAATAATTATGAATTAATTCAAATATACATTGATTATTATGAGCACAATAATGTCATGATAAAGAAACAATATCCTCATCCATGGTAACATGGCTTGTTTGATCCACTATTTGGGGCCAAGTATTTCTATAAGGTAGACCTTAAGCCAATATATCACCAGTTCATTGTGATTAATGATGATATAGCTACTAATTCCATTAAAAAGTGGTATAGACACTACAACTTCATATTGATTCCTTTCTGAATCACTAATGCTCCATCAATTTCCATGGAATTAATGAATTGAGTATTTAAATATTAACATGAAAATTTTATAGTAGTTGTTATAAATGATATTGGGATATAGTGTAAGAGAAAATAAGAACACAAAGAGAATTTGAACATGGTTCTAAAGACTTTTGAGAGGAAAAACTATATGTAACATATAGTGAATGTGTTTTCTATATAGAGTAAGTATCATTCATGGGGAATTTTATCACCAAAAGAGGATTATATGTAGACCCCATTATGATAATGTTAATTGGGAAGAGGCCTAGAACATCATCTATTATGGAGACCCATTGTTTCCTTAGTCTACATAAGTATTACCGATTATTAATTAGGAAACTATTATGATTGTGAAACTCATTAACCAAGATGACTTGGAAAGGGGTAAAGACTATCTAGACTAGTAAATGTGAATAATTCATAAATGAGTTGAAAAAAAAGATTATCACTACACAAGTACATACAGTAATGACATGTGGGGAACTATTTTCTGAATAAAGTGACTCAAATTTGTGCTGGGATGTGTACTCAGGAAAAGTGATAAAGCGATAGCCTATGCATCTATAAATTTGAATGTTCATGATAAAAATTATCCAATGCATGATCTGGATTTGGCGACTCTTGTGTTTTCATTGAACATCTATTAGTATTTTATGTATGAGGAAAAGTGTGATATATAAACTGATCATATGGCCCTCTAATATATATTCAAACATATGGAGCTTAATATGTGCTTGTGAAGCTGTGTAGAGCTCATCATGGATTATGAATGCACAATCCACTACCATCATCTTATAGAAAATTAAGTGACATATTCTCGAAGTAGAATGTGTCTGGAAACATTATCAATGATGATAATAGAGAAAATAAAATATTATTAGTCATTCAATGGATGGACGTTGGACTCATAAAGAAAGGTATACCATCATTATTTAATAAAATTATAGATTAATCATCACTTATAGAGAAAATAAAACTTGATCAATGAAATGATGTTGTAATTTAGAAGATGGTAGGAGCTCTCAGAAAATTGAAATCCTTAGAGTTAAAAATCCATGAGGAAGGCATCATATGGTCATAGTCTTGACAATTTGAACAATCCAATCCATTGAGAAATAAAGGGCTTTTTAATGACACACATAACTCAAACTTCTCCATCCACCCAAGGAGAAAAAATATATATCATGATATCCAAAAACACTATTAGTGGGAAAATATGAAGAAGGATTTCGATGAATATAAATCAAAGTATAAGGTATGATAGAAAATGTATGATAAAAGACAAAATTATATGGGATTGATGGAACCATTACCTATACCACAAAAACATGGGTAATCATCATTGTGGAATTTTTCACCAGACATTAAAAACATCTATAGGCTCATTTTATCAGAATTTGAGAGGAATTATCACATAAACAATATGAATGAATATAAATCCTAATTTTTTTAGGATAAATGGAGTACCATTATAGATTGTATTCATTCATGTTCTGATATTTACCTCTTTATTTTGGAATATTCTACAACTTCCTCTAAACGAAATGATGAAAATTAGTATGACTAATCCTCCCCAAAATAATGGCTAATTAGAGAGGATAATTTAGACACTGTAATAAATTTTGAGAGCATGTTATATAGACAACAAAGGATGATGGATAAAACATCAACATGTGGTTGAGGAAACTTAAACAAATTGTTTCGACACAAACATCCAAATGGATATATATAAAGAATTTTATGGGAAATAATGAAGAAGAATTGCATGTTGGGATGAATTTGGTGAATGTAAACTACTAGGTCATCAAAAGGTCTATGAAATGGTTGAAAAGGTGAAAACCAATCATCATAAAATCAGGGCATCTGTTAGTTTACAGAAGAGTTGCACATATAATCATCTATGGAACTTGGTGTTTGGGATTGGGAAAAATTAATTCCCATGCATATATCTATGTAATATAGTTATGATATATGGGATGAAAGGAGTGATAAGTACTAGGTACATCATCCCCTTCAAGAATCCTAATCGTGTTAGAGCTTTGGACCATTGATTGGAACGTACACTGACCATGTCTCCAGTGATTGAAGTATTACATGTATCTGTCTTGGGATATAACATACCATATACCTTACATGTATTGAATTCAGAGGATGTATTGTTGGAAAATGATATTTCTTATATGGAGAAGATAGGGAAGATTATGGACCATAGAGTTAAAGTTTAATGAAATATGTTAACTCAGGTGTTATAAGTTCTATGGAGGAACCATAAATATAAATAGGGGACATGCGAATAGGAAGAAGTTATGAAGGAGAAGTAACCTAACATGCATTCACCTTAGTATATTGAATGAAACTTCATGGGGGAAAGTTCATAGGTGGGAAGAATAAAACCACCCATAATTTTATCAATGAAATTTCAAATCTTATATTTATGTCATGTAATATAAAGAATAAACATTACATAGATAACCTACTAAAAATCATATTCTCATAAATTAAGAATGATAATTTTCTAATAATACATACCAATAATAATTCTAAATATTAAAATGGGATAGTAAATATAAAATCCTATAAAAAGAATAAGAAAATTTGGATCTATTCGAACATCTAGAATGACCGTACTAACATAAAATGATTTAAAAATAATGAATAAAAATTAATAACAGAATATTAATTTTAATGATAAAAATATATATAAACATGGGATAAAATATAAGTTAACAATTAATTGAATAATATGTATTTATATGAAGATTTAAACCCCTACGACCATTATAAATCTGACTATATGATTTGCAACATTATGGTTGGAAAAATAAGATAATAATTATGAATAGTAATCTAGATTTTAGAATAATGACCAAAACTAGGAAATTATAATTAATATTTATATACATTTTAAATTAAAATATGATTTATTTATATCATAGAATAAGTATATAATTGTTTCAAAACTATAAATTCAGTTTGGGAATTTTTATAAAACTTAAATGTTTATTTATCATTTCATAATTAATATATCGATTAAAAGAAAATTAAATATTTTAAATAGTATTAATAAATTAATATTTTATTGTATTAAGATTATAATATAAATTTATGAGACCTTAATTAATTTTTCAATGTCTCATAAAATCAGTTATAATGTGTCAATAAATATTTTAGGAATAAATGATGATTTTAATTAAAAATATTATTTCTCATTTTTAGAAAATAATTTTCCTAAAATGGATTAATATTTTTAAATATACACTTATAAAAAGTTCCATGTTTTATTTTCAGAATTTTTCTAAAATAGTTGACGTTTTTGGCGAATAGTGAAATATGGTAATTTACACAATTTAATAAATACATGTATTTTTTAGACATGGTTTATGTGGGGATAATTTAATCACCCAATGGATTGAAATATCCAAAACCATTTAATTTTTTTCTTCATATGAATCAACATTATTGATATTATTGTGCCAAATTAATCAATAAATGAATAAAATAATCAAAATTACCTCTCTCATTCCCCTATAAATACCACCTGTAACACCAGTGTTTTTTATGAGTAATATTTTGTTTTTATGTATAATGTTATATAATGGAATCTTTCACTACACACAACACTATCTTGGCTTGCTTTACATGCAATCACGACCTTCCTCGATAGCGTGTGTTGTACGCAATACCGAGTTTCACTAAACAACGATATGCTATTAAAATATTATATAAACTAGACATTATGAATAGTAATACCCACTTTTTAAAATTTTATAACTTTTATCTTTCAAAATGGACTTCATTTTTGGATTCGGAATATCGAAATTAGCCTTGAGTGAAATTTTGGTATTTTTCTGAAATCATTCAATTTTTGATGAATAGTGAAAACACTGGGTTAGTATTTAAAAAGCGACTTTTTATAATTATTTATTTTATTTAAATTTATTTTAGGACAAAATTGATACTTAATACCTATATAAGTTCAATGTAATTCATTAGAGTAATTTTATAATAATTTTAGATTTGTAAAAACTTTATTGAACTTTTCACCGTCTTTTACCCACCTCCTTGGAGAATTTGAAAATTTACATAAAACATAATTTTACCATGTTTTTTAGTGCAATTTCAAAAATCCAAGTGACACGGTTAAAATCAAGTAGTAAAATGTGGTTCAATAAAATAAAAATAATTTTTGGTGAATAGTAACTTTTTACTTTTTTTACCAATGTTAAAAGTAAATAGGGTAATTAAGGGTAATATTGATATTATTATTACACTAACACAAGTCTCAATTCTATTGGATAACTGAAATTAGAACAAAAACAACATTAGGGATAAAATATTACCCTTTAGGCCCACTTGGATTAGATTAGGATATTTATTATTATTTTATTTAAAGAAGAGTTAAAAAGGATAAAATCAAAGTTTAATAACTCATTTTTTTTAATATATTGTTATACATTTGATACATTCAACTATAAATATAAATTAGAAATCTAAAAAGTTTTCCTACATAATGTTATTTTATTTATAATTTTTAGACATTAAATAATTTAATTTATTTATGACACAATGATGAAGAAATAATTACCATATTAATGAAATATTAACATAATTGATATTATAAATACCCAAATAAATGTAATTTGAGACTTTTTTATGAATTACACTAATTTTATAGGTTAATATGACATTTTATTAATGATTTAATTAACTTTTTTCGAACTAATCATGCTGTTATGATTTTCACAAAAATGAAATACCAAATAGTGTCAAAAAGTGACATAAAATAGTTTTTAAAACAAGTATTATATTATTAATTGTTATTTTAATCCAAAAAATCTATGGTTCGGCCAAATAACCTATACATGGTTATATATATTAATAATGGCCAACTTGGGGTTCTTTTGTCTTATTATAGCAAGTTTATTAACCATATAGTGCAAGAAAAGAAAAAGACATGGTAAAAGATAAATTATTTAAATTGGAGTTAAATCTAAATGATAAGGTTAAAATATTCACCAAAATTTGCCTAAAATATATTGGTTGAGAGGATATCGACCCATACCCACCTTATCTTTGAAATAAATCAATTTTGAGCTATTAAAAAACGAATATTACTTTATTATAAAATAATATTTTATGTTTTTTCTTAAGGTGCCCATCTCCTCCCTTATAAAATGGCACCTCCTCACACCACTATGATCCTTAAAACTCGGCCAACCCCTACAAATTTCTCTTCTCCACTTCCCTAGTAATATTATAGAGGTCCTGGTATTCTTTAAAGACCAACATTAGTGACCTAAGTGGAGGTTTCAAAGAAGCATGTCGAAGAAAAGGTAATATCTGTTACCGATCCTTCCAAATTTATTTCTTCATCTACTTCCACTTCTTTAGTTGTTTCATTATGAATTAATAACATAAGCATCAATCATATACTAAAATGTTATTATAAATATGAAACAACCCTATTTCACCTTCTATCCATTCTACGGAAAATGAAATCACCACGAATGCGTACGTACGGAGTACCATCTCCATGTCGAGATGTAATCTGTTTTCCATCACCACCTTACTTGGATGGGAATAATGGTGCATAAAATAACTATATATGATTATTTTAAAGTGATATTGATTCTGAAATCGTATACATACACTTAAATACAATTCCATGATCATGGGAACGATATCATCGCTCGTGTGTACGTACAACCTACCATCTCCATGATGTGATGTGACTCATTCTACATGATCTTCATTTAATAATGACTGTATAAATGAATTGAATGAATAAATATGATATATATTATACTAATACAATTCTGTAAATGATTTATCTATAACCTAAAAACATGTATAAGAATTTATTCTAAAAAACCCGCATAAGATCATAAAGCAATAAACACCAGAATAACATGTAGCAATGAAATATTACTAATAATAAGATAAGAATATGACCATATATGATATCATAACAATTAATATGATTCTGTAATTAGTCAATGACATTATTTAAATCATTATACAAAAGGTTTGGATATGTTCAAAGCTAATCGGACCTAAGGTAATGGAAAATCTCGCAATCTCATTTTTATCCGAGATTGTTTATACATCAGAATTTACTTGGCAATATTTATCCTCCACATACTTGTTTCCTCAATATGTAATATTATTTATATCCTCCTTCAATTTTTTAAATCCAATTTTACCCTTCTGTGAGTTTTTAGTAAAATATATGAAAGGAATCTTTTGTCGTTTTTTGTACGAGGTACTTTTTGACTTTTCCGGCCAAAGTACGACGAGAATGTTTTTCTTTATCTTATACGGCATGAATGGATTTTTAGAAAATTATTTCCATGAAGCTTAATATAAAATTTTTCAAGTTTATTTTTAATGAAATTCTTTTAGTTTAAAATTGTATGAAATGTTAAGAAAGGAAAAAAAATTGAAGAAGAAAGGATATTTTCCTCAAGAATAGAGTTAAAGTGTTTTATCAAAATTATTTTCCATCTAAGATAATGTAAGGTTCTGTTTCTATAAATATTTTTGACATTTATTTGATTATGTTATAATGGAATTATTTTTAGGTAGTCCTTTTATCTTATATGATTTATGTTATTATGGCATGATGTTTAATAATCCCATTTTTATTACATGGGTTATGCTATGATTTATGATTTATGATTTTGTGGCACAAATAATAATGGTTTCATAAAGAGATGGGTGGGACCTATATCTCCCTCCAATGCATTGGGTAAAGATTTATATCTCAGGATATAGGCATGGCTGGAACGACGGGTTAATCTGGTTCAGTGATACAGGACTGAAACGAGGAGTGAACTCGGTTCAGAAATGGACTTTGTTCACTAAGATAGTCTTGGCAATGAGTCTAGACTACTAAGAAATAATTATCTATGATTATGTGTGTATGCCAAAAAGTTTCATGTTTTATGTTAAGATTATTGGGATTACATTTCACTACTATGATTTATCACATGTTATGAAATTATGATCTCTTTTTCAGGTTAAGATTTCCAAATGTTATGTTCTTATGAATATGATGTGATTGATATGTCTTTTTTTTACCCTTACTGAGCATTTGAACTCACCTTTTTGTATGTCTTTTTTTCCCCAGTTCAGGATGAAGGGTATTAAGTAAGATATGCAAAAAATGAATTCGAGATATGTTGAAATAAATGGGAGAAAATGTAGTTGTTTTATAAACCAATTGTTTTTGTTTCCCAGTTTCTAAAGACACTATAAATATAAGGTCCGTTCATGGTTTTGTTATAGGTTGTAATAAGTGTTCTTCAATTTTGATGTAATAACAATGTCTGTAAATTATGCATCGTTATAATTGGTATCAGAGGAAAGGTATAGTCAACCATTGAAACTAGGATTTGAAAGCCTTAGTAAGAACCCTAAGGATAAGTCTAAGAATAGAACACAATATTAGTGTTTTAGAAATGAGCACGAATAACCTATGATAAGTCCTTAAGTGTGAAATTTTATTCTTGATTATGTGGTTTTACTATTATGATTAGTGTTTCTCACACTATTCTAATTGGTTTTAGTCAATGGCTGGAACCCGAAGGGACCGTGTTAATGCTGAATGCGACATGCAATGCAATGATTGTCCTCCTGAGAAACCAAACATTTTGGGAGCTGGAATTCAAAATCATGTAGCCATGCTCACACAACTTTCCCAACCTATGAATTATTTAGAACTTTCCATATGATCAAAGGATAGAGCAACATTCTGTTGAATCCTTCATGAGGCAGCGTCCACCCTCATTCAGAGGGTATAATGATCCATTATTTGCTGAACAATGGATCAGTACTAATGAAAAGATATTTTCAGTTCATCAATGTTCTAAACATGATAAATTCATTTTATCAGTATATCATTTGGAAGGTGAAGCTAATTAATGGTGGAATCTTATTAAGAATATGAGGAAAATGGATGAAATTGAGTCCATGGAATGGGATGTGTTCAAGAACTTATTTTTCAATAAGTACATCCCTCATATTCTTCGAACAAAGATGGAGAATGAGTTTCATAAACTAATGAAAAAGGATAATGAATCAGTTGGTACTTATGATGAAAACTTTACAATAAATTCAAGGTACGGTTTTGGGATTATTATCCAACCTGAGAGTAATATCAATTGATTATTTAGTGTCTTAAAACCATGTCTTCAATGGGTGTTATCCAAAAGGGAGTTCAATAGCTATGAGGAAATAGTTCGATGTTATCTCAAGGTTGAGATGGAGATTGGAGTAACCCATCAGTCATATATGTTTGATAAGAAGAGGAAAATGGAATTCATATGAAAATCTAATGAGCACACTAAAAAGAAGATGAGTTTTCCCTTATGCTCAGTGTGTGGAAAGAAACATGGATGGAGTTTTCTTAAAGGGACAAGTAAATGTTTCAAATGTGGAAAAGATGGTCATCGGAAATTTGAATGTCATAATGATGGGAATAAGATGTATAGTGATGTGAAAAAATAAAAGGCTATACATAATGCAAATCCTACGCTTCAATGTTACCAGTGCACGGAAATGGGGAATTATTCCAATCAATGAACTAATCCAAGGGTTTTTTATGATAATCGACATCAACAAACTCTTAAGGCCAAAGAAAAAGGAATGTCACATGAAATTTCTATCAGTGATGTAGAGTATGATAACAAAGTGGTGAAAGGTACATTTACCATCGACATTAATGTAGAAAATGCTTTACATGATTTTGGATCCACCCACGCTTTTATTTCTAAATAATTTTCTAAAGGTATCTCCATATTACCTCAACAATTAGATGTTGAGTTAGCTGTGACATCCCATAATGGCACAATAGTCACATCAAAAGTTAACAATTCTTCTCCAATTAATGATTGTGGGAAATTGGTTTATACAAATCTTATGATCCTTCCTATAGTGGAATATGATGTGAATCTTGGCATGGATTTGCTTTCATTATATGGAGCTCATATCAATTTCCAAATAAGGGAAGTCACATTTCATATTCCATATCAATCTATGATTGTCTATCGATGCAAGGATGAACATAACCTTCCAGTGGAAATTTCTTCCATCTTATGGGTCTTGATTCCAATAAATAAAAGTTATTTATCTCTAATGGTTAGTGAGAAACTCACGATTAAGAATATTCCCATTGTACGAGAGTTTGATGATGTCTTTCCAGAGAACGTTTTGGGTCTTCCACCAAATCGTGAAGTTGAGATTTCAATAGAACCCATACCGGGTGCTTTGGTTATTTCAAAGACACCTTATAGAATGGATCCAATTGAGTTGCATGAATTGAAGGACCAACTCCAAGAAAATCATGATAAGGGATTCATACGCCCAAGTGCATCACCTTGGTGAGCACCTGTCTCATTTGCTGAGAAGAAAGAAGGATCATTGAGACTCTGCATTGATTATCGAGAACTTAACAAAATCACTATATAGAAGAAATACCCTCTCCCATGCATTGATGAATTATTTGAGCAACTACACGGAGCTCAATACATTTCCAAGATTTATCTTCATTCAGGGTATCATCAATTAAGGTTAAAAAGGGAGGATATAACAAAGACAACTTTCTCTACAATGTATGGACACTATGAATTTATAGTGATTCCATTTGGTCTTACTAATGCCCCTGCTATCTTCATCGATCTAATTAATAGAGTCTTTAGAGACTACCTTGATCAGTTTGTGGTAGTCTTTATAGACGATATTCTTGTCTATTCAAATAACAGGGAAGAACATGAAGATCACTTGAGAATTGTATTGAAGACCATGAGAAAGGATAAACATTATGCCAAATTTACCAAGTGTGAATTTTGGCTTCAAAACGTTGCATTTTTTTGTCACATAATCTCAAAAGAGGGGATATCTGTGGATCCATCAAAAACAGAGGTTATTGAAAGATGGCAGAGACCAACAACAGTAACTAAGATCTGATGTTTTCTTGGTTTGGCTGGATATTATCAATGTTTTGTGAAAGATTTTTCACAATTATCTAACCCACTCACCAAATTGACTCGAAAAGGAGTTAAGTTTGTTTGGACAGAGGAATGTGAAGAGAATTTATAGGAGTTAAAAAGATGATTATTCAGTGCACCTATGCTCACACTGCCTTGTAGCGGAGAAAGGTTTGTGATCTACAGTGATGCATCCAATAAGGGAGAGGGGTGTGTTCTCATGCAAAATGATATGGTGATAGCTTATGCCTCAAGACAGTTGAAAATCCATGAGAAAAATTACCCAACTCATGACTTGGAGTTAGCTGTGGTAATATTTGCATTAATGATTTGTAGGCATTATCTTTATGGTGAAAGGTGTGATATTTATACTGATTATAAATTTTTAAAGTATATTTTCACACAAAAGGAGCTGAATATGCACCAAAGAATATTGTTGGATCTGATTAAGGATTATGACTACTCAATTCATTACAACCCGAGGAAAGCAAACAAGGTGTCAGACGCATTAAGTCGACAAGACCATGCTATCATATCCATGATGTGGATCACAAAATTTCCAATATTTATGGATTTACAAAGGATGGATCTTGGAATTATAATGGTAGGGGAAAATCGTATCTTTCTCAAATGAATGTTAAACAATCTATACATGCAAACATTAAAGAGGCATAGAAAGAAGATATAGAGTTACAATAGAAGGTGAGAAATGTTCCTGAATTTCAACTTGATTATGATGAAATAATAAGGTTTAGGAATCGGGTTTGTTTTCCTCCTATCCTAGAATTAAAGAAGGAGCTACTGGATGAGATTCATTGTTCTTTATTCTCTATTCATTCTGGAATCACGAATATGTATACGTACCTGAAAGAGTACTTCTGGAGGGATGGCATGAAAAGAGATGTTGCTGAATATGTCTCTTGATGCTTGGTATTTCAGCAAGTTAATGCTGAGAGACAGAAATCTAAGGGGATGTTACAACCATTACCCATACCCAAATGGAAATGGCAAAACATCACTATGGACTTTGTCACCAGACTTCCTAAAACATCCAATGGAAATAATTCTATCTAGGTCATAGTTGATCATCTTACAATGTTGGCACACTTCATTTCTATTAGAAAGGATTTCTCTCTTGATCAGCTTGCCAGGATATATGTAAAGGAAGTCGTATGATTGCATGGAGTACCACTTTCCATTATATCTAATCGGGATCCGAGGTTTACCAAAATGTTTTGGAGAAGTCTTCATCATACTCTGGATACAAAGTTGAGTTTTAGCACTGCTTATCATCCTCAGACAGACGGTCAGTCTGATGGGACAATTCAAACTCTAGAAGATATGCTAAGAGCATACTCTATGGATTTCAAAGGTAGTTGGGATCAACAACTACCATTGGTGGAATTTTCTTATAATAATAGCTTTCACTCCAGTATTCAGATGGCTCCTTATAAATCTCTCTATGGAAAGAAATGAAGAACTCAAACTTTCTGGGATGAAGCTGGCGAAAGAAAGCTATTAGGACCTGATCTTGTTGATAAGATGGCAGAAAAGGTCCGATCTATTCAACAACACATAAGGGAAGCTCAAAGTCAACAAAAAAGTTATGTTGTTAACCGTAGAAAAGACCTAGAGTTTGAAGTTGGTGAAAATTTGTTCTTACGAATATATCCTTGGAATAAATTAATGAGATTTGGAAAGAAGGGAAAGCTGAGCCCTGTTTATATTGGTCATTTTGAAATACTGGATCGTATTGGGATGTTAGATTATAGAATGGATCTTCCACCGAATCTCTCTCAAGTTCACGATGTGTTCCATGTATCTCTCCTAAGAAAGTACATACTCGATCCTTTACATGTACTCAACTTAGAAGTTGTACCGCTAGAGCAAGATCTTTTTTATGAAGAACAACCGATAGAGATTTTGGATCCTAGGGAAAAAATTCCTATGGAACAAGACCACTCGCTTGGTGAATGTTTTATGTAGGAACCACCAATTATATGAAGATACATGGTAGATTTAGGATATAATGAGTGAGAGGTATCCTCATCTGTATGTTACAAAGTGACAAATTTCGAGGGTGAAATTCATTTTAAGGGGGGTAGAATGTAACACCCATGATTTTTATGAGAAATATTTTGTTTTTATGTATAATTTTTTATAAAGGAATCTTTCACTACACACAACATTGGCTTGGCTTTCTTAATATGCAATCACAACAATCCTCGATAGCATGTGTTGTACGCAATACCGAGTTTCACTAAACAACGATATGCTATTAAGATATTATATAAACTAGCCATTATGAATAGTAATACCCTCTTTTTAAAATTTTATAAATTTTATCATTCAAAATGGACTTCATTTTTGGATTCGGAATATTGAAATTAGACTATGGTGAAATTATGGTATTTTTCTGAAAACTTTCAATTTTTGATGAATAGTGAGAACACTGGGTCACTATTTAAAAACCGACTTTTTATAATTACTTATTTTATTTAAATTTATTTTAGGTCAAAATTGATACATAATACCTATATAAGTTCAATTTAATTCATTGGAGTCATTTTATAATAATTTTAGATATATAAAAATTTTATTGAACCTTTCACCGTCTTTTACCCACCTCCTTAGAGAATTTGAAAATTTACATAAAACATAATTTTACCGATTTTGTGAGGGGAATATCGAAAATCCGAGAGACGCAGTTAATATCAAGGATTATAATGTGGTTTAACAAGATAAAAATAATTTTTGGTGAATAGTAACTTTTTACTTTTTTTACCATGGTTAAAAGTAAATAGGGTAACTAAGGGTAAAAATGATATTATTATAATCCTAACATATGTCCCAATTCTATTATATAAGTGTAATTCGACCAAAAACAACCTTAGGGATAAAATATTACCCTTTATATCCACTAGGATTAGATTAGGACATTTATTATTATTTTATTTAAAGAAGAGTTAAAAAAGATAAAATCAAAGTTTAATAACTAAAACATTTTTAATATACGGTTATACATAAGATAATTTCGGCTATAAATATTCATTAGACAGATAACAAGATTTCCTACCTAATGGTATTTTATTTATAATTTTTAGACATTAACTAAGTTAATTTATTTATGACACAATTATGATGAAGTAATTACCTTATTAATGAAATATTAACATAATTGATATTATAAATACCCAAATAAATATAATTTGAGACTTTTTATGAATTAAAATTATTTTATAGGTTAATATTATATGATATAATTGATATAACTAACTGTTTTAGAACTAATCATCTTGTTATGATTTTCACAAAAATCAAATACCAAATAGTGTCAATAAGTGACATAAAATATTTTTTAAAACAAATATTATATTATTAATCGTTATTTTATTCCTAAAAATCTATTGTTCAGACAAATGACATAGATATGGTTATATATATTAATAATGAACAACTTTGGGTTCTTTTAGACTGTTATAGTATCTTTATTAACCATATAATGTAAGAAAACAAGAAGACACGGTAAAAGTTAAATTATTTAACTTAGAGTTAAATCTAAATGATAAGGTTAAAATAGTAACCTAAACTTGTATAAAATATATTGGTTGAGATTATTTCAACCCATCCACACATTATATTATAAATAAATCAATTTGGGGCTATTAAAAACCGAATATGACTTTATTATAAAATAATATTTTAAGTTTTTCCTAAGGTGCCCCTCTCCTCCCTTATAAAAGGGCACCTCCTCCCTCTCCTCCTCACACCACATTGAGCCTTAAATCTCGTCCAACCCCTACCAATTTCTCTTATCCACTTCCCTAGTAATATTATAGAGGTCATGGTCTTCTTAAAAGACAAAAATTAGTGCCCTAAGAGGAGGTTTCAAATTAGCGTGTTAAAGAAGAGGTAATATCTGTTACCGATCCTTTCAAATTTATTTCTTCTTATACTTCCTATTATTTAGTTTTTTCATTAAAAAGTAATAACACCAATATCATTAATATACTGATATGTTATTATAAATATGAAACAACCCTATTTCACCTTATATACATCCTATGGAATATGAAATCCCCGCGTGTGCGTACGTACGGAATACCGTCTCCACGTCGTGGTGTAATTTGTTTTCCATCACCACCTTACATGGATGGGTAAAATGGTGTAAATAATAACTATATATGATTATTTTAAAGTGATATTGATTATAAAATAGTATACATACACTTAAATACAATTCCACGATAATGGGAACGATATCATCACTTGGGAGTACGTACGACCTACCGTCTCCGCGATGTGATGTGACTTGTTCTACATGATCTTCATTGAATAATGGTTATATAAATGAATTGAATTAATAAATATGATATATCTTATACTACTACCATTCTGTAAATTAGGTAGTTATAACCTACAAAGAGGAATAAGAATTTATTCAACAAAACACACATAAGAACATAAATCAATAAACACCTGAATAACAAGTAGCAATGAAATATTACTAATAAGAAGATTAGAATATTAAAATATATGATATCATAACAATGAATATGATTCTATAATAACTAAATGAAATTATATAAATCATTATACACGAGTTTCGGATACGTGCAAAGAAAATCAGACCTAAGGAAAGGGAAAGTCTCACAATCTCATTTTTATCCGAATTGTTTATACTTCAGAATTTACTGTTGAATATTTATCATCCACATCCATGTTTCCTCAATAGGTTATATTATTTATATCCTCCTTCAATTGTTTAAATATAATTTTACCCTTTGGTGAGTTTTTAGTAAAAGATATAAAAAGAATATTTTGTGGTTTTTTTGTCCGAGGTACTTATTGACTTTTCAAGCCAAAGTACGAAGAGATTGTTTTTCTTTAACTTATAATTCATGAATGGATTTTTAGAAAATTATATCTATGAAGTTTACTTTACAAGTTTTCAATTTTATTTTTAATCAAATTATTTTATTTTAAAATTTTAGGAAATGTTAAGAAAGGAAAAATGTTTTTGAAGATGAAAGAATATTTTCCTCAAGAATGGAGTTCAAGTGTTTTATCAAAATTATTTTCCATCTAAGATAATATAAGGTTCTGATTATATACCTATTTTTTACATTGATTTGATTATGTTATGATGGAATTATTTTTAGGACTTCCTCTTATCTTATATGATTTATGTTATGATGGAGTGATGTTTAAGAATCCCATTTTTATTACATGGGTTATACTATGATGTATGATTTATGATTTTGTGGCACACATAAGAATGGTTTCATTATGGGATGGGTGGAACCTATATCTCCCTCCAATGCATTGGGTAAAGATTTATATCTCATGAGATAGACATTGCTGGAACAACAGGTTAATCCGGTTCAGTGATACAGGACTGAAACGAGGAGTGAACTCGGTTCATAAATGGACTTTTTCTATTAAGATAGTCTTGGAAATGACTATTGACTACAAAGAAATTATTCTCTATGATTATTTGTGTATGACACAATGTATCATGTCTTATGTTATAATTATTGGTCTTACATTTCACTACTATTATTTATCACATGTTATGAAATTATGATCCCTTTTTTAGGTTAAGATTTCCTAAATGTTATGTTCTTATGAATATGATGTGATTGATATTTCTTTTGTTTACCCTTACTAAGCATTTGATCTCACCCTTTTGTATGTTTTATTTTCCCCAGGTCAGGAAGAAGGGTATTAAGTAGGATATGCCATAAGGGGATTCTAGATATGATGAAATAAATGGGAGACATTGTAGATGTTTTATGAACCAGTTGTTTATGTTTCCCAGTTTCTAAATACACTATACCTAAACTGTCTTTTAGTGGTTTTGTTATATGTTGTAATAACTGTGCTTCAATTTTTACGTAATAATAATGTTCGTAAAGTATGGGTTGTTATAGCACCCCTTTTTGTCACACCACTTAAGATTCACTACTTGCCTAAAATATTCCCAATTTCATTCCCAACCCTCTTAAAACCTCCAAGAGATTAGTCAATAAATAAAATACGAATCCAAATTTCCTTAAGGAGGTTCTCATAGAGACGATATTCAAGAGGTAAAGTCTCTCTTCGTTCTGTTTTAATTTATTTAATTCTTCTAACATATCCTCACCTTACCAATAAAAAACAACATGATAGACCTATTATCATATATATATACTATAATTGTATTCTATTAATGGGAAATATATCATCAAATATCATATATTACTCTTTTATCTAAAAAACGAAAACATCATCTGTGATATGTTGATTCACCAACATCGTGGATGATCATTTTTCATTTTTCCATTATTAATTTCAATACTGATCATGATACTATTATAAGGTATATAATAAATTATGAAATGTATAGAATAAGTTCATTCATGTTTTGGTTCTAATATATATACATAATAATTAATTAAAAAACAATTCATTAGGATTGATAAATATCCAAAATAATCTAAACGTTTACCATTATCATTTTTTTAAATTAGTCATCCTTGTATATAAATAAAAGATATATGAAGCCATTTAAAATTACATAATTATATTAATACCTTTTCATTCCACTTAGGATTTTTAATTTCATATTCATGAACTCCCATAATTATACATAATGGAACTGACCATAAAACCATGAAACAAATGCTCCTAAAAATTTTAATTAATCATTATAACTAATTGTACTATCCATAAATGAACTAAATAAAATGATATGAAATAAATTTTTTGTTTAATTGTTTCTGAGATAAATTATTAATTAATATAATTTTATTATCCAAGTAATTATGTGCTATTTTTGAACACATTCAGGAATAAGGTTAGTGATCTCTCAGGAACACCAAATTTATAGTTAGGTTATGCCCAATCTCTCTCTATAAACATTTACTTATTTATCATTAATATATAATTCTTATATATTCTATTAATATGTCCAACACAGATGTATATATTTAAATTCATCCTTCATTTATGGGTAAATATATGTTTTAAAATGTTTTTTCTCATTTCCTCTCAATAAGAAAGCCCGATTAAAGGGAACTTTTCTATTTCATTCCCATTGTCAAGTACACTCCATAATCTGTTTTAATCCACCATTATTTTTCTATAACATATTATTTGATCATGAAAAAATATCCTAGTTCTTTTCTAGTTTTATACAAACAACTATTCCTTGTCCCCTTTAATGATTCTTAAATATTTTCCCTTAAACCGCACTGAAGTGTCTCATTTTAGTGATTCATAACAACTATTTTTACATGGTATAACATTAGTTTTACATAATTTATCATGATATATTCCTATTTTATATTATGAATTTACATATATGTTTTGCATCCATTCTTTCATGGACACCATTATGACATACCTACTAGTTATGCCTTATGACATGATTACAATACCCATTTCTTTTCATGGGTAACCCTTATGTTTAATGTTTATATTTGACTCTTTATGTGGAACAAATATTCATGAAAGTGTTCTGATGGGTGCACCCAGACAGTGCTCCAATTCATTGGGTAATGTTTAATCTCATGAGATGTCATGAATTAGATTGCGGTGTAATCTTAATCTATTTTGTGACTTTTTCCACCATGTGATATAGTCTCGATAGTTATCCTCAACTAATGTTTATTTCATATTATATGTTTCTTCCACATTCATATGTTCCCATGATCCCAAGATATCATGTTACATATGCTATTTGTCAATATGTCTATTCATGTCCCATTTATTTTTATGTAATTATATTTGGTCATCTATCCCATGAGCAATTATTTATACCTATGTTTATTTCCTTTCCAGGTTTTTTATCAAATTCATTATTCCAATATATTCGCTAGGTTAACTTATGGATATATTTGAGATCAATAGATGTCAGGAGCTCATTATGGAAGATTTATATAATTTTCTTTTATTCTATTTATTTTTACCAATTATATGTAAAAAGGTTTACAAAAAACTATAATTTACCATCCCTTGTTCGTATTTTATGGTTAACTTCTAATAAAATCATTTAATAATATTCTTAAAAGATGAGGTTTGCTATAAAATGAGACATTTTTCCAGATGAATCATGGAAATATAAAAATACACATAAATATATATTCATAAACATTAATCAAAATTGAAACCATTTATTATTAAATTCATAGAGAAATATGTTCTTTTTTGAAACAAAATTTCATTAGGTTATATTTAATCTGGAATTAATGACTTTGAATAACTCTTTATAATCACACATGATATAAGTATACTGTTCTGTTGTCAATAGGTAATCTCTTCGAAAATCCAATATAATTTTCATGATCAAGACCCAATTCTTTGGATATCTGAACCTATATAAATAAATATACTAATACGTGGAAATTCCTCAATCATTGGAATACCCTACCAAAGCACTCTCCCTATTACTTTGATTTTTATACACAATTCAATTTTTGGATGTGAGAATGAGCTATAAAAAATCTCATTTATTCAATTTCTTGGTAAAGGAATATATATATTAATAATTATATGTTTATGTTTTTTTAAAACTATAAATTTTTATAAGAGATGTGTGATTCTAAAGCTATATTAACAGAGATCCATTATTATTTTTTTAAACCCCTTTGATGTACGAGAGTATATATTCAATAATTTTTATTTTGAAACTTATATTTTAGGTACATGATTTTTAAAATTTTTCAAAATCATTTATTTTCACTATTATTTCAAAAAAACACTTTTATAATGGATTTATATTTTAATTGTTATAATTTTAATCATATTTTTTTTATTTTATGATGTAGAATTTACTATTTTCAAAATACTAATACAAATTTAAGATCTAAATTAAGGTTTATTTTAGAACTAGTAAGGGAATATATTTTCAAAGATATGTTTTTGGAAGGATAAATTGGTTTTTTAAAAATTATTAGTTTATATAAAACCACCTTATTGAGAAAATGTAGTTTCATGCATAATATATTTTTATTTGAAAATCATAGGTAAAGAGAATAATATCATTTAAAAGAAAATTATTTATAATAGTTATATGATTGAAAAATTCTATATTTTTAAAATATTATATTATACAAATAATAATAATTTAAAATTAATATTCTTCTATATAAAAAATTTATATATTTATACCATTATTTTATAGATAAAGATGATATTTTCAAACAAAAAATATTATATGAAGGACGTTTTTTCAAAATAAGAATCTTAATGCATTATTAAAAAATAATTTTAAATTATAAATTTTAACATTATATGTTCTTTTATCTCAATAAAATTATTTTATTAAAATAGATTTTATAATTTTATGAGTGATATATCATTTTAATGGATGTTAACCATTTTAGACGAAATGAACCTAATATATTTCATTTATCAATATACCATGCATACCTACAATGTTTATTTTTTATAAAAATTAGTTGATCCAAATTCAAGGAATGATTTCCCTTCGAAGTATGTAAATATATATAACTATATGTATTCAATAATTCACTGTCATACTTTTTGAAGGATAAAACTAAAGTGAAAAATAAAAAAATGATAATGAAAAAATGTTATAATAAAGTTTGGAACATGGGATTTTTAAACATGATAGAGATGTCGATAGTAGAACCAAGCCCCCAAGACAGGTAGGCCCTCGATATCCGTCAATGTTATATGTGGCCACATTGTTTCATATCATAATATTTTATAGTATTTATTTGGAAAATCACTATATTATTTTACTAATTATGGTATTTAAAATTATTTCCCTAGGATATTATATTATGAGAATAAATATTTTTCAATATAATATGTATTTTATAAGAATTATAATATTATTTACATGATATATTTTGAAAATCCAAGTCGAATATTTTAGATGAAAATTTATTATCAAAAATTTTTTTAAGTGATAATGTTTTCAAATTTATGTTTTAAAAAAATTTATGAATTTTAAATGTGTTTTTGAAATTATTTTCTATAGTATTGTATTTTGAAAACAATATATTATTTTTTGATAGGTATCTACAATGTGATTTATATTTATAATTGGAGAAAATGTTATAAAAACTATTTTTGAATGGAATTTATAAAAACTATTTTTCATGGTCTCTTAGAACCCTAAATGGGAAATTTTATGCTCACCCTACATTTTAGAATATTTTTCATAGTTTCAATTAAAGATAAAATGAAGCATAGATTTTTTATAAATGACTGCATATTTAATGGTTTGCAATTTTCACTAAAATATGGTATGAAAAGAATCCCCATTTTTATAAATTACTGTATATTTTATTAATTTTTATTTCAAAATAATATAAAGTACTTTTTGTATTAAATGTAGATAGGTGGGTCTCTGACTTATACACATGGTATCAGAGGAGTGATTTAGAGAACATTGTATGTTATCCATTTTTTCAATAATAATCTAATAAAAATAAATTATCTTTGAATGTTATAGGTAATTAAATTTTAGGTGAATTAAAGAACATAAAATTTTAATGATTCTTGTTTTTTTAATTATAAAAATGGATCTTTAATATTTCCTTGAGAATAGTAAAATAAATTCAATGGTCAAATTCATTTTAATGTGTAGTATAATGTAGCATCCCATTAATTTGAGTATGTTCTTTTTAAATTAATTTTCAAAAAAATTATAATTTCATAATTTAAGACTAACTTGAAAACGTTTTCATATTCTATTTCATGAAACTAAATAATTTTTTATCAAAAAAATTTCTATTGTAATATAAAATTTAAATAACCAGATAATAAAACACTACTCATATTTTGTAGGAGATTCTAATTTTATTGAGAAAAATATTAATGAATTAAATTAATATATTTATATTATGTAAATAAATTTATTTATTCTAAAACAATTTGATTTATAAATTTGGTTGATATTTATTATATTAATTTTCTAATATGTTAATATGTCCTTTTAAAGTCATTTATGAAATTACAATTCATTTTAATATAAAAAATACAACTGATTTTTAAATTTTCTAAAAGAATATTTAATATCATCATCTTTTTAAATAATATAATTTTATTAATAAAAGAAAATTTATAATTAAGATGAATACAACATTATTTAAAATAATCTTTACTTATGGTTTTCAAAACATTTGGTTTATAATTATATTACCCTATATTAAATTACAATTTTAAAAAATATAAAAACTGTATACATTAGTTAATTATTAATTTGTTTTAGTAAATGAAAAATTTTATATTTTTTGGGTAATAATATATATAATTTATTGTTATTATTATTTAAACCCTTATGTGAAAATTTTATAAAGAATTTATCAATGTAATTAATAATTTTTTTATTAATTTTTTGATATTAAAATTTTAATAAAGAATTGTTGTTAATAAAATAATATTAAAGAGTTACTATCTTCTATAAATAAATTAATGGGTAATGTAGTAATTATAATTTATAACATAAAATAAAAAAGGGAGTGTTGTATATATTACTACTAATGAGAATTATTATTTTTTACATATTAGTTATTAATTTTTTTCCAATGAAGAAAGCTTGTTTAGGGCATCTATTCAACCCATTGTAGGAGAAAGATATAACCATAGAGAGGTCTATTTGTTACCCTCAAGAATAGTTTAAGGGCATGATAGGTCTCCACACAAGAGGAAGAGTATGATTTTTTTGGATGAGTTATCATAGGGATGTGTGTAGTCCTATGACCATCTATGGGTATTGGTGGGCTACGACACACATGCATCTTGAGGTGCATTTATTTATGTCTACCCCATTAACAACTTATACCAATCAATATAGAGTGTATTGTTAATATACGATCATGTAACCATGACATCTTTGGTTGAGGTACTTTCTATTCATTTACTTTTCTTGTGTTTTAAATTATTTGGTTATTTTTTACCATCTAATCAAATCCTCAGTGACCATCAGATTATCCCTCAGTCAATGTTATCCTCATAACCCAGACTATTAAAATCCTTCACCTGGATTTCAGACTAAAACTAGCATCTTTATCCTCATTTTTTCCTCCATATCCTTCCTCTGCATGGAAACAACAGTGCAAATGACAAACACATAGTGTACTAACACTATTTATTTTCACATGGCCACAGAACCACATCCTTGGGATACCTTTTCAGAATTCTACCTATAATAAAGCTCAACCACTAGAAGTGAAACTTCCATCTCTATGAATCTTGTAAATACTAAAAATACGCATTAATTCATTTTGTTAATTTTTTATCAAAATTGAAAGCTAGTATTAGTAACTTTAAAAAAATAAATTCATTTTTAAACCAAGTTTAATTATGTTAAATTTATACATGAAATAATGGCCAATAACATCTTTGATAGAAGCTCATAATAGATATGTATACTATTATATTGTCAATGGGTACCCTATTTAAACATTCTAACTTCACTTTCAGTCTCTTTCCCAACATATGGATTTATCTAAACATCTATATATATATATTAGTAAATATTTGCTTATAGAGGGAACTCCCCCCATCATTGGAATACCCTTCCCAATATATCCCTTTATTCCTTTTATTTGTTTCATTTTTTCAATATTCAAAAGTGAGGAATAGATATACCATATCTCATTTGGTTTCCAAATTCTTGTTAAGCGAATAAATATTTATCACAAATTATAATATAACGTGTTTAAAAAATTTATTTTCAAAAAAGTGGAGTGATTATAAGGCTTTATTTATAAATATCCACTAAAAGTTCCATAACCCTTTTCATGTAATGAAGTATATTATCATAAATTATTTTTTAAACAAAATTCTATAATGGAGTTTATTTTTATTTTCCAAACCTTATATATTATTAATTATTTCAGAAACCCTGTTGGGAAAGGATTAATTTTGTCAATGTTAATATTTCAAACAAAAAATAATTTTTTTTATTTTTTGTTTCAAATTTATTATTATGAAAATAATAATTTCAAATTATGATCTTAATCAAGGTTATTTTAAATACAATATAGAAATTATATTTTCAATGATATGATAATAAAAGGATAAATGTTTTTATTAAAAAAAATTTATATAGAACCCCCTTATTAGAGAATTATAATTTCAAATGTAATATAAATGGTTTCATAATCATATGTTAACAGAATAATTGATTTTATAATAGAATTTATTATGATTGTTTCAAAAAAATCTATTAGTTTTATTTGTTATTTTATGAAAGTAAAATTAATTAAAAAATTTTATTGATTTATGTTAAGGATTTATATCTGTGTACCACTATTTAATGTATAAAAATAATATTTACAAACCCAAATTTTTAAATTATTTAAGTTTATCAAAAATGGGAAAATTAGTACTTTATTGAGGATGAATTTTAAATATAAATTGTCACATTTTATGTTATAATATTTATATATTTTTTTATTGTAATGAAATTTATAATTTATAAATGTAAATTTATTTTAATCCATGTTCATCATTTTTTTGTTGAAATGGGCATACTCTACTAACTTCATTAATATCCCATGAAGACCAATAAAGTTAATTTTTCATAATATTTGGTTTCTCCAATTTCAGTGAATGATTTCCCACTGAATTATGTGAATATACTTATATCTTTATATATATAGAATCTCACATGGTCACGATTTTCATAAGCTAAAACCCAATTAAAAAAATTCAAAAATTATAGTAAACACATATTTTTTATAAAACATTATGCACTTGTACTATTATAACATGATTTGGATAGAGGGAGTGAACCAAGCCCTCAAATACAGATATCCCTTAACGGCCTTAAAATTTCTAAGTTTTTATATTGTTTTTTTAGCATACATAGTATCTCTTAAATCCCTAGATAATTTTATTATTAATGTTATTTTAAAATATATTCAGTGAATAATACATTAAAAAATTATTCTTTTTCAAAATAATATATATTTAATTATAATTTTAATATTAGTTTTCAGGATATATTTTGAGAACCCAAGTTGAATATTTTGGGAATATATTTCTTATCAAATGTTAGATATGAAGGGAAGATATTTTCAAAATACTTTTTTAAAAATTGTTATTTATTTTCACTTGGTTTTGATATGTTTTTTATGGTTATTTATTTTGAAAACCATATATAATATTTTAAAAATTATTTGTCCAATTATTTATATTTTCAATAATAGGAAAATTTTTTATTGTTTTTAAATGGTATTTATGAAAAATAATTTCATTGGTTTTTAAAACCCATTACATATCAATTTTATGCGCACCATACAATTTAAAATATATTCACTAGTTCATTAGAATATCCAATAGGGTTTATCATTGTTAAAAAGCTAGTGAAAGGCAACTAAAAATAATTTTTTATTTATTAATTGTTTAATCCTCAAAATGTATTAATGGGTTGTACTTATCCAAAATACCTATTATGGAAAGGATCTTATTTTTTAAAAAGGATTGTATAATTTTTTGTTTTTTATTTGAAAAATAAATTATATAGTATCTTTGTACAAGATCCAGACATATGGCTATTAGGTTTCTACAAATGATATCATGATATAGTCCAAAATTTATGAGGGTCATGCCAATCAATTTTGAGTTATTCTTAGTACTTTCAATGAAACATAATTATTTTTTAAATTTTTGTGTGTAAATTTTCTCTCAATGATTTATCTTATATTTCTTATATTATCTCAAAGGATAACTAATCTACTAATGTTTATATGAAAATTTTTGTTAAGGAATGCCCAAAAACAACTAATATAATAGGGATACGTAGTTTCCTTATCATAATAGAATTTAATTGAAAATTTTTAATTAAATATATTGGGGAATCCTTAAACTATGATCAAATTTAAAGGTGTAAAATTCACATGGTTAATACATTATGAGTAATATCGTGAGGATCTAAATAATAGATTCTTGAGTACACCGTTATTAACTGTAATGTAGATAATAAAATGATTTTAATATTTTGTGGTGTATTAATGAATGGGTACGTAAATATTCTTATGATAAACTATAGAGTGGATTCTTGTGAAACAATCTAATTGATGATATATAAATGAAACTAACTAACTCATAGTATTAATTTTTCCACTTTAGTATTTTTTGTGTTGATATTGAGATTCCATCACTATTGTGAGGGATGTGATATATATAGGGTAAAAAAGTGTAAGATATATATTCTATCTGAAATAGAGCCTCATGAGGTAAATCTGATGGTTGTAACTTATGAAGGACTATGGAGACTCAATACACTACAACCCAGGGAATGGAAATAAACTAATTGATTCATTGATTATAAAATAACATGGAATTATTATAATTATATTATTATATAGAGATCTTATATTTATGTGTTTATTGTTGTTGGAAATGTTAATTGTTATTAAAGGTGTAACATCATTTCATTTAAAAAAATCTAAAAACCATTTAAAGAGAACATAATAAGTCCCAAATAATTGATATGTTTTTATATTGGAATAATAAATTCAGTAATATTGAGATACTTTTAGTCTTTTTCTATGAATATTGTGTGTTATGTAATGTCAAGATACTATGTTTTCCACCCATATCCAATAGAAAATTGAATTACAAGATAAACCACAAAACTTAAATTTACCTATACACCATTATCGCTCCACCAATGGCCCGAAGGCCTTCATTTTGTATTGATTTTTATAATCCACCTTTTAAGGGGTGATGTGGAACCCTTAGAAGGCCTGTAGGTGTACGTATCACATGGAATGTAGGCCTCAGAGGAATTATTTTCACGTAGGCTTTAAACATTACATTCAACCCAGACTATCTACTTGGAAATGCTCCTCCCCATCATATACATCATGAAATCATCTCTCCACCTTCACATGACTATTTGGCTTGGATTTATCATGGATGAATAGAATTTTCCCGATAGCAGGTTCCATACCCTCTCATTCATGCCATCCATTTAGCTTTTACTATTGTGAAATCTCCTTGCTCATCTTCATTATAGAGCTTGTTCTTTATAGGTTTGCCTAGTTTGCATCTGCACTTAAGGTGGCATGAAGGACATGTGGTAGACTGAAGGCCTTGAGGTGTCTCGAAGGCCATATTGATCCAAAGTTCGGGGTGTCCTGATGGCCTTAAAGGATGTGAGGACCAAATCGGTTTCTCGATGGCCCAAATGGGGTAATAGTCCCATGTTCCACAGTACCAAAAAATACCTGCTACAATACATTCCACAATACCCTAGAAATATTCCTCCACTTAGATTTGATCTCGGGTTTCCTGGATACACTTAAGGAGTCCTCACCAATCGGGCTGAGGCTTATGTGCACCTATACACCATTCTAGCACAATGATGTACATAGATTTAAGAAACCTTTTTAATTTGAATGTTATAAATAGGAAAATTTGAAAACTATGTATCTAAATTATTTGTAGGTTGGAAGGTGATTTTTAAAAGGAATGATGATAATGGTGTCATGTATCCTCACCCTATACCATTGTAAAAGTGATAAAATGTTTCAATATAGATATTCAGTAGACATTTGGATAGAATTATATTGTTCTAATATATCTTAGTTTCTAATTTTTTATGATTCAAAATATCTTTATTATATACCCTAAAATTTTTATCATTAATTTTTTTATGATAGTTTAATCAAAGAAATTTATCTTAAGATTACCATAAGTAATTATATTTTTCCCTGTAAAGTAATCAATTTATAAAAAAGGTATTTTATTGCATGATAATTGATATTTTAAATGAATATCTCCCATATACTATGAATTATATAACTCTAACTTGGATGTTCATATTACTTCATAAGATATTATATTATAAATAGAATGATTCATCTTTCATGTGTTTAATGTTAGATATTACAAATAGAGTGTTATTATAAGAATTCCATATCTTACAAAATGTTTATTAATAATTTTTTTTCTTATGGGATTCATAAGAATATTTGATAGCTATGTAATTAACATCATTAATATATTTATCTTTCAATGAAGAATTATCCTACGCAATTTTAAATTTAGTTTATCTTATTCACAATATATGTCAATGATTGGTTTTATCTTTCAATGCATCGCATGATGTTATCTTATGATAATAGCACTATCAGTTTGATATATTATGAATGACTTGATGTTATGATGAATTTCTAATGACTTTTTTAATATATTGATATATCACTTCATGATATTTAGCACATCAGATAAGATATTATCCAATTAAGGAATAGTCAATTTTTATATTTCTATTCATTCGAGAATAAAAAATATCTAAATAAGAATATCTCAAATATCATCATTGTAGAAGAATATTCAATATTTGGAAATAATGTATGAATTAAATTAATACATTATCCAATTAAGTTTTAAAGGATTATGAACCTGGCCATTGGGATTATCTCACATGATTATGTTCAAAATCAAAGAGGATTTATAAAAGGAATAGTTAGAAATTAATTGTAGTGAGATATTCCAAATGAAAAAGTAGTCGCATATACTCTAATAATGGTAAGATGGAATTATTTTATATATCCATGATAAACTAAAACATTCATGTGAATTAATTTTAGGCATATTAGTGTAATCAAAGATAATCTAGAGCTGATATTTGAAATTTATCATCTTCTCTGTTGGTATATTCATTTACAATCAGTTTCTAATCATAACTCTCTACTTTAATAATTTTTAAAAATCTAATTGATATCATTTTTTACACTCATTTTGTGTGTGTGTGTCAATTCTATAGATATGTATATTTTAGGAATGGTATGGTTAAAATCTCTTGTTCCATTTTAAAAAGTAATGGATTCTTTTACTCAGATGAGTGTTCTTAGTAAAAGGAAAACCATGGTAAAAATCACCAAACATTACGAGTAGATTCTTGGTGGAGTAGACAAGGGAATTTATATTCCCATATCAACTATAAATAACATAATTTAAATATATTTCAATTAATATTTTGTATTTATTCTATGTATTATCATTAAGGAAAAATATTTAACTAGAATACATTGAATTTGGTGGTATAATGTAAAGAAAGTTTTATGAACTCAATTAAACCCCATATTTATTTTCCCGATATCCATCACTCAAGAAAACAAATTTGGATCAGAGACATTTACCCTTTGGGTCAAAACTGTCAAATTTAAATGTCTAAATACCTACTTTTATATGGATTACATGGATGATAATTTGGATGGTATGTCAATGCTTAGATATCCTTACATTAATGAGAATTTTTTTATTAGAAGGCTCAACTGACTATATATTTAAAGAATCTTGCATTAAAAGTTTGTTTTAATTACTAATGACTTATGAAATTCTAAATATAGAACATGAAATGTGGGATGTTATAACTGAAGTAGATTATGATCTGAATTCAAAAGCTGTGAATTCTATAATATATGGATTTAGACCAGATGAGTTCAACTGTGTTTCTCAATTTCAATCTGATCATGAAATATAGACTACTACAGTAGTTATATTTGATGGTATATATAATGTGAAGGGTTATAGATATGATACATCCAAAATTAATTTTGACACATTAAAAATGGATAATAGAAAAATTATTGTTCAGTTGAATCTATAATTGATTGGGAGTGGGAATAATTTTCATGCTCTTAAAACACCTACTACTAAGCATGAGAAAAAAATGAAAATTTTAAGATTTACCCCCAAATTTTAGTGGAATCTTAGCTACCAGTAGATAATTGAAACAATAAAATAATTAAAAAGTAAAATATCTCATTGAAACTATTTTAACATACGATGTTGAAATGGATGATAAAGCTAGAGAATATAAAGTTCTATGAAAGAAAACATTTAATTTAAGTTTTATACATATATGGTTGATAAGAATAGAAAATTCATAAAAATATCTAAACATTTGAAGATGAATATTCCACAATCTATTCAAGATCGAATGATGACCTTTCACAATATGTTAAAAATGTCATAAAACACTATTAAAAACGAAGAGGTTTGAAAAGTACCTTAAAAAAGTACATGAATCATGGTGAAAAATCAAATAATGTAATATATTAAGAGTTCAATAATATAGTACATATTAAGTAATATTGTCCATAGTTTCTTGGTAATAAAAGGTCTGACAAAAATATCTTCTAGAAGGTTGGATATCAAACGACATCCAATACAGACATGAATTATAAATGGGTTGATTCTTAATATTCTAATGAATATACATCATCATAATTAGAAGAAAAATATCCTATTATAAAGGCCCATATATTCATTATAAAACATTCAAAAAAAGTCTATTTTTACTAAACATCTAATCATGGGTGTGAATCAAAAAATAAAAATTTCCTATATAATGAATTAAATGATTACAATGCCATGTGTGAACCTCAAAATAAATATTTGATAAAATAAAAAAAATATTAGAAATTTATATAATTTCTTTTGATAAAGTAGAGTACTAAAGCACATAAATTTTTGATTTGAAAGATCAACTAGAAAATTCTAAAACATCTTATAGAAAACAGGTTAAGACAATGTAGAGAATAAATAAGGTTGTTCAAAACATTAAATATACTACAAGTGTTTTCACTAAAGTAAATTATTATCTAAAAAAATTATTGGTCAAAATAAAATCCAAATAGAAAAATTTGGAATAGTATGTTTGGGTGAAAGGACCAAACAATACAAGAACTATTTTTTCCCTTTTTATAAATACAAAAAACATTCTACCGTTTACATTTTTTACTGAGGGGAAATGGGAAATTATGATAAAATATATAATCTACAAAAAATCAGTAACATCGTGGATTCATAAATGATTTTATAACAAAATATTTTTCAAAATATTCTACTAGGTATTATAGAAAAGATAAACAGATCTAGATATCGATGTCATTTATAGCTGTCATTGCTGGAACCAAGGGAATTTGGGTACCAGGAAATATTTATTTTATTTTTCACTATAGAAAACAAAAGACATGAAAAAATAATGATGTGTTAATTGAAAGTGTCAGTTCAAGAAAAATGAGTTGATATTTCACAAACCATCACTCAATTTCTTACATTAGTGGAGGCTATGTGACATTTTTTTATATTGAAAAAATATGATTTGTTTTTATGGTATCATATTTAAATCTATAGTATATTCCCATCAACAAAGTTCTCTCTGCTGAATTATTAAAGAAAAAATTTATAATTATCTATCAACTTTGTTATGATGGTTGTTTAGATCATTTTTCTAACAATTAATTTTTATTTTTCAAATTAAAATATCATAATTTCAATGCACCAAGAACTAATAATGTCTATATATTATATCTTGATTCTTTGTGCATACAAAATGTAACTTTTTCTAAATATTAAGTTGATGAATCATGGATTTTTCATAGAGGTCTTGGTTTCTTTAATATTCATTTCATTAAAATTATGACTAAATGAGGCTTTATTTCTATGTTTCTTGACCCTAAATTATATGACAATAAATTAACATATTCATTCCAAATGTGAAAGCAAAAAATATTCTCTTTTAAACCTGTAAAAGATTTTTCTCTATCAATACCTCTATAAATTATCAATATGGATATATTTAGACCATCATGTACCATGATTCTTACTCGTAAATATTTTTATAATGTGTTATTTGATGATTTTAGAGGATTTACATGTGTTTACTTTTTTATTCTCAAGGGTAAATATTTTTCTCTTTTTATTAATTTTTGTAACCTTTTGGAAAATGTAAAATATTCCAAAAAAATTTATTCGAGAAGTTATTATAGTGTTGAAAATTGAAAATCATGAATTTAACTTATATTTATTAGAAAGAGGTATTGAAAATACAATTTATTCTCTATGAAAGTCTACATAATGGTGTTATCAAAATTCAGAATAAGACTTTACAATATATTTCTAGGATAATGCCATATTAATATAACATGATCACTCATTTTTGGGTAGAATCTGTTAACATAATATGTTATGTTATTAACAAAGTTATAATAAGGCCTATAATAAATAAAACAATGTTAAAGTTATAGAATTATAGAAATCCAAATTTTGAATAATTCAAATATTTTGATGCAATGTATACATCTTGGACACCAATGATAATAATGGAATGTTTTATCCAAAATATGATGAAGGTACATTCATAGGTTAGTATACTACATCTAATTATTATAGATATTTTAAAAAAAATTCAAGGATATTTAAATATTTTTACCAAGTTATGTTTGATGAAAGTGACACTTTTGATCATTAATTGACTCTAACTGATGAACCAGATAATTTCTTCAAGTACATGAGACATAAACATATCTCTAAAAATAAAAAAGATAATGATTAAAAACATAGATATAATGAACTAAATCCTATAACTGTTGATGCTATTGAACCTGAATGTTTTCTTCTATGATTTACACATAATCTAAAGGACTATCCTTTGGAGGCAATTATTGGATGAATTGCTGAAGGAGTTAGAAAGAGAATAAATATTGGGAACCCAGTAGAATTCTATAACTTTTTATCTCAAATTGAACCTAAAATTGTAGAGGAATATTTACATCATGAAAGATAGTTTTTGGGTATTCTAGAAGTTTTAAATCAGAAAAAAGGAACAAAGTAAAAGAATTTGTTGATAGAACCTATAATTATCCTTCTAATAGAACAAAATTGGTATTTAGTAATAAATAACATGATCATGATGTTATCACTAGAACTAAATATATATTAGTTTCAAAAGGTGAATATCCAGAAGGTAGAATATATTAGAATAAATATTTGAACCAGTAGATATATTAAAAGAAATTATAATTATTCTGGCGTATGAATATTATTTGAATTTTAAATTATATCATTTGGATTCCTATTAATACTTTTTAAATGGATTTTATTTAAAGAAGTTTATGTTGAAAAACCTCTGGGTTTGGAAGAACTTGACTTCAAATTTCTATTTTTAAACATTCCATAGACCTATATGGTCATAAATAAGAAACAATAAAAATTTATGAGAGATTAAGCTCTATTCTATTATCAAATGGTTTTCCGATATGAATGGATGATCCAACATTATTTTAAAAAACACCATAATTATGTATTTTTTCAGTGAAAATATAGGTTGATGATGTTATTTTTGGTTCAAAAAATAAAAATATGATGAATGTTTATTTAAAAATTGTAGAAAATGAATTTTAAATTAGTATGATGGGAGAGTTTAATTATTTTATAGGATATAAAATTTAACAAATCTAATTTCAAAATATCATAGAAAAATGAATTTGTAGACTTGATTTTCTTAAGATGTTTAGACTTGAAAATAATAAGACCTATTGAACTCTTTTGAGCTCCAATATTAAACATGATATGGATGAGACTAGAAAAATAATTGACAATATGTTGTAAAGAGAATTCATTTGGAGTTTATTGTATCTTACAAAAAATCAAAAAAAAATTATATTATTTCCTTGAATAATATTTTAATCCCTTCCTAATGAATTTAATTTACAGAATAACTAAATATTATTAAGATATTTAAAGGGAACCGAGTCTCTTTAATTAAATTTTCCAAAAACAACTAATTTCAATTATTCTTTTTTTATAATAATTTTTTGGATGTATACTGGATAGAACATAAACCTCAAGAACCATAAATTTTATTTGGTAAATCTATTATATCTGGGTCATGTCATAATCCACACTTTATAGCACGATCAATTATTGAACATGAATATATTATAGTAGGATGTTGTTGTAAATAATTGTGGTAGATGGAACATGGTATAATGGATTTTGGATTAAATTTTAATTATTTCTTAATCAAATGTGTTAACAATAGAGATATCCACAATTTAAAGTATAAAAATAATCATTAGAGAAGAAAAAAAATTTAATCGGTGACATCATTTATTAAAATACCATGCACAGAAGGTGATATCTCTAGATATTTTTTCGCAAAAATCAAAAATCCAATAACAGACATTTTAACTAATCAATTTCATCATGATGGAATTTATTTTCTCAAATCAGAATAACATTTTTTACTTTATTTTATCATACCTTATAGCATAGTGGTGAATTGAATTAATATTTAATGTTGTTTATTTTATTTGAGATATTTTGTTTCTATATCAAATTTGGGTCACATCATAATATGAAGAATCACCTAATTTCTATAATGATTAATCTTCCCATCCAATAGTGGACATATGATTATAGAAGAAGATAAAAAGTTTGTTAGTTATAAGAATTAAACCATTTAAATCCTTCAAACCCTCATCTCTATGCTATCCAAACCTATTCTCCCAAACAATCCAATATTATGAAACATGTTGAGAATAAAAAAACAAATTCAATTGATAGATCTTTCTCAAGAAGGACCAATCATCCAAGAACTACAATGGTATAAGTAAGTAGAAGATAAATAAATTTTTCACAGCTATATGGAATTAGAAAATTTTATCAAGAATATGATAAAACATTAAAGATGGGATTATATTTATGATCCAAAAATAAAAAGAGTTTTTCTTTTGAAAAAGAAGCTTATAATTTTTATGAGACTTTTTTCATCACAAAGATAATGGGAATATGATTGTAGATATTGTAAATTAGAAGAGTTTTTAAGACATCAATCATACTGGAAAAAGCATTTCAATGATCTCAAGATGGTAATGAAGACTTTAGTACTTGTTTCATTTTTGTAGATGATTTATGTCTTTTGAAAGGCATGAAGTCACTATTTATATTATAATATTTTGAAAAACTCCCATGAAATATTTGTAACCTGAAAGGAAGGTTCTCATAAATTTTATTCAGTATACCATCACACAAAGAAAACGGGGACTTTGTAAATGTTATTTTTCAAAAAGTTACATTACCTTATTTGTTTGTGATTAATAATCACAGAACACTAGAATGTTATGTTATGATATATATTTCTCCAAAATATAATACATTAGTCAATTATTTTCTTTTTTAAAGGATGTTAACTTATGTTTTTTGTAATGTGGGTGTTTGTCGGGATCAAAACACTGTGACTAAATGTCATGGATCGAGGATATTGAGCACAAATATACTTATCCAAAGTGTTTTTTTTAATTATTATATAAATATTTTGGTAATTATATTTTTCAAAGAATTTATTTAATTAGATACATATTTGACTTAGGGGGAGTAATCTAAAAGTTAAATTTTCATTTATGATGTTTTTGTGACTCCTGCAGTTGTACAAGATTCTATATAAATACCAATAAAAACTATTTATGTGAAGGATTTTCATTATAAAAAAACCCTGTGTAATTTAGAATACATGTAAGATTCATTGTTCAGTCAAGAGAAGAAACATATTCTCATGTCAGTTCACCATTTTCTACTTTATTGGTTCAACTGAAGGTATTAAAATAATTCTATAGATATAGAAGTGTCTGAATAGGAAATTACAATGTTAATTATTGTTGGTCATGGAAGGATGATATCAAACATGTAAGGTTAAATACCCCTAATTTATTTCTCTTTATCTAGTGATATGAGTATAAGATTTAGAATAGAATTTGTTGACTGTGTGAGTTAAAATTCTAAGGGGGATGAAGAATTAGAACAAGATAATTAAACTCAACTGGTTTAAAATAGAAGTTCATGATCAGAATATTATGAACTATTCTGATTGTAGGAGAGGACTACTATTGATTTAAATCAATAATATGATGATATTATGAGTACAATAGTTCATCAATAAAATTTTTATCATCTTCTCCCACAAAATATAAGCTATTCAATTCCAACAGTAGAGTCAAATACAACTAAATAGAGAGCTCTTTAAAGCTATTCCAAGATGATGTATGAAGTATTATTTTTAAAGGTTCTATTGGTTGAGTCAAAAATTAAAATTATGGAATTTCTTGAGCACTCAAACTCAAAGGATTATTTTAATGAAATAATGTTTTTGGTTTAGTTAGTGTTGGAAATGTGTTCAATGGAACCCTTTGGAGATGCCACAAATAAAGTGGATGCACTTTCAAGATTATATCGACTATCTATTATAATAGTAATGATGAATTATACCCTTTATTTAATGTAATGGGAAATTATATTTTTGTAAATGGTTCATGATGTTCTTGGGGTGTGATTTTCAAGGTCAGTAGGTTACATAGGTTTTCTCAATTTTATATTGTATTTATTCACTAGCTATTAATAGAAATATACTCCCTATTAAATGAGAAGTTACCTAAAATTATAGATCATTTAGGTCAGTTAAAGAGGATGTAAGATTTATTTTTACTATTTTATAATGAATAGTTGGCTCCTAATAAAATATTTTTTGATGTTTTAGAAAATAAATATGGAGATCTGCATCAGTTGGTCACAAATATTCTAAATCTATAATCCTATGAAGATGAATACAAATTAAGGTTGATACTATTGTTGAACCAAGGTAACATAATTATATAAAAATAAAATTGTTAATATTGATCAGGAAGTAAGTATGTCATATAATCTATTTGGAATGTTGATAAAATTGGCCTTTGGTTGTACCATTAAGAGAGATGTATAAAATTTCATTGGAATGATTAATTAGTGGGATTTAAAGGGGTCCACAACTCTCCTGTATTACTAGAACAACAAAATAGATAGGATAATAGACTATGGTTTAGATGAAATATTTAAAATTTTAGGGATACATCGTTCATGACCTCTTATTGTTGATCTCTATACCTATACCTCTAAAATACATAAGATTATCTTTTACCCCGTTGGTGTTTATATAAGGTAAAAAATCACATTTGAAGAATCATTTTCTTTTCCTTTACCTAAACTATTTTACAATATATCTAATTTACCTATAGACAATTTTTATATAGAGAGATCTTTGTAATATTATCTCTATATCCAATCCACCTCTATTAGTATCTCTCAATGTGATCGACCGGGACTTAGAACAATTTTACTAAATATTGGTGATGTTTTTGGAGAGATTGTTAATGATTCATTTACTAAAAACTCTCTAAATTATGTACAACCTAATTTATTAAAAAACACCACATGAAAATATATTCATGATTCAATGAAGACACACTATCAAAAATTTCATGCCACATTGAATGGTAATTTTTCTACCTTTTGTATCTTTCTTCAAGAAAGAATTTGAATGCTTGCATGCAATTTTGCTTGTTTTTAATGAATTGATATTTTTATTTAGTACAAATAATACTTATCAAATTAATTTTGTTATATATCTCTCTAATATGTTTCAACTATATTATTAGGGTGCATTCTATATTGTAATTTTATGTCTGAGTTTATTTAAAAATTGAATGATCTCTTCCATTTACTTTCTTAATATAACTTCAAGAAAAACTTTTTTCACAATTAAATAAATTAAATATTTATATTTGTTGATCTGTAATATTTATTCTATATATTTTTCATTATTCTACTTATTTATAATGTCATAAATAGGGTGTATAGAAAAGGAGATTACAAAAATAACCAAATTATTTTTTGGAATAAGATAGGGAAGAATACAAAAATTATTTTCTTTTAAAGTTACATTCACAATTTTTTTTACCTCCAATCAATGGATATTTTGATCAACAAAATGGAGGATATTATTGGAAAGATTTATGTAGTTCCTATATAAAATAAGATTAATGTGTGTTTTGATGATTCAAAAAAATAAATAGTTTTATTATAATTATCTTATCTTAAGTGTTTCTGTGTATAGTTTTATTAATGTAATATATCTTCTGATGGCTGAACGTAATTATTGTAGTATATGTAGTGTGTTAATTATATATTATAGTATTGTATCTTAATAGAACAAATTTTTTAAAGAATATATTTCATCTACTCAAAATTACAAAAATCCCTGGTTGAAGTTTATCTTATAACGTAAGATATTTTCTAATGAAGAGAGTGATTCAGCAACCATGTGTTCTAAGTTAGATATTTCTGATAGAGTGTTATTATAATTAGTCCATATATAATGAAATTTATATTCATAAATTTTATCTAATGGTTATCAGAAGAAGTATTGGATGTTTTGTATCACAATTTAGTAACACATTTATCTTACACTAAAGAAGTATCCTATGCATTTGTGAATTAAATTTATCTTATATACAATATACATCAAAGATTGGTTTTTATCATATAAAGACTCTTAATAAGTTTTCTTATGAGAAAAATAATATCAGTTGGATATGTTATGAAGGATTAGTTTTCCCAAACTCATCCCCTAAATGGGCACCACTCCTTGTCCAGTAATGAGAGGAGAGAGATGGGGACACCTGTGCTACTCCTCCAGCAGGCCCCGAGATGGAGACTAGAATTGAGCTTATATTAAAAATATAAATATGAGGCATTACCCTATAAGAAAACACATGATAAAGGGAGAGATAAGACATTAACCAACCAACTCTTTCTAAGAAAACAATATAAATGAAATCCCAAGTACAAGAATTTAATTTCATGTAAGAACAACTACAAATTAAGGGAAAAAACGCAAGTACCAAACAATGTAAAATGGTCGGGCCCATGACACTCGAAAATCTCATGAAGCCCCAAGAAAGTATTAACTCGCCTAATTATAAACTAGCTCTAAGTGAACTCAAGAATGGTTTTTGTAACGTAGGGTGAGTATAACAGTATACTCAGTAGGATCCTCCCCAGATCCTCTCATGAAAATGTAAAGCACTCATGCTAATGTACAGTAAATAACATGTGAAACAAACTCTCACATAAACATGTATACTAAGTTCCCAGTGCAACACCCCATGCTTCCATGGTACGTCTCCCATTGAATAATGAAATAGCTTGCATTTCATGCAAATTGGAGTTTTACCACACCACGACCAATTAAACTAGCTGTTATGAAAATTAATACCCACTTTTTGAAAATTTATAAATTTTATTTTTCAAATTGGAATTCATTTTTGGATTGGAATATCAAAATTATATTATAGTGAATGATTTTAATTTTCATGAAAACATTCCATTTTTGATGAATAGATAAAAAATGAGTAATTCTTTAAACTAATTTTTTATTTAAATAATTATATATTTTAATTAAATTTATATTAGGTAAAAATAGATTCAAAATACCTATATATGTTAAATGTAATTCATTGGAATCATTTTATAATAATATTAGATATATATAATTTTATTGTACATTTTACTGTCTTTTACCCACTTTTTAGGTTCATTTGAAAATTTACATAAAATGTAATTTTACCACTTATGTGAATTGAATTTAAAAAATCTGAGAGAGACATTTGACATCTGTAATTAAAATGTGGTTCAATAAAATCAAAATAATTTTGGGTAAATAGTAACTTTTGACTTTTATTTACCACAGATAAAAGTAAATAGGTTTATTAAAGGTAAAAATGATATTATAGTTACCCTAACACATGTCCTAATTCTATTGGATAAGTGTATTTCGAACAAAATCAAACTTAAGAAAAAAATATGATCCTATTGGTCCACTTGGATTAGATTAAGGCATTTAATATTATTTTCTTTCAAGAAGAGTTAAAATTGTTAAATTCAATGTTTAATAACTAATACATTTTTAATATAGGGTTATACATAAGATAAATTGGAATATAAATATTCATTAAAAATATAAAAATATTTCCTACAAAATAGTATTTTATTTATAATTTTTAGAAATTATATAATTAAATTTATTTAGGATACAATGATGATGTAGTAATTACCTTATTAATGGAAGATTAAAATAATTGATATTACAAATATCCAAATAAATGAAAATTTAGACTTTTGATGAATTAAATGAATTTAATAGGTTAATATGACATTTTAGGGTTGATTAAATGAATATTTTTCAATTAATCATGTTATTAGGACTTTAACAAAAATCAAATACTAAATAGTGTAAAAATTGACATAAATGATTTTTTTGAAACAAATACTATATCATTAAATGATATAATAGCCCTTAAAATTTACAATTTATCCAAAAGACTTCTATAATAATAGATATGCAATTAATGAACCACTTGGGGTTATCTTGACTTTTTATAGTGAGTTTATTAACCATTTATTATAATAATACAAGAATACATGGTAAAAGTTAAACTATTTATGTAAGAGTTAAATCGAAAAGATAAGGTTAATATGGGGACCTAAACAAATCTAATACCTATTGGTTGAGATTCTTGGGACCCATCCCCACCTTACACTCTAAATAAATCATTTTTTATCCCTTATAAATCCAATATTATTGTATAATAAAATAATATTTCATGCTTTTCCAATGGTGCCCCTCATCTCTCTTATAAAAGGGAACTTCCCCTACTCTCAAAATGACACCTCCAAAGCCATTTGGCTTGGACAAAACCAATAAGAATATCCTAAAAACTACTCTAAATTTATCCTAGAGTCCTTCCTTTGATCAGAAATCCATCCTAAGTATCCCTTTTGATCAAATCAAAAGCAATCACTTGAAGAAGTGGTAATTATTCCATCACCTCTTTCATGTTATTTTTTTGTTGCACTTCCTCTTTCTCGGTTGTTTCTATACCAGAATAATGAATCGAGTACCTTCAACATAATGTGTTGTTATTAAAATTAATTTTCAACCATATTTGTTATTCTATCCATCCAATAAATGAAAAATTCACCATATGTTCGTACGTACGGCTTACCGTCTCCACGTCGTGGTGTAGTTTGTCATTCAACACTTCACAGTTTGGATGGGTATAAAAATGAGTATAATTTTTGTAAATAATAAATATAATATTTTAATTATTCTGTATATATGATATACCAGCCAATTACATATGATTTCACCATCAATATAATGGTATTGTCACTCGTGCGTACGTACGGATTACCGTCTCCATGAACGCAATGAGATCCATTCCCCATCGTAACCATTAAAGAATAAATTTCATTTAATGATTAAAAAATAATTTTTATGAAATTAATATCATTCTGGATATGAATCAAATACATCCTATCTATAATTTACATGACCTTTGTAGCAAAACTATAATGGAAAATGAATCATTTTACACCCGAAATGATGATACTACAGAAATATCATTAACCAAGCAATATTATAAGATCATATATGATATCATATTTGTGTATGTGTTTTTTATATAATTTAATAACAATTATTTAACTATTATACTATAGTTAAACGTAACCTCTACCAAGGAAAAGTACAGGGTAAGGGTTAATTCTATAATCTCTTCATTATTTGAGGGTGTTTATATATGAGTATCTACTGGGACCACTTTATCATCCACATCCGTGTTTTATAAAAATGTATTTCAAAACATTTTCAATATTTCCTAGACTATGGTTTGAAGTAATTTATACTATTTTTTTACTTTTTATATGATTTTTATAAAGGAATAATTCTGTCATTTTCCAAACAATTTACTTTATGACCTTTTCGATAAAATTAAGGAAATAATGTTTTTAACTTATACGGCGGGTGTGGCTATTTTATATCGATATAAAACCTTCGAAACTTCTCTTATAATATTATAATAATATTTTAAAAAAATTTGTTATAATTATTTTAATTTTAAATTATTTCAAAATAAAAAGTGGTATTTCTTTCATATAGTTTTCATTTCATCCATGTTAACATCCATTGATGGATTTTAAACTAGTTTTATGTTTATTTATCATGATTCAAATCTTCCATATTTTATTGAAGGTTTTGTGATATGTTTAACTGTGGATGTTTTATTTTATACCATTCATGGTTTATTGATAAAGTAATGACATTTTGTATTTTAGTTTTAATATGAATGTTTATGTTATGTTTAAACCATTTTATAAGACGAATGCATTGGACATAGTAAGTGATGGGCAGAGACCGCTATATCTTCTTCATGCATCAGTAGGTATCATGAGACAAACAAGTGTCTTGGCACAAGTCCTTGAAAAAGCCTTATTTTTAGTCTTGGCATTACGCCTTGACTATGTGGTTAAGAAGTTTGACATTATTCATTCCACCATTATAATATTAGATATTGATATTGCATATGTTTATTTCACTAGTAGAATAACAATTTGAATAAGTAAATGGAATTATTTGATTTATATTTTCCATATTATACTGAATTTAATGTTTAAAATGATTATGTTTTAGTCTTAAAAATTTCCTTAAATGTTTATGCATATTTATGAAAGTTTCCACTATATTGATATCCTTTCTATGCATCTGAACTCACCCCGTTCATATGTTTTATTTTTTCCAGGATGTGAAGAAATATTTCATGATTAAGCTACAGTAATAGGCTAAGTGATAAGAGTGTGTTTTAAAATGACACAATGATGTTATTTTTATTTATTTCATGTTATAATGTAAATCATATGTATGTATCTAGTACTTCCAATGTTACTAAACTAATTGGTCATTCGAGACGTGATCTTTTGTGATCATGCCAATGTTATATAATAATGCACCGACTGTGGGTAACTATGGTCAATTCATTATAGTTGATATCATAGGAAGATTAGTACCATCCTTGGAAACTATATTTAGAAAAACTCTGATTAGAGAACATTACCCTAAGATGGACTTTGAGGATTAGTATAGAAGAACATCCTAGAATCATGGTAATGTATAGATTTTGTGAGTATTCCAAGAAATACATCCCTTTCAGGATATGAGAAGGTAGAGCCGACTCTTGGATAGATGTACCTATGAGTGAAAACTCTGACAAGGAGTTTCGGGCTTGACCTGGGGTATCCTAGTACTTGAAAATAGGCCTTGTTGTACTATTGGTTACGACACTCTCAGGGGATATACTTAGGAAAATTAACATTCTTGTTACAATCCTTTACGAAATATTTATGAGTATATACCTCCTCAAATAAAACATTATTATTATTATGGATTATATCTACAAATTGTTCAATATATGATAAGTGTTTTACGTGTTTGGAAATATGTACTGCGATTCATAAACTAATATAGTGTATGCCATTGTTTAGAAATAGTGATTAGTGGAAGGAATATAAACCGTATCAATGCATATAATCCATGTAGGGATTTACCTCATAATAAAGATAATTATATGGGATCTGGTGATGCATTTGTTGATGTTCAACTTATCACTATACTGGGACAATTGACATAGGTTATAAAATATAACCACACCCATATGGAGTACCCTGATCCACAACGCGGAGGATCAATGTTAGACTGATACATGAGACAATAACCACAAACATTCAACAGGACTATAAATCCATTAGTAGCTGAGCAATGGATAAGTTCCTTAAAGAAAATATTCCATGCATTTGGGAGTAGCGAAAGGGAAAATGTTTTCATGGTGGTTTATCACCTCACGGGAGATGCAGATCAATGTTGGTTATTAATTCAAAACAAAAAAAAATGAATAAAGATAAAATATGTTAGGGAGGGATTTTAAATATATTTTCATAGAAAAATATCATCCTCGTGACCGTTGAGCAGATATAGAAAGACAATTTCTGAGTTTGAGGAAAAAGGAGGATGATAATGTTGTAAAGTATGAGGCTAGCTTTACAAGGTTAGCAAGGCATGATGTAGATTATATACGTAACCCTATGAGTAATATTGAAGAATTATTTCATGGGATAAAAAAATTTCTTCATCAAGCATTAGTCTCACAATCCTTCTCATCATAAGAAGATATTGTCTCATGTGCTATCAAGATAGAAAATGAATTCTCTAAGTCTTATGACTTTAACAAAATGCAAGAGAATAAAAGATATGGTGAACACTATGGAAATGGAAATAGTGTGGAGAAGGGAAAATTGAATATCCATCATGCGGTAAATGTGGGAAAAAACACCCCAGTAATTTCCTAAAGGGAATGGAAGTCTGTAACAAGTGTGGTGAAAAAGGCCACCAAGCTCCCGATTGCAAGGGAAAGAATGAGGTTTCCAATGTTGAATGCTACAATTGTAGTGAAATGGGGCATTATGAAAATGAATGTCATAAGAGCCAAAGAAAACATACCATAGAAAAGACCAAGTGATCAAGGAAAAGCTTATGCGATCACGACTGCTGAGGTTGAATCTCCGAAATATGTGGTGGCATGTAATTTAATTATTTCCTCATGTTTATCCAATACTTTATTTGATTTCGGATCATCGCCTTTTTTCATATCCTCGTGGTTTTCTATAAAAATTAAATATTTCCAATTTGATTTGACAAGGAAGTGGTCAGTCAAACCTTTTAATTGAAGTATCAATGCAATAATATTTTGTGAATCAGTCACCATTAGGGAATATAAATGTTTTTTATTATCAGATCTCATCATCATACCATTGATTGATTTTGATATAATCCTCATTATGGATTGGCTTTCAGACCATGATATGAAAATTTATTGTAAGAAGAAGGAGGTTGAAATTTTCAATGATGATAATTACTACCTTATCTTTAGAGCAGAAACATCACCACTTGATTCTTATTTTGATCCACCCCATTATCATAACAAAATTCAATTATTGGGGAGAAAGAGAATGAAATAACTATGAGTGGGGAAAAAATGATCAAATATAGGACATATATATTGTACAAGAATGTGTTTATGTGTTTCCAGAGGAGTTACCTAGACATCCACCATAATGAGAAATTTAGTTTTCCATTGATTTAATTCTTATTTCAAGGCACATATCAATGACCCCTTATATAATGGACACTTTGTTATTATAGTAACTAAATTTACAACTAGAATAATTTATTAATAAAGGATTTATTCTCCCGTGTGTTTCTCCATGGGGAGCCCCTATTCTTTTTGTTAAGTGTAAAGATGGACCTATGAGGTTGTGCATTGACTATAGGGAGATCAATTCTATAACAATAAAGAACAAGTTTCTACTACCTCACATTGATTATTTATTCGATCATCTTCATTGAGATGCATATTTTTCAAAAGATTTACCTTCGATTTGGATATCATTAGTTGTCTGTGAAGAAGGAATACATTTCAAAAACAGCATTTCAAACCAGGTATGGCCATTAAATGTTTACAATAATGCCTTTTGGACTGACTAATGCACCCTCTTTTTTCATGGATCTAATGAATAGTTTTTTCAAGGAATATATTGATGAATATTTAGTGGTATTTATGGTTGATATATTGGTTTACTCCAAAATATACAAAGATCATGAAAATCACCTTCACACTATTCCTAAAATCCTCAGAAGAAATGAAATATATGGTAAGTTTAGCATGCGTGAATTTTGGCTTCAAGAGATTTATTTTCTTGGCCATATGGTCTCTAAGGATGGGTTCTCTGTCGATCCATCAAAGACCAAGGAAATCCAATAATGGCCAGCACTGACGAGTATAACTACGGTATGCAGTTTTATTGGTTTAGTAAGATATTATCGATGTTTTGTCTAGAATATTTCTCGATTGGCTAACCCATTAACCAATCTCACACGTAAAGGGGTTATATTTTTTTGACAAAAGTGTGTGAAGATTATTTTTAATAACTAAATAGAATATCATTCAATGCTCCTATACTGACTATACCATAGAAGAATGATGGGTTTGTTATTTATAGTGATTATTCAAATAAATGTCTTTGTTATGTCCGTAAACATAATGATATAGTTACTACCTATGCATCACGACAACTAAAAATAAATCAACAAAACTATCCCACTCATTATCTTGAGATAGCAGTTGTAATCATGTCTTTGAAGATATGAAGACACTCTCTCTATGGCAGAAAATTTGAGATATATACTGATCATAAGAGTTTGAAGTATATTTTATCATAGAAATATCTAAACCTGAGGCAAAGATGATGGCCTGATCTACTAAAGATTTTTAATTCAGTATACACTACCACCCAGGGAAGGTAAATAAGGTGGTCGATTTTTTGAGTAGAAAGGAACATGGTGTTTTGAACAATATGAGAGTTGAAAGGGATCTTGTGCTCATGGATCTAGTAAATATGGATATGGGAATAATCATAGAAGGTGAAACATCAATACCTTTTCAAATGGTAGCTAATCCATCTTTACTATAAAGGGTAAAATGTTCTCAGACTGATGATGAGGAGTTTCAAAAGAAAATTAATGCTTTAAACGATGGTAGATTGATCATCTTCGTATATGAGGATGGGATTTTGAAATTTGGGTAGAGACATTGTGTTCCTAACCTTCCTAATCTAAAAAGGGAATTGTGGAAGGATTCACATAGCTCAAATTTTTATATACACCCTGGTATCACTAAGATGTATAGAGATTTAAAGGAACATTTTTGGTGGGACAACATGAAGAGATAGATTGCAGATTATGTGTTCAGATGTATGGTTTGTCATCAAGTGAAATCAAGAAGACAACATCCTAGAGGAGTCATTCAATCTCTTCCCATACCTGAGTGGAAATGGGATCATATTAAGATGTACTCTTTCATGGGAATACCAAAGACTCCTAGATGGAATGATGCAATATGGGTCATTATTGATCATCATACCAAGTCAGCAAATCTTTTTTCTATGAGTGAATATTTACCACATGAACGTTTAGCAAGACTCTATATTAATGAAGTTGTAAGACTTGATAGTGTACCTCTATCGATTGATACTAATAGTGATTTTATTTTTACATCAAGATTCAGGAAAAGTCTTCAGAAATTTCATGATACTTAACTTCATTTGAGCACTGCCTACCACCCTCAAACTGATGGACAATATAAAAAGACTATTCAAACCATAGAAGAAATGTTGATATCTAGATCACTTGACTTTCAAGGAATTTCAGTTCAATATTAACCACTAGTAGAATTTTCCTATAATAATAGCATCCATCCAAGAATTTAGATGTCACCATATGAAGAGTTATAAGGAAAGAGATGTCACACACCAACTTGTTTGGATGATGTTGGTGAATGAAAAATCGTAGGCCCAGAACTTTTTAAGGAAACAATGGAAAAGGTGAAGGTTGTTAAAACCCACATCAAGGAAGCTCAATGTAGGATTAAAGATCTATACCGATAACCGAAGGAATGATTTGGAATTTCAAGTTTGAGACCATGTTTTCATGATGGTATATCCATGGAAGGGTGTTATATGATTCGGTAAGAATGGAAAATTAAGTCTCACGTACACCGGACCTTTTGAAATTAGAGAATGAATTGGAGTTGTAGCTTATCATTTTGCAATGTCTCCAAGTCTCTCCAAAGTTCATGATGTGTTCCAAATATCAATGTTGAGAAAATAAATGTCTGACCCAACGCATGTACTCACATATGAAGTAATATAAATGGAACATGACATATCTTATTGCGAAGATCCAATCAAAATTCTTGATACCAGAGAACAAGTGTTCAGAAACTGGATGACTAGTCTGGTGAAAGTTCTATGGTGAAATCATAATATGGTAGAGGGAACATGGGACCCTAACGAACTTATGATGAAGAACCACCCAAATATTTTTATGGATTAATATTCTATAAATTTCAAGGTTAAAATTATTTGAAGGAGGGGAGAATGTAACCCCCCAAGCATCCACGGTATGTTTCCCTTTGAATAATACAATAGCTTGCGTTGTACACAACATGGGGTTTTCACACCAAGACCGATCAAACTAGACATTATGAATTGTAATACCCACTTTTTGAAATTTCATAATTTTTTTTTCAAAATGGACTTCGATTTTGGATTCAAAATACCAAATTATCTTAGGGTTCATTTTTGGTATTTTTCTAAAAACCTTAACTTTTTGATGAATAGTGAAAAACTCTATGTTATTGTTTATAACTAACTTTTTATTTAAATAATAAGATATTTTATTTAAATTTATAATAGTTAAAAATTGATACAAAATACCTATATATGTTTAATTTCATTCATTGGAGTAATTTTATAATAAAATTAGATTTATAAAATTTTATTGAACTTTTTACCCTCTTTTACCCACCTTCTAGGCACATTTGAAAATTTTCATAAAACATAGTTTTACTGATTTTGTAAATTTTATTTCAAAAATATAAGAGACATGGTTGACAACTGTAAGTAAAATATGGCTCAATAAGATGAATATAATTTTTGGTGAATAGTAACTTTTGACTTATTTACCACAGTTAAAAGTAAATTCAGAAATTAAAGGTAAAAATTATATTATAATTACACTAAAACTTGTTCTAATTATATTGGTTCAGAGTATTTCGACCAAAAACAAACTTAGTAATAATATATGATCTATTTGGTCCACTTGGACTAGATTAGAACAATTATTATTATTTTATATCAAGAAGAGTTAAAAGTATTAAATTAAAAGTTTAATAACTAATGAAATTTTAATGTACGTATGATAAATTTGACTATAAATATTCATTATAAAGATAAAAAAATTTCCTACATAATGGTATTTAATTTATAATTTTTATACATTAAATAATTAAATTTATTTCAAACACAATGATGTTGCAGTAATTACCTTATTAATGAATGATTAAAATAATTGATATTATATATGTCCAAATAAATGTAAATTGAGACTTTTTATCAATTAAAATAATTTTATAGGTTAATATGATATTTTATAGTTTATTAAATTAATATTTTTATAAGTAAACATGTTTTTATGACTTTAAAAAAATCATTTACCAAATAGTGTCAAAATTGACAAAAATGAGTTTTTAAAATAAATAATATATTATTAAATGATATAATAGTCCAAAAAATCTACAGATCAACCAAAGGACTTATATTATAATTTATATGTCATTAATGAACCACCTAGGTTTATCTTGGCTTTTATAGGATTTTTATTACAGATTAATTATAATAATACAAGAATACATGGTAAAAGTTAAAATATTTTACTAAGAGTTAAATCTAAAAGATAAGGTTAATATGGTGACCTATAACTATCTAAAACATATTTAATGAGAGTTTTTAGACCTATACCCACCTTACTCTCGAAATAAATCATTTTGGTGCCATTATAAAATGAATATTATTGTATAATAAAATACTTTTTCAAGATTTTCCTAAGGTGCCCCTCATCTCTCTTAGAAAATGGCACTTCCCCTTCTCTCAAAATCACAAATACAAAGACATTTTTCTAGACCAACCCTTGAAAATATATCCACTCTACTACACTCAATTCATTATAGAGGCCTTTGATTAGAAAGCCAACCTATCGTACCCTTTTGATCTAATCAAAAGGAATCACTCGAAGAAGAGGTAATTATTGCATCACCTCATTCAAGTTCTTTTCTTCTTCCACTTCCTCTCTGTTTATTGTTTCCATAACAAAATAATGACTCCATTACCTTCTACACACAATATTATTATCATAAATATTTTAAAACCATATTCATTATTCTATCTATCTTATTAATGACAAATTCTCCATATATGAGAGCGTACGGCTTACCATCTCCATGTCATCATATAGTTTGTCATTCAACACTTCAAAATTTAGATATATATACTAATGAGTATAATTGATGTAAATAATAAATATAATATTTTAATTATACATTACATATGATATAACATACAATTACATACTATTCCAACATGAATAGAATGGTATTGTCGCTCGTGCGTACGTACAGATTACTGTCACTAGGAAAGCGATGAAATTCATTACCCATCCTTACCACTCAAGAATAAATTTCATTTTATGATATAACAAATTATGCTTATTAACTTAATATCATTGTGGAAATTAATCAAATACATCCTATCCATAAAAAACATGACTTACTTATCAAAATATATAAAGGAAAACGAATCAGTTAACACATGAAATGATGATACTACTGAAATATCATTAACAATGAAATATAAGAAGACCATATATGATATCATATTTGTGTATGTGTTTATTTTATAATTTAATAAAAAATAATTAACTATTATATAATAGGTTAACGTACCATCTACCAAGGAAATGAAGAAGGTAAGGGTTAATTCTGCAATCTCATTGTTATACGCGGTTGCTAATACATAAGTATCTATCAAGACCTCTTTATCATCCACATCCCTGTTTCTTAAAAATGTATTTCAAAACATTTTAACTATTTCCTATACTATTGGTTAAATTCATGTACACCCATGTCTAAATTTTTTATAAGATTTTTATAAAGGAATCTTTCTGGCGTTTTCCAAATAAGGTCCTTTATGACCTTTTCGACAATATTAAGGAAAGAATGTTTTTTTAACTTATATGGAGGGTGCAACTATTTTTTTCCATTATATCACCTTTGAAGATTCCATTACAATATTATAAGAATATTTTCAAAATATATGTTTTATTTTATAATTATGTGACTTTTAAATGATTTAAAAATATAAAGAGGTATTTCTTTCAAATTGTTTTCATTTCATCTATGTCAACACCCTTTAATGGATTTTAAACTTGTTTGTAGTTGATTTATTATGATACAAATCTTCCATATTGTATCGATGATTCTGTGATATGTTTGACTATTGATGTGTTATTTTTATACCATTCTTGGTTTATGGATAATGTATTGATATATCATATGCTAGTTTTAATATGAATGTTTTTGTTATATTTACACATTTTTATATGAGGAATGCATTGGACCTTGTAAGTGATGGGTGGATCCTGTTGTAGCTCCTCGATGCATCATTAGATCTTATGAGAAAAATTAGTGTCTTGGCACAAGAATTTGAAAAAAAATCTTATTTTTAGTCATGGAACAAGGCCTTGACTATGTGGTTATGAAGTCAGGCAGTATGCATTACATCATTAAGAAATTGGCTATTGATACTGCATGTGATTATTCGACTAGTATAATATACATTTGAATATGTAAATTGTATTATTTGATATATATTTTCTATATTATGCTTAATTTTAAGATTAAAAGGCTTATGTTTTAGTATTATACATTTTTTTAAATGTTTATGCCTATTTATGAATGTTTCCACTATATTGTTATCCTTACTAAGCATCTGAGCTCACCACTTTCTGATGTTTTATTTTTCCCAGGATGCAAAGAAGTATTTTACAATTAACCTGGTGGAATGGGATATGGGATAAGATTGTGTTCAAAGGGGAAAAAATGACGTTATTTTTCTTTATTTTGTGATTTAATGTAAATCTTATGTTTGTATCTTGTACTTCCAAGTCTACTAAACTAATTAGTCTTTTGAGACATTATCTTTTGTAATCATTCCAATGATATGTAATAATGCACCAACTCTGGGTAACAACGGTCGAGGTGTTACACTCGCCATCACCTTGGATTCTCTCACTATGTGTCACATATAATTATATATAATAGAATAAAAAATCTCATGGGTGTTCCACTACCACTTCCCCATTGGTTTTTCACTTTTCACCAACATCGCATGTCCTAAGAATCTCCCTTCAAAAATGGGTTCCAACAAACAACGGGTCAAAGCACCACAATATGAACCTCGTACATCCCAACCACCACATCCTTGTAACCAAATAAACTAGATAGTTTCTAGGATCTACCATAGCTCTCATAACATGTATCATTTGTTAGTTATTATATCTCTAGACATTATAGTCCATCCATCGAGTAAGGATTCTTTATCCATCACAGCCTATACGCCTTACACCTATAATAGTCCATAGGAAAATTTATCGTGAATATATATCTATGAATAACCACAAACTATTTCATCCATCTACACACATATATGGGGAAAAAATTCACTATTAATACCTGTACAAGTAAATACCAAGAGAAGAGAGTAGGGCCAATGGGGGTAGTCATCCATCCATAATCCCATAGATATGTTGGGGGAAAACCCCCATAGGGATCAGAATCACTAGGGTGTCAGTTTCCCTAACAGTTAGGGTGGAGTATTATATAGAAAAAAATTTAAAGAATATAATATATATCAAAATAAAATATGGGAATAACAAATTATTAGACTCAACTGTAGCTATCATCTTTCAGAATCCCATCTACAACAGCAATAACTAGGTATCGTATAAGCACACAATGATTTTAAGAGCTGCATTAGATTAAATTATCCCAATTTATTATTTTAATTTTATGTTAATTAATTATTTAACAATTAATTATCCTTTACCATTTTGAAATTACATTTCAATAGCATCACACAAATGTTCCATGCCCCCTAGGAATAACCAAACCAAGTCAAAATTTCCTTTAAATTGAAACCTTAGAATTATATCTAATAAATCTCCAACCCCATAGGATAAAATCATTTATTAAATCAGTTATTTATAAAATTTTCAATTTTCCAAAATTACAGGTTTTCTAGAAAATAATTCTAAGCTTCCAAACCCAAGGGACTCTACACGGTTAGTAGATAAACTAGCCATTGAGTCTTTCGACCTATTGCTGGAGAACATGGCCATCCATCCTCGAGAAGGTAAAAATAGAATGAAGGTGGCATACCCTATACATATTCACCTCGTATGGAAGGAGGATAAGAAAGACCATTTGCCTGTTGTTGTGGGGAAATTAAAGAAGATAAAAACAAAATTCAATAACAACCACTTTCATATCAATGGGGAATCCCAACTTCAACTTATTCCATCATCCCTAGTGTCCTCAATGATACCCACATGCAAAAAATGATGCATCTCCCCACTCAAGCCATGAACTTCTACCAGCACCACTAGGCCACCCTGCCACCACATACCACAATAACCCTACAGAATCATCCATCTCAAGAACACACCACAACACAAGTAGTAGAAGACAAACCTATAACATAACGAATGGGCTCATGGGCCTAAACAAGGTATTCATCCTTCACACAAAACGATCACTCACATCTCTAAAGAATAATTCACTTAGCCTTTAAAAGAAATAATCTAACTCAAAAACCATAAATTTATTATCTTTATTTCACAAGATATCATGTATTCCATAATGAATTAACCATTTCAATTAAACATTCATCACTGCATCAATTTTATTTCTCACTAAGCACAAAAACAACAAATAGATTCATTAAACAAGCCTCTTTATCATTATCCAATTAATTTTTAATTAATCCCATATTTAATTTCATTACCAATTTACATCAAGAACGACAAGAAAAAAAATCATAGATATCACACGATCTATAAAATCAAGAGGCAATAACATTGCAAAGAAATTGATACAATTTCTTTAATCCAGTTTAAGTATTTGTTATGTCAATTTCATTATGATCCTGTGGGAATACCATGATAACTCTAAAACATCATGTAAATGAATAGATAATCCATGAATCCCATACCTAAAAATGTTTCTAATGTTCTTCACCTGAGAATGGGATAACACAATGGATCACAATCACCTCTCCGGCAATGACTACATCTACCTGAGGACAAGGTGGCACAACCACATCACCCAACACTCAAGAAAGGTCCATTAGAAACAAAGAGATCACTTTCCATAATATAAAAGGGATAAAAAGGGGAAACAGACATAGGAACCCATAAGAACAAAGGTATAATATACATTATATCGAATACAGAACGACACTACCTGGTTTCCCCAAAATAGGGCTGCACATGCAGAAGGAAGAACTCTACGGAATACATGATCCAAGGTCCACACTATAATCAAACAACTCATTGATAAAGAAACATATGGGGCATAAAATACATAGTAAAACAAGACAGAAGAATAAGGTTGAATATATCTATTCCTTTATAAAATCTAAACAAAGTAGTCGTTTATATATGGTTTAGATTTATAATTAAAGGAAGATCTCACAAGACTATGCAGTATGACTGATTAATGTCACCTGAAGACTTGGTAAAATTAAGATAGGATTTATGGGATTTTAATCGGCATTAAATCCCTTAAGATGAGGATTTCAATTCATTTTATGTCAAAGAAAACATCAAACAGGGTGAACTATAGGATGTTTGAATCACTATTCACTAGAAGATCTAGAAACACTGTAGAACCTAGAGATTAATAACCTACTAACAAATGACCGTCCAAAATATGACCAATAAAATGGTGACCTACCTACATAACCTACTGAAAATACCTAATGATATATGACTTACTAACATGAACTATCGATAGATAACCTATTGATTAGACCTACTGAGAGAAGACATATCCAAATACGACCTATCAACATGACCTACAGATTGAAGACCTACTAAAATGACCTACGAAATTGATATACTAAAAGAACCCAGTGAGGACACTTTTCAAAAAACTCGAAACCCAATTCAATGAATTGAAAAATTGGAAAATTGTTGGGAATAAGTCACCTTGAAATCTTAGAACACCTCAACCACTAGATTTTAGCAAAGGAATGGATCAAAGATATCTGAGCCATTTCATTAGATACCTCCCAAATCATTCTCATCCTCATGAATCCAAAAACCAACACAGATAGGGAACATAAAAAAGGGTTCGAAAAACCATATATAGAGATACCTCTTAAAACTATTGCCACCAAAGGAGCGCAAAAAATTATTCAATGGAACAACACATAACCATAGGGAAACTAGAACCTTCTCCTAACACTCTCATAGGTATGATACCTCTTAAGAGAGAGAAAGAAACAACAATCCATAAGAGAATCCATCTCATAAACAGGAATAGTCTACAACCACAAGATGAACATTATTATAGGAAAATATCTAAACATCAATCATCTCAGGGTACTAATCAAAAATCTGAAACTCACATTCCCATTCAATCTCGTCTATGCCACCATTCATCCAAATGAAATGAACAAGGGCAATAACACTTCCTCACAAAACCTTCTCATTATGGTCCTAGATCTCTACACGCTACTCCATGAAGGTCGTATCATTGTCAAGGTTGATTTTTACAAAATTGATGATGTGAGAGTATTCCTGAAGATAACAACAGATTTGTGAAACATGGGAAACATCATGTATCAAGCTCATCTGCGGCAGAAGTTCTACCCAATACGCCATGACTCCAGCACGAGCCAACACCTCAAAATTCTCTAGAAACTAGGGAGAAATCATTCTCCTATGACCAAACAATCATTTTCTATGATGGAGATTCACCTTTAGAAACACAGGATACATAATTTCAAACTTGAAAGGCCTACAACTATGATCAGAATAGTATTTATAATGACCTTGTGATGCCTTCATCCTCTCTCAAATCACCTAAACCATATTGTTCATGTTATGTACTAGTTCCAGACTGAGAATTGGTGATTCTCGGACCCTAGTATGGCACAATGGAGAACAGAATGGTAGGTCATACAAGGTTTCTAATAGAACCACACCAATGGGGGAGAGGAAACTATAATTTTTGGAGAACTCTACCATGGGTAAGTTCCTCGTCCAAAAACCTCTAAAATCTGAGACATTGGAGTGCAACATGTCTATAAGAGTATTGATGTTTCAGTCTGTCTGACCGTATGTATATCGATGAAAATAAATGCTACAACATAGCTGAGAACCCATATCATGCTGGAGAACCCTCTGCACTATTTAGGTAAAATGTAGATCTTTATTGGAAATGATCATCCAAGGTACCATGTGGTGTCTCACCAAATCCTCTAGATATTGTAGGATAAAACCTCAACTGAGTTTGACTCCATGATTGTTGTGAATTGGGAGGATTTCATCAAATGATCCAAAGCTACCCAAATAGCATCATTTTCACCCTAAACTCTAGTTGAACTGGTAAAAAATCCCATCATGTTGTCCGCCCACTTCTATTGAGTTACTTATAATGGAGAGAGAAACCCACTAGGAAAATGGTTCTTGGCCTTCCCCTTGTGAAATACCAAACATCGAGACATAATATATGTGACAACATGATTAAACCCAAGCCACTAAAACTAACTCCTCAATGATCATTACATCATTTCCACATCAGGATGTACTTCTAATGGAGAAATATGGAACTCATTGAGTACCATATCCTGCATTACCAAAGGAATAAAAATCCTTCACTAAAACAACACCATGTCTTGTTTATCCTCAGAATACCAATCTGTGGACTCGCCATAAACAACCCGGTATCTCCAATCCTCCACCTCAAGATCCTAAAATTGGGAATATTCCCCCTGTTTCACCAATGATGACTACACCATCATCTAAAAAAGTCAACCACTCCTCCCAAAATCTCCCATATCGAGATGTAATGATGAAAGTACTTCCATTACACTCCAGGAATCACCTGATTCAGGCACTACATAAATATGTGATTTCTTGGTCAGCGCATCAGCTACAACATTCTACATAATATGTGTATAAAATATTGCAATTCCATAATCATCTAAGAACTCCATCCACCAATGTTATCGTAACATCAAGTCATGCTTGGTGAAAACAAACATGTATCTTTTATGAGCAATGAAGACCAAAAAACGCTCTCTAATGAGGTAATGCCTCTAAATCATAACGGAAAACTCCACTACATCAAACTCAAGATCATGGCCGGTATAGTTACACTAATTGGAATGTAAATTATGAGAACCATAAAAAATGAAATATCTTTACAACATAATAACACATCCTATCCATAGACGTGAAGCATCACAAAAAATATCAAAATGAACTCCTTCGCAGATAGGAATTGAACTGGATCAATGAATAACATCTCCATCAAATAATTGAAAGCTTCTTGAAACTGATTAGTCTATACAAACTCCAGATCCTTTCTGGTCAATTCTATCAAAGGAGTCACAACCTAATAGAAATTGGCTACAAACCACATGTAATAGACTTAAAGAAAAAAGAAACTACTCAATAGTGATACTATCTTGGGGGTTTCACAAAACACAACTACATATCTCTTCTATAGATCAACCAAGAATCCCTATTGGGGTATAACATTCCCTATGAAATAGAATTCTTGAGTGCAGAACTCACACTTCGACATCTTCCCAAATAGCAGTTGTCAATAAATAACTCCCAAAGCGGCTTTTAGATGCTCTGCATGATCCTCCTCATATGTGAAGTACATAAGGATTTTGTTGATGATGACCACCCTGGACATATATAAGAACTCAAAAAACACAACATTCATGAACCCCATGAACACAGGTTGAGCATTCTTCACACCGAACAAAATAACAATGAAATTGTAATTCCCATGCCGACAATGGAATGATGTCTTTGGGGTATCCTCATCGTTCATACACATCTGATGATACCCTAACCATAATTTGATATTCTATAACCAAATTGCACCCCTTAGTTTATCAAATATACATCAATATGAGGAAGAGTATTGAGATTCTTCACTGTCTCTTTCTTCAATCTATAATAATCGATACATAACTGCAAACTACCATTAGCCTTCTTCTTGAACAAAACGGGTCCCCCCATGGTGACACACTCAACAATAAAACCTCACTACAACAGACCATTGAGATATATATGAAACTCACACAACTCAAAAGGAACCATCATATATAGAATAATATATTTTGGATACATTCATGTCTATAGCTCGATCGTGAACTCAATCTCCCATCATGGGAAAAAATCTACAACCTATTCTAGAACGAAACCAAGGTACTCCTCCTTGGGCCTACGAAAATCCAAATACTAATCCTAGGAAAAACTCCAATCTAGCTCATCCATTAAGGATTTCAAGTATAAAACATGCCTCTGACCCATCTGAGGGTCTCTCTTACCAAGACTGCTAACTCTCCATCAACATCTAAGAAAACCACCTAACTACTAAGGAAATCTATTATGTCCTTCACCAAATACAATAAATCCATGATGATGATGACATCATATAATTGAATCCATAAACATAGGAAATATCCCTAAGAGTAGTACTTCTACAACACTATCTCATAGTCTCTACATATTTTAAACAATTCAGATTGACCTCCAACTGGTGTTATCAATTCCAAGGGTACTGGAATCCTCTCTACCTCAAGTCCCAAGGAATAGAAAATGGTAGGTAACATGAAAGAGTGTGTCACTCCAAAAACAATCTAGTAATATAACCAAGTAAAAAAATAAAAAAGGGTACCTCAAACGACTTTTGGCTCACCTAGTGCGGGAAACACTATAGCATGAAGCTAACCATGAACTACTTCATGACCTCTCTAACCCTACTAGGTACCACCCCCATAACCATGCTATTCACTCTGAGGACAGAGAGTATCCTAAGGCTATCCTATACTTGTCCCATATGTAATCTATTGGACCAATTCTGGTGTAATATTCTGATAATTCCTTGGCTTGAATTGCCTCAATAGTTGAACCTAATGCAGAACATCTAACAAATGTTGACTTTTAAGAATGGTCTGGCACTCTTGCTCCAGATGACCTTGGCGTCAATAGGAAAATTAAGAGCCTAATCCCTTTGCATAGGGGAGATTGTCGCTGCCCCCAGAGACAAGAGATACTTAGGGATGAGACCTACCCCTAGTTGAATGTAAACTATTCTTCCATGAAAAACATGAATCCCAGACCACAGCTCTACTTCATGATGAATCTTGACAAATACCCTCTAGTGAAGCTCCCATTTGGGATAATGTCATCCCGATGACCTCTACACTCATCATCACATCATGAAATTTCATCACCATAAATGGGGTGACCTCGAAATGGATCTCTATTATCAAAGTCTCCTAAAAATGATTTGCCAAGGCCTCCATGTCTAGAAATAATTCCGATGTGTATCATAAATGGTTAATAAAATGGATTCAAAACTCTAACACAATGGATCTCCCTTGTATAAGTTTAAACAACTTATAATGTATGGAAACCTTTGCAATCGAAGAGATAAACGAGACTTTGAATAGGACTTCAAACTCCTTCTACGAGACAACTGACTCCTCATGACCCCTGAGGAATAAGAACCACCACTTCCTCGCTGCCCCACACAGTGTTGTCAAATCCAATGACATCCAGTGCTCCTTTTGAACTGGAATGGAACTGATATCTATGTAAAACTCACCCAACTAGTCTTCCATGCATAAATATGAAATGAAACCCTCTTACTTATATAGATTCTTGCACTGAAACTCTCAGAATGTCCTCCTCTATGTGTCTTCATCATCAACCTCTATTTTGCAATGATCGGCTGGAACAACCTACTGAACATCTGATATGCAAACCTAATGAGGACGTTGACCTAGAGCCATACCTAAAAAAGAAAATAAAATTAGAGCTCCTAAACCTGGAATTCATAATACCTAACAATAATTAACTAATTTTTTCATATATTCATTTTACGTTATCCAATATGAAGGTATACCCATTCAAACACAGGCCCACTGAAGAATGATGAATGATACATTCCTAGGTATCTACCCTGCAACAAGTATCACCTCATTTAGTAGACACTATAAACTTAATAGTCCATGCATAAGATCAAAATGTGTCCCCAAATACCTTTGTATCATCCAGTTTAACATGCTTAAAATGCTTTCTAAACAAAGATGACATTGTTTCCCAACTAACCCATGCAACATCACCTATTCATAACACCAAAATCCATTCCATCCCTCAACTAGAGCCTCTAATACCACTATTTCATGACCCCATAACCTCAAATTATACCCCATATCTACTAGAAATGAGTAGAGAGAGATAATGACAACCAAGTCCCACCTACAGTTTTCCCGAGGATGGTGACTATCACTGAGGGTATAATAAACACACAAATGAGAGGCATTACCCTCTTAGAGAATATATTATAAAGAGATAGATAAGATAGAACCCAATTATCTCATCCATAGACTTAAATATAAATAAAAAACTAATTAAATTCATGTAATTTCATGCAAGAACTTCTATAACTAAAAGGGAAAATTGCATGTAACAAAAGAATGTAAAATGATAATGACTACAAAGCGTGAACAACTCCTATAACCAGAAACTAGTAGTATCCAAACTAATATCCATCCTTCTCCAAGTGACATGAAAAATATTTTATGTAATGTAGTTTGAGTATAACAAAATAATCAGTAGGATCCTCCCTGGAACCTCTCATGAAGAAAGATAAGAAAGCATGCTAAATCATATCAAAAAATAACTAAAATTAACTCATAATTCAAAAAAGAGTACTAAATTTCCATACTATACATTGATACTCTCACCATGTAGTGAATAAAATAGTATATAATCTAATATTTAATCTTAAGGGTTCCCTTCTATTACTTCCCCAATGGTTTCCTACTTTGCCCCAATGTCGCACGTCGAGAGCATCTCTCTCCAAAAAGGGTTTCTCATAGACACTTGGGTAAAGCCACACAATAATCACCTCATGAAACACTACCACCATGTCCATGTAACCAAGTTATCTAGGTAGTTTCCATGAGCCACTATAGCTCTCAAAACGTGTATCATACATCAGGTTTTATACCTCAATCCATTACAACCCATACACCGAGTAAGGATCCCCAAGACATCATAGGAAATACACATTAGACATATAGTAGTTCATAAGAACCTATATCCAGAATATATGTGTGTGAATAACCAAAATCCATTACATCCATCTACAAACATATATGGAGAAAAATAACCATCATTCCTACTATCAAATGAAACTACCAAGAGAATTGAGTGGGGCCAAAGGTGGTTGTCAGCTATCCATACTCCCATCAAGATGTTGGGGAAAACCCCACCCAACACTCTCAATCACCAGGGTGTTAGTTTCCCTTACCAAAAGGGTGGTTTAGTATATGGAAACATAAAAATTATAGAATATAATATATCTCACAACCATACTATGATAATAAAAAAGTTTTATACTCAACTATAGCTAACATCTCTCAGAATCCCAGTTTACACTAATATAACTAAGTATCCTAAAAGCACACAACCATTTAAAGGGCTACATTATATTACATTGTCCGTTTTAATCGGTTTCACATTATTCAAATTAAATATTTACAATATAATTACACTTTTCCATTTCCACATTACATTTAACATGAATCACAATAAATATCCTTGTCCTCTAGGCATATCAAAACCAAGTCCATGGTTCCTTTAAATTGTGACCTCAACATTGCATCCTAGAATGCTCTAACCTCAATGGTTAACATCATATATTTAATCATTTATTAACAAAATTAGGATTTTTTTCATAATTCTATGTTTCTAGAAAAGTATTATATGCTACCAACAATAAGGGGTTCAACATAGTGAGTAGATGAACAACCGGTTGTGTTTTTTAATATATAGTCGGAGCACATTCCCATCCATTCTAGATAAGATAAACATGAAAATCATAGGGCATACCCCGCACGTATTCCCCTCTTTTGGAAAAATGTTAATAAAAAAATCTATCAAAAATAGTGGGGATGTTATATTAGATAAAAAAATCAAATTAAAAAAAAAAACCACTTTCATATCAATGGGTAATCACAACTTCATCTTATTCCATAATCCCTTGTGTCCTCCCCAACCCCAACATGCCTAAACCAAAGAATCTAAAAAAACTATGAATCAACTACTGCCACCAACAATGGTCCTCTCTACCCCCACATACCAAAATATCCCACTAGGCTCAGCCATTCCACTATCACAATAGAACACAAGAAGCAGGAAAAAAACAAGATAGAAACTTGGCTCTTGTCCTAAAACAAGTTATTAGACCTTCATACAAAATGAGCACTAAAAAATCCCAAGCATAAGGGGCATGGTATTTAAAAGAAATAGGGTAAATCATAACTCATAAATTTAATATATTTATTACACAGCTAGTCTTTTATTCCATATTTAATTAACCAATTTAATTAAACATTCATAAATGCATCAATTTATTTATCACTAAGAACCAAAAAACAACAATATTAATTAATAAAGTGACATTATCTTTAAAAAATTAATTTACAGTTAATCATAACATTAAGTTATTTACCAATATCCATGAAAAAACATGATAAACAAGATAATCATAGATATCACATGATCTAGCACATGAAGAGGCAATATCATCGCTATGAAATTTATACTAATTCCTTAATCCAGTTCATGTATTTATTATGTTGATGTCATTGTGGTCTAGTGAATAAAACATGCTAACTAGATGAATTCACATAAAATATTAGAGAACCCATGAATACCCTTCCTCAAAAGTTTTATGATGTTATTTTCATGAGAAAGGGCTAACATAATGGATGACAATCACCTCTCCCACAATAGATGCATCCACCCAAGGATACTGCGACACAACTACATCAACCGAATCATTTGAAAGTTCCATTAGAATCTTCTATATCTCATTTTGTAACATTTAATGATGAATGATAGTAAATAGATTGAGAAACCTAGAAGAACTGAGGTATAAAATTTCTTATATTGAAGACGGATCAACACTTCTAGGTTGTGCCCAGAATTCGGTGAACAAGCAGTATAAGGAACTCCCGAGAAAATAAAATCCATGTTCCACACCCCAATTACATAACTCCTTGGTAAAGAAATGTATAGGGAGTCATATATTATGAAAAAAAATAAGGAAGAATAATAAGGAATTTATCTTATCCTTTTATAAATCTAAAAGGAGCATCATTTTAGATAAGGTTTAGATTTTCCATTAATGGAGGATGTCATTGAGACTACATGGCTTTACAGAGTAAATTCAACCATAAAATTAAGAAACTTATGATAGGAGTAATGGGATTTGAATCAGACATAAATCCCCTAAAATGATTATTTGAATACATTTTTCGTCAAAAAAATGACAAATGGGGGAAACTAAAGGAAGATGGAAACACTATTTAGGAGTTGATCCAGAAACACTATAGAACCTACTAACAGATGACCTATCAATAGATGATCTATTGATAGATAACCTACTGATAAGACCTACCGAAATATGACCTACTGATAGGACATACTGACAGAACCTACTGAAAGATGACATACCTACAAGACGTGTTGAAAGAAAACCTACAGATAGATGACCTACCGATAAAACATATCGTGTGGACCTAAAAATAGATGACCTATCGACATGACCAAATTTCAAACGAACTAATGACATGACCAACCGATAGACAACCTACTGATGAAATTGTTCGCAAAACTAGAATAACTGCTCAAAGATCTATAAATTTATAAACGTGTTGGGAATAAGTCAACTTGACCTCCCAAAACACCTCAAAGACCAGATTTAGGAACATGAATGGATTGGAGAGGTCAGGGAAATAACATAAGATTTTATGGCAGATATAATGATTACATTCATAATTTCATGATTATTAACTTAATTCTATTTAGGGTTTTAGATTTGGAATTTTCCATATTTGCAATGATCGATTTTTATAATTTTTTATTTTTTGAGGAATAGAAGGAACATAAGAAGAAGATATCTAACATCATAATAGTAGAAGATTATTCCATATTTGGAAAAATTGGATGCATGCCTTTAATATCCAGTCATATGAAATTTTCCATGAATTATTAATTCGACCTTTGTGATTACCTTTTATTATTATGTTCAAAATCAAGGATGACATATAAAAGGAAGAGTTGGTTATTAAATATAGTGAGATACAATGAAATATAAAAAGATTCATACATACTTTGATAGTGGTAAAACATATCTATTGTACATAAAATAGATAAACTAAAACAGTCATGTGTTGTGATTTCAATCCTATTGTGTAATCGAAGATCATCCAGAGATGATCATTGAAGTTTATTATCATCTTAGGAAGAATCTGTATCTAATATCAGTTTCTTCTTGTAAAATATGTGGTGAAATATTTTTTCAAATATTTATTCAAATATTTTTTTACACACATTTTATGTGAGTGTTTCAAGGTTGTGGATAGGCCATACAAAGGGAGATCCTGGTGGAAAGCTATTGTACCTTTGAAATAAATAACAGATGTTGTACTCAGCGAACAGCCCCCAGAAAAGGTATAAAATAGGGAGAATTAAATATCATGTGTTCGATCAAACAATTATAAATATCATGTGTTCGATCTCTTTCTATTAATAATTTATGTTTCCCCAACCAATTTTCATTAAGGAAAAAATATTTGAACTCATATACCAATAATATGGTGGTTTAATGTAATCAATATTTTATGGACTCAATTTATCCCTCTTGATGTTTTTAGTTATCTATTTTTATAGGTAAAAACAATCATCCTAAAACTAATGGGGTGTAAGAAAAGAATATTTATACATTAAAATAAATTATATGGTTATTTACACATTGATTTTATGGGACCTATGATCAATATATACAATTTTTATAATTTTCAAATAATAAAGGCCTCTATTGATGTATTAAAATTGAATCATATGAAGAATTATATGGGTAGAGATTTTATACTTTGAACTATTTAGATGATGATAGAGAGTGGTATCTAGTTGGCATATAACATGATGGGGAAATTAAAAAACAAATGTGATAACTATTTATAATAATGTTTAGACAACTCATAAAAAAGAAAAAAATTATTGACAATCAGATAATGGATTTTGAATTTAATGTGGGGGTCCTGATTTCATAATATTATATGTATGGAATGTATTTATATATATTTAATAAGGTGAATGTATATACTAATAAAATCTGTCCATTTTAATATTTCATGATATATAGAGTTTTCTCTTCAATTCTACTTATTTTCCCGAACAATACTAAAGTGAATGATGACATCCATGTTTTGTTGTTGTTGAAGTTTATTCTCGACCCAATTCACTAATAAAATAATAATGCAATATATTTATATACTAAAATTTCCTATAATGAAAATCCACTACAAATACTAGAAAATACTTAAAACTTGTTACAGAATCAGACAACTAGGATAGTGAATATACTTTGGAGAAATATAACGATAAAGGAAGCAATGTGGTAACCTGAAGAATAAATAGAGAATAATTAACAAATTTTTTATGGGATTTTGTATATAAAAATTTTTGGATGAAAAATTTATTTTGGGATAACTTAAGACACATTGATCTACAATAGTTGGTAAACACTACATCGTATATAATATTACACAATGTACAATCTATCCCAATATAAGGAACCTTTATTCAAAATTATATATAAAATGTAAAAAAAATTAATTATAAATTTAATACATGATATAAATGATTTAATTTCATTAATATTCATGTAAAAATTATATTACCTAGAATTTATTGTAATATACTTTAAAAGTTGACTTATTTGGTAAAAATTTAAAAATATATTTTTCCCAAAAAAATTAGAACTATTAATGCATTATCATGACATAAAAATGTATTAAATGGTTATAAAGTGTTTGGGATAGACCAAATATATGTTTAATTATTAAAATTATAAATTTGAATATATGATTTTTATTTTAGAGGCTAATATTTCACAATTTAAAAATGTGGTGTTGTTTCTTTTTAATAAAATAAGTAATTTTTATTTATTATTTAATTACGTATTTACAAGGATATATTTTGTTTTGGATTATTTTTTAAGGAACAAAAATATAATTTTTTAGTCATAAAAAAATTAATTTTATGGGGATCAATTATATATATGAATTTTAACTAATTATATATTCAAGCCTAAAAATATATGTTTTTCATAATTGTTTTTGTTAAATTAGGGGAACATTTATAAAAAACCATTTCCCCACCTATAGAGGATGAATATTAAAATACATTTTTCGTATTTTTAGTCATAAAATTATCATTATTTAATATGTTCTATTTAAATTTAGGAATAAATAATAAGTTATGAAGGTAGAGAAATGTTTTTTCATGGAAAAAGTAAATCATGGTATAGAGAAAAACAATGGGAAAAAGAGGTATCAAATATAAAATATAAATATTTTTTTGCGTGGAAGATAAGTTTCTAAACCTAGGTACTTTACCTTTATATTATTACATACTTATAGAGCCTCATTCTACTTAATTTAAAATTCATTTATTCATGTAATTCCACCACTCTCATATATAAATGGTTCCCTTACCCACCAAACAATTCTTCACATATAAAGAATCCTAGATCAAACCACTACCCCAGAAAAAATATCCATACTCTCTTAATGTGACATTTTGGCTATATGTGTGTTCATATCATGAAAATTCCAATCTATGAATACTTAAGGAGATGTTTATAGGATTAACCTAGAAATAATTAAGCACTCAATATGTAATAATCATTTTCAACCTTCCTCCCAATCAATCAATGAGAAAAAATGTCCTCCATTCATATAATATAACTACACCCTTCATATACAATGACTTTTTTATAATAATACTAATAGTAGCATTATAAGAATGAATTTAATGAATTAATGATATATTTAAAAAATTATAATGATTATCATGTTAAAAATCATTATTTAACTCGATCAATTTTGTTCCATTTAAAAATGGAAGTGTCACAATTTACGTGTGTGTGGACGATCACCACTATTGACGATGTTCATATATTTTCAATAATGAAATTCAAGGATAGTTATAAAAATATAATATATGAATATATATGATATGATTAATATTTTTGATGAATATTTTTCTACAAGTATAAAAAGATAATTAGCTATGATAATGATGTTACCCATTGATATCTATATATACATTAATAAAGCACACAATGGATTCCTTTCTAAGAAACCAAGAATTTTATTTACATCATATGATCATAGGGATTAAAAAATCATTGAAAAATAATATATATATATATATATATATATTATTATTAATAAACGATGAAATTTGTATAATTGAACGGGCTTTAATATCACTGTTTCAAAGCACATATGAAATAAGTAAAATTTATAAAAGATGGTGATTAAAATAAACACACAACACATAATTTCTGTATAGTTAATGATTATATTCTAAAGAATATTAAATTTAATAAATATTAAAAAGTTTTCCAAATAAATTATTAATGTGGTTAAGTCTATTTTATATGAAAATATATATATTTCTTGAAATTCAAGAGTAAAAGGTATGTGTTTTTCATCTAAAATGTTCTTCTTCGAGGAATGTTTTTTATTAGGAACAAAAATATTATTTGATGTACATACACACCATCAGAAATATTTTTCCATGAGTACCTATACTAATTATATTTTATGTTTTATTTAATTTTTTATTGTTTATGTTATTTTGAGTCAAAATATAAGACTACCATAAGGGTCTCTTTTAAAATCTATCTTATTTTTAGATGAGATTCATTCTCTTCCATGTTCATATTATTATTCCCACCAATTTTCATTGTTTTTATTTTCCAATTAATTTATATATTATTTCATGACACCATTATATTCACATTCACCTATTTTTAAAATTAATTATTATTATATTTATAATGATGTTAATTTTAATAGTTATATTTTCTAGTATTATTCACATTTTTGTTTTTTTATCTTCAAATATAAATTTTTGGACATTTCCCTTATTTATTTTTATATTTTTATATTTAAAAAATTTTCTATTTCTTTTGGTTATGATATTCCAATGGATTGAAGAACAACATAAAATTGGGGTTGGGGGGGGGGTTGAATAAGATATTTCCTTATCAAAAAATTAAACCTTTTGAAATATAACCCCCACATCTTATTAGAGATTATTCATTACAAAATAATGGAAATCTCAAATTCATGAAAAAATATAATTGTTAACTTTCCATGCCCAATTTATATAGATTTTCCTCAATGTGAGAACCAACATCCATTCCATAACTACTCCCATGGTACTATGGAAATTCACAATATTGAATAAGTGAACGAAACTTATGTAAAATACCCTTAAACACCTTCTATATCAATATTGGAATGGTTTTATAGAATCCCATCAATTTATTATTCTTTTCTTATAAAAAAACATGATCTAAAATGAAATTGAAACAATGAAACTTTGTTCTATATTATATGTTTTCTAAAAACTAAGTATAATTTAGATGTATACGATAGCACTTAGTCTGATGAACCCAAGTTAAGTACACCTTTTAAAATATATTAATTTTAAACAAAACAGTTTTACATAAAAAAATTCCCAAAACATTGGTCAATACCCTTAGTCTGATTTCCCTTGTTTTGTAAACTAATCATTCCTCAGTATGATGTTTTGTTCAAAATATTGTTTATAGAAACACTCCTTCAACTCAAAACAACACTAGTTAGGAAACTCACATTTGACACCAATTCTTTAGACAATAAACTTTTTTATATAGGTCAACAATTTCATGTACTACTATAAATCCAAATTCTATTTTTAGGTTGTCCCTAAATAATAATGGTGGGAAATTGAAATTATTTTCTAGATCACCAAATTCATTGATCAGAAAATTTTACACACATTCGAACATGATGTATGATCACTTTAGAACTTTTCATCTCATCTAGTGTATTCTAAAAGATTCTATAATTCTTATAATTATCTCAATTATCAAAATTACATGAATGATAAAATTGAAAAGGATCTGTCCACAAATTGATAATGTAGAACATCTCAGTATGAATATTTGTTAATCATTCTGATTCTACTAACCCAACGTAAATAAAAAATATATAATTTTTTTCATTGATTATCTAGGAAAACTAGAAAAGGTTCATAACATGGATTCAATTTATTTATACTTAAGAAACCTTAAAACATTGTCAAGTATAAATTCTACCACATTTTTCATAGATTTATCACTATTCCACATTCTCTATCTAGTAGAAGTTATCTACCTAATAAAAATTCTTAGCCTAATATAACATCTCATTTTAATAGAACATATCATTATGGTAGAACTTCTCTAAAAATCTCAGTATGATACAAATTATCAGACTGATATAAGATCTAATAGTGTTCCTTAAAAGATCAATTTTTTTTAAACTCTAGAAAATTTTAACTTCTCCCTTTTCACCTACCACCAACTCATATCACGAATTATTCATGATTTTTTGGAACCCAGAAGAATAGAAAATAATATTATAACATTTATTTAGAAATATATTATCATTCAAACATTCCAAAAATTCTTTCATAATAAATTTTCTTCATCTTTAGAAACATTATTTTATTCATCTCAATATCAAAATTTTCAATATTTTAACAAAATACATTTCTTTAGTAGACAAAATTTATCTAAAAAATTAATTTTTTTTCATAAATATATTTTCATCAAAAAATAATTTCTTTTTAAAAAATATTTTCATTAGTATAAATTTTTTCTTTAGAAAACAACTATTTCTGGAATAAAATATTTTCTTTAGCAAATAACTTTCCCCCAGCAAGTGAGTATTCTTTGCCAAATAGTTTTTCTTCAATAAAAAAATTTTATTTAGAAAATAACTTTTTTTCATCCCAATAATCAAATTTTATATCATCTGAGTAAAAACCTTTTTCATCATATCAAAAATTTGTATTTATTCAAAAAAACACGTTTTATATAGAAAAAAACATTTCACTAGTAAACAAATTTTCTCCAAAAAAAATTATTCATTAATGAAGTCTTAAAAACTAGGAAAAAAAATTAAACTAATTAAAATAATAATAATTTACCAAAACATTTTTGTGAATAATTTTTTTTAAAAAACATAACATTATATCTTCATTATTCCCATTTGGATTTTTTGAAAATTCTCAATACTCTAATTAATAAATTTTTCAACTTGTCATCTTTAAACACATATATTTTTTCATAATTCATTTTTTTAAACATATCAATGTTATAATTTTACTAAAACACCTAATTTCACAAAATAGAGTGTTGTGACATCAATTTACTAGATAAAGTATTTTTATGGGAATTTCTTCCCATTGTGACAAGTAAATTTGCGGACATTGTAAGATAAACCCCTGAACATTTATCCTTTCCTATAACTATTATTTCTACCAGAATTTTATTATAACTATATATTCATATTCAATTATATAAGAAACTTTATCACCTTTCCCATGTAGTGTAATGTTGTAATAATTATCACCCTTTTTCAACATAATCTAAATAACTTTGGGGGACTAAATGAAGATGTTATGATGTCGAGGGTAGCGGATAAACATGAAGTGGCGGCCTCAATTCCACAATTATATCTTCTGAAATTTATTTTTTAAAGATATTTTTTTTGATACATCATTGTAATGTATTCTATCATAATATTTCCACTAAAAACATTTTCTATTATTAATTAATACTTAATATTAGTATGTTTTGATCCTGAATTTTTGCCATTTTTTTATAAAGATCAATATCACTCTGATTATCACCAAGTATCATCAATGGTTTAAAAACATCAACATTAAAATCATCCAATTTACCCATCATCTACAATATTTGAGTACACTCCAGTGTCGTATAACCATATTCTGAACCCTTTGTAATCATTGTTACTAAATTTAGTGTCTAACTGTACTGACTCACACAACATTCTCCCAAGTAATATGTTCCTCATGATGTTTATTTTCTCTCTTTTCAATCTTTGGGAAATTTGAAATTATTTTAACCATAAAAGATCATTTCAAAACATATTTTGTATAAAATACCATTTGAATTTTTTCCTCTAACAAACATTAAAATTTTATTCTTGAAATCATATGATACTCTTTTAGATCAATTTGATATATAGTATACAATTATAGGGTATCAAAACTCCCATGTCTTAATATAGTGACATAAATAAAAATTATTGTTCGCTTCTATTTTTTTTCTTATATCCACCTATTCTAGTTTCATATTTTATTATCTTTTTTATCATTGAAATGGGAGTTTATGCATAATTGTATTCCTCCACGCAAAAATTTTGTAACAATTACCTAACATAACATTCTTGAAATATGAAAATTAATAATTGGTTTTATTTAACTTTTAAACATAGAAATAATAATAATTCTATAAATATTTAAATCTTTAAATTCATCTTCATTTCATCATAAAAATCATTACAAACTTTTTATTCATCCCCAAAAAAAGATATCATCCACATAAACAATTTCAATTATAGTTCTAGAGTTAACTTCTTTTGCATATATGTTGTTATCAACTCTTTATTTATAAAAATTAAAAATTCATAAACAAAATTAATTAATTTATTACCAAGAATGTGGGGATTATTTCTACCCATACATGGATTTATTTAATTAAAAACAATTCTCCCATGAATTACAATTAGAAACCCACAAGGATGTTCAATGTAAACTTTTTCTTCAATCTCTCCATTTAGAAAACATAAATTTACATCCATATTAATTTGTTTTTAAATTTTATGGGTAGTAATTACTAGAAAAAATTGAATAGTGCCTAATATTGAAAATGGGAAAATGATTCATCTAAATCAGCAAATTCCACAGGTGTATTTCCTTGCAAAAATGTATTTATTTTATTCGAAAACTGCCCCATATTCATTTAACTTGTTTTCGAAGATCCATTATTTGGAGTGTACAGAGTACTAATGCTTGATTAGATTATTTTTTAAATTTGATTGAAAATAGTTAAATTTTAGTTCTATATCATTATCAATTCACAAATAAATTATATAAACCTCCATTTCACTCTTAACATCTCTTTTGAAGAATTTGAACATCTCTACAGCCTCTAACGTTTGTTTAATAAACATGATGTCGGTAAATAGAGTGAAATAATCAATAAAAGTGATAAATTAAAATTTTATTTTATTTTGATAGATGTCGCATCAACCCATATAAATTAGAATTAATAATAAGAAGAGATCAGGTATAATGAATCTCAAATTTATTATGACTTTTAGTAGTTATATTTCCTTTCTGACGAGTCATGAAAACATCTTCTTCTCTTCACTTTAATTATGTTGATTTCAAAATACCACCAACATTAGAAAGTTTTTTTATTATTTTCTTCCCATGGTTGACATGTCTAAAATGAAAAAATATATCTTCATCATCGTCAATTAGATATCATGAGTTATCAATTTCTCTACCTTTAAATGTATTTCCACTAGTTATTTCCTCTCTTGTATCCACTTTCCCATATTCCACAATCATAACAATGCATGGTTATTTTATGAAAACGTATTCCATTAAATCATCAAAAATTTAACTAAAACAAATTAAGTTATGTTTTAGCCTATCAAAAAATAGACTTTTTTATTTGAACTTATTTACTTTCATATCAATTGTTTAGACTCCTCTAATTTTATTGGAACTATAATTATGGAAGGTAATAACTCACCTGTCATGATTTTCAAAATATTTTATAATTATTATATAACTTTTCATGTCAGGTGAAGAATATATATTAAGTATAAATGGTTAATTAATTTTTGCTTACTTTTTCTATGGGATCAATAAAAATATATATTTCCTTAACATTCTTCTTTTCGGCAACCTTTCCATTTACACTATAAGAATATTGTTCTAGAAGGAGTGTTATAATTATTTGAAAAAAACAAAATTGATAACATCTTCCACAAACATCTTCAAAAACATAAAATTAATTTTTTGATGGAAAGTTTGTAACATCATAATTATTTAATTTTCTTATATTCCATGACATAGGGATTTTGTTGATTTTTTTCAACCATTTTTTATACTTTGACAAATCCTTTTTCTAGAAAAGATGTGTTATGAAAAAAAAAATTATATCTATGGGTGTAATTTTCAGAAAGAAATTATGTGATAGGTCATTCACATCACATATCAACCAAAGGTTTCTTAACACATTTCTTCACACTTGAAATGTTATAAAAATTAGATGAACCTTTTATTTTTGTTGTAATATATTTCATCATATTCTTTGATTTATTTTTTTTAATAGCTTTATATGATTTATCTTTTAGATACACATCCTTATTGAAATTTTTATTTTTTATTATTAAAATATGTTCACCCTTAATATATTTTTATTAAGACTTTCTATATTCCTCTTCCTTAGTTTTCAACATATTAACGAGATGAAAAAAAATATTTCCCTACTTATAAATTCTAATATTGTAACTTTAGATATCTGGGATGTATTCTCCTTATTTCTTGGAAACATATGTTCTACCTTTAATAAAATTTCCACTATCTTTCTTCATCATTCTGATATTTTTCATAAGAGTTATATTAATACCAAGACATATAAAAATATTTGATCTAAGATGAAACACTCAATAATATTATTCACATTATTCTTATTTTCACTATTAGAGTAGCCATTTTTTTCTCATCTTTTTCAATGAATGTTCTAAAATTTTCAGTACATCCATCTTTTGAAGAGTAATTTAAAATTAATTCTGATTCAAATTTATTACTCAACATAATTCTCTTGTATCCAGTTAACATCTTCTAATATTTGGTGGACTAATTTTTTTCAATAGTACTTATAATAAACTTCATTAATTGAGTTTATTCATTAGAATTATCTTAATATTTCCCACCATAATTCATGGGAAAATTCATAACAATGTTCCTAATTACAGGAAAATAAAAAAAAATGGGATGTTTATTTCTCCGTAATTTTCTTTTTCTATTATATAGTTATTAGATATTGAATTAATAATTTTACAATTCAACTCATCATCTTCATAATCTTCAGAATCATAGAGATCAGTATTTTAAACATACATAATTTTCATATATATAATATTTTAAAAATCCATTTCATATAATATCATATCTTCTAAATATGGATATTTTTTCATTTCGTATGAGATATGAATGTTATAGAATTCATCAAGAGATAAATATTATTTTTATTATAAAGAATAAATTTTTAATCAAACTTATCTAGAATGTTTCTCATTAGTTTTTTACAATTTTAGAATCAACTCAGTTATCCCCCAAACCTCTATTGTTGAAAAAAATTCATTTAATATCGTGCCATAGACATTAATATTTTCATTATGTCTCATTCTTATGTGTTCACACTTGTTATGAATTTTTTTTAGCTTTTCTCCCCCCCACATTAGTATTCCATAAAAAATACCTTCCACCATTTATGATATTCTATTTGATCATTTGAGACACTTAACCTTCATATAAACATTTTATAATAGTCTCATAAGAATAAAATTTTCAAACATTCTGTCAAATTCAATATTTCACTTATAAGAAAATGTAATAATATCTTCCATCTCAATTGGTGGGACCCAAATTATAACTACATCGATATCATTAAGGAAAAAATAAAGGAGAATCAAAATCAACCTATTCATCTACCCATAATATATTTTTTCCACCAAATGGTGGAATTACAATACTATTGATAGAACTGATAATATCTTTGATATAAATTAAACATTTGAATTTCCATCTAATACTAATTGATGTTCTAATGGATCTATGAACGACTAAAAATGGGGGGCGGGGGTTGAATTTATTATTATATTTTAAAAAATATCATCTTTGAGAATCTAAAACCCTATAAAAAGTTACAATGTCATTAATATAAACTTTTGGTATACTAAAATACATATATAAATAGATAACTAAACATGGAACACATGATTTAAAAGGATCAACCTCAATATGATAACCTATTTTATTCTTATATCCAATCCAATGGTTCTATCAAAATTCACTATAATGAATAAGTGAACAAAAATTGTGTTAACTCCCATTAGGCACCTTCTATATCTCAATATGAATAGTAATAATAACTCCTTTCATTTTATATGTTATTTCTTTAAAATAATTTGGTACACAAAACAGTTATATAAGGATGAATTTTTCCCTATAAGAATATGTTTGAATACTTATTCTGATGTGGTTGTGTATAATGGCTATATATCTAACGAACACACATCCGATACAACATTTTCAATCAATGTCTATATGAAAAAACGTTTCTACTCAAAATAATTCTACAAACTCATATTGATAACATTAGACAACTTCATTCAATCTAGTATATTGAACCATCCTCTTTAAAATGATCCAATCAGAATACTCTGTCTAGAAAATATTTTTTAACTCGAAACAACCTCAGCTAGAAAACACACATCTAATACAATTTCTACAGAGTATCAACATTTTCTCAGGGGTGAATAGTTTCAAGTATCACTATAATTTCCACCACTTTTTTTAGGTTTCCAAGAAATTGTAAAGGAATTAAATGTGAATTATTTTCCTTCTCACCCAAATTTACAAATCTTCAAACATTACTCACATTTGAATATCACTTTTAACCTCTTTAAATCATATCACCTCTTCCATTTTCATCAAAAAAAATTGTTAATTATCCAAAAAATCACAACTATAAACATTACATGAATGAGAACTTTGCAAAATATCTTTCTTGAAATTGATAATCCGATACATATCATTCCAGAACTCTATTTGTTATTTTGACTCAGTTGACCCAAATGAAAATAAAAAAGATATGATTGATGGATCAGATTCTATAGGACAAGAAAAATCATTTACAAAATATTTGAGAGTTCTAAGAATTTCGGAAACCTTCAACCACTATTATGTATTTATTCCACCACATCTTGTGCATGATTATATGTCTATTACTTTCCTATTTCTATTGAACATATCAGTCTGATAGAATTACTCAATATGATAGAACATTGAGTATAATTAAAAAATTTTGTCTTATAAAACATCTCAATGTATCCAAATATGATAGAACATATCAGAATAATAGAACCTCTAAGGGTTATTTTGGGAAAAATTAATTTTGGAAACTCTGAAAAAATTACCCTTATCTTTTATTCTCCTAACTCTATCTCATATAGTGACTTTTACTTAATATATTTTAAATATTTAAAGAATATGAAATCCAAATTTGAATTTAAATTTAAAATTTCTTACCTTTCTTAAATTTCGAACCTTCAAACACAACAAATATTTTCTCTATTTATAAAGAAAAATTTATTCAACTTATATTAAATATTTTTCAACATCTCACCAAACAAAATATCATCAGAAAAAATATTTTATACATATATTAACATTTATCTATGAAACAAGTTTTATTAAAAAATATTTATAATAAAATATTTCATTATCAAATAAATTTTCTTCAAAATTTATATTTTCATCAGAAATTTTTTTTCATGTACAAATAATATTTCCTCTATTGAAAACATTTCAACAGAAATATTTTTTTAATAAAATAAATTTTTCATATCAAAAAAATATTTTAGTCATCATGGATAACTATGTTTTCATCACCTCATAAAAATTTTCTTTGCAAAAAAAATTTATTCATTAAACAACTTTTTTCCATCAAATGACTTTTCTATAGAAATAAAAATTTCAAAAAAAAATTATCTTTTTCTTTGGAAGTAAAATTTTTATTAGCAAAAAAAATTTATTCAGTAAAATACTTCTATTCAGAAAATAATTTATAAAAATTCATAAAAATATTTTTCACCTGATATAAAAAAAATATATTTTACAAAATGGTAGTTCTCAATAAAAAAATTATTTAAAACAAAGACATCACAAATAATCTTCAGGTCATAATCATGAAATTTACATTTGAAAATAAATTATTAATTAATTTTCGATTATCCCTGATTTTATTTACCAAATGTGAATCGAATCATCTTCTAAAAATTATCTATATTAATTCATTTCCCCCAACCTTCATAGGTTTTATTTACTAATATTATCACAATATTTTATGGAAAACTTAAATGAAATTTATATTAATATTTCATTATAAACTATTTTAAAAATGGGGTATAAAATTATAAATTTTAATTCCTCATCACTCTCAATGTAAAATTTTAATTATCCTATAATGTTATTTTACATATATATAGTCACCCATTAATTTTTTTTGTAATTCAATGTGCCATTATTCTCTAGATGGATAATAATCATTTTATTCCAATTATTTACTATAGAAATTTTTGATATCATCTACCTTTGATATTCAAATTTGTATTTCAATTGATTACTAAGGAATGGTGATTATGAATTATATTGTTAATCATTTAATCCATATAGATAATTCATTGTATGTAATTATGCTATGGATGGGTCTAATAATTATATAACCCCTAGATTCATTGGTAGGACTCCAATGAAAGATGTTTTTGGTATTTGGTTTATGTAAACACATTTAGTAAAAAGTATATTCATTTTAACCTTGATAGTAAAATGAATTCTTAGATTAGGATATAATAGTAAGATTAATATGATTTACTTTTTTCACTCAATAACTATGATGTTATTTTTTTTCTACACCTTTTATTATTTATATATTTATATCATCCATGGATACATTTGAAGATGATATTATTTATTATATGGTGTAGTAATTTATTATTTACTATATTATATTGATTATTCTATTTTTATCTTTTTTATAATCGACTATATTCTTCCCCGTAATGAGAATCTGATATCACTATTGAATTTTGATTCATTTACCCATAGTACCAAGAGGGGATCTATCAATGATTTTGAGGATGTATTAAATGAAATAATAATATTTTTAAAAAATATTAAGTTATTCTTTAATGTATACAATGTAATATAAAAAATATTTATGAATCAAGTCTCAAAAGACTGCTAAATTTTATACTCAATTGTGATTTAAAATGATGTATCTTGTACCATTATAAAAAAAATTAACATCGAACAATAGTTTATTGGACTTGGTGTTACTATTATTTCTATATTAATATAATAACATATAAATTGGATCAATAATATCCTCAATATTTATTTTTACCACACCACCAGTTATAAAATGAACATCCTAATAAATAGTAAAATTGACTCTTATATTAATAAAGATAGTAGATGGAGGGTTCCATTTAGTAGCTAGTATATTTTTCCTTCAATGAAGACAAGCATCCCTTTGTATTCTCTAATTACTCAGGAATATAAATTTAATTGAAGATAAAAATTATCTATAAAGTTACTTAGATTATAATACTTTTAAATACCCCATGTCCAAAAAACAATATAATAGTGAGAAATGAAAAATGTGTTATAGAATCATAATTTCAATGACACATAAAAAGAATTCTCACCCATATAACTGATTTCCTTACGTAAATTAATCACCTTTATCTCATAATTTTACTAAAAGGCTGTAATAGTATAAAATTATATCTGATTATAACAAATTATTTCTAAACAAATTATAGACGAAATTGTTATGTAGTAATGTTAGAGATATATTTATTCAAAATTTATAGAGAAGAGTGAGAGAATGAATGAGATAGATATAAATAAGTGTTAGGGTGCAGGGTTGATTCTATTTTTCTCCATTCCTTCAATAATCATTCCTATAAAATAAATAAATTTGACACTACATAAATAAATTTTTTAATATATTATATGACTTAATGTAAAACCTACACATTGAAAAATATTATATATATTTAATTGTTAATTTTTTATGATAATAAAACACTTTTTTATAATTTTCCTATATTAATATTTAGATATTTTTCCACAAATATATACATCAATACAAATTATTATTTAATTAATAGAATCTGTAAAACTAATAGAAAGACAACTATTTTTATTTATAATTATGTAATTTAAGTATATAATTTTAATAAATAATATTTTACATCATAATAAAAAATTTTCCAACCTATATCAAAATAATAAAACATGACAGAAAACTTACACCACCATATTGTTTGAGACATTAGTACACAAAGATAGAAATAAATAAGTTTTTATTATATAAAATTTATATAATTTTAGTTATACAGTAATATAATATTTTATTAGTATTTCATATAAAAAAAATTGATAATAATATTACATAATAATAAATACATTTCTAAAATAATTGTGTTCATATTCATCTCACATTATATATAATAATATAATTTAGAAAATATCAGTATAGAAATTAAATAAAACCCATCATATATTTGTATATAAATAATGATATTTTATTTTCATTAAAAATTTAGATAATATCAAAATATAAATACACATACTAATTATGTTCAATTAAATAAAAATTAATTATGTAACCTCGAAACATTTAACATTTCATTAGTAAATAAAAAAATACATAATTTTACATATATCTATGAATTTATCTTAGATGTTTATTTTTATTAAATTTAAACCATCATTTTACCCACTCTAAATATTTATTTATTAGAATCAAAAAATTATAACATCATTGTTGGCATGATAAGGGGTACTTGATTCATATTTAACCAATAATACATATATTAGTTCATCAATGTTTGGATTGTTAATAAAAAAGTATTTATTATGTTAGGTTATAAAATTTAAAATTATTAACAAATAGGTAGGCCATGGTAATAATACAAGGGTATGATAAACACATCCCTAATTTTGAAAAACATTATTCAATAATCAACTAGAAATGTTAAAATCACTTTACAATTTACAAATATATATATCTATTTTGAATTTAGTTAATATTATATATACTCATAAATTTTATATTTGAATTTATCGAATTAATTTCATTGAATAATATATATATATATAATATATGTCCATAATTTCGGAAATTCTATTCTTGTTTTATGAAAAAAAAAATTATTATTTGAATTTCTAATCCTCTGATTAAAAGTGTAGGGATATTAAATGAGAACTGGAAACATTCCATAAAAAACTCTGTCGTGGAAGAAAAAAGACCATCAAAATGAAAGTACCACCATCTCCTAGAAAATTAATCATTGTAAATTATTCTTTTATGAATTAATGATATAATATCTAATAGAAAACAACAATATAGTGATAATTACCACAAATCATTAATAACATCACTAAAATAATTAAAAAAGGAAGAAACAATATGAATCATCAAGTTTCTAATAAATGAGATCTAAAAAGCCAATGAATTCATGTTGGACATCTACCTATTTTTAAGCCAAAAAAACTTCATCATATACCATTATTATCCCCTGATGTCTGGCTCTATTCATATTACTAACACTTAAGAAAACCAATTCATAGAAGTTGAGGTGAGGTGAGAAAGAGGAAACACTAGAGCAATATTATTGCGAAGTTCCAAAAATGTTTTAACAAATAGACATGGGAGGAACCCTATCCAATACAGATATAGTGAAGAAACATATAACTAGGGGAGTATAGTTAAATTTTAATTCTATATAAAAATTGAAAAAATTCCTAAAATGAATATAATATAAATGACTAGTAATTTAGAGGGAATGAAAAAAATATAATTATGAAATTAAAATATAATTTATTATTTAATATAAATTCATTTTTTTATAAATAACATATTTTATGTATATATATTATTAAATAACTATATATATTTAATTAATTTGTAATTATATTTAAATATATACAAAATTTTAAAAAAGTAATATTTATTTAAAACTATATATATATATATATAATTATGATGTACATATAATAACTTGTGAGACTCTGGGTCATGTATCAAATTTACTTCTCCCAAGAGCAATAATTATTGTTAAGATTAGCATCGATCTCTTAAAACTTGTTATTTGTTTGACATGTCTTACCAGTAGTAGAGTTATTTTGTACTAATAAAGGTGTACAATTTGAAAATATTTTTTTATTTTATTTTACTGATAGATTATCTAAACCATAGTATTGTATAATTGTGTCATGTGTTTTTATTTCCCCTTTGAATTTTTTTTTCCAATCCTACACTAGTGATTGTCGATCAAATTTTTCTATGACATCCCAATAGTAAAACATATTATATATTGATATAAAATAGTGGGGTTTTCTTTTTTTTCTATATGTGTGCTAGTTTATATAATCTCTATATTTCTACATTTTTTATTTCATATATATATATATATATATATATATGTTTGTGTGTCTGTAATGTATTGAACCTCTAGGACAAATTATGGACTAACATTAAGTAGAGTCCAATAACAAAATCTATCCTATGATAGGTCAAGAGGTAGCTGCTATAGTTGAATGAGTATACCTAACAAATTATAGGTCGTATCAAAAACATCATATGGAAAAATAATCAAATACACCAAAATAGAAAAATTATTCATAGAAATACATGATATGTCTATCTAGAAAAAAGGTAAAATATGCATTCATCCATCATAATAAGCTAAGAGAAGAGATCATCATCATAACATCATCTCCAAACTGATCATTTCTAGATCATTATCCCTAAAGAATCAATAACAATCCAACTCTATAGTACCAAGTCTGTATAGAAACTATTTAGAACATAATTTTTATAAAAAAAATGTTTTAGATTACGACCTGTACCCGGGTTAGCATAAAAATACAAAGGAATTCTCCCCAAAGACAAAATGGTTATATTGATGAATATAATCCCATATGTAGGGTAGAATAATAATATCACCCAAATAAACCTAATTAAAATAGAAAAAAAAGGATATATTGTACAAATACCTCCTATGATTACAACCATATTTATCTATTAGAAACCAAGGACAATCCAACTTTTATCTCATCCTCGATACATATAAAACCTGAGCTAGTCAATCAATTTTTGAGATGACACCACCCCACTCATACTCTATAATAGATGAAAAACTAGATCTATCTTGGAAAAGGTAAAACCATGAAATATCATTAGAAAACCCCAGATAATCTAATAGTTTCAATAAAAAATAAAGGTACACTAAACCATTATACGCAATGTTCCACCTAGAGCAATCACTAACAAGAATTATTGGTAATTGAAACTATTCTCATACTATCATTTTATAATGAAATAACCATTCCACATCAATCTCACAATAAAATACTGAAATAAATACAAAATTATCTTACCATATTGAAGAAGAGAGAAAATATCCAAAAATTGGGAGGAAAAGTACACCTCTAACTATATGATGTATTGTTATGCCTCTAATATATAGTAAATGGTAGGAACCTAGGACCCAAGATCCAATAAAATGGTTAATGTAATATATTCATTAAAGTGTAACCAAATCTAGTACTCTCACCAATCTAGAAATAAAGTCATATAGAAAAGGGATAAAGCGTACCACACTACAAAATACCAATTGGTAATGAGTCACACTGAGAGGATAACCATGATTTTCATAGATCTGTATAATCTAAATCCATCAAGGGAGACTCATGCCTCACCTGTACATGCACCTTATCCAATGGGGTACTAACCCTGGACTATTTTATCTTTTTTAAATAACCATCTCCAACTACACGGCTTTCATCATCAAAATTAACATTTTTATTATCTAGAAACACTTTTAGGGGAAAGTGATCACCCACATAGTCAAAAAATTCAACCATTAAAATAAAGAATATAAATAATGAAGGTTAGTTTATGCCAATGGGAATCGTTCCACCTAAAAAATTCACATAATATAGCAGTTTCCAGTGTACCTGGATCATCCATTATTTGGTCATCTAAAGGATACATTAAATAGTCGCATGCATTCCTATATTCATCTTTATAACATCCTTGTTTTTATAAATGCTATTTGGTTCTAATTTATAACAAATTTGTGTGAAAGATAATTTTTTTTAAATAAATATTGACACTTACATAGGAAATATTCTCTACATAAGGGTAACTCATGATTTAAAAGGGATATATAAATGTAAGTATATTTTTAACATTATTTCATAAATTCATTTACTTAGTTTCATAAACTACATAAAAGTTTTCCGATCATTAGATAAGGGAAAATCCCTTTTTTATATGAATATTTTGTAATAAGATTTGTTATTCTAAGGGTTATGTAATGGTAACTACATCACAATTTATGGATAGGTTGAGTGGAATGAGGGTTTTTCCATGGTTTAAAATAATTTTCAAGGGTAACCTAGTACCATATTATGTCATTTCTGAGATTTAGAATGGTATAACCAATTTAACCTATCATAGAACCTTTTGTTGGAATTTGTTTTAAAAAACAATTTCATGTTCTTCTTTCCCATAATAAACCTAAAAACATGTTTTCTAACTCTAAAACGTAAAAGATTTGAAAAATGATTACTTATACTCATTTGAAATATATAAATCATGTTAATGATGATTTTAAATTTTCCAACTTCATGATTAAAGTAAAATATAAATTACATTGGTTAATTTAATTTTAGTTTTATTATCATGAACGAGTAAATGCATCCCTTCCTAAAAAATTTCTAAATCTTTTTTCCTTTATTTTTGGATTATAGATTTTATTTGATTTTTCTAAAATTTCTAAAACCATGACTATAAAAGTATTCATCTATCCACACAATTTCATCATCTAATTTATGCGAGTGGTGGAACTCTCCTTTTGCTATCATCTTTTTAAATGTTGTTTTAATGGGATGTATAAGGGTAGGAATTTTTTTCCTAATTTATTTTTCCATGATTTATTTTTGATGTTTACATTTTTGTATATTTATTTCAAAAGGATAATTGTCACCTAAAGGATAAATAAAATAGAATTATCATTGAATGATAAATTATTTTAACATGCCTTTATCAAATTATTGTAGATAGATAAAGTATTTTCACATATACAATTATTATTATTTTTATTTAAGAAAAAAATTCTTAATAATATTAAATTTATTAAATGGATTTGTTTTTAATTTTTTAAGAGAGAGAAGTTATTTTATCATGTGGTGTTTTTATTATATAAAAAATAATATAGTTCGAATTGGTTCTTGAAATCATTAGAGGTATACTTGAAACAATTAATACACAGACATTATTAGCATGTTAATTCATCAACAAAAATTGGTGATCATCATCAATAAAAAAGATATAGTAAGTACTTTATATTATCAAAGGTTTTTTTGAGTTCATTGAATGATAGTTTGTGTGTGTATGTATAACCCCGTAAGACCTATGTTGAGATTTTATCACATGATTAATGAATTGTGGCTATATTTATTTCCTATAGATTATGATTTTTAGTATAAATTCTTGATTTTATTTTATTATTTGTCATGAACCCTCCCACCAAAGATGCCCCTCCTGAGATGGCAATGGTGGAAGGGAGATAATGACCCCCGAGACCCGCCTCCAGTAGACCCTAGAGTGGGGACTAGCACCAAGGGTATGCGTTTTTTACAATATGGGAGGCATTGCCATTTTTATTTATTTTAGATCAGTAAATATGATGAGTCAACACCAAAAGAAAAGGAACAAGTAAATAAACCCAAACCAATCCCACATGCATGTTTAAATAGTTCTGAAATAAGGTACAAGTACAAGAAAGATCAAAAGTACAATACCAAAAGAAACAAGAGTATAACAACTGCAGCAACTCCAACTGTCCCAACTAGTAGGGTCCCACACGACCCTGGTAGTCCTCCTGGAAACCTAAATGTAAACGTGGGGTGAGCATACAAGTATACACAGTAGAGAAACATAAAGCTCTCGTGTAAAAGTGGGGAGACATCCTAATGTCCCGTGAGAACAACAGAAGAAACCAAAACCTATCAAGGAATTCTATCCACCAAACCTCTCAAGCTACGCTCACCAAAACACAAAAAACAAGTAGATGTAGTATATAAGAGCAAGAGTATTTGGATACCCCGCACCATTTCCCACTTGTTAGATGCTCTTCCAAATGGTGAACATACTGATGCTACCACACTCTTCCCACCCGTACACACCTGGGCCTCCCAACCACATATCCCGCTCGCACACACCTGGGCCTCACAACCACATATCCCGCTCGCACACACCTGGGCCTCACTACAACATATCCCGCCCACACACACCTGGGCCTCACAACCGCATATCCCGCCCGCACACACCTGGGCCTCATCCCAAAGATTATTGGGAAATAGTAAACTTGCCCGAAGATTCTTGGGCTAAAACCACCCCAACTGAAACCTACCTGAAGAGTCTTAGGTGTATGGTCACCTCAAGCCATCACAACCTACAGAAGATGGAGCAGGAAGGAGCTTGTAACTAAGGGGAAAACACCCTCTCCCATGAAATGGGAGTGTTCAGCACTAAGTGCTCAACATGGGTGGGGTGAGACAAAACACAAAGATACAGAAATATATATGTATACCAAACACACAGCCAAACATAAGGCTTATAAACAAAGAAACTGAGCACATGCCTCGGAACTACTACATCGAAGCATGTATACAACAAACAGTCCCAACCCCATTTAGGTTTTCATGTTTCAACAGAATTAGTTTATTAGTTCCTTAACTACTGGGTAATCATCCACAACCATCCATATCAATCGTTTTTAAAACATATCTCTTCCATCCAAAAATAAAGTTAGGAAAACACATGCAACACAAACAAGTCCCTTCATATTAACCGACCAACCCCATCGATTATTATTCTCTTTCCATTACCATGCCCCACCATTTATTAACTCTTCCACTTTTATTTATTATTCACAACCCATAGTTCGTTCACATTCAACCCATCCTTGCAGCCCCGCTGCCAACCACCATAACCACAATCACATCGAAACTCGTACATCATCATCCCTTAATACCATTTATCACATCCCCACTGCCCATCACCAGCATATCATTCACACCAACCCACAACCAAGCCAACCGCAGCCCCGCTGCTCACCTGATCCACAACAACCCACAAAACACCCCCTTCACATAAATAAACCCTAACCAACACCCACATGTTTATTATTTTAGTTTTGTTTAACTGGGGTGATAACACAAGGGTTCCAGTTATTCATTTAATCATCTAACTTTACGTGATTAACCAATTTCCACATTCCACAAAGTGTCCTTCCATAAACGGTCTAGAAAGATAGGACATCATTTAATTGCACAAGCGAAGGCCCCCAATGACTGTGATTAATAGTAGGCATAATCCTATTAAATTCACAACATAATATCACAGGAAATAAATAATGTAACTGCATTCACAAACTTCACATCACTATTATATAAGCAAGTTATTATCTTTATTAAACCAGTTCAAATGCGTTTCATGTAAACAAGAAGAAACCCACCCCTCATGATGCACAATTTAGAGAGACGAATGTAAGATAACTACCTCAACAGATTCTGATCACAACACTCCCCCGGATAAACTTTAAAATACATCCATCGGTGCCCGTCGTTTCAGGAAAAACCCAGAAAAACCTCCTTGGGTGGAAGCTGGGAAGGAAAGGATGAAGGTAAGACAACAGATCCAATATTAGATGTTCTAACTCATTGTTACGATCTCGTTGCCACTGAAGAAATGTAAATCAGAGCTCAGACAAAGAAGTTATTGAAGAAAAGAGACTTCGAGTCTATTGGGAGAGATCTACTCAAAGGAATGGGGAGGATAGGAGTGATTTGGAAAGGAGTAGAGCCCCCCTCATTTTATAGGTGAGAAAAACAAAAGTACACAGTGTGTACTCAGCCATTTCACACGGTTACCATGCGGCTTCCAACATGACCTTCAATGCAGAACATGGTCGTTGACTGGTCAACACAGGTTTGATGGTAACATGTACATGGGGAGGGACTACACGGCGTGTAGTATGGGATACATGACGTGTACTAATTTATTTCACACGGCAAGGACACAGCTCCAACCCGGCACATGGCTATTGACTGGTCAACACACTATTTGAGGGTAACGCATACGTGGGGAGGGACTAAACGGCGTGTTGTATGGGATACATAGCGTGTACTCATTTATTTCACATGGAAAGGACACACCCTTCAACACGGGGTATACCCGGTGAGGGGGTACACGGCGTGTACTCACACTACACGGCATTTAGTTACAAAATTCTGAAATTTTTGGGAAAAGTCCATTTTACCCTCTAGAACACTTCATGACCATCTTTTTGACAAAGGAATGGGCCGGAGAGGTCCGGGACATTACATCAAATACCTCTTAAAACATTCTTGTCCCTGAGAATTCAAAATCCAGCCTCGAGGAACCCTACAAGATACCTCTTAGGGCTCTCATTATAAAAGGAACCCATGCAACAACCCTAATCATATGTGCTAGGAATTCCTTCTCCTATGTCGAGATATTATCCGCATTAGGTGGCACCAACTCACCTACATGGGTTTAATCGCATCCTCATTAATTCATCTCCATTAAGAATTGGGTCTTCCCACTTCCATACATTAGGATTTTTCAACTTTCACTTCCCCCAACACCTTACAACAAACACACTACCCGAACATGTGGTTTGGGGAAATTCCTTCTCCTATGTCGAGATATTATCCACTTTAGGTGGCACTGACTCTCCTGCACGGGTTCAATCGCATACGCATTAATGTGCCTCGATTAAGGATTAGGTTTTTCCCTTTCCCCACACATCCAGACATGATACACACTTCCAGAGAACAAGGAAACAAAAAGTCTCATAACCGAAAAGCCAAGCATTCCCTATATCAAAGGTACATAGTATAACATCAATATAAATCTCATAATAACAAAGAAAAACAAAATTCAAAACAACTCCAGGTACTAAGCGTGTATATGAGCCTCCTGCTCCCAAGTCTTCTCTTCAAGGCCTTTATGCCTCCACAGCACATGAACCAAGGAAATGGTTCGTCCATGAAGCACCTTCTCTTTACGATCCTCGATTCTTACTGGTCGTTCCTTAAAGGTCCCTTGGTCTCCCATATCTAACTCTCCCCAATCGATAATGTGAGAGTCATCGTGTAAGTAATGACGATGCTGGGAGGCATGGAAGACTTCATGAACCTTTTCTAACTGAGGTGACAGGGCTAGCTGATATGCCACCTCTCCGACTCGCATCAGCACCTTGAAATGTCCAATTAACGTAGGGGAGAGTTTACTCCCTTTCCCAAACCTCTAATTCCCATGTCGAGGGGAAACCTTCAAGAACACATGATCTCCCTCCTCGAACTCCAAGGGCCTCCTCAGTTGATCATCATAAGACTTCAGTCAGTCCTGAGCCACATTCATCCTCTCACACAAAAGTTGGACTTTCTCTGTGGTTCTATATACTACCTCTGGCCCATGATCACCTGTCTCACCATCCTCTGCCCAGAAAATTGGTGAACAACATGATCTTCCATACAAAGCCTCAAACTCTACCATTAAAATAGTAGAGTGGAAGCTGTTGTTTTAGGCAAACTCTACTAAAGGAAATTGTCGCACCCATGACACTCCGAAATCCAGAACGCATGCTCACATCATGACTTCCAATGTGTGGATAATCTGCTCTATCTGCCCATTGGTTTGGGGGTGGAAAGAAGTGCTAAGGCGTATCTGGGTGCCAAAGTCATGTTGTAACCCCTTCCAGACTCGTGAGGTAAACCAAGTATCCCGATCTGAGACGATAGTCTTCAGAACTCCATGAAATTGCACCACCCTGTATACATACCTCTGTGCTAACATACTCACTGGTCCTGACTCCTTAATTTCTAAGAAGTGGGCTGATTTCATCAGTCGATCCACCTCTACCTAGATAACATCATAACCACCCAGAGCTTTGGGTAGTCCTGTGACGAATTCCATTGAGATTCCATCCCATTTCCACTCGGGGACATCTAAAGGATATAACAAACCACAGGGAACATGGTGTTCAACCTTCACTTTCTGACACACTAGGCACTTAGCCACAAACTCCACCACTGCCCGTTTAACCCCCAGCCACCAAAACTGTTCCCTCATGCCTCGATACATTTTTGAAACCCTAGATGTACCACCAAGGCTTATCTATAAAACTCACGGAGAACTCCCTCACGCATCACCTCTGGAACAAACATCCTTCCATGAAAAAGAATCTGATTTCGGCTATCCCCTAACCATCCTTCTAGATAGTTTCCCTGATCAATACGATCTCGGATTACTTCTGCCTCAGAGTCTCTCCACTGAGACTCTTCCACCTGCTACAACAAGTAGGAATATTCTGTCATATGAAACAAACAGCCTCTAACAGCCTCTACCCTTGCATCCAATTGAAAGGTCGCCAACTCTCCCATCACCCTCCAAGCATCAGTGGATTCCCAAACCACTTCCTTATGTGACTTCCTGCTTAGGGAATCAGCCAAAATGTTGCCCTTACCTTCAGTGTAAGAGATATCGAAGTAATAGCCTTGGATAAATTCGGCCCATCTCCACTGCTATAAGTTCAGGTCACGCTGGGAGAAGATATAACATAAGATCTTGTGATCTGAGAGGACCACAAAGTGCTCCCCAAAGAGGTAATGTCACCACAATTTCAGTGAGAACACTACTTCTTCAAGATCTAGGTCATGGGTGGAATAGTTACACTCGTGAGGGCGCAACTACCTAGACCCATAACAGATCGCACCCTTCTTCAACATCGGTACGCACCCTAAGACAAGGCCAAAAGCTTCATAAAACACCTCGTACAACAACCCTTCCTCTGGAAACCTGATTACAGGAGCACTAACCTACTTCTACTTCATGTAGTCAAAAGATTTCTAGCACTGCTCGCTCTATAGGAAGACCTTGTTCTTCCTAGTCAAATCTGTCAATGGAGCATCAACTTGAGAGAAGTCCAAAACGAACCTCTGATAAAAACCTACCAACCCTAGGAAACTATGAACTTATGCCATGCTCTTGGGTGCCACCCAAGAAACAACTGCCTCCTCCTTCGATGGGTCCACTGACTCTCTATGATGAGACAGTACGTGCCCAAGGAAGTGTACCTCTTGTGTCATGAACATACACTTCAACAATTTCCAATAAAGATGTTGGTGTCGAAGGGCTTCCAAGACTACCATGAGATGGTCAAGGTGCTCCTCCTCTGATCATGAGTAGATCAGGATGTCATTGATAAACACAATGACCAACCGGTCCATAAGCACTTGGAAGACAAGGTTCATAAGTCCTATGAACACATCTGGTGCATCTGTAACTCCAAACGGCATCACTACAACCTCGAAGTGCCCATTCCTGCACCTGAAAGCCATCTTCGAGATGTCACAGTCCTTTACCCTCAGCTGATGATATCCAGATCGTAGATCAATCTTTCAAAACTATCATGCTCCCTTCAACTGGTCGAAGAGATCATCTATCCTTTGAAGGGGGTAACGATTCCTGATTATTCCTGATTCAAACATTGGTAGTATATGCATAACCTGAGACCACCGTCTGCCTTCTTCACGGACAAAACTGGAGCACCCCATGGTGACATGTTTGGTCGAACAAAACCCTTCTCCATCAGATTGTCAATATGAATTCGCAACTCCCGCAACTCCGAAGGTGCCATCCGATAAGGGGCCATCGAAATCGGACAGGCACCAGGCTGTAAGTCTATCCCAAACGCAATGTCATGTCTGGGGGGTAGCGTCACAATCTCCATGGGGAAAACATCGAGGAACTACCCAACAACCTTTGGGATATCCATCATCTCTGTATTAGCAGAAACCACTGATAACATGCCTAACAAGGATAGGAGAGGTTTCACATTCCAGCTTCGTACCTTATAGCTCCTCTCACCAACAAAAGATACACGCTTCCCATCCACATCGGAGAACATGACCCTTATTCGAAAGCAATCGATAACGGCACAAACAGAAAACAGCTAGTCGAAGCCTAGGATGACATCGTATAGCTGCATCTGTAGAAAAATAATGTCGCCACTAGATCGATGTGGTCCCATCGTCAGCCCACATCCCTGGAAAACACAAGATACGCTGGTCTGACCTCCATCTGGTGTACTTAACACCAGGGATACAGAAGGCCTCTCTATGTCTCGACCCAAAGGATGGGATAGACTGGGTGCAACAAAGGAGTGCGAAGTTCTTGAATCGAACATGGTAGAAACGAGAGTGCTGAACAAACAAATCATACCTCGCACCACCTCTGGTCCTGCCAGAGCCGTCAACTCTGCTGCATGCAACTGTCCACACCTAGCTCCTCAGCCTCTCTGATGTCAACCACCTCCCCGACCACATCCTAGTCGAGGACCCTGAGGAGCACCCTGAGCTCGGCCTCCTTCTAAAAAGTTTTCCCTCAGAGGAGCAGGGTCATGCTGCTGCTGGAAGGGCCTCGCCGGGAACTGGTGCGGCTGAGGTGGGCGATGAACCTACCCACCTCCACCGTACTGAGCTTGGGTCGGGCACTGACTCTGAATGTGCCTGAAACCTCCACAAGAGAAACACTCCGGTCCTGGGCTCATGAAAAAGTGATGAAGACCCGATGATTTGAACTGGAACTGCTGAGGCATGCTCCCTACTGGTCAGAATCTAGAAGGTCCTGTCGTAGGAGACCTGATGCTGACTACCTTCCCCTTCGACGAACCTGGCAAGATTCCCTCATGTGGTGCACCTCCCTGCGAGTGTATCCTCTCTACAACCTCATCCTTCTTCTGTACTACCATGTAAGTTAGAAGAGTGAAGAGGGTGACATCATTCTGGTGCAAAGGATGAAGCGCCTCCTCCAAACGTCTCGCCCGATACTCCTTATCCGGAAAGAGATCCGGAGAAAATCATTGGAGATCCTTGAAATTGATCCCCAACTCTCATAATGACAAACTCCCCTACTGAAGGGAGTTTAATTCCTGCTGTTTCTCACCCTTGATCCTGGAAGAAAGGAATTCCTCTCGGAATTCATTCTCAAAGTCAGCCAACGGTACCTCTGCCTCTGACCTCTCCCTAAGGTAGAGCGTCCACCACTGACGTGCCGCACCTCTTAGCTGACTGACTGTTAGGGGAACCCAGTACTCCCTTGGAGTAAGGATCAAAGTAAAAGGGATCCCTAGCTCCTCAAGCCACCCCACCATCTCCATATCCGAAGTGCTACCCTCATACTTCTTGAGGGTTTGTTTATGGAAAGAACAGAGAGTCTTCTACCACTGGCTATCTTCCTCCTCTCTGTCAATCCTCAACTGATCGACCGCCTGGATCTACTGGGCCTCGGCTATATGAGCCACCCGGGGACGTCGTCCTGGTGCCATAGCTATACGGTAAACAAATATCACCTAATCCGAAGTAGTAATTAAATTTCTCAAGGATTTATTTTATCATTTGTATTTCAATTCCTTTCCCAGAACACCCAAATCAGGTAAAACACAATCATGATTATACATGTACCTTCCCAAGGGTCTCTACCCTGAAATCAATGTAGTCTAACTTGGTAATTAGGTAGGATCAGAGTCCTTGCATCAGATCATGGGGGGCCCTAAAATCTCGTGTCCTAGCTGGTCTTCCCTGGCCTATGTCACACACCAAGATCATCCAATACTGTCGCCCTACCATCTCGTGCAATCCTCACTGTTCCAAACTCTAGACTCTATCATATCTCTCAACCATCACCTCTTATATTATTCTGTCATGAACCCCTCCCACGAATGATGCCCCTCTTAAGCTGGCAATGGTGGAAGGGAGATAATGACCCCTGAGTCCCGCCACCAGTAGGCCCCGGAGTGGTGACTAGCACCAAGGGTATGAGTTTTTCACAATATGGGAGGCATTACACTTTTTATTTATTTAAGATCGGTAAATAGGATGAGTCAACACCAAAAGAAAATGAAAAAGTAAATAATGCCAAACCAATCCCACATGCGTGTTTAAATAGTCCTGAAACAAGGTACAAGTACAAGAAAGCTCAGAAGTACAATACTAAAAGAAACAAGAGTACAACAACTACATCAACTCCAACTGTCCCAACTAGTATTGTCCCACACAACCCTAGTAGCCTTCTTGGAAACTTGAAAGTAATCATAGAGTGAGCATACATGTATACTTAGTAGACAAACCTAATGATCTCATTCACAAGTGGGGAGACATCCTAATGTCCCGTGAGATCAATAGAAGAAACCAAAACTTATGAAGGAATTCTATCCACCTAACCTCACCAGCCACGGTCACCAAATCATTAACAACAGGTAGTAGTAGTATATAAGAATAATAGTATTTGGGTACCCTGCACCATTTCCCAATAGTTAGCTGCTCTTCCTAATGGTGAACATCCTGAGGCTACCACACTCTTCCCGCCTGTACACACCTGGGCCTCCCAACCACATATCCCTCCCACACACACCTGGGACTCACAACCACATATCCTGCCCACACACACCTCGGCCTCACAACCACATATCCTGCCCACACACACCTAGGCCTCAGAACCGCATATCCCGCACACACACACTTGGGCATCATCCCAAAGATTCTTGGGAAATAGTAATCCTTCTCGAAGAGTCTTTCTCTAAAACCACCCCAACTGAAACCTACATAAAGATTCTTAGGTGTAAGGTCGCCTCAAGCCATCACAGCCTATGGAAGAAGGAGCAAGAAAAAGCTAGTACCTAAGGGGAAAACACCCTCTCCCATGAAGTGGGAGTGTTCGGCACTAAGTGCTCAACATGGGTGGGTTGTGAAAAAACACAAAGATACAGAAATATATATGTATACCAAATAGAAATCCCAACCTAAGGCTTCTAAACTGAGAAATTGAGCATGTGCCTTGGCACTGCTACATCGAATCATGCATACATCAAAAAATCCTAACCCCATTTAGGTTTTCATATTTCAATAGAATTAGTTTATTAGTTCCTTAAATACTGGGAAATCATCCCTAACCATCCATATCCATCATTCGTAAAACATATCCCTGACATCCACAAATCAAGTTAGGAAAACACATGCAACACAAAGAAGTCCCTTCTTATTAACCAACCAACCTCTTTGATTATTATTCCCATTCCATTACCATGCCCCACCATTCATTAACTCTTCCACTTTTATTAATTATTCACAACCCATTGTTCAGTCACATTCAACCCATCCATGTAGCCCCGCTACTAACCACCATAACCACAATCACTCCAAAACCCGTACATCATCATCCCTTGATACCATTTATCACAGCCCTGCTACCCATCACCAACATAGCATTCACACCAACCCACATCCAATCCAACCGCAACCCCACTACTCACCCAATCCAAAACAACCCACAAAACACCCCCTTTACATAAATAAACCCTAACCAGCACCCACAGGTTTATTATTTCAGTTTTTTTAACCGGTGTGATCACATTAGTGTTCTAGTTCTTCATTTAATCAGCCAACTTAATGTGATTAAAAAATTCCCACATTCCACAAAGTTTCCATCCATAAACAGTCCTGAAAGATATGGCAGCATTTAATTGCCCAAGCAAAGGCCCCCAACGACCATGATTTTCAGTAGGCATAAGCCTATTCAATTCACAACATAATATCACAGGATATAACTAATGTAACGGCATTCACAAACATCACATCCCCATTATATAAGACAGTTATTAAATTTAGTAAACCAGTTCAAATGTGTTTCACGTAAACAAGAGGAAACCCACCACACATGATGCACAATTTAGAGAGATGAAGGTATGATCCCTACCTCAACAGGTTCTAATCACAACTCTCCCCCAGATCAACTTTAGAAAACGTCCGTCGGTGCCCATCATTTCTAGAAAAACCCAGAAAAAACTCCTCAAGTGGATGCTGGGAAGGAAAGGAAAAAAGGTAAGACAACAGATCCAAGATTAGAAGTTCCCTCTCGTCGTTACAATCCCGTGGTCGCTGACGGATTGTAAATCGGAGCTCGGACGAAGAAGTTATGGAAGAAAAGAGCCTTCGAGTCTTTTGGGAGAGCTCTGCTCAAAGGAATGGGGAGGAGAGGATTGATTTGAAAAAGAGGACAAGCCCCCTCCTTTTATAGGCGAGAAAAACAAAACTACAGGACATGTACTTTCTATTACACGGTGTGTACTTGGCCATTTCACAGGGTCAACACGCGGCTTCCAATACGGCATTTGACGCGGAACACGGTCATTGACTGGTCAACACACGGTTTGAGGGTAACGCGTACGTTGGGAGGGACTAAGCAGCGTGTAGTATGGGATACATGGCGTGTACTCATTTATTTCACATGGAAAGGACACATCTCTAACACGACTCATGGCTGTTGACTGGTCGACACCCGGTTTGAGGGTAACGCGTACACGGGGAGGGACTACAAGGCATGTAGTATGGGATACAGGGCGTGTACTCATTTATTTTACACAGTATGGACATGGCCATCAACACGGGGTATACCCGGAGAGGGGGTACATGGCGTGTACTCACACTACACGGCGTGTAGTTACAAAATTATGAAATGTGTGTTAAAAGTACATTTTACCCTCCAGAACACTTCATGTCCTTCTATTTGACAAAGGAATGGGCCGGAGAGGTCCAGGACATTACATTATTATTCATTTATTTGTATCATGTGTTGTATATTTTTTTGTTCTTATATTTTATATAGTTGAGAATATTGGTTTAGCATATTGAACTATCCATAGAGTTGGATTTTTCAGTCATGGTATGACATGTACATGGCCTTTCTCAATCGGTAGGATGTTTCACACATGTTTTTTATCTCTCCCACTAAGTGGGGAATTTCAGGAGAGTAACCATCACTCCCTATGGTATGGATCCCTTTAAGTTAGAGTCCATCTCTAAGGACATGGAATATGATTTTTAATGTGTTATATACTATAGTTATATGTATTTATTTGTTAAATGCACTAGTATGCCTTATTCAAATTTATTAAGTATTATTGGTGTCATTTTATAGAGTCTTAAACTTGAAACCTACTCAATCATTTTAGTGATTGTTTAGTTTTCATGATTAAGTATCTGTTGAACAGAAAGGGACCTATGTTGGATGGTTGAGCTAGATGTTTGGAAGATTCAGACACTACTAGATGTATTTTTTGTGATATTTGTTCGTAATTGTATTTATATTCATATCTCATACTTGAATCCTTGTTTTTCATGTTATATATATCTAACATTCCGTACTAATAATTTCTTTGTTTTATTTCTGTACAATACTACATTATGGTGTACTATTTAATTATACATTATTATTGACTATTTATTTGCTTCAATTATTTTTACCATGATATTTAATGGGTATTTAGGGAATACTCTCCAAAAGATTTTTCAAATTCCCTCACTACTAGCCAAAAAATTATTGTATATGGGTAGAAATGAATGATGTCATGTGTCACCATCAGGTAAGACCTGGTGGTTTGGGAAAAGAGATACAAAATGGAATCATGAAACCTATTTCATTAAATTATATTATCCTTTCTCCATGATGTGGGAAAATGTATACAAAATTTAGGATGTTTGAGACTTGGGCAGGGGATCTTTATTAGTTCCTAACAAATAATTTATAGTGGACCTATGAGTTTCTATAAAGCATGAACTATTTTTTTTAATGTTAACATGATTAAATTAAACTTTGGTGGGGCACATGATGTAGGTGTAATAATTTATGATATTTTTTGTTTGATCATTCATCATGTTGGAAATATTATATAACATCCTATATACATTATTCGTACCTTAAATAGGGACCAAAAAATTAAACACATGTTGTAATTGTGATATGTGATTTGGTGTATTAATTTAGGGATTCATTAATATTATTTTTTGGTATTTTATAATTCAATGTATATATGTGGTTGTGACTAATTTAAAGTTACTAAAAGATAGTATTGGGTAATTGTTAATACTTATGGGGTTATGCCTCATTATTATGGGTAGCATCTTATGTTGAATATGGTTGTGATCCCTTAAATTTTTCTGCATTTTGTTAGTGGTTTCCTTATTTAAATTGTTATATTTATCTAATTTTTTATAAATTCATGATTGTAATTCCCTGAACTCAGAATCCTAGAGCTGGTGCGTTATTTTGATATATTGGTAGGATTATAAGGAATCAAATCCTGAAGGACTGATCTGTTTAGCAAACATGGAAAATAAATTTCTTATGTGAACATTACATTACAATTTAAAACATAAAATGCAACATACAAAACTATTTTAGAGAGTCATTATTATCCTATATTAACCATTAATGTAAATCAAAATACCCTTCTTGGGATCTTGAAAAAATAAAACATAAGAAAGGGGTTGTCTGAGATTCTCAGTAAGGATAAACAATATGGTGGAAGCTATCATAAATAAGTAGTAACTCCTAAGGAAAGGTATAAAACTAAAAAAAATTAAAACATTATCTTCATCATTTTATGAAATGAATACATAAAATAGTATAATTTTATCATTAACATGGATATTATACTAGTATAATAATCAAATTTAATATCAATAACTAATCTCATAATGTGGAAATTCAGAATGATAGACATCATAACCATTAGATCAAGGCCTCAGGCCAAGAGCATTAAATTACCCTCAATTCCTCATGACAAGAACATTACCAAACCATCAAAGCCTTGTGCTTGGACACTCGTTTGACTCATGAAACATACTAATGAATCGATGGTCTATAGCAGGCCTCTCCCTCACTTATTAAGTATAATTCATTCCTCTTATGAATATCGTGAAACATAACATAAACATTTAGATTAAAAATATCATTAAAAATGTGAGTACATTAAACAAAAAATATGAATGGTATAAACATAGAACATCCATAGTCAAATATATTATAAACCCTTTAATAAAATATGGAAGATTTTATCGGAATAATTCATCCTAAAAAAGGAATAAAATCCATCAAAGGATTTTGACATAGATGAAAATAATTCCATAAATTTTTTAAAACTCTTTGATAGAAATATCTTTTTTACATTAAATATTTTGAAACCCACTCAATTTTAAAATAAAAAATTTATTTGAAAATAAGCATTTGTGATGCCAAGGTATGCTTCAAAATGCAAGGTGATATAGCGACAAAAAATAGCTTCTTGTGTTGTATAAGTTAAAAAAACATTCCTTCCTTAATTTTGTGAAAAGGTCATAAAATTCCTCCTTTGGAATATGACTGAAATATTCCATTCAAACAAATGTATAAAAATTAAATCATGGGTAAAAATGATGTTAAATATTTATTGGAAAATAGTCAAACATTTTTTGAAACCATTTTTACAAACATAGACATGGATGATAAAAATTTCCTAGTGGATACTTAGGTATAAACAAACTCTAATAATAATGAGATTGTGAAATTAACCCCCAACGTGTACTTTAGGTTAGTCAAGCGTGTGTTAACAATTTATATAATGGTTAATGTATGTTATTTAATTATCCCAGAACCATATACATATTTATGATATCATATATGATCTTTTTAAAGCATTTTGTTAATAATGTTTTGATATTACATTTATTTCATGTATTAACTACTTTATTTTCCCATTGATATTTTTTTGTGCAAGACATGTTTTATATGCAAAGAATGTTTTTTTAATAAAGTATAGAATGACATAAATTATATAATTAAAATTTTTACTCATCATATAAATTTTATAATAATTATTTAATGGTTAACGTGGAGAATGAATCTCACCATGTCGTGTAGACGGTAGGTCATACGTACGTATGAGGGATGATTTCATTCCCTTGATGGTTAAATGGTATTGAATTTAATGGTATAATAATGCTAAATAATAATGATCATGTTATATTAATTATTTAAATCCATTATACTCTTTATTTTACCCATCCAAATAATGCATTGTAGAATAACAATTTATACCATGGTGTGGGGACGGTAAGTCATACGTACGCATGCATGGTGATATTGTTATTCGTATGATGGATAAAATGAAGAATATGGTTTTCCCATGATAATAATTACATAGCAGTATATGTTTGATACTTTAGATATTACTATTATATGGATAAAATATATAAAGAGTAAGTAAAAGTGGAAATGAATTTTTAATGAGGAGATAAAAAATTACCTATTTTGTGATTATCTTTTTTTATTTTCACAAAAGGTCTCAATAGGATGACCTTATGACATAATTTTGGAAATTAGGATTAATTTAGAGAGTTTTGGAGAATAAATAGGTAGTTTTTTCTAAGAAAAATGGTTTTAGAGGTGTGACTAGAAGAGAAGGTGATGTTCCCTTTTATAAGATATGGGAGGGGAACCTTTGGAACTACCAAAACTATTAAATTAATATAAATTATTTTTAAAATTAAAATGGATCTAGAGTGGATTATTTTTAAGATAATATGAGGATTGGTCAAAATCTTATCAACCAGTAAAATTTACACATGTTTTGATTTTATTTTAATCATTATTATTTTCATTAATCAATATTTAATATATTTAATTTTTATTATTGTATTAATATTCTAAATCTAAAATGGTTATAAATATTTACTTTTATGTTATAAATATTACATAGTTTTTCACTTTATGAAGTTTTAGACCTTATAATTTTCAATTTTTTAAAATGTTTTTATGATTTTTAAAAAATTTAATAAAATGTTATTTTTATAAAATATTAATAGGGTCAATTTTGAAACTATTCATTAATTTGACTTTAAATAAAAAAACATAATATAACAACCAAAAAACACTAAATATACTAAAAACATGGCATATTAAACTATAAAATTATATTATCACCTTAATTATTTAAATTATATTTATTTTAATATTTTCAAAACCCTTTATTAGATATTTCTATTAATAAAATAATTAATGTTTCACTATTGCATCATCATTAATGGTAATTATTTAATCTATAAAAATTATAAATTGATTTATATAATGTATTTAATTATTTTATCTATCCAAATACTAGATATATTATTTTTTATCTCCAAGTTATCAATATATTAAAATTAATATACTTATATTAAATTTGAGTGTGACATTTTGTCACATTGATTAATTTTTATTATATTCTTGTCAGATTAATGGTAATGTGGACATTATGTGATTAGATTTCGAGAGATATATGATAAGGGTATACTTGAGTCATCCAAGAGGATTTTTACAAGTGTTATGGTAACATTATAATATTATTTTACATTTATTTAAGGGATTTACTTTTTACCATGGTAATATAAATAATTAATAAAGTCTCCATCTGTAATACACAAAAATAAAAGTAGATTATTAAAATGATTTAGAAACACTGATAAAAAAATTGGAATTCATTTTTCATGATTCAAAACACATATTTTGGGGTAATTAATTTACAAATAATTCCCCTCGACAAAATAAGAAAATGAGGGTTTTTAAGTAAAAATCATTAAAAGATTGAATTTTGTTTATATTCAATTTTAATAAGAAAATAATTACAATGAAATGAATTATAATAAATGATAAAAACAAAATATAATTATTCATTAAAAATAATTAGAAGGATAATATGTCAATATAAATAAATTAGATGAAAAATAATTTTTGAATTGTAGTGCTTTATTTTTTAGTATACATTAAAATATGAAAGTTATTATAAATAAAAAAAACATTTTCCATGGTAAATTTTTATGTACTACATAAATAGAATAAGTTTATTTTGTCAAATTAAATATAAAAAAGTGTCAAATATTATATTTAAAATGGTTTCTCGATTAAAAGGCAATAAGGAAGTAATTTTTGGAAATGATTTTTTTATTAAAAAATTCAGTTTTATCATATATAATTCCTAAGTAACAAATGATATGAATATTTAAATTATATGGAATATATAAAATTCAAATTTTAGATAAGAATATTCATAACCCATTTTTAAACATCAGGTTTTAAATGTCATGGTGTGCTTGAACTAGATGTTGCGTATAACACAAGCTATTGAATTATTTAAAAGGAAGCATATCGTGTAAGATTTGGGTGTTACATTCTTACCCCGTTCAATATATTTAATCCCCAAAATGTAAACTCAGTATTGTAAACTAGGGTTTCAACATTTCAAATATCTTTGATGAAATAAAAAATTGAAAAATGGAATAATGAGACCTCTATTTTAAAATAATGAAAGGGAAGTATGAAGTTTTCCTAAAATATCACATACCAAGGTTCCATGTAGGAAAACATGGACATGAATGAAAATGTAACCATTAAGTTAAGATGGAGTGAGTTTTGGAACCTTGTTAGTAGAAATTTAACAACTATAAATCTATAAATCTACGATGATCCAAGGGAATATTTGGTTTATCGCAAAAGAAAGTACTTGGAAAACATTTTTGGTTTATGATCCTTTCCATGAATTATTTTTCTTTAAAGAATACGAACATAAGGAAATATAATTAATTGACATTTAGAGTTCCAACCATTAAATATTTTCAACAAAAAACTCATTTTTCCCTCTAAAAGATAATAAAATTCAATAAAAATTATTTATCTTAATCCTAAAGGGTTCCAAAAATGAACATATACTTCATGTGTCTTACCATTTAAAAAAACTAAGTTATAAAAACATGGAAATCACATAGGACATTGATATGTGATGCACCCTTATCACCCTTCGGTTGTGTGTTCATGTCAGGAGGCCTTACCAGACAATAGGGTTTGTTTCCCGACCCATGGGATGTCCTTTTCTTAAAACTGTATTATTAAAACATTCTAGAAATAAAATTATGAAATTTTTTAACCTATAATAATACAATAAAATTTTCAAATTAATCCATTCCTACCTTTTTACATATCCAAAATACTTTTTTCCAAACTCATAGTTCAAAAAGTTTTAAGAAGGTTCACTAAATTTATCAAATCGACATAACATAATGAAATTCCTTTTTGTCATATACCACTAATGTCATTACCTTCATAATGTATTATCTTAAAACATGTAAATAACATAAGTTACCATAATACCTTATTGAATATTTTCAGGTTTCCTTATTACTCATGTAAAACATTGAATATTGGATATACTCCTTATATCCAAAAATGTTGTAAACTCCAACAATAATGGAATAAATAGACAATTAATCCAGTCTAAGGAAGTCAATAATATCAAATATACATTTTTCAAATTAATAAAATCTTTATTCCAACATCATTATCTCCGTATAAGAAACATATTAGGGGTAATCTTTACTTCATCCTTATATTTTCCATAAATTCTAACTTGAAATTGATTCAGTTTTATTGGTACCATAAATCTAAAATCCTAAATTAAACTATACTACAGTACAATCCTTATTTATTTTCAAAATTAATATAACTAGTACATCATTGATATAATATTTAAATGAAGCCATTCATCAATAATAATAAAACCACATTAATCTATAATCTTCATCTATAGTAGTTTCATAGCATTATTATTATCTAATATATTCATTTGGGGTATATTCAGATGATTGGGACAATGATTTTTATAGTGTCTCATATCCATACAAATGAAGCATTGTACATTGGAACCTTTATTTTACCCTTTTAATCACGAACATGGTGTCATTTTTCTCCACACATATAACAAACTCTCATTCCCTTCAACAATTTACCTAGGTGATTCTTTCCACAATTATCACATGTGGTAAAATCCTTCTTTCCATTTTTCCCTATATCCATCTTTTTCTCTAACATACTTTTCTTACCTTTATTTTTTTGAAATCCATAAGACTCGGAGAATTATTTATTATCCTATTAATAAATGATATTATTTCTTCATATAATGATAATATGTGGGAGACTATTTCACTTTGAATAGTTAGCTTAATACCCTGAAAGATATGGTAATTCTTACTCTTTGGATCATGTATATTGCCGAGTTCTTATTCCTTTTTTAGGGAATCTTTTCAAAATGACGATATACACTAGATTAGATCATTTTGTAAACTATATTCAAATAATAAGAAATATTATCATCATTAAATGATTATTTACATGTATATAGTATCATAATCATAAAAATAGTTTATTTAGGGACATTTTTAATCAATAATCCTTCATAACGTTTTTTAACAAAAATGTGAATTACCCTAAGCATATCATAGAAGAGTGTCAAACCAGGTGTGTAGTAAGGTCTGTTGTCGTGTACCAGGTTACCCCTAGTCCAGCCCTAAAAACCATGTTATAGTTGTTAATTTGAGGTACATCTATTCTAGAACCACATCCACTTATAGTATCTAGATTAGAATGTATTTAATAGGAATACCAAAATATTCTTTATATTACCAAAATTATAGGTTGTTATTCTATATTTTTCCTCAAAATCTATCTTAGGGAAATTTTCGCGAACCAAGGTCTTTCTTAATCTAGTTTCCATGGTAATTTATAAACATAATTCGAAAACAACATTTATGCCCCATCCCTATAAGCCTAGAGAAGTCACATTATTTCAATACATTGGCATGATTACAAAGATTCAAATCCCATAGAACCAATTAGTTCAGTAGACATGGAAAATAGATTACGTACATGAACATACATAACAATTCAAAAAATAAAATGTGACATAGATAATTCTTTGATAAAGACATTATTTTCCAATCTTAACCCTACATATAAACCATAAAAAAACTAATTGAGATCCTAGAACAATAAAAAAAATTTGAGCTTAGATTCAATGTAAGGATAAAAAATCTATCTGAATCTCCCATGAATAAGTATAAACTCATAAGTAAAATTATAAAAAACATAAGTCTTTTAAAGAAGTATCTTCAAAATTATATAGATATAATAATTCAAATAATTTTATTTAAACATTTGCAAGGATATTATACTAGTTTAATAATCAAATGTCATATCAATAAATAATCTCATAATGAGAAAATTCATAATGTCAGACATCATAACCATACTTTCAAGTCCTCATGACAAGACCATTACTATACTAGCATGGCCTCGTGCCAAGGCCATTACCATATCATCAAGACCTTTTTCTAAGACACTATTTTTCCTCATGAGACTTATTAATGAATTGAGGGGCAACAAAGAGCCCCATCTGTCACTTAATTTTTCGAATTCATTCCTCATATAAAAAGGGTGAAATATAACATAAATAGTCATATTAAACATATCATATGAAATGTTAATACTTTAACCATAATCCAGGAATTGTATAAACATAGCACATCTATAGTCAAATATATAATAAACCCTGCAATAAAATATATAAGCTTGTATCATAATAATTTAACCTCAAGTAATCAAAAAATCCAACAATGGTTTTTGACATAGATGAAAATAATTTAATAAATTCATAAAACTATTTGAGAGAAATATCTTTTCTAACTTTAATTTTTCTCAAAGCCGTGAAATTTTTAAAAAAACATTACTTTTCAAAATAACAATGTAATCTTGTATGGGAAGCTAAAAAATGGTAAGAAAACATAACGACCTAAAATATCCTCTCATGTCATATAAATAAAAAAGAACATTATTTCCTTACTTTGGATAAAAGGTCATAAAGTGCCTCTTTTGGAAAATGATCAAATGATTCTTTTCAAAAAAATTTATAAAAAGTAAAAAGGGTAAAAATTACTCAAAAAAATCATTTGAGAATGTTATAACTTTTTATGAAATTTTTTCAGAAATAAATACATGGATGATATAGATGTTATTGTATATACTTATGTATGACCAACCTCAAATATAAATGAGATTGTAAAATTAACCCTCACCTTATACTTTCTGTTATTCAATAGTGTATTAACATTTTTTATAATGGTTAGTGTATGTTATTAAATTACACCAGAACCATATAAATATTTATGATATCATAAATGATCGTATTATATCATTTTTGTTAATAATGTTTCAGTATTACCATTATTCCAGGTGTTAAATAATTTATGTTCCCATTCCTATTTTTCTATGTAAGCCATGTTTTTATGGATTGGTTATATTTTATTCATGAAAAAAATGACATCATGTTAATTATTATTATTTTCAATCATCATATAAATTTTATAATAATTCTTCAATGGTTATCTTGGAAAATGAATCTCACCGTGTTATTGAGACGGTAGGTCATATGTTAGCATAAGCGACGATATCATTCCACTGAGGGTTAAATAATATGTAATTGGTAGTATATTAATTACATAGAATAATTATAATGGTATATTAATTATTTGAAACCACTATACACATCAATATACACATAAAAATAATGTATTCTTGAATAAAAAATTGCCCCACAACGTGATGATAGTAAGTATTACGTAAGCACACATGGTGATATCATTATTTATTTGATGGATAAAATAAGTAATATGGTTTTCCCATGATTATAAAAACATATCAATATATGGTTGATACTAGATTAATTAATTTTATTTTGAAACAACGTATATAGTGGATGAAGAAGAATAAACTAATTCTAAAATTGGTGATTAAACAATTACCATTTTCTGAGTATCTATTTTTTATTTGCAAAATAGGTCTTCATATGATGGATTTATGCCGAAAGTGTGTCCTTTAGGATTAACTGACAGAAGTTACAAGAGAAAATGGATATGGTTTCTCTGATCCAAAGGGCATTATAGGTGTGATTAAAATATAAGGATAGTTTTTCATTTATAAGAGATGGGAGGGGAACCTTTGGAAATATCAAAGCTATTAAATTAATATAAATTAATTTATAAATTGAAACAGCTCAAAAATTGATTATTTAAAAGATAAGAAGAGTATGGGTTAAATTCCTATCAACCAATAAAATTTATACATGTTTTTATTTTATTTTAATCCTTATCATTTTGATTTATCCTTATTTAATTTATTTTATTTTAATCTTGGTAATAATATTATAAATATTTAATTGTTATATATTTTTTCTTATGTGGTGTAAATTATATACAATTGGAAAATTTCTGAAATGTTATACATTATATGTTTCCCTTTTTAATGTTTTATTATTTTTATGATTTTTAAATAATTTAATAATATGTTATTTTATAAAATATCAATAGTGTCGATTTTCACACTATTCATTTATTGGACATTAAATCAAAACGACAAAAAATTTAACATCAAACCAAAACATTTAATATACTAATAAAATTGTTTAATCACCATAAAATTCATGGATCTACTTAATTAATTCAAATTATATTTCTTTTATTATTTTTAAAACAATTTATTTGATTTTTCTATGAATAAAATAATTTCTGCATTACTATTATGTCATCATTAATTTTAATTATCTAATATATATAATTTATAAATGAATTTTAATGGTCTACTTAATTCTATTAAATTTCCAAATACTACCTATAGTGGATTTTTTCTCTTGGTTATCCATATATTAAAAAAAATACTAATATAGTATTAAAGTGTGACATTATGTGACATTCATTAATTTTATTATATTCAAGTCATATTCATGGGAAAGTGGCCATTAGGTGATTATATTTAGGAAAATAGATGATAAGGATATAAATTAGTCATCTAATTAGATTTTTATAGGATATAATTTAATTTTATAATATTATTTTTTCCTTTTATTACCCGATTTACTTTTAATCATGGTTAAAAAATAATTACTAAATTTACTATTCATTTTGATCAAAAATAAAAGTAGCATATTTACATAATATGGACCCACTGATTCCAAATATGGAATTAAATTTTCATGATTTAAAAAATAGAATCTATATTAATTATTTTTAAATTAATTCCCACTAACAAAACGAGAAAACATGTTTCTGTAAAATTAAAATCACCCAAGGATTCACATCTGTTTATATTCAATGATAATGTAAAAATAATTCCCAAAACCTGAATTATATTTAATGATAAAAAAATAATATAAATATACATTAAAATCAATTAAAAGGATAATCTATAGATATAAATAAATTAGTTGAAAGATAAGTTTTGAATTAAAGTGTAGTAATTTCACTATTCGTTAAAATATATATGTTGTCATAAAATCACCAAAAGTTTACCAAAATAGAATTTTCTCCCTCAATTTTAAAGAAGAATATTATTTTCTCAAATTGAATATATAAAAGTGTCAAATATTAAATTTAAAAAGGGTTCACCATTAAAAAGTGATGAAACATTTTTTTAAGAAATACTTTTTTATTATAAAAATTGAATTTTTTCCAACATAATGTCTAATAAAAAATGAGATAAATATTAAAATTATATTGAATATATAAAATTTAAAATTTTATTAATATTATTTATAACAGTTTTTCAAACGTTAATTTGTAAAGGTCATGGTGCGCTTGAACTCGATGTTGTTTATAGCACAAGCTGTTGAATTATTTAAGATGAAGCATATCTTTGAAGCTAGAGGTGTTACAATGATATTCCACCACAAATATATCTTGAAAACTAATTGAAACCTCTTCTATAAAGAAACATTAAATAGAAAATGCAACCATAGTTTGACAAGTGGGACAAGATATAAAGATAGTCATGTCATGAATCTTGCAACTACTTATTGTTTATAGAGGATGATCCCACCAAAGTAGACTAAAAATTGTTTCTTCATATCATGAATTCCAGTCCCTACTTCCCCACCCATATTAGGAACTCAAGGTCATGAGGATTTAGATTAATTGATATGGGATACTGAGAGTATTTTTTATCTGGTAGATACCCCATAGGATTATAAGTTTATTATTGAGAAAAATATGTTTCAAGGAGCAGTTGGAAAATGGGGGGATGTCATATGGTAGACCAATTGTTAGGAAGGTATAAATCTATCAACCATCAAGAATTTATTATTTGATAAGTTATTCCATGATTCACTAATGTTTTATAATTATCAGGACTTCATGGATTTCTTGTTTGGTATGACGAATGTTCACTTCTAATCGGTGTGATTCATATATATAATTATTTTTCCTCACCATCTAGAAGGTAATGAGTTAAAAAATTCCTAAAAATTCATGATTAGAGTTAAATAATAGTGGAAATGGTTGTTTATGACCATCTATCAAATGGATGACACTATAGTTGTTTCTACGGAACTAAGGATCAATATGGTTATTGATCAAGATGGACATATAGTTATTTTTATGACTGTTAGTTGAATAAAAGTCACTTCATATAGTGTAGTCATAAATGCCTATTATTAGAAAAATAAAAGGATTTTAAAGAATGGACACCAGGGAGGTGGACAGTAGTTTGAGTGCATTGGATGTTTCTTAACTCCCTCAGGTGTAGAGGAAACTTCTAGGTGATAAAAATATAGAGGGAAGTGACCCTTACTTAAGGGTTATACATATTAAATGATTACCTATTACTATTTTTGTAATATGAGTAATATGATATGGTTTTATTAAAATACTTCAAGGTTGAACTGAATAAAGTTAGATGTCGGACCATAGTTTTTGGTGCATACCCCATAATGGTTTGTAAACTAGGAGACACTTGATCTTCTTAGGTGCTATTGATTGCTGGCTCATAGGGCTTTTGTAGTTGACCAAACTCAAGAATATGGTGGGGAGTGACCTTTTAATGTGTGTTTTGTAGAACTTATTCCTTATACATAATCTATTTCATTATTTGATATGGGAGATCCCATACTTTTATACCAAATCCAAATGTTACAATGTTTGATTTAACAATTAAATTCTCTTATGATTATCTATCTATCAATAAAATGTAAGAATATAAAGTGGATTTCCTTTATATCTATCAGGATAATATAATAGTGGTTTCAGGCATTGTGTATGTTAATAGAATTACAATCCTATAGATGTCAGGTTTCTACATAAACAATGTAATTGAGTGGTTGACCAATTTTCAAGAACATAAACTAGGATTAGAGATGAAAGGATTTAATTTATTAAAGGGAAAAAATTTCAAATGACCGGTGACTGGGAAATCGACAAAAAAAGAATAGGGATCGACCATCAACACAGAAAATCCATTTAACCACAATTGGATGGAATTATCTTTCATCTATTCTACATGTGCATAACATGTGCCACAATGTCTTTCAAGATGATTTTTTTAGTGGCCAGACATATTAGACAGGAGTTTTAGATCAAACTTTTACTCAATGTATGATGCATATCAATCCCTCAATTCATAATGAAACTAATTGTGTTGAATTTAATCAATGTTCAATTGGATAATCTTGAGGGAAAAGGTATCATTATATTGATTACTTCCCTTTATATTCTTTGGTGTTTCCCCCCAAGATGGAAGAGGATATTCTTAATATTTTTTTGACTACTAGAATATGAATCACATAATTATGAAGAAAATGTGTTGGTTTCCATTAATTGATTTCATTATCAATAGTAGATATTATGGTAGTTTTATAAAAAAAATCAATGTTTATTTTATCATCATATTTAATTTAGAGATTAATATATATTGATTATATAATTCAATACATTTTATGGGTTTTAGAGTATCTCAAATTTCTATTTTTGGATGAAAAATACCAGGTACTATTTTTGGATCAAATAAATAATGAAATTCACCCATATATGGTCTCCATCATCATTGTGTTTTTTCATTTAATCCTAAAATAGTCCATGATGTTATAATCACATTCTAGACACCAATACATCATATTGTGTATGATTTGATTTCACTAAAATTATGAAAAGATATCAAAGTGTTAGTTTTGTATACATGAGTTTCACTTTGTTTTGAACATAGCTTCAAAAGAAGAAATATTAGTTGATAAAGAGATAGTTGATACATACGTGTCTTAGGAATGGTTAAGTATTTTGATTTACATACATGGTTTTATTGTATTAGATGGGTACTACGGGGGGAACATTTAGTTCATTTATTTCCTATTAGTTTCCATGGGTGCACTGAATAAAAAGGGAATCTTGTATTAATAGATCTATCAATGTGAATAATTTTTATAGAGATATAGACAAGGTTGATACTAGCTTTGATCTGGATACCTCCCTAATATAGATTTGGGTGACACGTATATTACACTTCATCTAGAATTGGATTAAGAGATGTGTAGATATAGTGTGAGTAGGTATTTGCTTACATGTCTTGTTAGTTGGGAGCACAGAAGCAGAACTACCATACTCATGACTTGGGATTCGTGATAGTGTATCATTCATTAAAATAGTAGTGAAAATACCTACTTGGGATGATTTGTTTTATGTGTATATACCAAAACATACTATCATATATATTATCATAATATATCATGAGTCTTCATCTTAGGAATTGATTATAATACTTTTACATGTTCAACAATGAAATGGATTATGATCCGAGGAATTAAAAGTTTACTTAATATATGCTCAGTAAAAATATTTTGGTGGTAGGTGACATAACATTACATAATAGAAGGAAGCTCATGTCCATCATGGTGGACTAGCAAGTGGGAATTGTTGATGATCAATATACAGTGACTTGTAAATACTTAAGGTTCACATCCTCATTGGTGGAATGAATTAAGGATTTTATTGATCTTGGTACTAAGTGTGTCATAAATAATGAGAGTTTGAGAAAAGATTTCCTGTTTCATTATAGACTTTCAATGAATGTTGTGTACATATAGTTCATGGTATTTTGTAGGAGACATATTCAATGAGAGAATATATAATGATAAAATCTCATCCCAGATTGTGGTAAGTGAATCTAGGATCTTCAAATATTTTTCAGTATATGAGAAAAATGTAATGGTGGGTCAGCATGATGAGAGACATTACAATATTTTTAACCTTTTTATGATTTGTAAAAAGATAAAGGGTTTGAATTATATATGTGTAGGGCTTATCCATCCAATTAGAGTGAATATGTATAAGTGGTACAAGGATCCTCAAACTTAATGATAGGGTTTCCCAAGAACCGTAGAGGTTGATACACTATTAGGGTGGTATTTGATTGGTTGACCATGGTGTTTGACTTTATATCACTCTATGATATAAATTCAGGGGATAATCATGAAAATAAATATGTCTAAGAGATCATAATGATTCATGAAGTGACATTGATCAGGGTAATGAAGAGTGATACTCAGATTACCTCATGGGTTATGAATGTCATAAAAAGTAATTTTATACTCTAATGAAGTAAATTTTAACCATTAATCCTCAAATTGATTGAAATTTCGAAATAACAATTCAGACTTTAAATGTTATTATATAAGAGTTTATTCTTGATTTTAGAGTAGAATTGGATAAAGACTATGTTCTAGTGTATTTGTACTATAATTTAAGGTTTCACTGCTGGATCAAGAGTAATTCATGGGAGGCCCTATATGGGAGGCTATGTCGACCACCACTATTCTAGATTGAGACATGAGATAATTTACTTATTTGGCCATGTATGGAATAATATACCTCAGAGTAATTGAAATTATTTATAAAAAAGCTGGTTATGGATCCTAAAATTAAAAAGTCTTAGGCTAACCCCTAGGACAACCCTTGGTGTATGATAAGGGAAAAAAATTTCATTCCCCTGCACTCTTTATTAGAGATTAAGGCTTTTATGAAGCATGAAATGTTTAAAACATAGTATATTATACTATTTATTATATTCATACATATTAGGGGAGCAGAAAATTAGTTGGATCTACATCCTTGGTATCATAATATTGACAATGTGATCCAAGTGTCCCTACTATGGATGTATGACGCTAGTCCTAATAATTTGTAGAATAGTGAGGTCAATGACTTGTATTAAGATGTATGATTTATGTAATTTCCAATTTATATAGTATAACAATGAGTTATGTTGTTGTGATGAAGGCTCATTACATGTGTCTACAACATATGTCAATATGGGTAGATTCCATATGAATCATGAGAGCAGTTGTCTGATGTTCGAACTCAATGTTGTGAGTTCTTTGAGCAAGAACCTTGTAAATACTTCTAAAGGATTGGAAGTCATCAAAGAATAATGATTATAACTTCTACATGTTTTTAAACCCTTTTTTTAATTCATTATACTTTTTTGAGAAAAATGACATCATTATTTTTAATTTTTACCCTTACATAGGACCTATGCTCTATGTAAGGGTAACTAATGATTTAAATGGGTTGTATAAAGGTAATAAAACATTTAATTTGGGATATTAATTGGACATAATATATCTTATGGCCTACGTAATGTTCACCATAGCTTTACATAAAAATAACACCAATTTTTTATAAGTCTCATAATAGTAAGCTAGTTGTTATAAGGATTACATAAATGTAATGTAACTACTACATAAGGGTAGTTTGAGCTACATATGTGTACATTTACAGTTTCAAGGAATGAATAAGGGTAACTCAGTACCCTTAATCAATAACTATAAGCTATGTAATGGGAAAACCGTATTACACTTATATGATTCATTATTTGGGAAAAATATTTTTAAAACCTTTTTTCTATGTTCAACATTAACTACAAGAACCCTAGAACATGTATGCTAATTTAATCAGCCTAAAGTAATGAGAATTTATTCTATTTTATTATTTAACAATAATAAATCATAATAATGAAGATATTTACTGCTTTTCACTCCTAATTTGAGTAAAAGTCAAATTAATTGGTTAATTTAGTTTTTGGATTATTATTACTAACTTGAGTTTAAGTTCCTTATTTAAAATATCATAATTTTTTACCATTATGTTTTGATCCCTTATCATCTTCATGTATTCTAAAATTCTAAAAACCATTATCTATGAATTTTTCTACAATATATACGTGTTCCACGTCTAATTTTCATTTGTAGATAATCCATCCATTAATTCTCCTTATTTTATGTGTATTAATAAAATTATAATTCCATTTTGGAGTCTATATTCCTCTTCCCCTGTTTTCTTGAGTTTTGTATAAATTTTATATTTAGTATACATTCTAAAAATTATAAATATTTTTTAGATTATAAATAACATAGAATTATCAAATAATTAAAAAAAATTATCATGCATATCTCATATTTTTTTAGGGATATAGAATATTATCTACTATAAAATTATAATTATTATATAAGAAAGAAACATTTAAATAGATGTAAAATAATAAATCAAATTTTTTAAATTATATATGACTTATGAAAATACAATCTCATGTGGTAATTTTTTTATTTATAAATAATTATTTGGAAATAATTTATCTAATCATTGATTGTATAGCCTCCTCATATTGCTAAATAGTAGCTTGTCACTAGTTTTATACCTAATGTGTATGGGGAGGAATTCATGAAATCATTTGTAACATCATCTATGACCTGGTGGTTTGTATTGGGGTGTTACACCATCGTTTTCAAAGAGTCATATAATCTATAAAGAGTAATGTTACCATATATGAAAAAAATCCCAAAGATTTATGAGTGGGTTCTTTAAGAATGCAAATTCTATTCATACAGGTCACATTTCCCACCATGTAGGGGGATACCAGAATCATCATCTGAAAGGAAATATCACTCCTCATACTAGAACATGGGATTTGTTAAAATAACACAGACATTATTTTATTCCATATACACTATATAGGAATCATGTTTGATGATCCAATGATAAAATATCATCAGGGATGCCCCATGAAACCCTGAACTATCTCCCAGTTAATAATAAATGATTCTTCATGGGAGATAAGAGAGAGATATAGGGTAAGAGATAGGGGGAGAGAAAAGATATCTACAGTCATGAAGATGAAAGAAATATTAGAGTATAATTAATAAGGATTTATATTAGAACTATTATATCCAACAAAACCATTCCAAATAAACAAAACCCAACTCCTGGGTATTTGGGTTGAAAGGTGGATTCTTTCATTAGTCTCAAATATAATATTGTACTATCTAACAAATCTGTTGTAATGTGGGAACCTCTTTATCCTAGACGAAGACCAGAATTGATGATTATCCATCCCCCATGATATCTATATCCACCACCAACTATAATAGTGTACCCAACATTGAATACACATCATCACCCCATATCTAATATCTGATTCCACTATGAGAGGACTACCACATTTTCACATACACTTCTTTATCAATTGAACAAGGTCGTTATTGCCCATGGGTTAATATCTGAAACTAATCCGGAATCACTTGTTTAATGACTTATAAGTACATAGAGGACCCCTCCATGGCATCCTATATGGAATGATACTTTATATAGAGTACTTAATTTTCAATATCATTCTATAAGGAAAGAGGACCAGAAAAGGCCAACAAATAATCTAGTATACATCATGTAGTAGGACTACATGGTGGGTCTAGAAATTTAATTTCTCTAGTTATGTTCCTAAAACATAATTGGTGTCTACTACACATTTATATTTCTTGTCCATATACAATAGAAGTTTTAATCTACATGATCCCTTATTCATGTACTATATCACAGGTTGTGTCATGTTTACCAACATGGTGTGTATATATACATTCAATGTTCCTCACATGGGGTTTTATTCATGTACATAGATATAAATAAAGTATTATATTTAGGGTTAAAATATGGAATGTCTATATATCCAACACACCTTGTTCAAATATTAACTATTCAGATATGAGATGACTAATTACAAAATATGAGTTCTTGATATCACAAAACCGGAAGATCAGATTTCTAGATATAGATCTCCAGTGACACTAATAAAAAATGAACCTATACTCATGAATTTCAAAAAATTATGGGTATAGGTATTAGGTGGTATCATATACCAACAATTTTGTTAAAAAAAGGTATAAGTTGGAAATTACCCCCTATACCCATTGTTTTTTTAATACATTGGGTATAGGGTTTGGTTCAATCCCTATAAAAATGATTTTTTAAAAATTATAAGGATAGGGTTTTTTTAAAACCTTTAACCATTGTTATCTAAAAATAATTTGTATAGTTCATTCATATACCCATGGTTTTTGGTTAACTATTGGATAGGTTTCCCACATTAGGGCGGGAAAAAAATTCCACGAGAAAGACAATTCACAAGAAAACATATTGTTATATTTTTCTACATATATCCATAGATTAGATAAATATATATAAGTAAATAAAAATTTATATAACGATAACCCAATGTGGATAAGTGGTTAAACAAGTGAATTGTATATAGGCGGTTTATGGATCAAAACTAGTGTTAGGAAATCTGAAACTCATGGTTTCAAAAATGTGGGTATAGGTTTACTAATGCGGTGGAATACACCTATTCCAATGGTTCATAACTATGGGTATAGAATTTCAATCCACGGTTATGGTTCAAATCTATATCGACAACTTAAGCTCCCACGAATATCTAAACTATGGATATAGCCTATATCAATGGATTTATTGGATATAAACACGGTCCCAAATGTTTTTTATAGGGTCATTTTACAGTAGTGTGAACTACCATAATCCATGAAGAATAGGATAAATTATAAAAAAACCAAAACAAAAATGAAAATAATGAAATTTATTTTCCTATTCACAAATGTGGAATGATTTACATGTTAAAATAAGGAAGAATTGAAAAAATTAAGACTCCCTCATGAAGGATCATTATTACTTGATAATCATAGAAATTTAATTTGTGATTCCTGACCAATATTTATATACCCAAATATATAAATTAAATATGTATGATATTAATATAATAATTTAAATAATACATCCTGCAAACAATCACACAACCCAAAGACCAAAAGGTTTAGTGTATTGGAGTTTTATTTTATAAACTCCTTAGTTTATTACAACTAAAACCATTATTCCATACTAATGATCCTATAGAATGTTAAAAATATATGTCACATGATATAATAATCTTCATAAACTAGTGAATGGTATCATAAGATATGGGTTATAATAGATTCTCAAAAATGAAAAAATACATCATAATGTGTTAGATCATAAAAGTAATAGAAAATATTTTTAGGACATAAATATCATAACATGAGATCATAAGACCATAGATGAAAATCATAAAACATGATAAAGAAACATAACATCATAACTATAATGTTAACAGTGTGTAAAAGTTTTTAATCAGATAAATTTAAATGTAAATAACCAAAAAAATTAAAATGATATAAAAGAGAGTAATATATTCAAAAAAAAAAATATAATAATGAAATCATCAAAAAAATGATAAATAACATGAAAATTACGAACATTCATAAAAATATGATTTCTTACCATTGCGAACCTAGTTTACCAAGATCATTTTCACCTTTAATTTTTTGAGTAGAGATCAATTCCATCACACTCACACATAGAGAACCTAGATACCAACTGACTTTTTCGCATATAAAATTATTTGGGGTTATTAATGCTATGACACTCAAAATTATTGAATGTAGGGACACATTAAAATTTTGACACATAACATTGTGTGTATAGGTTAACTACACTACACTGACCATCTGTTTTCTTAAAAAAATTCAAACTTTATAACATGTAAAATTTTGTATAGCGTTTGACACGATAACTCTCACACATTGGGAACCTAGATACTCACTTACAGGGAGATATAGGTCCCACCCATCCCATTATCCAAACATCTATATGCCACAGAAATATCAAATATTCATCACGTCATAAAGAGCACATAGAGAATAATTGGTTTCATAAAACATTTAAAATCCTCACATAATATAAACTATGAAATCATAGTATATAAAAATATCACTTTAAAATGAAATCATATCATAATAACATATAAATGGTTATATAAATATATTTACATGAAAGATAATCCTTTGAGGGTAAATTTAAGAGAAAAACATAAAAGTTTAAAAAAATTCCATTTAAAATAATTGATGTATAAAGTTATTTCAAAAAAACAATTTGTTGAATGCAATGAGTATACTTAATAAAACATTACTATAAAGTATTCTAAAAAATATCATTGAAAATAAAAAATTTATTCAAATAGGATATGCGAAAATACATTTAAAATAATATTTAACACTAGAGGCCTAATATGGACATATAAAAGGGATCTGAAAATAAATTGATAAATTTTACTTCAAAAAGAATATTTAATAATGTAGACATCAAACAAATTTTTTGGTTTAAAAATAGTATGTTCAAATACATTGAAAACATTTAATGTTAGGATAGTATTTAAAAGTATGTTTTAAAAAATAAATTTTTAAATACTTTGAAAACATTTACATTTAAAATGAATCTTTAATAATTGAATCCTGAAGAATACATACATTTTTAGAAAGTTGAATGTGAATATAATTTTAAAATTTTTAATTTGAAAGAGAAATATTAATAATAAAACCTTGAAATAATGAATATATGATATCCAAAGAAAATGTGAAAAGGATGAGAAAACATTTTAATTGTAAAATATGGAAAAAAAATATAGCATTTTGAAATTTTATTATAGAAGACCCTATATGATTCAAAATACAATAAAACAATTTGTTTCAAAACAAATTATGGGGAATAATATAATTGTGGAAAAAAATATTTTAGCTTCTACTAGGTAATGGAGAACATTATTGGAAATTAAAAACTATTATTGAGAAGGAAAATACATTTAAATAAATATTAATTATTCCTCATGAAAATGAATTTAAATGTTATAGTATAATGATAAAGGTATAAAAATTTGTTTTTAAATTTGACTTGCATTGAAATTTTTATGAAAATAAAATATAACTTCCTCATAGGAATGAATATTCCAATCAATAATTATGATAGTCAAAGAATGGTTTTATGAGCAAAGGAAAATATTTGGATTATGAAAACTACCAAAAATTATTGTAACATTCGAATAAACACCCCATGAGTGTTATAACCCTAAAATTAAAATTTAATATCATTAAATTAAATATAATTATTATGCTAAAATAAAATATGTTTGTATATACACCCCTTAAAAGGAATCATGTTTTATATATTAACTAGGTCTTATGGGAGAAAAATTAGATAAAAAATAAACCATTATAAATATATAAATCAATGATTTATTGATCTATTAGAAATGTATTAATGCAAATGAAATTTATACACAAAAAAATAAATAAATATAATTTTATGTAATTACAAGATAAATTAATACATTTTATAATAATGTGGTTCATGAATAACCATTATTACAAAGAAAATAGAATATGTGTTCAGAAAAAACCCCACAACCTGGGTAAAAGTTCAATAAAAAACAACCTAACTGGGAGAGAATGGAATTATTCATAAAATAATACAAATAAAAGAAAATTATTTTAATTTTATATAATATGTGAAGTAAATAAACTACATAAATAACAATTTATGAATAAATATGAGCTATGTCTCAACAAAAGGTAATTGAGACAAAATCTATTAACATGATTCCATTCATAGATAATCACACTATAAGATCATATATAAATAAATTATGTTACTTAGTAACATATTTTAGATGAATACTCATAAATATTACCCTTATTTAATCATTTTTATAATTTTTTAATGAGATCATTATGTAGTTATAGTGTATTATGACTACTAGTTCCCAATAATTTGCAAATTTTTGAACAAGATTAATTATTTTTATATTGTTACACTTAATTTTATATGAAGTTCATTACTAATGTAAAATTTATGTTTTATTAATATATAACATATATTTATTTAAAATTAACATTCTTAATAATTTATATTTTTGGTTATGTTGCATGAAGAAAAATTGACAAAAGATTATTTGAGTAATTTTTGAAAATAAAAATGAAACAGTAAAATTAATTTAAATAATTTATTTAATCTTGAAAAAACCATATACAAGTTATTATTATTTTAATTATATTATCAGAATAATATTTTTTATGATGACATAGTCATCTCTAATTGTATTTTAACACATTTTTCATGTAGATTGTTATACCAACCAAAACATGAACATGCTTGTACTCGTTTGGTGAGTATGTTTAAAGAAGTATTTCTTTTGACAAAATATCATTATTAAAGAGGAATAATTATATTATTATTATTTAAAAATATTTATCTAGTCATGATATTTTATAGATAATGAATTAAAAAATATATATAAATTGAGAGGTTTCCCAACCAATTATTTCTCCATTTTTATAATTTTCCACTTATAGAGCCACATTCTATTGAATGTGTCATTCCATTATCCACGTAATGTCAATACTCTCACATATAAAACGATTGCTTTACCCCAAAAAATTTTGTTAAATTTTAAAGCCTCATTGTTTAAAAAATTCAACCCAATATACTTTCAGACTCTATTTACAATGTTATAATCTATTGATATTAACAAAATTTTAATCTGAGAAGACTGAAAGAGGTGTTTCGAGGAGTAATGTAAAACTATTAATCATCCTTTTTTCATTTTGATTATTTTCTTTCTTCCTCTACATCCACCAAATATATTATACCTAGCGTAAAAAACGTATATCAGGAATAATTAAAATACCTAAATTTATTTATTGATATATACTAATAATTTCATATCATCCTCCAAACCAATCAGAAAACAAAAACGTCATCCATGCTTAAAAATTGACTATACCCTCTATGAACAACATGTTTTTTATCATAGTCATTAAAACAATATATTTAATTAATTATGATTATATTTAATACATTATAATGATTAAGGGATGTTAAATCATTATCTAAAAACATCCCTTTATATCCCTTGGAAAATGAAAATGTTCCTTATTTGTGTGTGCGGACTATAACCTCCATAGAATATGTTCTTGGATTTTTATTAAAAATGTTAATATAAGTAAATAAAAATATATTAAAAAATAATATATTATAGGAATAATATATTCCATATATATTTTTTGCAAGGATAAAAAAATAATTAGTAATCATTATAATGTAACCCATTGATATCTATAAGTTACTTGAATAAAGATCATCATAGATAACGTTACAAGAAATAATGACTTTGAATGACATCAAATGATCATATTTTTGAAAAAATGATTGAATGCAATATATTTTAAAAGAAATTATAATCTATAAATATAGTCATTTTTATCCTTTAATGGGTTTTAAGATCACATTTTAAAAATATAAACAAATTTATCATAGTTTATAAAAAATAATGAGGAAAATAAACACACACAAAATAATTTACATGTAGTTATTGACTATATTCAATGAATACAAAATGTAATTTATTTTAATACGATGATAAAATAATTTATTAAATTGTTTATATTAACTATACATGTAATTAATGATGTTTCTAGAAATTTAGAATCAAAAGGTATTGGTTCTTCATCTCAAATTCCCTTAATTGAGACATGTTTTGAGTTATGAACTAATTTTTTATTTTTTAAAAAACATTTAATTTGAAATATTTTACAATGAATAAATTTAATTAATATATCTTATTTTTATATATTTTCTTATTCATGTTAGTTGGATTCAATATATATATCAACCATTTGGTTTTCTTTTCAAATATTTCATATTTTTAGTGGAAAATCATTCTCCTTCATGTCTATATTATTATTCTCACCAATGTTATCTAATAGTTTTTTCAAATGAATTTATGAATTATTTCATGTAACTACTATATTTTTGTTCACCTATTTCCTGTATGAGGTTATATTACCTTTATAATAGCGAGGGTTTTAATAATGATATTTTAAACTATTATTCACATTCTTGCATTTTGTTATCCACTCTATATTTATGGACATCACCGTTTTTTTATTATTTTTTAGATTTTTTATAGATTTATTTTTAAAATTAATTTGGATATATTCTTGGAATTGATTTTTGAAATTGAATTATCACATTTTTTTGCACTGAAACATATGTTAATTACCAAATGTGAAGGGAATTGTCTTTTAAATATTTTAAAATGAATGAATTTACCAAAAAAATCATAGGTTTTCTTTAAGAAACATCATCTATAATTTTTTATGAATTCTTAAATGAAATTTATTATAAGATTTCATTATAAAATATTTTTTAAAAATTGTATAAAAAATATAAATAATTTTTATTCATATCTAATTTTGTGTAATTTTAATGATCCCATAATTTTATTTTACATCTATTTAATCATCCATTGAAATTTATTATGATTTCATCCATATAAGAAACATACTCTTTATTTCATATTATGAAATGATCTATTACATAATATCACACATAATAAAACCCCAATGATCAAGAATTATAGTATATTTTTTAATTCAGTAAATTATATGAAAAAATAAAATAGAAAAAAATATTATATTTAATGAAAAATTCCTTAACATGCTCGCACATAAAACTATATGGGACAATTAAGGGACATACATAAGAAAGGTGTGAGCTATAAATCATATTATGGGAATAAACAAGCAGTAACGTGAAAAGATTAATACATGTTAGACAATAGGCATATCAATGGGGCATAAAAGGAGTGAGAATCAAAATATGAACAATGAGGCATGATATTGCGTTATAACATAATGCATATATGGGAAATATGGGAACAACACAAAACAATACATCAAAAACTTAGGTCAAGGATATCTATAAAGAGACTATGATGAAAAAATTCACATAAAGGAATCAGTTTTACCCTATATTCCAATGTGATGTATCATAAGAATAAACATTTCCCAATTCATTATAGTGATATAAATATCTGGGAACACTAGTCACTTCCATTTCATTATCATGATTAAGTTTAAGTCATAAATCATAAAAAATGGATTCATTAATAATAATATCTTCTTTCATGACGAAATAATGTGGAATATATACATGTAATTACCATGAAAAATAATTATCCTTATATAAATCTGAACAACATGGAAATGAAATTTCTATGGTATTCCTGATAAAATTGTTTTTCCACGAAAAATCAAATTGAAATTTCAACAATATAAAGTCGTCACATAAAAAATAATAAAATGGATTGATGATAGATAAAGTGTTATCTTATAATTTTTACATAAAATATTAATTAATAAGGACATGTTAATATATATCAAAATATTTTGAATTAGAATTTTATAGTATAAGATAATAAAGATATGTAAACAAAGAAGAGAAAGTGAAGCACATTTACTTATTTTCTAAATGGGAATGGGTTTAAATAATTGGTCATCAGAGGAAATCATTAAATTTAAATGTGTCTCTAATTATATATAAATAATATAGAAATTAATAGGGTTTACGGGAATCATAATAAACAAAACATATTGATATGAATAATCTTTTCATAAAAGTGGTTCTTGAATGGAAATGAGAAAAAATAAGTCCATTAGTTTGAGAGTACGACTGTAATATTTTGGGAGGGGCCTCTTGAATCTTGTGGGAAACATGGGAGGATAGTAGAGATATTAGTACATAGTAAGTACATGATCCAAATATTTAATGTGATGATAAATGGGATCTTGTGTGGTTTTATATAGAAAATGAGTTGGGATTTCTTTATTATTTTTCAAACATAGGTTTTTGACAATGTAGAATAAAATAAAATAAAAATCAATAATCTTCTAATGATTTTTCCCATGTATTCTAAAAAACTGAAGAGATATTAATTATTTTATAAAGGAATGGTTTAAACATAACAAAATAATACATGTGCTTGTGTGGAAGTCAGTCACACTCTTAAAGCAATGACTTCAAAACCACAAAATATATTAATGGTTTTAGTGGTTCAAAAAGGCCTTATAATATTAAAAAAAAACAAAAAAAATTAAAATTAAAACATATTTTTTGATGTGAATGTTCTTTATATTATTTATTAAATCAAGTTTGGGTCCTTATAATAGCATAATACATACTGTATGTTTATAAGGTATTTAATTTTGACCTGAAAATTACACTATATAATAAAATTATGAAAAATTACCTATTGGATATTCCTTAAAATATGATTCCAAAATAAATAATCATTTTATCAAAATAGTTTCTAAAAATTTAATTTTTCACTTTTAAAATAGGAATAAACTTTTGTTGAGAAATTATGGAGTTTTTGACAATATTAGATTTTGAAACAATATTGAAATTATATTTGATTTCATAAAAATTATATTATCATTTTTTAATAATTATTTATAGTAATATTGTAATTAAATACTATTTTTCCATAAATCCATTATTTCATGAAAAATCCATATTAAAGTTTGAATATTAATAAGTAATACTATTTGTGATTAATTTTATGAAAATAAAAATCATTTATAAAGTAAAAATAATATAATAAATAAAAATTTAATTGGATATTGATACATATCCTTTTAATATACAATAAAACTCCTTAAGAATACAGTATGTGAAAGTGATACTTTTGGGGGGTGGTTCAACATACATGGTTTGAGATGTGATCTTGATATGGTTGAAATTCTCTTGTAATGGGTTTTTCTCATTATTATGTTGATGGATATTATCTTGGTTTTGTTAATAATAAAAGGCCAAAGATGATATCTCCCTCAAAATCTATGATAAATAGGTTTTATTTGGTAATATCCAACACATTGAGGTCATCTCTTCCTTGGTCTATCTCAATGAGATTTGTTAAAACCCAAAATTTATAATAATAATAAGATCACTTTTCAAGGACTATATTATCAATGGTAATTATTTATAATGATATTTGAAATCTAATAAGATATAAAAAACCCAAAGGACTACAAATTTCTTCTTTAACCATATTACATAATAAAAAGTTTAATTAAAACATTAGGGAAAATATATTTATTAGTCTAGGTTATTATAATATTTCCACCATTAAGAAAATTTTCCATTTAAATGTTCATTTCCAACACAAAAATAGACAATGTTAATTTTGTTTCAACAACTCATCTTGTTCCAAGGTCACATCTTCAAATAAGTTATTTCTCCACAACTCTTTGACCAGGTGAATTGTCTTATTTTGTAGAAAATTCTCTCTATGATATAAGATCTTCATAGAATACTCATAATAAGAATGTCCATTCTCTAATTGTATAACCTATGAATTGAGTACATGTGAGAATCCTGGTATTTAATTCCCCATGAGGAGTACCTAGAATACATCATGTACCTAATATATGTTTGAAGTGAGTTCCAGTCAATAGTCCACTTCTCTGTTGTGATCAAGGATTTCAAAGGGGAAGATGAATCTTGGACTATGCTTTCCCTTATTTTAAAATATTAGGGCATTAATCCACAGAGTTGTGTGGAGGAAAAACATGTCTCCAACATTAAACTATAGTTCTTCTTGAAAATAATCTACATAACTATTCTTTTAACATTGGGCTATCTTGATGTGCTGTGGAATGGTTTTGCAATTTTCAAACATTTAATCGACCATTTCAAGGGCTATAATCATACATTCAATAACTGTATCCCATCATTCTAGTATTCTATATCTTTTCTGATATTGGGATTCATATGGATCCATTTATGTGTTCGAGTGGAATCTGATGTTGTATGTGAACTCGACCATCAGAATATGTTGGCCTCATCCTACTTTTAATTCTATAGGATATGTTCACAACATGATTTCTAGAATCTAAATATTCTACTCAGGCTAGCCATAAATTTGAGGATGATAGTTTATACTGATGTGCATCTCATTTCATAGAGCATGTTGGATACTTTTCCTGAACATGGAGGTAAATCATAGATCTTGATCAGATAAAATTGATTGTGGTACTCAAGGAAGCCTCACCAATCCACTGATGTATATCCATGCAAAATGATGTTGTGAAAATTTGTAATTCCCCACAATTATAAAGTAATAATATTTTATTAAATATCATGTAAGACACAAAAAACTAAGTGTATAAGAGAACACAATATCTCAATACTTTATAATGTATTTACTATTATTCAATATAATAAGACATAACCTACTAATAAAACTAAAAAATTTGAATTGTATTATCTAAAATATGAAAATATTTTTTTACCAAAATATAAACTTAATTAATTTGTAAAAAATTAATTAGAAATGAATACAAGAACTGATTGAAGATAAAGGTAATGTTTCTATAAAAATAATTTATTCCCACCGAGCTATTTTTTCCACGATTCATATTAATGTAATAGATATATATATTCAATAATATTTTTTTTACATTTATCCAATAGATTTTATATTTATAAGATATGGTAAATCCCAATATTTCACATAAAATTCAACAATTTTTTAACTGCACTTTTACTGCCTTTTAATTGAGAACCAATTTGAAATTAAATTTCTGGAAATTTTATAAAATTTAATTTTCAAAATAAACATAATTTTTGAAATAGATAAACATTAATATTAGTTTAGGGTGATTTTATCTGTGAAATTTTATTTTTTAATGAATAGTGAAAAATATGAAATATTAATTTATTAATTATATTTCATAAACTTATTTATAAGGATAAATTAAATTTTTTATTGGTTTTAACGTTAAATTAGGTAAAATTAATATCAAATAATCAATTTCTCTTTGAAATTTAATTTAAAATTATAGTAGTCTCTTTAACATTCTACTTTAAAAAACTGCACTATCATCCCATATACGAGATTAGGTTAATTTTACTCCACTAATGCGATATGAATATAACAAAATATGAAATATTTAAAATAAATTTAATATATATTTACTAATATGTTCAACATAGTTTTTTACAACAATTGATAGTGAAAATGATTAAGATTTATTGTGACAATTAAGAGAAAAATTAGCATAACAATGGACTAAATCATAAATGTAAAGGCCCAAAAGACAAAGAGAATTGTAAAAAAATACATTTTATGTTCACATTTATACCCTATAATCCCTTGGATTTAATTTTTAATATTATTGGATCCACATGTCAAAGGAAAATTGTGGGTGGAATTCCCTTTTAAAAAATTTACTAGAATGCCCCTCCTCCTACAATATAAAAAGAAACTCACCCTCCCCTTCCTCACACTATTAAAGCCATTTGGATAGCTGAAACTCTCTTTAAATAAGATACCAAGATCCCTCCTCTAAAATTTGTCTCCTATCCTTTTTGATAAATCCATTAATGAAATATATTTGGTGAAACCAAACAAGAGTTTCTCGAATAATCGGTTCCGTCCTTCCTTGAGATATTTTGTTTTATTTTCTTTCTCCACCACACAAATATTATTATTCAATACTTCTATAATAAGAAATCATACTAAATATATGTATATTCATTAATTATAAGGTTTCAACTTAAAATTACACACACTTCCATCTAATGGGTAAAGAACATACAATTTTTGTGTACGGTGTACTACCATCTCACAAAATTATAACATTCATTTTTTAATTTCCACCTCTAAAGGTTGGGTAATATGATGAACATAATTATTATATATGATATATATATATAATATTTATAATGTGTTTATTCTTATGTATTTTTTATATTACACAATCCTGTATTATTTTTATTTTGTGTAAATACAATAACATCGGTTGTGGAAGTGTGCACATCCACCTCCTCAAAGCTACATGATTCTCTCACACTATACACAAATTTTATAAAAGATGATTTTTGACCTATAAAACATATATAAAATTAAAATAATATTTTAATTATAATATAATTATATATTAACTTTTTTTAACTCTTTTAATATGAAAATGAAATGAAATTAGTGTTCATGTGTTTGTACTTCCTACCGTCTCTATGAACAATGTATTATATTTCATATCTCCATATATTAAGGATTATTATAAGTAAATATATAATGTATATATATGATAATTAAATAATGGTTTAAATTATTTATATGATTAATTAATTATCAATATAATTGGAACAATAAGTAACAAATCAAAACATAATCGAAGAACTAGGAAATTTACACCCGAAATAGTTAAAATGATGACTATTTTCATGAAAACATGTAATAAGATATTATAATTAGATAATATATCATATAATAAATATTAATATATTTCTATAATAAGTTATAACCATTTTAGAAGAAATATAAATTATTTTAAAGTACGTTCACCTAAAAAGGATGTGCACGTTAAGGGATACTTGTCTCACTTTTTGTTTGTGTGAGGCATATGCCATTATCCCCACATATTAATTTGGTATGGTGAATATTATGATGATTTTGAAATATTATATCATCTATTACTTAATATTCATATTAATTTGAATTTCAATTTGAATTAAATCTCTTAATAGGATATGAGGGAAAATTTTAAAAGAGGTAAGGAATTTGATAACCCGATTATTTTCTATTTTGTTATATTAATTTCTCATTGTTGTTAATATTAAATGATTATGTGTGTGAAAAATGTTTACTATAAATTGTTTTATTTCAATGTTTTTATGTGTATTTAAATTTTTCACACATAATTTATTCATAAATTTATTTTAACATCATATTTATGTTCTTTTCAGGGGTTTACATCCACGATCACATTTTGTTCAGGATTGTTTACATTTGAATTCCCATTAAAAGGAATTATTGGATCATTTTTTAATAAATAATTTAATTTTATTCTCATGTAGTTTTTCAAAACATTTTCCAGGTAATATTTCCTTTATCCTTCTCTATGTTACTCAAACATTTTTAGAAAGTGTTTTTAAGTTACCCGAATTCATTTTTCTCAATTTTCAAAGAACCTTTTTTCTTTTAAAAAAATAGTTTTATATAAAGAATTTCAATTTTTGTATTTTATTAAAGAGACTACTAAACAATTACCATTTTTTTTTATAATAATGATTTTAGAAAAATATATTTTTCTCCATACAAATAAGGAATTTTTCTTACCTTTTTATCATGAGAATATAATGCACTTTTTACCACATATGTCATGCATATATTTGCCTACTCTTATTACATTGAAGATTACTTTTCTAGTTTAAAAGGTTGATTTTTAGGGAAATTATTTTAAAAAATAATTTCTATAGAAGAATATTTTCAAAATATTTTTTTAAATGAAATGTATATTTTACTCTAGAGTATTTTTAAAAGGGATATTTTTAGTATATCTATTAATCAATGATAAAAAATCTATATTTATAATACACTTTGGAAATATTGTATTTATACCATACATATCCTTCATATGGATGGTTTATGATTTAATATACCAAGGATAGTTTTTAAATTCATGAAATTGACTCATTTGTTTGTTCCCTTGAAAACTTTTATTTCCCATGATCATTGAATTTCAACCGATTATTCATATCAATTATCATGGATATATTTATTACCTAAAATATATAATTTTTTTACATAAGATGAGTACTTGATATTTATTTTATTAACTAGGTAAATAATGATAAATCCATATCTTCTACTCCTTATAGATATTTTATAAGTCACACTATTAAATATATAATTCATTATAGGAGTAGTTATTTGGACATTTAAGACATGAGTGAGGCCTGATTATAAATAGACCCTTCATGAAACCATAACCTCATGGAATGACTAAGTTGGATATCCATAGATGGGGTTTTACCCAAAATTCTAAACCTTCTTATGGTAGGTCTTAATGGTAATTGTACCATGTACCAGTTAAACATGGGATCAAAAAATTATTCATTAACCTCATTAAGACATAGTTATTATTTATCCATAAAATTTTTCATTGAAATATCTATGGATTCATTTCATCATCAGTTCATTAATTAAATGGTATGTGTTTTTTTTCAAATACCTATTTATTATGACTTATCTAGTTTTTTAAATTTAGTTTATCATATCAATTATCATGAAATATTTTTTATACATTCAGTTTTTTGATTATATGGCATGTGTATTTCGTTATTTACCATTATATAGTGAATATTCTCATTGAATCATGTCTATATCCGCTATTTTTAAACCTTATGGAGAATTTGAGTTAACCCTAATTTTATTTCCTTTCCCCAAGAATCTATGAAGTGTACTAAGATTGATTTTCAATGTTATTTTAGATGGAATAATGTTTTTATCCATGAAAAAAACCAAAATATTATGTTTTAATTAGTATTATTTTTAATCTGAGACTGATGTTTATATCTTGAATACAAATACAACTAAACTCTTAAATCCTCCAATATTTGATTCATTTTAATGATGAAAATATAATAGTAGTAGACACTATCACTTGGTTTTCTAGCGTCAGTTCGCTACATTTGGTATTAGAGGATTTTTAGTAGAAACCTTGGGAATAAGATTTAGGAAAACATAGATTTGAGAACATATCCCTTGGTTGAATTTGATTATAATTATAGAAGAACATATAATAATTCTGGTAAGGAGTGGATTATGTGGGTATTACTAGAAATACATCCCTGTCTAGATACTACATATGGATGTGGTTTAGGCACAAAAGTATTATGGGGTAACAACTCATACAAAGTATGTTGGGCCTAAATGGGGCATAATACATGAAAACCTTCCTTACTACACAACCGGTTCAAACCCCATGGGCCATATTATTTGGATAATTCACATTTTCTATACCTACCATTATGATGTATTTCAATTTATAGTCATAATAAATGAATTAAGTGAACCATAGAACCATGGAAGAAATAATGTTGAACTTGTAGAATCACATTTTAGTTTTAGAGAATAATTTATTAACCATTTTTTATTTGGGGAATAGTTAGAGAAAAATAGTTAGACATGTCACTCTTTTATGGGCCTTATTATCTGTTATAAGATTATTTTAGTTCTTTAGAAATCAAAGGTAACTTTTGGTTATCCATTTCATTAAGTAATGGATAAATTTGAAATTGATTAAAGAACAAAAAAAAGATGAAATTGTTTTTTATATAATTATGTCATGTAATTATATTTTATATATTCAAATTGAGTAAAATAATTTCTCAATATTTGGAAAATGGTAAAAAATACCCAAATAACTTAATTTTCTTAATCCCATAATGTTATTTTATTATAACAAATTAAATTATATTTAATTAGTTATATATATATATATTATTCAAACAAATATTTTTTAAATTTTTTAAATAGATTCAATAGTGAAGAGATAAGAGTAAGCCCAATATTTTGATTTTTTTTTCTAAAGGCAATTATACTGTCATTTAATGGAGAACCCATTTTATGTAAAATTTTAAATGTGAAAATAAAATTAATTATTTTAAATTAAAAAATAAAAATTAGGTTATTTTTAATTTATGGTATTTTTCTACGAAGTTTCGTTTTTTCATGAATAATGAAAAATACTGAATTTTAATTCAAAACTGCATTTTCATCTAATTTATTTATAAGGATAAATTATTTCTATGATTGGTTATAAAGTTTAATTCAATAAATTTTATATAAATTAATCTAATTTAGTTATTTGGAATCAATTACTCATTGAAATTGTATATATAAACATAGAAATTTTTTTAACATCTTACATTAATACCGTATTTGCCATCCTATCTTTAAGATGAAATTTAAATTAATTTCGGATACTTTTGTGATGTAAATTTGGAAATATTTATTCCATATCTATAATAATAATAATTTATAACTTATAATATTTTGAAAATAATTATTTGAAAAAAAAAATTAGTGAATGTTATTATAATTAATTACATTAACTCGGAGAAAAATAGTTTAATAAGGGACTAAACCTTAAATTTAATGGCCCAAATGACCTAAAAATTTATCCAAAAGAAATTGGATGTAAATATTTCGACTCTATAGTACATTTTATACACTTTTTACCTTTAGTGAAGCCAATTTTCATAGAAAAAATGTGGTTTTAATTCCTTAAAAAATGTTTACAAGAAAGACACTCCTTCTCCACCATAATAAGACACTCACCCATACCCCATTATCGCACCATTAATTCCATTTGTGTTTCCCAAAATCTACCCAAATAAGCTCTAAAGATACACTAACTCAACAAATTATCCTTTTAAGTGGAAGAAATACATCCATGGATTCCCTTTAGTGAAAACCAAAAGGATTTACCCGAATAAGAGGAAACATCCTTCCTCAAGCTCTTTTGTTTTATTTTAATTATCCCCCGCATAAAATATTATAATTACATGATTACATAAAAAACATATACTCAATATACTTATAAATTTTAATTCTATGTGTTTATCCTACACTTTCATCTAATGGGTAGCAATTATAATGTTTATGTGTATTGGGAACTACTCCTTCACAAAATAATGTCCTTCATTTTTCATTTAACACCTATCATGGTTGAGCATTATAATGGGAAAATAGTTTATATATGATATTTTTTATATTTATATTGGATTTATTCATATTTAATTGTTATATAACACGTACTCGTTTGATTTCATTTTTTGGTATATACTATAACATCGATTGTGGAAATGTGGACTATCGTCTCCTCAAAGTGATGTGATTCGTTCACACTATACATAGAACATATAAAGGATGATTTTATTATAACTATGTGTCCTATGTGACATAAATATAAAAATATAATTATAATATCAATATATTTCATTTAACTTCCATTATTTTAAAATGAAAATGAAATGAAAGTAGCTTTCATGCATATGTATAGCCTACCATCTCCATGAAAAGTGATTTTCATTTATTATCTCCAAATAGTATGGATTATTATAAATAAATATATAATGAATATATTTGATAATTAATTTATTTTTTATTTCTAGATATGATGAAATTAGAATCTAATTAGTAAGAACAATAACTAAAAGGTCACATCATTCTTGAATAAATAGGAAATTAACACTGGAATTAGTGGAAATAATGAATGTTTACAAACACAAGGGTAGTAAGAAATTATAACAACGAAATTTATGATACCATAAATATTAATATGGTTCTAGATAAATTTAGTAAAATTTTTAAAACCATTATACATGATTTTAATTGTAGTTCACCCGGAAAGGAAACACAATGAAAGGGAATATTGTCTCACTTTTTTTCCATGAGGCATACACCATTATCTACATTTATTTATTTTATTTTGTGTATATAATTATACTTTTGATAAATTATATCATGTATTTTTGTATATTAATTATATATTCAGTTTCAATTTTAATTATATATTCAAAGGGAATTTTAATTAAAAGTTACCAAGTTATAAAATATTTCAAAACCTGGTTCATTTTTATTGGGTTATATTACTTTCTCGTTTTCATTAATATTATAATATTATGTGTGTAATAAATTTTATAATATATATTTTTTAATATAAACTTTTTATATGGAGTTAAATTTGACACAAATATTCTATTCATTTATTTATTTTAACATCAATGTAATAGTCTTTTCAAGGACTACTTCACAATCTCAGTTTGTTCGTGATTGTTTATACATTAATTTCCATCAAAGAAAATTATTTTATGTTTATTTAATAAATAAATTCATTTTATTATCCTAGGGTTATTCATGATGTTTTATATGTAGTAGTCCATTTTTCCACTCTTTGGTACTCTAAATTCTTGAGAAATTATTTTTTAGAAACCCGAATTCATTTATCACTTTAGTCGGAGAACCTATTTTATTAAAAAAAATGTTTTAATGAAAGGTCTTGTGATATATTTGTATCTTTAAAAATTGATTTTATAAAAAAATTACACTTTTTTATTTAACATTTTTTTAAATGGAATACACTTGTCGCCTTCTAAATAAGGGATTTTTATGACCATATTACTATTCAAAATGAATGTTATTTTTTACATCATACATCATGTTTGTATTTAACTATTATCATTCCACTTAAGAATAATTTTAATTTTTTAAAGGATAATTTAAAATAAAATGTTTCTAAAAGTGACTTCTAATAAAAATTATTTCCAAAAAAATCCAAATTAGAAGGATATTTTTCTCAAGAATTTTTTGAAAAGAAATTTTTATAGTATATTTATTCATCAATGAAAATAGCCCTTTATTTTTAATCTACATGGGATATGATCTGTTTATACAATCCTTATACTTCCTCTATATGGTTTATAATTTCATTGACCAAGAATATTATTGAAATTCACTACCTTGACTCCTTTTTTAACTCCTATAAAATTTCCTTTTTATATAATAATTGAATTTCCCCAAATTATACATATCATTTATTATGGATATTCTTATTTCTTAAAACATATATAAATTTTACATATGGTTTCTACTTGAAATTCATTTGATTAATTGGGAAAATATTAATAATTCTAAACCTTGTACAGTATAAGAATATTTGATATGTCTCATTGCTAAATCTGTTTTTCAATATTTGAGGAATGTGTTGGATAGATATAACACTGATAGTACCTAGTTTTATATAGAACCTTGATATATCATAAGTATGATGGGATGAGTCAGTTTGCCAGCCTTATATGGGTTTTTACCTAATATGCTAAATAATCTTTTGATAGGTCTTGATGGTAATGGTACCATATACCTAGGAAATGAGACCTCTAATAATTAATAATTTCCCTCCATCAGACTCATCTATTATTTATCCTTGATATTTTTCATTGAAATATTAATGGATGCATTTCAATTATAGTTTATTGGTTAAATGACATATGTTTTAGTAATTTACCATGTAATAATTATTATTCCTTATATTGTTATTTTAATGGAATGTGATTTTAGATATTACCTTTCCATAGTGCTTATACATTATGTTTATTGATTATATGGCATGTGTGTTAAATTATTTAACTTTACATAATGATTATTATCATTGATTCATTGTTTCTTCCCCAATTTTTAACCCTTAGTGAGAATTTTACATCACCCATATTTTATGTCATTTCCTAAAGAATCCATGAAGTTTAAAAAGAAATATATTAAAGGATATGCTAGATTAAATAATGTTATTATCAATGAAATAAAAAATATATTATGTTGTAATTGGTGTATTCATTTGTAATTAATGACTCGTGTATATATATGGTTTACAAAGAGTACTAAATTTTTCAATCATTTTGGATTTTATTCCTTGTAATCATGAAAATGAAACAGTAGTAGACATTGGCTCTAGGATTTCTGGGCTCTAGGTGCTATAGTTGGTAAAAGAGGAAGTTTATTAGCAACCATGGGAACAAGATTTAGGAAATCATAGATTATATAACACATATCTATGGTATAATTCAGTATATGTATAGAATAACATCCTAGAATTTTGGTAACAAAGAGATTAGGTGGGTCTTTATATCAATACATCCATTTCTACAAACTAAATGTGGGAATTGTTCTAGAACATATAAACCTACGGGTAACAATCCTCATAAGTTGCATCAATCTAGACTTGAGTGTAACCTAGTACATGACAATGTGCCTTATAACACACTCGGTTTGACACTCATGTGGGATACATTTAGGATAAGTCCTGATTTTTACCAACCATTATGAAGGATTTTAAAAGATAATGAAACTTATTTACTAATGTAAAACATTATAACAAGGAAGGACCTATGTTGACATAAAATGGATGATGTATTTATGTATTTGGGTTTTGTTGAAAACTATAGTGAAGTCGCTTTTAAATGATTAAATTTCAAGGATGTCTATCATATTTATTAATATCATTTTTGAAAAGGATAACCTATAATCCTTGTGATAAACCATAATATTTACAAAGGCCATGGGACTTGAACACATGACCAAAGTATGATAAGTGTTTAACCTAAACCATTATCTTATTCAATTTACTTGTTAATATGTCACTATTTACTGTTGAATAATTTTGTTAATAAAAAGTAATGATGATTGAGTGGTATTAATTTCTAGGTTTAAAGATTAATTATTAAAAATTTTCGATTTGAGAAATAGTTAGATACTAATAGATATACTTTTAACTCTTTTATGGGACTTATAATCCATTAAATGTCTATTTTATTCAATTAAGAATAAATTTTAATCTTTTTATATCAATTTCATAAAGTAGTTGATGAATTAGAAATTGATCAAAGAAAAAAAGGATGAAAATTGGGCTCATAAATAAATTTTATCTAATTATATTTACTTATATTAATAGGAAGTAAAATAATTGCACCATATTATGGAAATGATAAAAAAATTCTTCCTGATACTTTAATGTTTATTCAACCTATGATCTTTTGAATCATCACAGATTTATGGCTTTGAGGCTCTAATAATTACATCTATCTTTCACTTGTTTTTTATTCAGGACCTCAGGGAATCAGTATATATATTATATCTTTTCTACTATGTACATATCAATACATTCCACTCTGGTTCACCTACTTAAATACATATTTATATATTAGTCCGTGTGACCTTTGTACTTCCCATTCTCTCTTTTTTGGGGGATGTTTTACAAACCCTTATCACGATGATGGATTTGAACATAGTAAATATCAATCAATTTATTACCATGGACAGCTTTAAATTACATGTATGTAACATAATTGATGTGCGGAGAATGTCATCCCTCGAAATTCTAATGTAAGAACATTATATTTAGAAAAGTATATGACACACAACACCAAGTGCTTATGATAATATAATATCATAATACAATATAATATATTTAATATTTTAAATAAATTAAATCTATGATATAGCTTTAAATGCACATAATAGTTAGTTAACTTGTGTTACAAACAAGAAAGTCTTTCATCGATGACTCTCATTACACACAAGACTGAGTTTTACCGAACAACAATATATAATTAAAAACCCTATTATTTAATATAATAAGATATTACATAAATATCGAATTAGTGATTTTAAATAGTATTAAATAAATTCTAAAAATATATGGTATACACAAATATAAAATTAATTTAATTTTTATAAATTAATTTGAAATGAATATAATAACCAAATGAATATAAATGGAATTTATTTATAGAAAACAATTTCTATGCACGCAAAACTTTTTTTCCAAATAAATTAAATTAATTACAATTTGGGAGTGATTATAATTAAATATATATATTTATCATATTCAATGATATATTTTTGATATTCAAAAAAATGATTCGATAGTCATAATACATGTGAAAATCCTATATTTTGGATAAAATCAATATTTTTCTAAAGGTACTTTTACAACCTTTTAATTGGGAACCTATTTTTAGTGAAATTTTTGGAACATTAATAAATTTTATAAGTCAAAATAAAATTCATTTTTGAAATAGAAACATAAAAATTAGGTTAGAAAGATTTTTTATGAAGTCTCATTTTTTTAAGAATAGTGAAAAACACAAAATTTTAATTCAAAACAACTTTTTCATCTAATTTATTTTTGTTGAAAAATTTTATATCGGGATGGTAATAATGTTTAAATATAAAAATATTATATAAAATAATACAATTTAGTTCATTGTAATTAATTTGAATTTGAAATTGAATAAAAAACATAACAAACTTTTAAACAAGTAACATTAAAAACTTGCTTTGTTGTCCCCTTCGTGAGAATAAATTTAAATTATTTTATTCCATTTATGTTATTTTACTTTTTCAAAATGGATTACATTTAATGAATCCGATTATTTTTCTATTTTTAATAAGTTAAACTAAGTAATTAATGAAAAATATTAGTGAAAGTGATTAAAATTAATTACTGCGATTTGGATAAACATTAGCTTATCAAGGGACTAAACCTTAAACATAAGAAACAAATGACCTAGAAAATTGTATAAAATAAATTATATGTTCATATTTATACCCTATAACCCATTTTATCTAGTTTTAACCATTATCTTTTCCACTTATCATAGAAAAACAAAGGGTGGTATTCCCTTTAAAAAAATTACACGAATTCCACTCCTCCTCTATTATAAAATGGAAATATCCTCTCCCCCATGATAAAACATTTAAATACATTTGTAATACCAAAAAAGAGAACTAATAATCTCAAAATAACCCTAAAATCATCCAATAATGTTAATCTTTAGTATAAATCCATCCAATTAATCCCTTTGGTGCAAACAAAAAGGAGTTACCCAAATACAAAGTTACATCCCTCCTCAATGTCTTTTGTTTTATATTCATTATCGACCCCTAAAATATTTTTATTATATGATTATATAATAAATAAATATCATATATATCTGAGAAATTTCTATTCTATGTTTTCAGCCTACAATTACTCACACAACCATCTAATGGGTAATAAACTTAATGTTTAGTTTTATGGAAAACTACCACCTCACCTAACATTATCATTAATTTTTTCTTTTGAGACCTCTTGTGGCTTGAAATTATGATGAAAATGATATTTATATATGATATATATGTCATTTATATTTACTTTATTATTCTTTAATTTTTATATTCCACAATCCCTTATGCTTTCCATTTTTTGTAAATATGATAACATCATTTTTGGAAGTGTAAACCAACTCCTCCTCAAAGTGATGTGATTTTTTCATACTATATATGTATTGAATAAAGGATTGTTTTATTAAACATATGAGACATATATGACATAAATAAAACAGTATAGTTAAAATATACACATTTATATTTTAATTTTAAATCTCTTAATACAAATAGGAATTGAAATTACCTTGCATCCATATGTACAAACTATCATCTCCATGAACATTGCGATTCATTTTTATCTCAAATAATTACATATTGTTTTGAATAAATATATAATATATATATATATATATGATAATTAAGTCATGGTTTATATTTTTTATATGATGAAATAATTATCTAGTTAATATTAAGAATAAGTAACATGTAAAATCATACTCTAATAACTATGAAATTAACACACAAAATTGTGAAAACAATAAACATTTACTAACAAACATGTAGTAATATATTATAAGATGATGATATATGAAATCATAAATATTAATATTGTTACTTATTAAGTTATTTAAATTTTTAAAACCATTATATGGTAAATTAATGGACAATAACAATAAAGGAAACACAAGGTAACAAATTCTTGTCTCACTTTTCTTTCTGTGCGTTGTACAACATTATAACGACTTATTTATTTTGTGTGGTGAATATTTTGATACTTTTAATATAATATATCATGAACTATTTTATCTTCTGGTTATTTTTTGTTTCATTCTTTATTTATTATTATATAGGTATTTCTGTTAAAATTTACAAAGTGGTAAATAATTTCTTAACCCTATTCCTTTTCATTAGGTTATATTAATTTCTCATTGAAGATGCTATTCTATGAATATGTTTATAATAAATTTTTAATATATATTATTTTATTTACACTTTTTTATTTGTTTTTAAATTAGAAACACATAATCTATTAATTGAATGATTTTTACTTGAATGTTATGGTTTTTTCAAGGGTTTACATCACAATCTCATTTTGTTTAGGTATGTTTAAACATGAATTTAAATTAGTGGGAATTATTGGATAATTGTTTTATAAATACTTTATTTTTTTCCTATGGTTTTTCAGGACCATTTTTAATTAATATTACCATTTTCCCACTATTTCTTTCTCAAAATGTTTTAGTTTATTTTAAGAATACTAACATTATTTATCGCTTTAGTATGAGAACCCATTTTCATCGAAAAATCCTTGTCTCTAAAAAGGTTTTTCATAATTTTTATAACTATTAGAAAAATATTTATAAAATTAATTTTTACATTTTTTATTTTACAAATTTTTTTCAAAGAAATGTTCTTTTTATCATTCTAAAAAAATTATTAACTTTTTATTTTGAAAAAGGGATGTCATTTTTTACCTCAAACGATATGTATAGATTTAGCTATTTTAATTCTTTTAATGATTCCATTGATTATATAAAAGTTTAATTTTAAATGTAATTTTTTTTCAAATTTATTTTCAATGAAATTTATTTTTGTAGAAAAGGATATTCCAAATGTTTTTCAAAATTAAAATGATATTTTTTCACAAGATTTTTATAAATATTTTTTTCCAATCTATCAAATATTCAATCACAAGAACCCCTTATTTTTAATCCACATTTTATATCTTTTATTATAACAATCCATATCCTTCACATGGATGGTTTATGGATTCTATAACTAAGGAAATTATTTACATTCACTACCATGACTCATTTTTAGTCCCCTTGAAATATTCAATTTATTTTTATCATTTAATTTCCAATAATTATCTATATCATTTATCATGGATATGTCTGTTATGGAAATAGTATATCATCCTTACATACATTGGATACATGATAGTTATTTGAATACATAGGGAAATATTACAAAATATCTATCTTATAATCCATAATGATATTTTATAGGGAACATTTTTATATTGATTATTTGATGTATGAGCAATGGTATAGATTGGTACGCCATGCAAAGGTCATAGTTATAGATTGATGCTCGATGCATTACTAGTCTCATGGGATGAGTTTGTTAGATATATTTACATGGTTTTCTACCCAATATGCTAAACTTCCTTGTGAATGGTCTAGAAAGTATTGGTACCATGTACCTAGGAAACATGGGGTCCAATAAATAATAATTTCCCTTATTCTGAGTCAATTATTCTTTATCTATGATATTTTTTGTCAACACATCTATAGAAGCATTTCATTATCAGTTAATTGATTAAAGGGGATGTTTTTAAGTTATTTTCCTTACCATATTAACAATGATTTAAAAAGATATTTGAATGGAATGTTTTTTCTATCATTACCTTTGTATATTGTTTATCCATTAATTTTATTGATTATATAGAATGTGTGTTCAGCTGTTTAACTTTCCATAGTGAATATTATTGCTGATTTAATATTTATTCCTCTATTCTTAAACGATACTAAGAATTGGAGGTCTCCCTAATTTTATTTCCTTTTTATATGAATCCATGAAGTGTACTGAGAATGATATTCAAGGATATGCTAGATGGAATAATGTTCTTATCTAATAATGAATGGAAAAAAATTATATTTTAATTAGTGTATTCATATGTAATATAAGACTCACATAAGTATTTGGTTTACCAAGACAAGTAAACTCTTCAATCTTTTTATATTTGATTCCTTTTAATCTTGATAATGTAATAGTATTAGACACTAGCTCTGAGATTTCTTGTGTTGGGTCAATATAGAAGTCATCTCGAATCAAAGGGAAGTGTGAAAATTTTGTAAGTCAATTCACAAAAAACAAGATAGAGTTGTTTCCTCTGGATTTATTTGGATGTATACTGACAAATTACATGGTGATGTTTCACATTTCCATGCGATTATGGGTAATTCATTCATCATCCCCTTATATTTTTTCATTTCCACCTTATGTTGATGATATAGAAGACGTCTTGATGTATATTACATGGTATCTTTCTTCATATTGTCCCAACAATAGTGATATTTGAGATCTCAATACATATTTGTGCTTTTTATATTTTTATAGAAGTTTGAGATATGTGTATCATTTAACAACTCCTTCTTTAACATATTATTTTATGGTAGACATAGTATTGACCAAAATATTATAATACCTTCTTCAATAACATAGAACTCTATAGATTTCTATTTTCATATATATTTCAATTTCTTCTAAATTCCTATATCAAATATTTTAGAACCCTTTATAATTTAAAAAATATATAGTTGAGAAATAATTTGTGGAAGAATTGATGATATTCCATCCATTGGTTTTCTAGTGTCCATCCTCTTGAAGTCTATGATAATCAGATCCTTCTAAATTCTCTTCAATGTTAAAACTGCTATATCCTTTCTACATAGATCATCTCCCACATTATTTTCATTACCAGGATGATAGTTAATTGAAATTTCATAGTCTTTAATTTTATATAACCATCGTCATTTTATCATATTCAACTCTCCTTGTGTTAATATATTCTTGAGGTTTTTCTGATCGATATATTATTCACACTTCTCCCAAAAGTGATAATATTGCTATATTTTACAAATGAAGATCACTATGGACAACACTATATAATTCATTGGGTTGTTCTATGTCTTAACTTTCAACATCTTTGAAGCATAGGATATCACTTTTTCATTTTTTAATACACATACCAATCCCTTCATGAAATAATAACTTAATACTATGAAAACATCTACACATATGGGTAGTGTAAGCTAATGTGTACTGATAATATTCCATTAAAACACTCGAAAGCTCTCATTACATTTATAATTTCAATAAAACTTGAATCCCTTACATGTTAACCTAGTTATAGTGTTTGTAAATCTAGATATATTTCTCAAACATTGATTATGGTACCGTACTAATTGATGGAAATTATAAATGTATGTATCAAATTTTGGCCTCTTCCATCCTTCAATTTATTCTATTTTTTTATTTTTCAAATATACACAATTGGTTGTGATTATATTCTACATGAATGAGACTTACATCAACTATAACTCCCATTTGATACACCTTTCATAAATCATATTCCTTCATATGGTCTTTATCATGGTGCCCCAGTGCTCCTCATCAACATCCTTGCTTTTAAATTATATCAGAATATCATCTGTAATGAATACCAAAAATTTGTTGAGGTAATCTCTAATTAGTCTATTCATCATGTACATGAAGGTTGTGGGAGAATTTGTGAGTATGAATGGAATTACTATGAAATCATAGTTCTCATATTTTGTACAAAAGCAATCTTGGTGATATCGTTTTTCTTCATAAGAACTTGGTAATATCCAAGTAGTAGATCCACCTTTGATATGTTTTGTTGTCCAATTAGTTTATTGAACAAGTAATAAATCCACTGAAGTATATATTGTTTCATTATCGTGATATTGTAGAGAAAACAATAATCAATTAATATGAAATTTGAAGTATCATTCTTCATAATGAAGGGGACTAGTGAAGCCTTCGTGAAGCACTTGGACATATAAAGCCATTATCCAGAATCTCTTGTAGTTTTTTCATCATATCATCATGTTCCACATCAACCATTATATATGGAATTTTGGATATTGGAAATTCCATAACTAATTTATTGATAAAAAATTCATCCTCATGGAATGGATAAAGACTATAAATTCCTTGGGAAACACATAAGTGTATTCCCTCAAAATGAAAATTCATTCAATTATTATATTTTCCTTGGAATCAATCACCTTATAATGTTATAATTTATTATAGGGAAATGATTTCTATTCTTGTGATGATGGATCTAAAGAAAAATCATCCCATTCATTTCACATTTATGCAATTTTACGATGATTCATGATATAGATAGTGATTTCCTTCATATTGAAATTAATATTGGCTCTATGTAGGGAAACACAATACCTACCAAGAATAACATCAAATTTTACCAAAGAGAGGTTAAAAATGTTTGATGGGATTTTTATCCCATAATTTTGGACATTATAGGAGTTATATATTTGTGATGAAATAAGCGTCCCATTTTATATTTTCACCAACAAATATACTGACATGATTTTTGGTGGTGTTTGAATAGTTCTACTAAACATTTGAGATATGACAAAATGCTAGAAGAAGAATCAAAAAGTATGTTTTTTTTACTAAATAAATAACTATCTACCTTTCACCACATCGCTACCAGGATCCACCTTAGTGGTTATGATGGAAAAATCTCACCCTTTACACCTTGGAGTTTTTTTGTATCTAAAAACCCTTGGCATAGTGAATTAGTTTAAAAAGTTCACAAATTCCACGTTGTTAAAGTAATGAAAAATGAACATAATGTTGACCAGATAATTTAATTCCTTCATCCCATTGGTGGGTGTCTCCTAGTAGGAACCTATAACTAGGTTCTCTTCCTTCCCACACCTAAATCATTTCCTCATTCCCCTTAAGAAATTTATAGGTTTCTTATTTACACACTTTTGACATGGTGGATGTTTAAATTTCATGGCACTGTTAGATTCCTTCATAATAACTCCAAAAATAAATTCCACATTCCAATTTATATCCCCATGATACAACTAAGATTCACTTATTTCCATTATTAATTTTATGAACATTAGAAAATGTTCTTATAGATATTTAAGTCACAAGTATCTTGGGATTTTCATAGACTAGGTTTTATCCATCCAAAGAAGGTACCAAACATCCAATTAGGGGTAAAAAAAGGTAGTGGTGTATCATGTGAGTCTTGTGAAGCATTCCTCACACACTATGATATATTTTCTATCCTTCTTGATTGAATTTAAATCACTTTTCCATTTTATGATGAAGAGTGATAGGAAAAAATTTATGGAAAAATTTTTAAAAAATTCCTTCCACCCCTTCGCTTTGATCTCTTCCTCATGCTTTATATTTTTTATTAATATCCACCACTAATCAGTTCCTACCTCTATATGATAACATAAAAATAGAACTCTATCTTTTTAAAAACATTAAATGATGTATATGATCTTCTTAGTGGAGTTGATAAATTTTTTCATGATTAAGGGATCAGTTGATCCACTATGTGGGAGAGGCCTTTATCACATAATAGATTTAATCACATCTTGTTCTCTAATAAAGGGATTTGGGCTCTCCTCTAGATCTCTTTTTTTATCTATAACATAAGTCATTTGAGAGTGTATAATCATAAAATTCATGATTCAATCTCCCATTGGGTTAGGAATCTAATTAGGGAAGTCATCACATTTCTCGCCACATTGATTTTTTACCCGATTAATCTTATTTCCGAAAATTGGTTAGAATAATGAAAATAAAAGGGATGATTATTTTTTAAATATTAAAGTAATAGAATGTAATCTAATGAAATTATTGATATAACTAATAAATTACATGTATTTCCTTAACTAATAAATTTCCAGTATTAAAGATATGTTATCCATGATATTTTTCCTAACCTAGACTCATGTGGGAGTTTTTTCACATAATAATTGCTTGAAATGAGTTTATGAATTTACCAAAAATATCCCACAGGATTGTAGATATAGGTTTGATTCAAGGCTCGTTGTCATGCTCTAGTTCCCAATGAGGTGTAGATCGACACAGGGTTTTCAGTTTTTACCCCTATGTACATATCTTCCAAATCCACATCTACCTGTAGTATTTATATTGGGATATATTTTGTTTACAAAACAATTAATCAACACTTAAAATAAATTGGGTTGTTTTCATAGAATTAGTTTTATCCCAAAAGATTTCACTTGTGTTTTTTAATCCTAATCATGAAGACAACTAATCTTTTCTATTGAAACAATCTATAAAAAACTTTTTGTTTATTTCACATTAAGAAATGGTTTATTACATAAGAGTTTACACAATAAAATACAGAATAATAAAAAATCTATTTTAAATGTTAATTAGCTAAATTACATACAAAAGAAAATAATAAAGACATGATATTTTTTATAAACTTCCTCAAAATTCTCACACCTAATACTACATGAGATGACCTAGGTACATTCCTAAGAAATGGGTGAGCTATAAATCAATGTAAGGTAATTAAAATGGAGTAAAATGAAGAAAGTTAAAAAATAGACAATAGTAATTTCAAAGGGGAATAAAAGGAGTGATATTCAGGAAAATGAATAATGATTCATGATATATCAGGATAACACAAAGGAAAAATGGGAAATACAACAACAATGTAAAACACTACATCATAAATATAGGTCAAGTATAACTACTAAGACATCATGATAAAAATTTAATTTAAAATAATAAAGTTTAATCCCTGTCCCAACATGATTTATCATGATACTAAACATTTTCCAATTCATTATAGGATTATATAATTCATGGCACACCAGTCACATTCATTTCATTCCCATGCATAAGTGTGCCACATAAACCATAAAAAATGATTCATTAATCCTTATATTTTATTCCAAGATCATGGAGTGAGTTATAAATATATGTATGTTACTATTCAAAGAGATATAAGTTTATAAATTTGAAAACCCTTGATAAAAAATGTGCATGGTATTCAATACATAGTTTTTTTGCATAGAAAATCATAGTGAAATTTCAACAGCAAAACAATGTCACTTTAAAATTAATAAAATGGTTTGATGAGAGAAAAAGGGGTGTCTAATTTTTTTACATAAAATGGGATGTAATAGGAATATTTAAATACATATAACAATAACATTAAATCGAAATATAAGGTGTGAGATAATAAAGAAACTTGAATAAATAAGATAATGTGAGGATACCCCACTAAATTTCGTCATGGAATCATTTGTACATAATGCTACATTGAAATATTAATGAGAGTTAAAGGGATATAACACCATTTAAGGATAAAATTTAAATTACGGGGATTTTAGGAAAACATAACAAAGAAAATGAAAACTGAAACTAAGAATCATTCTATAAAATAGGTGGTTTAATGGAAATAAGAAGAGATAAGTCACTTACCAAGGGAGTGTGACCCCAAATGTTTGGGAGGAGATTCATGAAATCATGGGGGAACATTGGGAGGACTCTAGAGAGGTTATGTAAGAGTATATATTTTATAGATGTTTTTTTTGTTAAGAGATATGGGATAATTCTTGGGTTTATATAGAAAATGAGTGGAGATTTATATATTATTTCTCAAACATATATTTTGGATTATATAATAAAATATTAGAATACCAAAACCTTCCCATGGTTTTTGACAATTATTTAATCCAAAATGGATTAATTTTGATTATTTTATAAGGTAATGGTCCTAAATTAAAAAAATAATACCCATTATTCTATAGAAATATGTCATACACTTAAAGAAATTATTTTTAAGCATTAAAATATATTAATCATTTTGGATGATTCACAAAGGCTTTATAAAATTAATAAAATAAGCATAAAATCAAATTATTTTAATGTTGAAACACATTTTTGGTATTGGATACCCATTATAGTTTTTATTACATAATTGTTTGGTCATTAATATATCGTAATAAACATAGTATGTTTATAATGTATTTAAATGATAACCAAAAAATCGGCTATCTTAAAAAATTATGAACAATTAACCATTTGATAATATAGGTGTCCTTATTCCATAAATAATATTCATTTTATCAAAATAATTCTCTATATAATTTCAATTTCAATTTTGAAATAATGATCCACATTTATTAACAAATGTTGGGTTTTTTACAATAATAGGTTTAAATACATATAAAAATTACATTTGACTTAAAAAAATTAACATGATCATTAATATTTGATAAAAATTATATAATAATAATAATAATATTTTACTAAAATATAATTTATTTAAAAAATCCTTTAATTAATAAAATTAAATTCCTAAATTAAATTTAAATATTAACTGAAAATACATTTTTTGATCTATTATATCAAAAATATAATTTATAAAGTAATAATAGTAGGATGAAAATATAATAAGTATTTTATAAAACAACAATTAACATACGCTTATTTCAAATGTATTGACTCATATCCCTTCAATACACTAGAAAACACCCTCAATGTAAGGTGTGCGATGGTGATACATTCAGGGTGTGATTTAGCGTACATAGTTTTGGATGTGGTCTCGATAAGCTTGTTCATTTTTCATTAATGGTTTCACTTATACTGAAGTTGTTTGATAATATATTTTTCTTGGGAAATTTAAAATACAAAAATTTTATATCCCTCCGAAACACTAATAAATGTGCTTTATAAGGTAATGTCTTACTGTTCGAGGTGATCACTTTCTTTGTTTGTGTCAATTGGATTTGTAAAAAAACGTGAATTTATATTAATCAGAATATCGTTGTTCAAAGAAAATATTATCGATAGTAAGGAATACTAATGGAATTCTAAATTTTACATAATATAATAAAACTAAAGGATTTCATTTGTTTCTATAACCATATTATATAGTAATACATTTATTTAAAATAGAAAGGGAAATTTTATTTATAATAGTTAGGATTTTTAAAATCCATCATCATTATCTAGATGACCTATGATCATGTTATTTAATTTATTACATTTCGTAAATATTAATATACTATATATTTTTATACCAATGTGGATTTTTATTTGTTAATAAGGCATGTTGATTATGAATTATATTTTTATTCTTTTCAATCATATATTTTACGCCTTGTTTGTAATTATGTGGTGGGTGAGTCTCAGAATTAGATATCCCCATGATGAATTGGTAGGCCACAAATGAAAAATAGTATTGTTATTTTTCTTACAGAAAAAAATTTGGTAGTAATATATTTTCTATTTTATTTATAATAATTATGATATCTTGGTTTTGAATCAATATTAAAATTAATATGTTTTACTTTTTTCATTCTATCCCTTTGATATAATTTATCTTTAAAAATTTTATCATTTACATTTCTATATCAGTAATTCGTGATAATATTATGGACTATATAGATTAAGAATGGATTGTTGACTCTTCTATATTATTTATTCCCCTTTTAGCTATGATAGTATTCCATATATGATTCCTTATAGTGAGTATCTAAGCTCGCTAATTTATTTTGTTTCATTTGCACAAGGTACTAATAAAGGATCAAGGAATTATTTCATGGAGTTATTAAATGAAATTATAATATTTATAAAATACTATAATGTTTTATTATAATTTTTCCATTGTCATATATAAAAAAATTTATATATAAAGCCTCTAAATTCATCTAAATTTTTAGTTCCTTCGTGAATCAATCCCTTATATATTGTACCAATACTAAAACACTATGATTTACCCAACACCACCAATTTGACTCAATTATCCTAATAAATAGTAACATCAACAATTTTAGTAGCAAAGATAGTTATTAGAGGGTTAAATTTAATAGCTACTATACTTGTCCATTAATGAAAAAATTAATCCCATAATAATCTTCAAATACTCATAGATATAAATGTACTTGAATTTACCCATCATTAAGAAATTTATTTTTATTATATAAAATATCATCACCCCTTCTCAAAAAAACAATTTAATAGTTAAAACCCACAGAAATTTATAAAATCATACTTTCTATGGCACTTAAAAAGTATTTTAACCCATATAACTAATTTCCTCATTTAAAGTTAACACATCCATCTCCCACTTTCCCAAGAAGCTTTTATTTGATTAAACATGCAATTGGATTATGAAAAATAGTTTCTAAGAAAATGAAAGATGGAATTGTTAAATAGTAATAGAATAGATACATTTATGTAAAATATTTGGAGAAGTGTGAGGGAATGAAAGAGAGAGTGAGAGAGAGGTGATTGGATTCTACCATGTTTCTTTTTTCCTCCTTTATTTCATTAAATATATATGTAAAATTATTATGTTTGGTAATAAATAAATAAATTAAAAAATAACATATTATCCCAATGTATAATATAGAAAATCAAAAAAAAATATCATATCACATTAATTATTATTATTTTTATAACTATCATATATTTTTTAAATAATTTTTCAATATTAATATTGTTTTATTTATCTGTAAATTTACACATCAATATTTATTATTACTAAATTTATTAAATCAATCAAAATAGATAATACAAAACATTTTTATTTTCAATTATCAAATTTAATTCATTATTTTAAATAAATAAAAATTTTCATCTTAATAATAATTTTACCATCTAGTTATAGATTAATAAAGTAAAAAATATAAATTAAAATTTCATATTTTTTGGGAATAAATACAGAAAGGTATATATTAATAATTTTTAAACAAATTAAATAAAAATAATTTTTATTATACAATATTATATTAATTTATTATTATTTCATATTAAAAAAATATTTAATCATATTACTTACTAAAGACACCATTTATAAAATAATAGTTTTCATATTAATTTAACATCATTTCTATCAAAACAAATTAATAAAAAATTAATATAAAAATTAATTATAAACCATAATTTTTTTATATAAAACATGACAATTTATTAGCATTAAAAATTCACATACTATCAAAATAAATAACCACTGATAAATTTTATTTAATTAATTAATTATGAATTATATAACTTCATAAAAATTTAAAATTTCATTATTAATTATAAAATATTTATTATTAAATAATTGAATGTAATTCTCTTATGTGGTCATTTTTACCAAATTAAAAACAAAATTTTAACCACTCTCAATTTTAATTTTTTTTGGATTCCCAAAAGTAATACATTTATATTGGGATGAAAATGGGATCTCAATACCCATGTACCGAACAATACCCATTCTTATTCATTATGTTAGAATATTTCTTAGAAGTGTACTTATATTTGGGTCAAAAATTAAAAACCTTAATTAAGTAGATACTTTTAGGGTAGTAATAATGGGTTATTATAAATCCATTTTTGATTATGCAATGTTTTATAAATTAATAAATAAATAATATTAAAAATATTTTTAAATTATGAAAAATATTTACTTATTAGGAGTTGGGTTAATATTATATTTTTATGTAAATATTATATATGAATTTATTGAATGTATGTTATAAAATAATGTATAAATGGAAAATTTATGTACAAATTGTTTTATGGGTTTATTCTTATTATATGTGAAAAAAATAAATATTTAAATTTATAGTCATCTGATTAAAAGGGTTAGGGTAGTTATATGAAAAGATAAATATATAATAGAATGTGTTATGAAAGAGACTTAATAAATAAACAGGTTTGGATTAAGGTTTGAGTCTTGTGGAAAAAATGTATTATGGTTTGAATACACCAAATTTCATGGGTATTACATAGAATCCAATGCACCATAAATGAACTTACATGAAAATTAGAATCTTAGAGAAAAAACTATGAAAAATACATGTATTAATTGATTTCATGCACCAACTATATCCCACAAATTAAATGATCAAAGCAATGGAATAATATCCATTCAAGATGAAGTGATAAAAAGGAATAGCGGAACAGAAAATTGTTGTTCAAATATCATAAGGAAAAATTAGAAACACTATAAATATGAAATGAAACAATTAAATGGATACACAAGAAAAGAAAATGTACATTCACCTTCCCAAATCCATATGAACACTACAAAACTAACCACCAATTGGGTGAAAAAAATTTGGGGTAAAACTAAGATGTATAAATTAGATGGTTCTACTATAAAACCCACTGATCATGAGAAAATATTTCACACAATTGTGAAAAAAATTCTAAAAAATAGGATAATAATTTAGAAATGGGAAGAGAAATGAGAATCCAAAATAAAGAATAATCACTATAAAAAAAGGAAAAAAATATTATATCAAGGTAGAGAAAAATAGTTATTAGAAGTCTAGTAGAGGTAGAGAAGGGGAAACATGGGAGGTACAATACAGTGTAATTCCAACATTATTTCCACAAAAGGATTTGAGATGACCCCAAGCCAGTATAAATATGTAGAAGAGATTGAGGAGGACTAGTGGAGTGAATTTCCATTCTCATTTTATCATCAATGTGTAAAAATTACTGAAAGGAATCAATGTGTAAAAATTACTGAAAGGAATACACTCTAAAGGGGTAGAAATTTATAGACATGGAAAAAATCATATATAAATTTGATTTATTAAAATAATATCTATATATTTATATCATTTATTATAAATAATATATTTTCATGTATATATATTATTAAATAGTTATATACATGTAGTAATTAAATAATTCTATAAAAATATTAATTAATTTTTTCAAATAAATTATGTTATATTTATTTAAAAAATAAGTTTATATAATTATTATCTATATATATAATATTTTGTGAGTCTCTAGGTTATGTGTCATATCATTGTTGGTCATATCCCCAGTGATCTCCAAAAACTAGTTACATATTCACAATATTTTTCCTTTAATAGTGATTGTTAATAAAAAGGTGTACCATTTTATAATAATTTTTTCTTTGAATGATATTATACATTATCAAAATAGTATTATTGTTTAATTGAGTCATTTATTTTCCTTTTCCATTTGATCTGCATTCCCATGCTACTGAAGTAATAATTGGCCAATGTTTCCTGTAACTCACAATAGTAAAACTTATTAGATATGATATAAACTAATGTATTTATTTATTCCTATATATGTGTGCATATTATGATTATATTTAAATATTTATTATTTGATATGTCTGTGTGTTAAGGGCTGACCATTAAGGACCCCTACTAGAGAAATGGTAAGTTGAGTTGGATAACCCAAGACCACTTATGATAGGCCAAGAGCTTGAATCTAGTAATAAATTAGTATACCTTCAAAATTAGGATACATATCTTAAACATCGATCCACAAAAGAAATAATACTGCAACTAGAAAAAAGATGCAAAAAAAACATGATATTCATATGTATCTAAAATGTAAAATATAAACTCATACTTTATAAGGGACTGAGAGAAGAGAGCCTTATCATCATGTCCTCTCCAATATGATCCTTTAAAGATACAATTCCTTATCAACTCCACCAGTACTCATATCTGTAATACGATGTCTGGTAGGAAACCATAATTTACACCATTTTAAAAAATAGAACATGTGGGGGCTCTGGTCCCATCCAGGTATATGCCTATGAAAACCAAACAAGATTCTAAAATAACAAAAGTGTTATATGGTTGAGGATTGTCACACAAGGAGGGTCAAAAACTATGTTCACCCAAATAAACCCAACAAAAAAGGAGAGAATATATTACTCAAATACCCATTATGATTACCAACCTATTTCCTTATTGGAATATATGGACAACAAAATGTCGCACTCATCCCTAGTGTAGGTACACCCCTAATACGTCTCAAAATTAAAAGGAATACACCTCCCTATATATCCTATACTATATAAGAACAACTATATGTATATGGGAAAAGGATACACCATAAAATATCATTATCAAACCCAACTGAACCTAATAAAGACCCTATAAAAATAAGGTTCTCTAAAAAATTATATAATATGTCCTCTAAATAACAATCACAAACATGTATGGTATTTGATTGAAACTATTTTCTTGATTTTTTTATAAATGAGGAACAATTCCAAAATAATATCACTATTACACACTGAAATAAAAATAATTCTCCTATCACATAAAAGGGAAGACTATGTATTAGAAAAGTAAGTGGAAAATAACACCTCAGACAATATGATATAAATACAAACCTCTTTCAGCTAGTAAAAGGTAGGGAAATGGAATCCTAACTGTGCAAAATTGGTTAAATGGAAATAGTCACCAAATTATTATCCAATTCTAGTATTAACACATATATATAGAGGTAAATATGATGGGAAAATGGAAAAATATTCCTGAACTACTAAAATGATAGTGTTAATGAGACACTTGTATAAATTAACACAGAACATCACAAAGTCATATAATCAAAATTCATAATGGGAGACTCATGATTCACATGTACAAGAAAACTATTTAATGGAATACTAACCCTAGCCTTAGGTCCATCTCTTCAAAAGAACAATTTCCAAATTGGATATAATCACTATAACCATGTTAGGTATCCCATGTGTAATATCCTTATAACATCATGTTACCATCTTTTAGGTAATTCCCTTCCCTTTAATTTTTTTACTCTTTAATGGGTTATGACTTAGATCTATCAATGATGAAGAGGATTTGATGAGGAGAATGGATTATGGTTTGAGGATTACTTTTTTTTATAACTAATGGATATTGGGTAAAAAAATTAATATCACTGTGGGGATATCCCCAATTTCAATTGATATTAGAGGTGTTTTGATTTTTAGTGTAAGAATCATTATTTTTTTCACACTATGGGAGAAATATAGACCATTTAATAGGATTACATGATATGTAATTTCTACAAGGTTTATTTTGTGGACCTTTTAAAAAGTGTGACTAGATGATATGCCATGTAATGATTACATGTAATGTAATGACAAAAGGCCAATTTTAAATAAAAATACTATGGATGTTTAACAATATCCACATCTAAAGTATTATGTTATGGGGAACGGGATTACATGTCCAATAAATGTCGTAGAAAATGATTTTAGGGTGATTCTCATTTGAAATTTTATTTCAGTCATCAACAACACCTTTAGATCTTACCCTAGAAGGCATCTCGATTGACTTTTAGAGTCTCCATTTGATCTGGATTGATTTATTCATTGATTGAACACCATTTCGATTGGTTTTTATCTCTTGGGTAGAGTAAGTTTTTCTTCTTCTTCAATTCATTGGTCATGGTAGCATGGTTTCATTGTGTGATCAGATTTTTTAGTCTATAGTTATGTTTCCCATTTGTGTCTCCCTAGATCCATTTTTTCTATTGTTTTGGGGGTCATTTCCTTTTTTGGTTGTGGTGCATCGAGAGTGAATTCTTGAGGTATGTGTTGATTTATATTCTCTAACAAACCTTTAATAAAATTAAATATATTATCGGATTTTAGATTGGATATCATGAATCTATTTCCATTTCTGTGATAATAATGATGGGGGATCTTTTTTGGGCATGTGTGACCTTGATTTTAGGGTTGGAGGTTCCGTTTGTAGCATTTTTTAGATGAAAATTATTACTCTGATTTTCACAAGTTGATTTATAAATAAATTTGGAATCATTTGTTTCTCTGTATAATAGGATTTATGATAATATTTGAGAATACCCAAGGTTTTGGTAAATAAAAAAGGGTTATTTTCTAATAATTAAAATTATTTATGAAATATAGAACCTATGAAGCCATGGGTATGTTAGTGTAAGGTTTACCATAGGTCCATCATCCATATTATATTCAAGAGGTTATCATGTGGGGTGTTTCTATGGTCCATAGAAATTTTGTTCTAGGGACTTGTTCTTGACAATGATAGGTGGGGGGTTCACTCATGGGGTGATTGTATGCACCTTCAGCCAGTGTTTAAGGGACTTGTTGTCCACTTGTCATTATTATGGTATGATTAGCCTACTAGACTGACATATTGTCATCCATGGCATGATTTACCAGTGATTGGATTTTTAATGTTTTTGATATGATATGCATGCTTTTTATTTTGATAAAAGGATATCTAAAATACTATTGAATTTTATATACCTTTCTTTGTTTGGAAATTTTTGGGAAAAGGGAAATATTAACCATGATTTTGAAAAAACTTCATTACTGCTAATATTGACATGTTTCATTTAAAATGGAATACAAGAACTTTTTTAATTGAACTTGTTATGGAACACCTGTGTGGGAGCGTACATAGCATGTTATCTCACACCCTATGTACCCCTTCAGTGGTGCTTAGTCAGGGTTATTTCTTTAAATGTAGGGAAAGGAAAAGAACCATAATAAGGAAGTAGGGTTTTTTTCAGCTGGGTTGAGTAGCTTGTGGTGAGATGGTGTGAGTCTGATGTGGCTTAGTTTTAATGTCCTTGGCCTCATCCATTTTATATTTTTTATTGAATTTTTAATTTAAAAAAAATTCCTAAATAATTTAACAATTTTCTATTTTTTGTACCATGTTGTGTAAAATAATCTTTTTTAGTGTCAATGATTTTTAGTGTTCATTTTTTTCATTTTGATGATTTCTTAATTTAAAACAAATTTATGTTAATTTATCATTTAATTCTATTCTTTTAATTTTTTATTAGAATCATTCATTATTTCAAATTTTTATTTTTCTTATTTAAAAAAAATTATTATTTTAGTTTCTTAATTTAAAATTTTATTTATTTTCAATTGTAAATAAATAAATTTTACATTTTAGTTATTAGTTCTTTTAATAATTTAATTAACGATATCAAAATAATTCAATTTCTTAAATATTTTAATTATTTGATGTATTTGATTTTAATTTAATTCTTTTACTTTTCCAACCCATTAATTAATTAATTTGGTAATTAATTTAACCAAGCCAACTCTTTAATTTTTAATAATCTATTTTAAATTAATTAAATATGTTATACTATGAAATTGAATAATTTGGAAATTATATTGTTAACTTATGATTTTTGTGAATTATTAATTTAGTTATGTTATTTATTTTGATTAGATTAAAAATGTAATTATATATTTATTTATATATTTATTTTTCAGTTGTTACAGTCTCATGTTGTAGCTGCCTCACCGATGCAACTGTTTTCATACGGAAAATTTCCACCATTTCCAACCCTCTATCACCTTGCACCAATCAACATCACTCCTCTCCCTCTCTCCCATCACACCATCACCATACTGGAGGCACCACAAACCAGAAACATTATCTGCAAGAAACAAAATTCATCAAAAAACATCAATAATTAAAAAAGATAAAACCCAATTCATCCAACTATAGCAACGATAGAATATTGAATATCGCAAACACAAACAAGTGAAATCTAACTAGTACAGTTCTCTATATTCAAATATGAGAGAACAATCAATATAATTAAAACCTAAATCACCGAAAAAATACCATATAGGAACCTATTATCTCTCTACATCCAAACCACATGAACCCTAATCTCAACACTCCTTATCCTCTTACCACACCGCATCTCCTTCCCTTGCCATCCATGTGAACTAAATCTAGCACCAAATTCACTCCATCACCACACTGCTAGAATTCCCGAGCCGACCCACCTGGAACTCAACCCCCATCACTCACATACTTCTTCTCTTTATGCCACACTGAACCTTGTATCCTTCTTCCCTCTCACTTTACACCCACATGGCACTATTAACCCCTTTACTCTGCACCCAACACCAGCCGATCGCTGCCATGCCGAGCCCTTATCCCCTGTCTCTGCCTCACCCCGCTTCGTCCATAGCTTTGTACCATGTTAAAGCAATTATTCCTTCATTCCATCCTTCCCAATACTCATGCACAAACCTGATCCCCCCAATTACATCTTTAATTTCTTTTATCATTTTGATTTTTATATTATATTAAAAAATATAAACTTATATATGAAATATATAATATAACATTTATAACAAATATAATAATTATAATATATTTAACTAATAAATTTGTTTGTTTTATTTATTGGTTTTACATAATTATTTTATTAATTGATATATATATATATAATAGTAGAATAAATATACTTTTATATATTTTTATACATCTAATAATACTAATAGTAATAATTATAACCATAGGTATCTATAAAAATATATAGTTATATTTATAAGGCCCCGGCCTTAAACCTTACTTAATATTGAATTAAATGAATAATTCACATTGAGGATCTTTTCAGGTTTAGAGTTTTAGAGAATTAGAACATAACTATTACATCTTAAAAGATTACAAAGTAGACACTTCTACTAAGTCTCCATAAAATAAAAACTCTTAAAAAGAAAGATGTCTAGATTCCATGTTTTAGATATCATGAAATTCCCTTGATCCCATCCTTGACCTTATTCCACTTTAAATCCTGTGAAAAACATTTCGAAAAAACATGGGGTGAGCATAAAAAGCTCAGTAAGGGATACAAAAAGAATGAAAACTGTTAGTTTTTCAAACATCATGTAAACCATATATACTATATCAAAGTAATACCTTCACCTTCATGAAGTAGTAAAAAAAATCTTCATTGAATAAAGTATCATTACTTACCTTTTTATAACCAAAGGATTACCATAAAACCCATATAAAAAACACATAGAATATATAAAGGTAACTTGGGACATAAACATACTTAAGGGGAATAACCATACGGTCGACTTCCACACATATCACTTAATGGAATAGCCATACGGCCAATTTCCATACATACTTAATGGAATAGCCATACGGTCGACTTCCATACCCAATGCATTGGAGTTTATAACGTAACCACCCGTCCTGGTATTCAAGGCACCACCCATCATATGGTTTATAACGTAACCACCCGTTAAAATGTCCAAGTAACAATATAAAATCATAAAACATAAAACCAATATAAAGGAATGATAACATTTCCACATTTCAATCACAATATATCATAATTATATTGACATAATAGAATCCTTTTTCAAAACCATTTTCAATACCAAAATACATAAAAGATTATATGGTATTTATTTTATTCTAAAAACATTACGGCTTGTTGAGAAAGCCAAAGACCAAATAATACTCGCGGTGGTGGAAAAGGTCGTTGTCACCGCGTACGTTAAAAAAACATTCCTTTTTGTCGTTTAGTAAAACGCTTCGTAGAAAAAAGATTCCTTTTGTATAAAAGTAAAAGTCAAAGGAGTTTATACACCGTATAAAGGAAAGTTGTGTATAAAACGAAATATGCCTCAATGAAAGAAGATTGAGATGAAGTCCCTTACCTCGGGTCTGACTTGACTCGATCGTTCTTTAACGTCCTGAATAATAAACTTGAGTTAATTTATACTTGATTAAGAACCTTTTTAAAGTTCATTATTCTTTTTATATCACTTATTTCCATGTTATAAACATTATGTAACCATTTAAGTTAATAATGTTTGTTTTGTCAATATTTGGTTCTTAAGTCGAATGTGGACTTCTTACAATTACATGTTGTTCATGTGGTCAAAAGTTCTTTATATCCAGAATGAAATTCCCGATTTGGATATAATATGTATCATATATATCCAGCATATACATGTATTTATAATATTACATAATCATTTAGAGGTAAGAAATGAAATGCACCATTCATGGAGACGGTAAGCCGTACGTACGCATGAACGCTACTTTCATTTCTTTGTCATATTAGTGGAATTAAAACTAAATGAGAGGTATGTATATTTTAATTCCAAAATTATATTCATCATTTAGATATATCATTAATTATATATATACATTATATACATGTAATTTTAATAGTACATTACATTTGGGGATAAGAAATGAAATGCACCGTTCATGGAGACGGTAAGCCGTACGTACGCATGAACGCTACTTTCATTTCTATCTCATATATTAATGGAAAGAAATAATAATGATATAGAGGTATATTATAATTCCAGTATAACATCATATATAATAACTTTAAATCCATCCTTTACACGTCCCACATATGGCATTAACGAATCACATCACTTTTAGGGGGCGGTAGTCCGCACTTCCTTAAATGAAGATATTGTGTTTACCCATAATGGAAACCATAAAGGTATGCCAAAAAATGAAAAATACAGAAGCTTAAAGAAATCATAAACATATTATATATCATATATAAAAATAGTGACATCATAATGGCCACCCTTGAAGGTGTTAAATGAGTATTGAACAATCATCGTTTCGGGAGGCAGAATTTCGCGATCCACGGAAACCGTATGTTCTTTAACCATTTGATGTAGTTTTGTGAGAGTGTAGCTCAAATAAATATTATAACAACATCCTAGTATATTGAAGATACTGGTGTTTTTACAAAAGAAGTAAATAAAAAGAGTTTAGAGGGTTGGAGAATCAAAATAAAACAAATGAACAAGAGAGAATGAATTACCTTTAAAAGTGTAACTCCCTTTTGATTTGAGCCTAAAGGCTTCCTTTGAAAGGATTCTGCCCAAAGACAATCCTCTAGGATGAGGAGAGGGATGTGGAGAGAGTAATGGGGCAGGGGTTGGCCGATCCAAAGGCTTGAGAAGTGTGTGAAATGGGGTAGAGGTGGGGGCCTTTTATAAGAGGAGAGGAGAGGCACTTTTGGAAAGTAAAGAAATATTACTTTATTTGAAAATGTGTTTCGGTTTTAAAATGTCCCACATTGAAATACTTCGTGGATAAGGTGATAAGGTTTCGAAATCCACTCATCCAATTTGCTTTGGACATGTGTAGGTTCTAGATTTTTCATTATCTTTCCATTTTATTTAAATCGTCAAATAATGATGTCATCGCTGCATCATTATTATGTCATATATAATTTAATTTATTTAATGTATAAAAATTATAAAATAAATACTATGATGTAGGAAATCGTTTTATCTTTCCAATGACTATTTATAATCAAAATTTGGACTTGTATAACCCCACTCAAAAATTGTTTTAGTAAAACAACTCATGTTTGTGTCAATTTAATTTTAACATTAAATAAAAATATATTATTGTCATTTTCCAACTAAAGTGGCTCCATGGGGTCCCCAAGTTGGCCCATGTCTTTTCGTGGTCGGCCATGACTCACCCAATAGGTGTAGGACAAGTGTCATGGTGTTTTCACATTCTTATAATATCATTTTTACATTAAATTACACTAATTACCTCTAATCGTGATTAAAACCTTAATAAGTTACTATTCACCAAAAAATTATTTTAATCTCATTGAACCACATTTTACTTCTTAATGACAACCATTTATGTCGGATTTTCAAAATTCAATACACATTAGTGGTAAACTTTCATTTAACTGAAAAATCAGTTTGCTTGATTACCACTTAGTGGTTTCACTATTCATCAAAAATTGAAGTTTTTCAGAAAATTACCAAAAATTCACCCTAAGCTATATTTGATATTCCGAATTCAAAAATGAAGTCCATTTTACAAAATTCAAAACATATAAGTCAAATTAATTAATTTAATAATTAATTCCCGCTGTCATGACAAATAGCGTGTTTTTGTGAAACAAAAAGTATCAAAAGATTGACACCAGTTTAAGTCCAATTTCAAAGTGAAATTGATTCCAATGACCACCATTGGATTAAATGGTAAAAATATTTTCTAATTTCACTTTAAAACCAATTCAAAAGATAATCTAATCATATAGATAAATTATATTAAAAAGAGGTTTTGAATTAAAATACAACATTTTACACTATTCATAAAAAAAATGAACTTTATCAGAAAGGTACCAAAAATTTACACAAAGTAAATTTTGATGTCCCGAATCTAAAGAAGAGTTATATTTGGTCCAAAATAATGTATAAGAGTGATTAAAACTATATTTAATGACGGTTCACCATTAAAAGGTGATAAGTGAACCTTTAGTGAAAATTAGAGTATATATGCCCTAAAATTGAACTCTTTCCATATTTTAAGCCTTTATCTTTTATTGGGTAAATGTATAAACATTTAAAAACATATCTAATCATATTTTAGTTATTTCTATCCATACCCTCCAGAAAAACGGCTACTTTTTAACTATCATTTAAAATAATATTATTTTATTACTAGTGTGCTACGTAAGTTTCAAAGAAACTCATCGTTGCGTATCGGGTACGCTATCGAACATAGCAACCCCTTTAAAATAAAATTAATATTTAATTCGTAAATATTAATAAATATGAAAATTCTTTATTCTTTATTTACCTGGGATGTTACATCCTTCCCCCCTTTTGGGAATTGCGTCCTCGCAATTTTATTCACTTGTCAAAATAAGTGGGGGTATTTATCCCTCATAGCATTTTGAGATTCCCACGTTGCCTCTTCAATCACATGGTTTTCCACAATACCTTTACCTGATGAATCACCTTATTCCGTAACACTTGCTCCCTGTGGTCAAGAATCTGGACCGGTTGTTCCTCATAAGATAGGTTCTTTTCCAGCTGAACTACCTCTGGGCTCAAAACATGAGATAGATCTGGCATATACTTCCTCAACATTGAAACATGAAAAACATTGTGTACCTGAGATAAACTCGGAGGTAATGCCACTCGGTATGCAACTGATCCAACTCTCTCCAGAATTTCATATGGTCCAATAAATCTTGGACTCAGCTTTCCTTTCTTACCAAATCTCATCACACTTTTCCAAGGAGAAACCTTGAGAAAAACATGATCACCTACCTCAAAAAATAGATCCTTCCTCCGGTTATCCGCATAACTCTTCTGTCTGCTCTGAGCTGTTCTCATGTGCTTCTGAATCAAACGAACTTTTTCTGCCATCTCTTCTACCAATTCTTGTCCCATCAGCTTCCTTTCACCCACTTCATTCCAAAATGCTGGAGTTCGACACCGCTTCCCATATAATGCCTGAAATGGTGCCATCTGTATACTGGAATGGAAACTGTTATTATATGAAAATTCAACCAAAGAAAGATGTTGGTCCCAACATCCCTGATAATCCATAGATCAAGCTCGTAGCATATCCTCCAATGTCTGAATTATTCGTTCTGACTGCCCATCTGATTGAGGATGAAAAGTTGTACTAAAATTTAATTCAGTACCCAACGACTTCTGAAGGCCTTTCCAAAAGTTAGAAGTGAACCTGGGATCACGGTCAGATACAATGGAGAGAGGAACTCCATGTAACCTGACTATCTCTTTAAGATACAAACGGGAAAGTTGATCAGGAGAGAAAGTATCTCGTTTAGCAAGGAAATGAGTAGATTTGGTCAAGCGATCAACAATAACCCAGATTTCATTATTACCTCAAGATGTCCTCGGTAATCCCACAACAAAGTCCATGGATATGTCTTCCCATTTCCACTCTGGAACTGGTAAAGGCTGAAGCATCACTTTCGGTAACTGTCGCTCTGCTTTAACCTGTTGACATGTCAAACACTTCATAGTAAAATCACCAATATCTCTTTTCATTCCATCCCACCAGTAATACTCCCGTAGATCTCTGTACATCTTAGTACTGCCAGGATGAACTGAAAACGGAGAACTATGAGCTTCACATAACAACTCATTCTTCAACTGTGAATCACAAGACACACATAACCTCTTCCCAAACCTCAAAACACAAACACAAACTTATCCAAGAACTCATTGAAAATTTTATTCATAAGGTCCATGAATACAGCAGGTGCATTGGTTAACCCAAAAGGCATAACTACAAATTCATAATGGCCATATCTAGTACGGAACGCAGTCTTCGGAACGTCTGCTTCTTTTACTTTCAACTGATGGTACCCCGACCTCAAGTCAATCTTCGAAAAATACTGAGCTCCCTGGAGCTGATACCACTTCATTCGATGGCCCAACATCTGCTGAAGTTGTTGCAAAGGATTTCACCACCCCTTTCTGCTTGTAGTCTGGCTGCATTCCCCCAGTTGAGTTCTTCGTTGGACACTCGTTTGCATAATGACCCATTTCATTACACTTAAAACATCTTACCGTTGGCTTTTCATTTCCTTCTTGATCATCTTCCTTACAGTTACGAGCAATATGACCAGACTTACCACACCGAAAGCACTTACCAGACTTGGATAAACATTCTCCAGGATGCATTTTACCACACTTCTCACAGGATGGATATTTGGTTTTCTTACCTCCTTGCTTCTTTGATGAATTCTTCCCCTTTTCCTGCCAACTAGACCTCTTATTCTGTTGTTTGTCATAGAACACCTGATCATCGGCAAACTCCATTTCCACCTTCTCCGTACATCGAACAAGTTTTTCATAACTTTTGAACTCACGAGAAGCTAAAGCCCTTCGATACTTTGGCATTAACCCTGAGTAAAAACGGTTTATTTTACTATCAAGATCTCGTATGATGTTTGGAGCATACCTTGCCAATCGAGTGAACTTTTCTTCATAATCAGCAACTGAATCATCCTCCTGCCTCAATTCTAGGAACTGTTTTTCCATCCTAAGACGAACCACCTTAGGAATATATTTCTCAAGAAACATACCTTTGAATTCGTCCCAGTGAAGATCCTCAATCTCATCACTATCCCTTATATTTTTCACCATCGACCACCACTGATCAGCTTCACCTTCAAAACGGTAAATAGCAAGACTAACCTTTTGATGTTCTGAACACCCCATGACATCAAAAATCTTCTCTAGTGCTTTAATCCACCCTTCACCTTGCACAGGGTCAGATGATCCTCTGAATGATGGGGGATGTTGCCTCATGAAATGTTCCACCACTGACATATTCCTCTGCGGTTGATCTGGATAATCTCGTGCATGGATACCACCACCATTTATAGCCTGAGTCAACTGTGCCATCACTGCAACAAACTGTTCAGTTCCGATTCCGACCATCTCAGGTTGCTGCTTTGGAAGGTTATCTTCCTCCTGATGTCGTCCCAACATAGCTTCTTTGTTTCCTCTGCGGAAAACCATTCTGAACACAGAAATATCTTAGGCGAAGCAACATGGTAATCCGTAAATGCTATATCATTTCAATCATATTATAATTTAACACTTTTCTAACTCCTAAAGTTGTCTAAACCGACCTTTGATACCAACTATAAGGCCCCGGCCTTAAACCTTACTTAATATTGAATTGAATGAATAATTCACATTGAGTATCTTTTCAGGTTTATAGTTATAGAGAATTAGAACATAACTATTACATCTTAAAATATTACAAAGTAGACACTTCTACTAAGTCTCCATAAAATAAAAACTCTTAAAAAGAAATATTTCTAGATTCCATGTTTTAGATAGCATGAAATTCCCTTGATCCCATCCTTGAACTTATTCCAATTTAAGTCCTGTGAAAAACATTTCGAAAAAACTTGGGGTGAGCATAAAAAGCTCAGTAAGGGATACAAAAAGAATGAAAACTGTTAGTTTTTCAAACATCAAGTAATCCATATATACTATATCAAAGTAATACCTTCACCTTCATGAAGTAGTAAAAAAAAATCTTCACCGAATAAAGTATCATTACATACCTTTTTATAACCAAAGGATTACCATAAAACCCATATAAAAACACATAGAATATATAAAGGTAACTTGGGACATAAACATACTTAAGTGGAATAACCATACGGTCGACTTCCACACATATCACTTAATGGAATAGCCATACGGCCAATTTCCATACATACTTAATGGAATAGCCATACGACCGACTTCCATACCCAATGCATTGGAGGTTATAACGTAACCACCCGTCCTGATATTCACGGCACCATCCGTCATATGGTTTATAACGTAACCACCCGTTAAAATGTCCAAGTACCAATATAAAATCATAAAACATAAAACCAATATAAAGGAATGATAACATTTCCACATTTCAATCACAATATATCATAATTATATTGACATAATTGAATCCTTTTTCAAAACCATTTTCAATACCAAAATACATAAAAGAGTATATGGTATTTATTTTATTCTAAAAACATTACGGCTTGTTGAGAAAGCCAAAGACCAAATAATACTCGCGGCGGCGGAAAAGGTCGATGTCCCCGCGTACGTTAAAAAAAACATTCCTTTTTGTCGTTTAGTAAAACGCTTCGTAGAAAAAAGATTCTTTTTGTATAAAAGTAAAAGTCAAAGGAGTTTATACACCGTATAAAGTAAAGTTGTGTATAAAACGAAATATGTCTCAATGAAAGGAGATTGAGAAGAAGTCCCTTACCTCGGGTCCGACTTGACTCGATCGTTCTTTAACGTCCTGAATAATAAACTTGAGTTAATTTATAGTTGATTAAGAACCTTTTTAAAGTTCATTATTCTTTTTATATCACTTATTGCCATGTTATAAACATTATGTAACCATTTAAGTTAATAATGTTTGTTTTGTCAATATTTGGTTCTTAAGTCGAAAGTGGACTTCTTACAATTACATGTTGTTCATGTGGTCAAAAGTTCTTTATATCCAAGATGAAATTCCCGATTTGGATATAATATGTATCATATATATCCAGCATATACATGTATTTATAATATTACATAATCATTTAGAGGTAAGAAATGAAATACACCGTTCATGGAGACGGTAAGCCGTACGTACGCATGAACGCTACTTTCATTTCTTTGTCATATTAGTGGAATTAAAACTAAATGAGAGGTATGTATATTTTAATTCCAGAATTATATTCATCATTTAGATATATCATTAATTATATATATACATTATATACATGTAATTTTAATAGTACATTACATTTGGGGATAAGAAATGAAATGCACCGTTCATGGAGACGGTAAGCCGTACGTACGCATGAACGCTACTTTCATTTCTATCTCATATATTAATGGAAAGAAATAATAATGATATAGAGGTATATTATAATTCCAGTATAACATCATATATAATAACTTTAAATCCATCCTTTACACGTCCCACATATGGCATTAACGAATCACATCACTTTTAGGGGGCGGTAGTCCACACTTCCTTAAATGAAGATATCGTGTTTACCCATAATGGAAACCATAAAGGTATGCCAAAAATGAAAAATACAGAATCTTAAAGAAATCATAAACATATTATATATCATATATAAAAATATTTACATCATAATGGCCACCCTTGAAGGTGTTAAATGAGTATTGAACAATCATCGTTTCGGGAGGCAGAATTTCGCCATCCACGGAAACCGTATGTTCTTTAACCATTTGATGTAGTTGTGTGAGAGTGTAGCTCAAATAAATATTATAACAACATCCTAGTATATTGAAGATACTTGTGTTGTTACAAAATAAGTAAATAAAAAGAGTTTAGAGGGTTGGTGAAGAAAAATAAAACAAATGAACAAGAGAGAATGAATTACCTTTAAAAGTGTAACTCCCTTTTGATTTGAGCCTAAAGGCTTCCTTTGAAAGGATTCTTCCCAAAGGGAATCCTCTAGGATGAGGATAGGGATGTGGAGAGATTAATTGGGCAGGGGTTGGCCGAGCCAAAGGCTTGAGAAGTGTGTGAAATGGGGTAGAGGTGGGGGTCTTTTATAAGAGGAGAGGAGGGGCACTTTTGGAAAGTAAAGAAATATTACTTTATTTGAAAATGTGTTTCGGTTTTAAAAGGTCCCACATTAAAATAATTCGTGGATAAGGTGATAAGGTTTCGAAATCCACTCATCCAATTGGATTTGGACATGTGTAGGTTCTACATTTTTCATTATCTTTCCATTTTATTTAAATCGTCAAATAATGATGTCATCGCTACATCATTATTATGTCATATATAATTTAATTTATTTAATGTCTAAAAATTATAAAATAAATACTATGATGTAGGAAATCTTTTTAGATTTCCAATGACTATTTATAATCAAAATTTGGACTTGTATAACCCCACTCAAAAATTGTTTTAGTAAAACAACTCATGTTTGTGTCAATTTAATTTTAACATTAAATAAAAATATATTATTGTCATTTTCCAACTAAAGTGGCTCCATGGGGTCCCCAAGTTGGCCCATGGCTTGTCTTGTTCGGCCATGACTCACCCAATAGATGTAGGACAAGTGTCATGGTGTTTTCACAATCTTATAATATCATTTTTACATTAAATTACACTAATTACCTCTAATCGTGATTAAAAACTTAATAAGTTACTATTCACCAAAAAATTATTTTAATCTCATTGAACCACATTTTACTTCTTAATGACAACCATGTATGTCGGATTTTCAAAATTCTATACACATTAGTGGTAAACTTTCATTTAACTGAAAAATCAGTTTTCTTGATTACCACTTAGTGGTTTCACTATTCATCAAAAATTGAAGTTTTTCAGAAAATTACCAAAAATTCACCCTAAGCTATATTTGACATTCCGAATTCAAAAATGAAGTCCATTTTACAAAATTCAAAACATATAAGTCAAATTAATTAATTTAATAATTAATTCCCGCTGTCATGACAAATAGCGTGTTTTTGTGAAACAATAAGTATCAAAAGATTGACACCAGTTTAAGTCCAATTTCAAAGTGAAATTGATTCCAATGACCACCATTGGATTAAATGGTAAAAATATTTTCTAATTTCACTTTAAAACCAATTAAAAAGATAATCTAATCATATAGATAAATTAGATTAAAAAGAGGTTTTGAATTAAAATACAACATTTTACACTATTTATAAAAAAATGAACTTTATCAGAAAGGTACCAAAAATTTACACAAAGTAAATTTTGATGTCCCGATTATAATGAAGAGTTATATTTGTTCCAAAATAAAGTATAAGAGTGATTAAAACTATATTTAATGACGGTTCACCATTAAAAGGTGATAAGTGAACCTTTAGTGAAAATTAGAGTATATATGCCCTAAAATTGAACTCTTTCCGTATTTTATGCCTTTATCTTTTATTGGGTAAATGTATAAACATTTAAAAACATATCTAATCATATTTTAGTTATTTCTATCCATTCCCGCCAGTAAAACGGCTACTTGTTAACTAACATTTAAAATAATATTATTTTATTACTAGTGTGCTACGTAAGTTTCAAAGAAACTCATCGTTGCGTATCGGGTACGCTATCAAACATAGCAACCCCTTTAAAATAAAATTAATATTTAATTCGTAAATATTAATAAATATGAAAATTCTTTATTCTTTATTTACCTGGGATGTTACAATATCTATAGTGATTTAATAGTTACTTTTTCTTCACATGTGTGTTTTTTGTTGTTTTCCATTATCTTGAACAAGGAGATCCAGTTTCAGAGGGGGAATCATTTATAGTCATGTAAGAAATAGTGACATGAATTTATTTAGATAAGTTGGATATTCCTAAACAATCAGGAGCATTCCGGATCCTCATTCCAGTAGGCAGGGGAAATTTTGGTTGAACACACGTCACTCCATTCTCACCTTCATGGACTATACAGATTTTTCCTCATCTATCCATCACCCCAATCATCTCATCCTGTAATATAATTCTATCATTCCACTCCATTACTAGAGATTATCCATTTTCATCATCTAGATACCTATGATCCATTCTAGATCCATTTTTATCACCTAAACTGTGGAATACATGCATAGATAAAAAGATTTTCCTTAGAGCAGAAGCTGGAGGGAAGAGCAATCTTTTGGGGGATGTTTCATCATTCATTTTTTGTTTCTCTACATTTTACTTCTTTATTGTGTAGTTAATTAGACTAGAGAAATTGAGATGTAATGAAATGATCATCCACTTATTCAATCTTCATTGTTAATTTTATTTCTCAGTGAAATTTCTTTGTTTAGTTTTCTCATCTATTCATTATGAGTATCAAATTACACTACCTAACAACCAATGGGTAAGGTCGTGAATCATTTTACCATGGATCATTGACCCAAGTATTGATAATTGGAAAAAGTTAAATATATATCTACTCCATTTTAAATAGATTAATCCTAGGATCAATATGGAAAGATCAAGACTGTAAGAAGTTAACCAAAATGTTTTGATCAACTAAATTGGAAAGTAAGCAGATTATCATGATTATTCTTGGCATTGAATAATCAAATTAAATTATGTAGGATCAGAGAATATCTTTTCAGTCAATTTAAATCATCCCAAGGACCCTAAATTCATCATTACAGTCTATTCATTGTTCATTCCTTCCATTGCGCCATTTTACATTCTCCTTCACCCTTTCTGTCACTATTTTCTTCATTGTCTGCAATTAGTTTTTTTTGTGGTTTTTTGGTTGTTTTAGTTTTAGTTTAGTCTATCACAATATAAGTCTTTATCTATGGTATGACCCCTAACTTTTCACCATAATAGTATTATATAGGTTCTATAAATTTTAAATTTGCACATACACAAAGACATGTGTGGTCAAATTTGGCACCATTGTCGAGGAAGGAAAGTGAAACCATGTTAAAAAACACAAAAAAATTAAATATAAAAAAATAAAATAGATAAAACCAAAAAAATATAAAACATAATAATACTAAAAATAACTCAATATATGATTATTGTTGAAAATGAATTCACACCAGAGCATATTAGTCAGAACATGAAGCAAAATTTCAAAAAATCAACAAGAATTGTTCTGAACTAAGAAAAAAAATAATCTTGAAATGGAACATTTGTAAAACAATGATTAAAATAAAAATTTCAATATTCCACAACCCTTAGTTTCTTCCTTTTAGAGACCTATGCTTAGAGAGTTTCAGATTTATACTATGTCGAGCAATCCTTCTTGCATCAAGTTGTTCCCTATGTCTATGAGTTATTAGATCAAGCAATCACATATTTCTCAACAACCTTCATTTTATGGTCTAACTATGATGGACTCCTACGAGTTCATTAGATATTTTATGATTATATCATGAAACAGCCTCTGGGTGATCAGAGTGAGGAGGGGTTGAGGTTGAGGGTGTTTTTATTCTGTTTAAATGGGAGGGATAAAAATCTGTACAAAAATTTAGATGATGAAATCTATGACACTTGGGAAGAGGTGTGCAATGAATTTGTACTCTAATACTATCCCAGGAATACCGCCATTGAAGATAGGCACGTGATTACTGTCTTTTTCCAGGATGAGGGAGAAGTTATTCATGAAGCATGGGATAGGTTCAAAGGTCTTTTTAGAAAAATCCTTAACCATTAATTAGATCCCTATTTACTCATGGAGACTTTCTAAAATGACCTCACCCCGATAATTAAAACACATTTAATCAATATTGTAGTGGTGATTTTTCCGATTCCAATGCTAATGATATGAAGCAATTATTTGATAATTTGGCTCAAAAATATATGCACAAGTGCACTAGGAATAGATTTATCCCGTTGACTAAGATAAATCCTCATGATACTTTTGTTGATGATAGAGTTTTTAGGGAGCAAGGCTCCCATTGTGGGATGTTTGGTCACACTCATTGATATTGTCCAAAAATTGATATCCATGTTTCATGTGATGAGAGTGCCCAATTTGTCGATTACAGGACTAGGAATCAATGTGTCTATGCTCAATTCTAAAATCCATACCACTCTGGATATCTAGATTGTCCCATTCTATCATGGATTGAAAAAGGTGTCACAAAATATCCCACTCCCAAACATTCTACCCAAAACCCGAAAAATCATTTCCAAATCAATATGGGAATGAATATTCTAATTAAAAAGGGGAGTTAAAGGGAATGTTGCAATAAGTGTTGTGTGAGATCAGCTCATTTAATAAGGACACAGATTATAAGATTCATTATTCAGAACATTAAATGAGTTCAATAGCTATCAATCAAGATGGTCGAGAAATGGGAAAGCTTCCCCACACTTTATCTACTAATTCCAGAGAATGTGTGATGACAGTAACAACCAGGTCAGAGATTTATCTTTATGAACAAGTTAGGGAACCACCTAGGAAAGATGAAAACAATGTTTAAGATGAAACTGAAAATTAAAATCATGAAAATACCAATTCCTAAAATCTATATAGTGAAGTCCAAAATTAATATAATGTACAGACCAAACATAAAAATTCTATGTAACAATGGAAAATGAAGTGGGAATTGATTAGGGAAGAAAGTAATAACGTTGGGTTTGAGGAGAAGCTAAATAGATAACCTGTTTTAAAACATTATACTCCTCCCATTCCCTTACCTAAATGGGTGAGGCAAAGTGATGAACTTGATTACCTAATATTTTTGAAAGTGATTCGAATCTTCACCATCAACATTCCCTTATTAGAATCCCCGGATAAAATTTTGTCATATGTTTCAGTCACAAAAAGGTTTTTGAAAAGAAACATTGACTTGAAAAAGTTGGATAATGTTGATCTGAATGTGCTGTTTAGTGAAATTTTTATGAATATATTACTCCAAATTGAAGGACCCTGGTGTCTTTATCATTCTGTGCTAAATAAGATGAAGTGGAAAACTAAATTGGATTTGTGAAATAGGAGAAAGTATCAATTTTATGTCTTTCTCATTATTTAAAAATTTGGGTCTTAGGGATAAACAACCAACTTCTATTTTTCTTCAAATTGCTGATAGGTCACTAACACACCCTTATGGGAGGTTGGATGACCTATTAGTGAATGTAGGAAAACTCGCATTGCCCATTGATTTTCTGATCTATGATATGGAATGTGATGAAATAACCCAAATCATCTTAGGCAGACCCTTTATTTCTACTAGTGTATCCATAATTGATGTATCCAAAGGTAAATCACCCTCCAAGATATTGATTATTTGGACGAGATTTTGGTGTTTCAAAATTTTTTAAATGAGGTTAGTTTTGATGTTAGAGATGATGTTGTGAATCAATGTTACAAAATTGATGTCAGGGATGAGTATGGGTCTTTCCCACTTGAGGTCACTTAGATAATGATTCCCCAACCCATTGAAAATTATTCCAAAGATTCCGCTCTTTCCCAAAACCCTATTATTGATGAGAATATACATTCCTTAGAGACCATTATGGAGAGTGAGTCATAAATTTCCCCAAAACTATCTCTACCTATTTATGAAAGTTACCAGTGTGAGGTGGATTATCTAAAAGTCCCTGAAGCTCGAGAAAATTCTATGTTGAGTCCTACTAAAAAACTTTATGATTTTAAAAATAGATCTTGAAAGGTTCAAATTATTTGATTCCTCTATGTACAATGAGATAAATATAGTTAAATCAGAATTTGAATCCTTCTTATAGCTTTTTTCTTTGTTTCTTAAGTTGTGAGATGTTTTGGGACTAGCTGAGGTTTTTGCTGATGTGTCCCCTACTATTTCTGAGCATGAGAAAACCTCTGAGTGTGTGGGATGCTTTGATGGGATTCTTAACCACATGAGTGATTTTCATGGGAAACTGTTGATCTTTTTAAGAGCTAAAGAACTAGTTATTAGAGTCCCAATTGAGTTGGATTGTGTGAGTCCTCTTGGCGAGTTGGATGAATTTGGGATATTTCATATTAGTGAAGAATTTGAAAATATCATTAGTATTTTCCCCCTAATTCATTATACAATTATGAAGTCCAAACCACTAATAACTCTTTCCCATAGAATGATCATTGTTATAAATTTGTAAGGTAATAAAGTCTAGATAGGGACTTTAAACCTGACACTATATTAGAGGAAACCCATGGTTTACATTGTCTTATTATTTAATTTTTAGTTTTAATAAATTCTACAAGCTCTATTTTTGGTACATCTTCTTTGCTGAAAATTAATTTCTTTATTTCATTTTCATGTGGTGTAGGCGGACTAGTGGTGAAGGTTGGCTATGAGAATCACGTTTTAATTTCTACCTAATTTGTAACATTCATAGTGGAAGGAGGATACATTTGGAGAACACTAGATAACACTCCCAAACTCATACTTTTTGGTTACATTTTAATTTAGTTTTTAATTCATGAAGACTAATGAAAATTATTAACTTTTGTAGGAACTTTTATGGAGAAACTAGAGAACTTTCCAAATGCAAACATGGGGTGGCTTCATAAAATGAATGTATGAAAAGATTCTACATCCGGGGAGTGTATATTTTAATTTTATCATATTAATCCATTCATTTTAAATGCTTTTAACAATTAAGTGTTGGGACATCCCTTGGATTTTTTTAAAATATGAATTTTTTCCTCGGGTGTTAACATGTTGAAATCTAGTGAGTTGATATTTATTTGGAGCTGCATTTTGAAACCTTCTTAAACCCACTGTTTGCTTTCACATTCACCATTATTCAACTACTGATGTTGAGAATCACTGCTTAACATGATATTGTTTTTGTACATTGATAAATTTTTTTTGGACTTTTTATAAATATTTAAAGCATGATATTTTCATAAATTTAACTGATCTTGTTACTGGTGATGGTTCATGAGGTTGGTTTCATCTGTTATTTTTTTGTGTTTTCCTTTTCTTTTACTTTTTATTGTGGAATTTTTTTGCATCCTCATTGCTACCCCTCCACATTATATTACATGCTGAATTTTCCATTAATTTTTTACCAAACTATCTCCAACCATGAGAGTCAACAATGAGGACATTGTTGAGTATCAAGGGTAGGGGGTAGGGGTCATCATACAGCTTCAAATTGCCCCTAAATTCATTTTCTAAAAAAATTATCAGATTTGTTTTCAAATTTTTCAAAAATATTTTAATGTTTTAAAAACATTATCACATGATTTTCATTGGTGGTTCAGTGTTCCATCAATTCTTTCTTGTTTTGAAGATAGCTTCTTGTTGGATATTGAGAGTGACATCTAGTCAGAAATTGTAGAGTATAAGTGAATTGTGGGTGGATTTTTTCATTGTGTTATGGATATTTCTATGTAGTAATTGAGGGTGAGTGGGTGAAATGATACTTTTTGTGGGATGAGGATCATGACTTATGGAAACTAGATGTTTTCACTAGAAACTCGTGGACTTTCACTTTCAAAAAATATATTCATTCACATTAGGAAGTCAAAACAAATGACAATTAGGTATGTCTTTTGTAAATGGAGTAAAATCCGAAAAAGGGATCCCATGGTGAGTCTCTGGGTTGGGAAAAAATCCGTCACGGCATCATTGAATCATTTTTGAGGTGATTGTGTTTGTTGACAAAGTGGACATCTGTGTTGTGATTATTGACAAAGAAAACTATGACATATAAATTTGTTATCAATGGGATTCCATGGTGGTATGTAGAGTTCAAGAGATATAGTTAACAGTTAATGTTTGATTCAGGAATTTCGACAAAGGAATGGATGATCTAGAGGCGGTACAAAAAGAGAGGATACAAGTTGGCGTCGTTTTCCAGTGTTTACCAAATTATTGGGCCAAAAAATTGACAAAAAGAGAAAAGCAGTTTTGGAAAAAGGACTTGCATGTCGTGTACTTTAAAGAGAGGAAACATTCCAGCCTAATGTTTTTCAAGATCAGAACATCAAAATATAGAATAGGGATAAGGGGCATCCTCCACTACCACAAAACTGGGCAAGGCTAGCGCCACCACTTTATCATCGCTTTTTTTAGTAGCGCTGATAAAGGGGGGGGGGCTTTATCCGAGCTTTTTTTGAAGCGCTGATAAAGGGTTCATCGTCATAAAAATAATTAAAATTAATATATTAATATATCAATATATCAATATTGTTATATTGATATAAATATAATAAATAATTTTTAAATATATTTTAGATCAGTATAAATATACATTTACACTTAATATACTTAATATATAAGATATTTAGTGAAAATGGATTATAAAAAAATTTAAAAAATATTTTTAATTGATAATTTTCTAATTATTATGTACTAATAGTCATTTAATAACAAATTTAAGACTAAAAAAAGTTAAAAAAAAATAAAAAAAGATCCAAAATATCTTGAAAACGCAACTCGAACTTCAAACAACCATAACTTTTGATCCGGGTGTCCGTTTGAGATCTACCACATATCAAATCGAATCCTACAATGAGCTCTACGTTTCTTTTACCCAATGGTTCCCCGATTAAGGTTTTTTCAAGCCCAAAAAAGGCCCATAAGGCCTCCAAAACTGAGTTTTTAGTTGGGGTACCCCGATTTTTTAACATTTTGTGGATTTTCAGCCTCATTTAATGGGGTATTATTGGCTTTTTTGGTGGGGAATAAACTTATTCCAAGGTATTACATTCATATTGATATTCTGTCTTTGAAATTTTATTGTTTTTTATAATGCACTGCAATTTATAATCAAATAAATAACTATATGTACTTATTTATTCTATATTCACAGCAAAAAATTAATTTTTTAAATAAATAATTGAACATATTTACATATAAAATATATTAGATTTATCTAAATAATAACTAATATTAATTTTATTTAAAATACCCATATATGAATATTTATATAACAATATATTAATATAACTATATATATATTAATATAACTATATATATTAATATAACTATATATATATATATTAAAATAACTATAAATATATATTAATATAACTATAAATATATATATTAATATAATTATATATATATATATATATTAATATAACTATATATATTAATATAAATATATATTACTATACGAATAAATATATCTAAATATATATATAAATAAATAGATATATCATAAATAAGAGAACAAATCAATATTGGGTAGTGGTAAAGGCATCAGGTGTGTAGGGGGGAGGTCTCGAGATCAAATCTGGGTGGAGGTAGGGGTGCACTTGCAAGGGTGAATTAAAGGGGTTAGAGCTGATAAAGGGTGCATGCGGTGCATTCGGGCACTGGAGGAGCAGTAAAGGACAGATAAAGGGGGGCTCAAGCACTGTAAAAATCCCCCCATCGTGATTGGCAATATTTTTTTAATTTTCTTTAATTTTTTAATTTTATTACTTTTATCAGCACTAAAAATGCTAATAAAAGGTTTCTTTAGTAGTTCTTTTTGGAGCGCTGATGAAGGGGACCCCCCCCCCCTTATCTTCACCGTCATTTACAACACTTTTCTTGTGCTGTTAAAGTCCATTTTTAGCATTGATAAAAGCCATATTTATAGTATTGCACGTTCTAGGGTTGGTCGCGCAAGTGATTTGCACGGTAGAGACTTATGTGATGAAAGTTGAGCGCCATTGTGTAGGGTGTCCAAATGCTTATAAATACAGGTCACCCCTTCACATTCGTGGAAGATTTCAAAACATAGAAAAATCAGAGCTCCCATCACGCAGGTGTGGTGGTCGCGCAAGTGGTGTGTGGCCGCGCAAGTAGAAGTTGTGTTCCAGGTGATAGTTGTGTGCCTAAGGTGGTTTGGGTGAGAAAATGAAGTGACTCACGCATGTTTTGAGTTAAATAAGGAGGACTCGTGCAAGTGTTTGAGGTGTACTTGCGCGCCAGATTTGAAGAAGCGTGAAAGTTGTTGGTAGCACGCCAAAATTGGTTGGGGCGTAAAAGGGTGTGTGTCGAGCCAGTTCAGAGATGCAGAATCTTGTGTCGCACAAGTGGTATTGGTGGACTTGCGTGCCAATTTTGACTTGTGCACCGAGACATACGCGCCGGCTTAGAGAGGGGTGCCAGGTAAGGATGAAGAATGGAAGTGATTCAGGGTTGTATAGAAGATGGAAGATTACCCGATATCTTCCGTGCAAAGTGAGATTCATCTACGGGTGAAAGTTGGACTTCAACAGAGAATCTACATACAACAGAGGATGCATTCATTAGTGATAATGAAAAGACCTACAGGTCTATAAACAACGAGTGGATCCTTTCTAGAGTAGTGATAAAAGGAAGAGGAAGAAGGTGATCCTCTCCACCGGTAGTGATCGAGAGAGAGAGAAACAGTGAGTGACCTTTGGGAAAGATGTGAGCTGACCCTAAAAAATGTAAAGGTAGTGATCCTGGGAATATAAGTGATCTATCCCAAACTTTATAAATAGTAGTGCACTTTTACTACATTTGGTACATCAGCACATCGTCGGTGTATGCTCCTTGGACGTAGCCTAGTGAGGGTGAACCAAGTAAAAATTGATGTTTCATGTGCGTGATTTAGTTTCTATTTATACTTTATTGCAAGAAAGAAAGAGAAGAGAGTCTTTCTTAACACTGAGACAAGATCAATGGGGGTAGTTTTTTTAATTTGTCATACCCTGATTCACCCCCCATCTTAGGGTATCTAACCTAGTGGACCTAACAATTGGTATTAGCGGGAAAAGTTACTATCTATAATTCTCTCTTAATTGGAGGTCACTAATCATAAAGGGATTCTGATCTTCAATGGAAGTAATTTTCTGATATGGAAGAGTCGAATGCAACACTATTTCGGATCATTGGGAATGGACGTGTTTACAGAAGCTATGCATGGTATCTTAGCTGACATCAAAATTGGAGCATTATCAGAAGCTGAAAGAAAAGAGCTAGATGATGAATCTAATGGTATTAATGCTTTAGGTGGATCACTTTACAATGCTATCTATATAAAGGTGATTCCATGAAAAAAGTTACATGTTATGTGGGAAAAGCTTTTGAATATATATGAAGTGGATAGAAAAGTCAGAGAGTCAAAGCTGGAAGTTCTGTGGAATAAGTATGAAGATCTAAGAATGAGCCCGAATGAATATGTTGATGCATTTTTGACACAGTAAATGTTGTTGTGGAAGACATGTGGGGATGTGGAGAAGTCATCGAAGATATAAATATTGTGAAGCATATCTTGAGGAAACATCCACCTCAGTTTAATCCAAAAGTCTCAGTCTTGGAAGATAAAGACCCAAAAGAGCTGATGTTAGATAACCTGCATAGTACCCTTATTTCATATGAAAAGAGAAATGATTGAAATGATGCTGTGGAAAAGGGGAAATATAAAGAAGTGGCATTCAAGGCCACGAAGAAGCTCACCATTGAAGATTCTCAGGAAGAAGAAGAGACAGATAAGGTAATGGAATTCCTCTCCTAAAATAATCAAAGAGGAAAAGGATAGTTTAAAGGGAAACTTCCACTAGCCTGTTTTTTGATGTCGAAAGGTTGGTCATCTTGGAGCAAGATGTCACAAAATGTTCCAAGAAGATGATGATGTTGATTAAGTTTAATGTACCAAGAATATGTCATCAGCCTATGGGAATGGCAATAAACATTTTGAGAGAAATTTCTTTAAGAAGAAAAATCTCCTTTTAATGGAATGCGACCGTTTGTATGAGTCTGAAGCTGACGAGGTTGAGATGATAGAGAACTAAAAAGATCTAGTAGAAAATGCTATGGTGGCAGTTTTCGGTAGTTCTCAGGATACGAACGAAACTGAAGGTGACGATGATGAAGAAGAAATTGATGGAAGAATAGATATTCAAGCTGAGTTAGAGGATTCCCTTGAGGAGATAAATGTTTGGAGAGCCAAAACAAAGAATTATAACAATGTTGATTGTGATGCCAAACTCTATAGGCAGTAGCCGGAAGAAGAGAAGTCTGATTTGATGGAAGAAATTGAGAAACTCAAGCTATCAACACCACAGAACTCAGAATCAGTTAGTTAGCATAAGATTAAGATTGAAGAATAGAAAAGGGAGATCGATGGATTGAATAGAAAAGTGGAAGATCAAGTCAAGTGTATCGAAGAACATGAAGAATGAGTGGTTAGTCAGTGACAAAAATGAAGGATCAAGAATAACGCTTGAGCCCCAATGTGATATCAGAAAATCGGGTCATTCAGAAGACAGAAAAGAAGAAAGAGGAGGCTAGTTGTTCAACAGGAAAGAAGAATAAATCGAGCTTAGATTTTAAGGCTGAATTGGGGCTTGATCAAAAAAAATCTTTAAATATTGATGTGAGACCACAAAAACCCACTCCAAGATTGAAGGTTGATTTGGGAAGAAAACTAAATCATAATATTCCGAGATCCCAAGGGGAAACTCGTAGTACAGAAGTAACACGAAGGAATTCACCTTATATCAGCTGTTACTATTGTGGAAATATGGCACATTCACAGTATGTGTGTTCCATAGCCAAGAGGTATCAAAGGGAATAAGAACAGAGGTGGTATCCAAATAGAGAACGGTTTTCCAGAACATATTTTGAAGGACACTATTTTTGGTGTGGAGGATTTGGGCACATGGCTTGGTACAGCACTTCGATCATACAGAGGAATATGCCAAAGAAGAATCAAAATGTTTTCAAGTAGCAGATGAATAAACCAACAGGTGAGTTAAAAATTCAGAATAGATTTGCGACTTTGCAAGATGAAGCTGGTCCATCATACACTAAGAAAGAATAGAAGTCACAATCCATGCCAAATGTGAAGGCAAAAGTATGGACCAAGAAGAAGAAGAATGAGAAGGCAGTAGTTGTGGAAATTTCCCTTAGAGATTCAGATTGTTGAGGAGTATGGATCCTTGACAGTGGTTGCACATCCCATATGACAGGTAGCAAGGATCTCATTACATGCATTAAATATGAAAAAGAAGGTGTTCTCAAGTTTGGGAACGATGAAGGGCTGAAGATTATTTGTTCCGGAAAGGTTAAATTTGGTGGGAAAGAAATAAGACGTGTTGATGTCTTGGTAGTATAGGGCCTTAGTCATAACTTTCTCAGTGTCAGTCAACTATGTGACCTTGGGCACTCTATCCGATTTACCAAGAAGATGTGTGTTGTAAAACAAAAAGATGGAGCATTTGTTCTACAGAGAAAAATGAAAAAGGGAAATCTATACCTTGTAAGTGGGGACGAATATATGTGTCTTGTATCCAGAGAGGAAGAAAACAAGCTGTGGAATAAGCAACTTGGTCATATATGTCAACAATCTATGGAAGATCTTGTAAAGTGTGATGTTTTTAGAGACATTCCCAAATTATCACGTGATCGCACTCATACGTTCGATTCTTGCCAACAAAGAAAGATCATCAGAAAGACATACAAGCCAATGGAACAGAAATCAACCGGAGTGCTCGAATTAGTACATGTTGATGTTTGTGGACCTATCTCACCATGAGCCAAAAATGGGAAAAGGTATTATTTCCTTTTTATTGATGATTATAGCAAAATGGCTTGGGTATTTGTCATTACCCATAAGAAAGAAGTGTTCAGCTGTATCAAGTAGTATAAGAGGGAATCAGAAAGGATTATTGGGAAGAATGTTCTGATGTTTCGTACTAATAATGGCACGAAATTCATAAACAGTCCAGTGGAAGACTATCTCAGGAAACATGGGATAAGGCATCATGTTTCATTTGTAAGAACTCCCCAATATAATGGAGTAGTTTAAAGGATAAATTACATCATCAAAAACATTGAAAGAACAATGATTATTGAAAAATACCTACTAATGAAATTTTAGAAGGAAGCAGTTTTGACATCGGTCTATATTTCAAACATGCCTATGTTGTGTCCGAAAGAAGGGAAGGCGCCATATGAAATGTGGAATGGAATGAAACCAACATTAAAATAATTTCAGATCTTTAGAATTAGGTGTTCCATTCTCAAAAAAGAATACCACGGGAAGTTAGAGTCACAAGGAGATGAGGGAATATTCCGTGGATACTCAAGTAAAAGAAATGAAAATAAATGCTTCAACAAAAGGCTGGTAAAAATTATTGAGAGCAATGATGTCACTATAGTAGAAGATGAACAGAATACTCAACGACTCAGTGAAGAGTTTCAGTATGAAAGTGATGAGGAGGTAAGAAATACAGGAGGAGTAGAAGTGGCTGATGTTGATTCAGAATAATACACTAATGATGAACAAGAAAGTGTCAAGTTTATGTATATAAGGAAGCCAAAGAGCCAAGCTGAAATTGATAGACAGAATATCATTGGTGATCAGGTAGCTCCAGTTCAGACAGAAGAATGAAGTCATTGCAGCAGACATCTTTCCTCTCTTAGGTAGAGCCAAAATGCTTTGCTGGTGCAGCTAAAGATGAAAACTGGGTTCAGGATATAAATTAAGATCTTGATCATATTGAGAAGAACCAGACGTGGGAGATTGTTTCGTGGCCAGCTGATAATAATGTCATCAGGACTAAATGGGTCTGTCGTAATAAGATGAATGATGATGACACAATGATTCGGAACAAAGCATGACTAGTATTTAGGGGTACTCCCAAATAAAGGGTATTGAAGTTGATGAGACATTTGAACCTATTGCAAGGCTGGAGACAATAATATTATTTTTAGCCATAATAGTGAAAAGAATGTTCAATGTGATCCAGATGGATGTCAAATCTGCATTTCTAAATGGGGTTCTAGAAGAAGAGATGTACATTGAGCAGCAAGATGGTTTTTCATTCATGAAGATGAGAATAATGTTTGTTGATTAAAGAAAGCACTATATGGGTTGAAGCAAGAACCAAGAGCATGGTACTCATGGCTGGATCAGTATTTGAAAAAGCTTGGCTTTCAACATGGTGGATTTGATTACAATATCTATTTCAGCAATAATAGTAATCAAAGGATGATGGTTTTGGTTTATGTGGATGACATAATATTTGGCGGATTAGATGAAGCTCAATTCAGACAGTTTTCCAAATTCAGGAAAATTTTGTTTGAAAAGTCAATGATTGGAGAGCTAAAGTTTTTCCTTAGACTACATGTGACACAAGGAAAGAATTGAACATTCATTTTTCAATAAAAATATGTCCAGGAGGTTTTAAGAAGGTTTGGAATAAATAATTCCAAGGATATGAAGACTCTAGTTGCTACCCAGATGAAATTATCAAAAGATGTGGATGGAAAGGTAGTTAATATCATAGAATACAGGAAAATTATTGGAAGTTGTTTGTACTTGATCGCAACAAGGCCTGATATTGTTTTCACCACATGTCAAGCAGCGAGATATCAGAGTAATACCAAGTAAACCCACATGTTTGCAGTGAGAAGAATACTTCAGTATATCAAGGGCACAATGGACTTTGACTTGACATATAATGAAAAATCTCAGACAGAGTTAATGGGATATACTAAGGCAGACTAGGGAAGTTCAGTGGATGATAGGAAATCAACATCTGGAGGTGCATTCTATCTTGGTGGACTATGTATTGCATGGTTAAGCGAGAAGGAGGATTACATTTCATTAAGCCCCGTAGAATTTGATTATATTGCGGCCACTCAAGCTTGCACAAAGTTATTATGGATGAAGCAGCAGCTTGAAGATATGGGAGTTGAAGTGAAGTCTCTGATCGGAATTCAGTACGATAACTCAAGTGCTATCAATCTTATCAAAAATCTCATCCATCATTCAAGAAAAAAGAACATTGAGATAAAGTATCACTTTATCAAGGAGAATGTTGAGCAGAGAATCATGAGGTTGGATTATGTGCCTACAAAGCTACAGGTTGCAGACATTCTGACAAAGGCCTTACCCAAGAAAGCTTTTGAGAGGTATTTGCTGGCTTTGAGAGTTTAGTCGACTCCCTGCACTTGAATGAGTGTGGATGTGGAATCCTCCCCTCTCCCAGAGGTATGACGTTTTTTCCCTAATGTGCTGAACTGTGTTCTCTACTCTGTTACAGACTGCAAAGGAGTGACCTTTGGGTTCATTGACAAAGGGGGAGAAAATATTTATTGTTCAAGGGGAGACATTGTGGCTATTTGAGAAATCATGACAAATACAGGGAGAAACTGACAGGTGGAGCATCCAGATAGGGGGAGTTGAAGCTGGTTCAATGTTCTTAGTTAGAGGTTAGCTTAGACAACACAGGAAATAATGCTAAAGAGGATTCATAGCATACAAGAGATAAATCTATGAGTAGATAGGGGGAGCATTTTAAATCTGACGATGCTAGAAGTGATCAATCATATAATAGATATCACGACAGCTATGGATTGTTATAAAAGCAGAATATTGGTGTTGGAATGTGGTAATAATATTTCCAAAAATTGGTATCAATTTGTAAAAAATTTGTATCAGTTTGGTGTCAACAGTGGGTGTTAGAGATGAAGTAATTCATTGATGAACCTTTCATTTACTCTTGTCTCTCACGCCAGGCATTTCTCATGTGGGCTTAGAGTATGTGTTGAGTAAATCCATGATTGCTATCAGAATCAAAATAGGTGAATGGCAGATGAAAAATTAATTATGTGTCTTGTTATGAAAGAGTTTTCAACAAACACAGAGGGGGGGATTATGGGGCAAAAATATCTCAAGGCATCATTGATGCATTTTTGAGGTGATTGTGTTTGTTGACAAAGTGGACATCTTTTTGTGATTGTTGACAAAGAAAACCTTGACGTACAAATTTGATGAAAAAGTGGATTTCATGGTGGCATGTTGAGTTCAAGAGCTATGGTTTACAATCACTATTTGATTCAAGATCGTCAACATTAGAATGGATGATCTGGAGGCGGTACAGAAAAGAAACGATAGAAGGTGGTGCTGTTTTCTAGTGTTTGCCAAATTTTTGGGCCAGAAAATCAACAAATGGACTAAAGAGATTTTGGAAAAGGGACTTGCATGCCGTGTACTTGAAGGAGAGGAAACTTGCACGCTGAATTGTTTTCAAGATCTGAACATCAAAATCAAGCAAAGGGATAAGGGGCGTCAATGTTATAGGGTTGGTCGCGCAAGTTATTTGCACGGCAGAGACTTGCATGCCAAAACTTGGGCGCCGAGGGGAGACTTGTGCGATATTGCGCCGGTTGTCTAAATGCCTATAAATACAGGTCGGCCCCTCCTCATTCGGGAATGAGTTCAATACTTAGAAAAATTAGAACTCCCGTTGCGCAGGTGTGCTGGTCGTGCAAGTGGTGTTTGGTCGCACAAGTAGAAGTTACGCACCAGGTAATAGTTGCATGCCTAAGGTGGTTTGAGCAAGAAATAAAGTGATTCGCGAAAATTTTGAGTTGAAGAAGGAGGTGCCGCACAAGTGGTTGAGGTGGACTTGCGCACCAGGTTTGAAGAAGCACGAAAGTTGTTGGTTGTGCACCAAAATTGGGTTGGGCATAGAAGGTTGTGTGTCGTGCAAGTTTGGAGTTTCAGAAACTTGTGCCACGCAAGTGGTTGAGGTGGACTTGTGCGCTAGTTTTTACTTTCATGTCGAGACTTGCATGCCGGCTTAGAGAAGGGCACTAGGTAAGGTTGAAGAACGACAGTGATTTAGGGCTACGTGGAAGCTGGAAGATTTCCCGATACCTTCGGTGCAAAGTGAGATTCATCTATGGGTAAAAGTTGGACTATAAAAGGGCATCTACATACAATGAAGGATGTATTCATTAGTTATAATGAAAAGACCTACATGCCTATAAACTGTGTGTGGATCATTTCTAGAGCATTGAGTAAAGGAAGATGAAGAAGGTGATCCTCTCCACCGGCAGTGAGCCATAGAGAGAGAAACAAGGAGTGACCCTTGGGAAATTAATGATGAGACCCTAAGAATTTTAAAGGCAGTGAGCCTGAGAATAGAACTGATCTATCCCAAACTTTGTAAATAGCAGTGTGCTTTTAGTGGATTTGGTATATCGTTATATCACGGGTGTATGCCTGTTGGACATAGCCCAGTGAGAGTGAACCAAGTAAAAATCGTTGTGTCATGTGCATACATTAGTTTTTGTTTATACTTTGCTGAAAGAAATAGAGAGAAGAGAGTATTGCATAACAGAGAGACATGATCAATAGAGGGAGTTGTTTTAATCTTTTATACCCTGATTCACCCCTCCTCTCAGGGTATCTAACCTAGTGGACCTAGAAATCTGAGACATGGTGCACTGGGTTATGAATAAATAAGTCCAATTTCAATTTGAATAAGTTCTATGCACAATGCTCTTCACGTGGTATATGGATGGAAAAAATTAAAAAGAGTGCCCACTTCAAAAATGAACTAATTAAGGGGATGGGAATTTTCAACCTAGATGAAGAGGGGAGCAATTGACTTGGTTAAAATTCATTTGAGTTGAGTCAACAACATGATGAAATTAATGGACATTAATTTTTGGAAACTAGGATAAAGTGAGAATAGAAAGTGCCTTGGGTATGTTTTTAGTTCCTCTTGATCTAACCTATCACCATCCATTGATTTAGAACTTGAATTGTAAATTGAAGTAGGCCAGTTAATGAGAACCTATAGGATTCATGAAAAACATGAGAGTGTATTAGTTTGTGAGACCTTTGAAATCCAATGATATTTTGATGCTAGGAAGGCCATCATTTTTTAACATCTTTGAAAAGCCCGACCCACTATTTGGTTGAGTTCCTATGTTTGTTATAGTTTAGCTATGCACTTGTTGAACTGAATCTCAAAAATCATTCGTCTATTTCAATGTCTATGCCACTAATTTGTTTGAGTGCAAACAATGTTTTATGTGTGGGGGAGTTTGATGTGGATCATTTTTAATTCTCTTTTCCACATCCATTTAGAATTTTTTATTGAAAATGTAGTTTTTTGTTAAATAGTTTAACAATTTTCCTGTTTTAGTAGTTTGATGTGTAAAATGATCTTTTTTAGTGTAAATAATGTGTTTCAGTGTTCATATTTTTAATTTTGAATAGTTATTAATTTAAATCAATTTTTGTTAATTTGGCTTTTATTTTAGTTCTTTTATTTTGAAATTATAATTTTTCATTCAATCAATTTTGCATTCTTTTTATTTTTATGAAAATTATTTTTTCAATTCTTTAATTTTAAAAATTATTTTTTTTCAATTGTAAATGAATAAATTTTACATATAATTTGTTAGTTATTTTAATAATTTAATTAATTTAACAACTTAATTCAATTTTGTAAATATTTTAAATATTTGTTTTTGTTGATTTTAGTTTAATTATTCTAATTTTTTAATCCTTTAAATAATTAATTTAACTAATCTAATGTTTTAAGTATTAATTGTCTATTTTAAATTAATTTAATATGTAATAATGTGAAATTGAATAATTTTCAAATTATTTGGTTAACTTATTCTTTTTGTGAATTATTAATTTTGTCAACAGACTTATTTTGAATAAATTATCAAAGTAATTGTGTGTTGGTTCATTTATTTTTTTTGCAGGTGTTATGGTTGCACATAGTAACTGTCTCACTGGTGCCATCGTTTTCATCCTGAACTTGGACTCTATTTTATTCTTAAACGGTGCCACCATTCCATCAGTCTCACCATTTCCACCACTCCATCACCTTGTGCCACTCACTGTCACATCTCTTCCGCTCTCCCATCACACCATCACCATAGCGGAAGCACCACAAACCAGCCAAATTGACAGTAAGAAACACGATTCCGCAAAACCATCAACAATCGAAAAAGAAGAACCCAAATTCATCCAACTAGAGAAACCGTTGTAAATTGAACAACACAAACAAGAACAAGTATAATCGAACCAGTACCGTTCTCTAGATTCAAATTTGAAAGAACAATCGATCTAATTGAATCCTAAAACAACAAAACCATTCATGATCTGAACCTATTCGAGTTTTTTTTACATTTTTTCAAAAAAAAAAATTAAAAAATACAACCAGGTTTAAAATAATTTTTTTACATCCTAAAGGAGGCAGACCATGTGCCGCCTTCAGTTCAGTTTCCGCCAGGCCAAAGGCGGTTCTCCAGAAACCGCCTTGCACCATTGGGGAAACGAAAGGTGGCACAGCAGTGCCCGCCTTTCAATATTTTTTCTGCAAAAGGCGGCTTTAGAAGAGCCGCATTTCGTGTTTTAAATGGTCGAAGGCGGCTTCCCAGTTGCCGCCTTTGCCAAAAATATGCCTATAAAAGGAAGCCGCCCCACCCATCCTTCCCCACTCACAAATCCCTCTTCTCTCTAAAATTTTGAGAGCTCCTCTCTCTAAGTTGAGTTTTCCTTCGTGGTGCTTCCTGAGACGAAAGGAGTACAAGATTTTTGTGTCAATCTTCATTTAGAGGTATTTTTTTATTTTAAAATTATTTATTTATTTAATTGTAATTAGTTAATTTTAAATATTTAAGGATGTAGTAGTAGTTATTTAAAGAAAATAAATAAATAGTTATATTATTAATGTTTTAATTAGTTAATATTTAATGTTAGATTAAGGTATATGTAATTTAATATTATTAATGAATGATGATGAGGGATAAATTATTTAATGTTAGATTAAAGTATGTATAATATAATATTATTAATGATTGATAATTAGGGATAATAAAAATTTATTAATATTTTAGAGATAATCATAGACTAATTAAATGATAATTAAGGAATAATTAAGTCATGATTAAAGGGGTAATTTACCATGGATGATTAATTAAGGAATGTTTAAGGGGTGATTAAGTGATGATTAAGGGATTATTAAGGGATCGTTAAGGTAATTAAGGAATGATTAATTGATGATTAAGGGGTCATCAATTAAGGAATGTTTAAGGGGTGATTAACTAACGATTAAGGGGGTGATTAAGGGGTCATTAACTAATTAAGGGGTAATTAAGGAATGAAGGGGTAATTAAGGAGTTATTAAAGGGTTAAGGGGATGATTAAGGGGTAATTAAGGAATGATTAAGTGATGATTAAGGGGTAATTAAAGAATGTTTAAGGTGTGATTAAGGGGTAATAAAGGAATGTTTAAGGGGTTATTAACTAACGATTAAGGGGGTGATTAAGGGGTAATTAAGGAGTGATTAAGGGGTGATTAAGGGGTCATTAACTAATGATTAAGGAGTGATTAAGGGGTGATTAAGAGGTAATTAAGGAATGTTTTAGGGGTGATTAAGTAATGATTAAGGCGTGATTAATGGGTCATTAACTAATGATTAAGGAATGATTAGGGGATAGTTAAGGGGTAATTCAGGAATGTTTACGTGATGATTAAGGGGTAATTAAAGAATGTTTAAGGGGTGATTAACTAACGATTAAGGAATGATTAGGGGATGATTAATGGGTAATTAAGGAATGTTTAAGGGGTGATTAACTAATGATTAATGGGTGAATAAGGGGTGATTAACTAGGGATTATTATGGGATGATTAAGGGTTCATTAACTAACGATTATGGGGTCATTAACTAACGATTAACAGATGATTAAGGGGTCATTAAGTAAACATTAAGGGATGATTAAGTGGTGAATGACCAACTCCTAACTGATTAACTAGCACTTAAGTAGTGATTAACCATCACTTAAGTAGTGATTAACCAGCACATAAGTAGTGACTGACACTTTTGTAGTGATTATCCAGCACTGTAATGAATCTTATTTTTTAGAGATCATTGAACATATCTTTAGGAAAGTTAAAAATTGTTCTACAAAAAATTAGTGGCTTAATTTAGGAAGGTTTTAAAATTTTGGTGTCATGAAAGTTTATGTCGTTAACTAAGCAATTAAATCCCTGTCTGGATACTACAAGTGGATGTGGCTCTGGCACAGCTGTACCTAGGGGTGAAAGCCCCGACAAGGAGTTTCGGGCCTGACCCGAGGTATCCTGGTACACGACAACGGGCCTTGCTGCACTCCTGGTTTGACACTCCCGGGGGATATGTTTTAGATGATTGATAATTACTTCATGAAATACTAAAATACCTTTAAGAAGATAAAAAAATTTAACACGTAACAAAACATTATTGACATATTCAGTGATCAGTAAACATTTTTCATGTAGAGAGACATGTTTTCTTGTGTTTACTACTATGGAAAGGTTATTCAAACTGAGCAAGGAGATTCTTATAGTATACAACCAGCATCTATGGTTAACACATATGACTGTGTTACCATAACTGATCTTCAAGATAGAATTCGTTGTTGCTTAAATCTCGGTCCTCATCAAAAGATAAAGTATATTAGTTATAGACAGTTTCAATTCCCTGCCACGTTATGGCATCCTGCTTGTCCATTGGCTGCTGATGAGAACTTGGTCCATGTGGGAACTTTATTTTCCAAACGGTCTGATGGTGCAATGATGGAGTTAAATGTTGAAGTTTCTAATGTACAACAACATCAAAATGTTTGAAGTCGTTGACATGCACAAATAGTTGTTGAAGAAGCTTCATCCTAAGAAATTGAGGATTTTCGCCCTATTTTAGAGGAGGACAACTTAGATGATCTTCCAGATTTACATATAAATCATTCTTCAGATGAGGAATTTAATAATGATGGAACAGACAGAGAAGACAATGATGATGGGGAGGGAGCTGGAGATGGGGAGGGAGCTGGAGAAGAAAAGGTAGTAGTTTCTCAAAGTAGATTAGTTCAAGAACATTCTCGACCAACATTAAATCATCCACCGCCCTTTGAATCTTGGTCCGAAGCAATGGAATGTGTACTTTAATTGGAAAACAATGTTCTGACACCTGCAACAGAGTTTCCTGGAGTTATAGTGGATAGGTTTAGTGAGTTGGAAAAAACATTATATAATGGAAGTGATTTTCCACGTAAGGATGCGTTGAAGAGCTTCTTAAAAATATTTCATATATAGAGACATTGTAGATATGTAGTTGAGGCATCATGTTGAAAAAAATATGTTATACGGTGTGATAAATATGATGAAGACTGTAGATTCCGGTTGAGGGCGATTCCAGACAATGCTTTTGGTTGATGGAGAATTTCAAAGATTAAAGCAGCTCATTCATGTGTTCAGCGAAACTTGACACAAGATCACACTGCTTTGGTTGCTGAATTTGTGTCAACTATTATCGTTGAGATGATTAGGACCTATCAAGATGTTCCTATAGCCCTTGTGCAAGAGAGGATACTTCAAACTTTCAGTTATAATATTTCTTATAACAAGGCATGGAGAGCGAAACAGAAGGCAATTGTGAAGAACTACGGTGATTGGGATGACTCATATTGGGTTTTGCCATAATTATTAGCCATGCTGAGCCACAAAAACCAAGTTTTCTACCATATAAATATGAAAAAACATGTGTTTGAAGATAATCGATTGGATCAATCTCGTGTTCAATTTCATCGGTTATTCTGGGCATTCCTCCCATGTATTTCCGCATTTCGTTTCAGTAAACAGTTCATACAAATTGATGGAACATTTCTATCTAGAAAGTATAAGGGCGTATTGTTGATTGCAGGAACCCAAGATGGGAACCGTTAACCACTTCCGCTTGCATTTGCAATAGTGGAGAAGGAAAACTATGAATCTTGGAGCTAGTTTTTGGCATGCATCATCAACCATTTCACACGCATTCGAGGTGTCTGTTTGATATCTGATCGACATAGGGAAATCAATGAGGCAATCAATGCGGATCCTGATTCATGGAGGCCACCAAATGCACATCATCGATACTGCATCAGACACATTGCTAGTAACGTGTGTAAATCCTTCAATAATGAGGCTTTGAAGAATGTAATCACGAGTCTTGGTAAGAAATGTTGCCATTGATGTTTACTATTTTAATGTAAATAAAAATATATTTTCTATGACCTGTGATCATATTTATGTAGCATGTGAGCCAGATCAACAAAGGATTGAGGCGCGTTACAAAGAAATCCGCAAGGCTAGCCAAGAAGTTTATGATTATATGATGAAGATTCAAAAAGAGAAATGGACATTGGCCTATGACTGGGGGAAGAGGTATGGACACATGACCACAAACATTGTGGAGTGTATAAATGGCATCTTCAAAGGGCTTCGAAAGCTACCAATTTCTACCCTAGTTCTGGAGACATTTTATCATTGTGTCATGTACTTCGTTGATAGACAAAAACTGGCATCATATGGGATTCAGCAGGGGCTATGATTTGGAAAAAACATTCAACGAGATATTGACAAGAACATTGAAGAAGCTTCCAGTTATCGAGTGTGTCTATTCCATCGGGAAGACTCTACATTTTATGTTCAAGAGTATTGTATCCCCATTACAGGTAATAGCGGTTGTTTCGGTGCGGATGCGCGTCGGGTTACGCTGTTCCGCCAGGACGCGTTCGCGCGTGCACCCGTCAACCCGAGGGGATGGGCGCGCGACTTGTGGTCCCGCAGTCCCGCTTTCCAAAGGCGGGCGGCATCCGTCCCTTATTCAGGGGCGTCTGCTCCTTGATCGAAACCGGGATGATGGGATGTCGGCTCCTCCTTCCTTGGACGTCTCCTCGGAACTCGTCGCCTAATCCGGGTCTCCCTCGTAGATTTAAGAATGTTCGTGAATCTCGTTCCCGGCGCCATATCTTCATGGACACCGGTTAATTACGCTGCTTCCGCCCGGACGCTCCAAGGAGTCTGGTCGGGGCAGCAACCTGCGGTGAGGAGACCGGGTGGCTCCGGGTGTTGGGGGCGTGTCTTGACACTGCGCCTCTGCATGTCTGCCTTCCGTCGCTAATAGGGCTTCTCGAAGGCGTGATGGCCTGAGGCATCCCGCACTGGGTGCGGGGAACTGTGCTACCTGAGGTTTTCCTCAGCTTCCCATGTTTAACACGGGGTATGCCGCGAGTTTAACGTCCAGCGGGGACGGCATCAGACTGATCAACACGAGAAGTGGATCAGATGACAGAACCCCTTGCGGGGAACCTCCGATGCTGGGGCCAGCGCATGGGCGGCTTCCCAAGTGATGTGGAGTGGAGAGAAGTGGCATGACCCCACCGGGATGTGGCGGCCCGGGTAAGGATCAGGATGGATGATGGAGTGAAGAGCTTGGACCCCGTAGGGGCTTCCTACGTACTGCGCGTTAGCACGGATCAAAGTCAACGTAGTTCAGGTATACAGTTTAACGTCATGCTGGACGTTGGCAAGACGACTCACGAGGAGGTCGAGGCCGCCGACACGCACGAAGTGGGGCGGAGCGGACCAGCACGCACGAAGTGGGGCGGAGCGGACCAGCACGCACGAAGTGGGTGGATCACAGTTTCACGTCATGTTGGACGTTGGAAAGCCGACTCACAAGGAGGTCGAGGCGGTGGAGAAGTACAATGGAGATACACACGTGCAGTCCCCCACAGAGCGGATTCATAGGTGAATCGACGCAAGTGTGAACCCAGGAGGGATCCACTGATGGACGAACCGACGTAAATACGACCGGGACGACCAGGTGGCGGGCTTGAACCTCGGAGAGGCTTCCTACGTACCTTGTTTAGAAGACATGGATCAAAGTCCACGTAGTTCGTTCGAAAGACGACTCATGAAGAGATCGAGGCGGTGGGGAGGCACAATGGAGATACACATGTGCAGTCCCCCACAGAGCGGATTCATAGGTGAATCGACGCAAGTGTGAACCCAGGAGGGATCCACTGATGGACGAACCGACGTAAATACGACCGGGACGACCAGGTGGCAGGCTTGAACCTCGGAGAGGCTTCCTACGTACCCTGTTTAGAAGACAGGGATCAAAGTCCACGTAGTTCGTTGGGTCTGTAACACTCTACCCCCGTGGGCGAAGGCCACTCCAATCCTGACATCCCTGCAGAGACGAGTGGGTGGGGGCCACATCCAAACCGGGAGGACCCTGCGTGCGCGGCACGGGATCGGGTGATGCGGACGGTTTAACGTCTTGCCGGACGAAGTACAGTTTAACGTCGTGTGCTGAGGACGAAGCGGACGGTTTAACGTCTTGCCGGACGAAGTACAGTTTAACGTCGTGTGCTGAGGATGAAGGCGCTTGGCAGTTTAACGTCTTGCAGCACGGACGATAGGGGCTAGGCAGTTTAGCGTCATGCAGCTTGGACGTAGTACAGTTTAACGTCATGTTGGACGAATTACAGTTTAACATCGTGCAGGACGTATGCAGTTTAACGTCGTGCAGGACGTATGCAGTTTAACGTCGTGCAGGACGTGGTGCAGTTTAGCGTCATGCAGGACGATGAAGCCGCCGATAGGTCCGTGTCACTTCGCGCAAGCCTAGGGGGGGCCGCACGGAAAGACGACGCACGGTGCGGGCACCCGGGATAAAGGTCATCGGGCGCCACGCAGGCGGGTACCCAAAAGGGGTCAAAGGGGGAGACCCTGGCGGTTTACGCGCAAAAGAGGAGCTTTGCGCGCAATACCGCGGGTCGGCGCGCAAATGGGTGGGCTGGCGCGCAATTGGGCCAGCACTTTGCGCACGGATGATTGAGATTGCGCGCACCGGGTTTTAGAAAGCGCGCGGGGGAAACGGCTCATTCTTAGATCGAATGGCCACTTTGAGAAGGGGGGGTGCGCGCAATCGGGCCGGATTGCGCGCACCCTGGGGGCAATTGCGCGCAAGAGGCTTCTTTTGTGCGCAAAGGCCTTAGGGTTAAGGATTATTCAAAGGAAAGGAGCCAAGGGGATTGCACGCGAAGGCGAACCCCAATGCTCTATTGCGCGAAAGAAAGGAGGTTACCTGAAGCTCGGCATTGCGCGCGGAAGGGGTTGGATTGCGCGAACGAGCGACGCTTCGGATTCTGGCAACCTTCAAAACGTCGGGGGTCGCCTTATATTTATAGGCAACCCCGGGTGCGGAATCCGGTCTCGGGCGCGGAATTCCCTTCGCGGGCGCGGAATCAGGACCCAGCGCGCAAAGGATCCGCGCAGGCCACGGGCGCGAAAAATAGCGCGCCGGCCCAGCGCATTGCGCGCATCCCGGGAGGATTGCGCGCCGCGACTCAACTTTGCGCGCGGGCCTCTGAAATTTCGCGCAACTCCTCCGGGCCCTCCGGAACGTGCCTCTGACTCCAAATATCACTTCGCTTTCCGCATCCGGAGCTTCGTTTGGGAACAACGGACTTTTCCGGCGTCTACAAAAGCCCCCCCTCGGAATCTGATCGGCGAGAGGTCGCAACGATCGGGTTCCGAGGGAGACGCCGGAATGCCGAAGTCCGGGGCTGCGCGGGACTTAGGCGCGCAAAAAGGGGCGACGGGCGCGCAATTCGCCGCCGCGGTCGCGCAATAGAGCGTTCCGCGCGGCGCGGAATCCCGGCCTCATCTATAAATAGGGGTCCAGGGTTCTGCGTTCCGTACACAGGCCTTCCGCGCGATAAGCTCCAACGCTCTCGTGCGCGAAATTCCTTTTCCGGTCGCGAAATCCGCCCGATCGGCGCGCAAAACCATCCGGAATTCGCCTGTCTTTGCGCGAAAACCCGGAACTTTGCGCGACATTCTTCCCAATTGCGCGCCGTCCACTTGGATTGCGCGCCAACCTTCAAACTTCTCTACCAGCCTCGTCCGATCCCTCACGCTTCATCCCTTAACCCGCACGACTCCCGAAACTTCTGAGATGGCCGCGCATCAAGGAAATGAGGGGGATGCCGCCACTCGCAGAGCTGAGATGGCGACGAACGAGGAGGTTTACGGAGCCAAGGAGATTGTTTCCAACAATCAATCCCTGTTCGACTTACTGACGCCGGCCCAGAAGACATATCCACTGTCGGACAACCTGCCGCTCTGGAACTTCGGCATCCTAGATGAGGTTCCGGTGCCAGGGTTCGAGGTTGATGCGCCACGGACCTGGGAGACTCGGGAGGACGAGCTTCCCCGCTATAACATCACCAACAATGGGCATCCTGCCAGGGAGACCAGACACTTGGATGTCTATGTCCTGAACCCGAGGACGCGAACCATTGACGGGGGTGAGCCTACTACGGAGAATTCTCCAGCCCTCTACTCGAGCACATATCGCCAGAGTGTCACTGACGACACCAAGGGCTGGCTGAAGGACTGGAACTTGCGGTCTGGGGGCAATTTCACCAGCGAGTGGGCCTGGGCGTTCTGGGTACGCCACACCTGCGATCACTTCGCAGAGGAGCTGCGGTACATCGGCCTGTTTGAGGCGGTGTGGACGTCGCAGTTCCACTTCTACCAGCAGTCCGAGCTCGGGCCGGAGCTGTTCACCCGCTGGTCCCCGGATACCAACACCTTCCATCTTCACCATGGGGAGGTCGGCATCGGTCTCTGGGACATCCACTGCATCGGAGGTATCCCGCTAGAGGGTTACCAGTACGATGAGTTCCTTCCTCCGAGGAACACCTGGGGCGACAGGTCACGGACTCCCATCCTGACGTGGCATCTGCTGGACCTGGCTACAGAGCGGCTCGGGGTCAAGGACTTCCGGAAGGACATAGCCTACAAGGAGTGGTTCGGCCAGTTCTTGGAGCATGACCCGGCGGTCAAGATGCCAGGCAGGGGGAAGCGGTGCCCGACCGCGGCTCAGAGGAGCCGGAACGGGTCGTACTGGCGGGTCCTGGAGACGGGCGACTACCGCTCATGGGGGTACCGCGTCATCGAGGCCCGGGACCCAAATGTCCGGTACGCGGCGTTCCTGGCCGCCTTTCTGAGTGGGTGGCTCCTGCCAGTGCGGGACGCGAGAATGGGTGTTCGCCCGGCGACTCTGGCGATGGCGGGCGCTATGGCCGCCAACAAGAGATACAACCTCGGGGTCCCAGTGTTGGCGAAGTTGTATGCCATCCTGGGACGCATCTCGCGAGGGGGGTCGCCACGAAGGATCTGTGGGCCCTTCCAATTCTTCCACGGCTGGGTGGCTGCTCACCTTGGTGGGTACACGTTTCTGAACGCCATCATTCCTCCGGGCAACGGCCTGCGACCCTCCCTGCTGAACATTGCGGGGGTCGCTCCGATGACCCTAAGCGAGGAGGGCGTGAGGATTCGGATTGGCAACCACGCCAATTTCAACTTCAGCCCATTCCCCACTCCTGTTGGCCAGATGATCGACAACGGGCAGGGTCCGCTGGAGCAGCACGAGTACTTCCTGAACATGCGGGGCGGGGTGCTCGTGGCTCGGATCGACGGGAAGGTGATCTGCGAGCCTTACGTGCCAACCCGGTTCGCCAGGCAGTTCGGGTGCCTTCAACGGATCCCGAAGAGGGTATTCACTGCTGTCCGGGAGGAGACGAACCCTGGCGTCCTTCGTCAGATGTGGTTGATGTTTGTTGCCTTTGGCTCTGGCGACGTCATCACTCTCCCCCCTACCGGAGTCGACGCAGGCTTGGCAACCGAGTACGCCGAACACTGGGCCATCGCGTACCCCGAGGGGCTTCTACGGAAGCCAGTTCGGCGGCTCGAGGTCACCCGTGCGGAGACCGGGCGTCAAGGAAGGAGTCGAGGCGCCGCCACACGGGGGAGAACGGAGGCGCGCCAAGCAGCGGAGCCGGCGCGAGCAGGGACTTCAGCGGCGGGTACATCACAGGTTGCCGCTACGACCTCGGCGCCCAGAGAGGCGGTGCGTGCGGTGGTCGAAGAGCGGCCCGGGAAGCAGGTAAGGTGTCTGCTCGAACCCTCCCACGATGAAGTCTTCCCGGCGCTGTGGTCGGCCTGGATGACCCTGCGGCAGTCACTGGGGACCGACGTCATCTGGCGAAAGATACTCAGAGAAGGAATCGATCTGCCAGAGGTCGGGCGCCTCCAGATCGCCGGTAGGGTGGACTTCAACCGGCAGTATGCGTATCTGACGGCCATGGACGAGTACGCGCGCCAACGTGGTCAGCGTGCGGAGCCATCCCTTCTGGTGAAGGTGATGCTCGGTCTTGAGCCCACTCCAGAACAGATGCCGCCGGGAGAAGATGACAGTAACGACTCCGAGGAGGAGGAGGAGACGGGGGAGGATGAAGGCTCCGAGGGAAAGTCCCATCGGGGGAGCCCGCGGGAGAGCGGCGAGGTGTCCGGCTCTGACAATATTGATGTCACTGAGCTCCTCGAGGTCCGCTTCTATCCCTACTCAACCTGCTTCATCCATTCTCTTATGCAGCTTCTAACCCATTTCTCTACCTTTCTCAGGAGCACACGGATGTTGGTCAGGCGTCCTCAGCGGGAGTAAGAGAGGCGCCAGCAGGACAAGGCGGGGGCCAGACACCCATCATTGAACTGACAAGCGCTGAAGGGTCCCCTGCTGCAACTGTTCCTGCGGTGACCGGGATAGCGGAAGATGACGCTTTGAACTCCCGTAAGTCTCCTTACTTTACTGCTGGTGCTTGCCATTGACGATCCGTGACTAACCACGGCATGCCTTGCGCAGTGATCTCAGGACTGGAGGCCTGTCGGGCTACGGAACCCGGGCCATCTACGAGTGGACCAGTGGCAGACTTGCCGCCTGCTCCGGAACAGACTTCCCAAACCGAGCCGGACCCACCAACTGCTGATCAGGGGGCTACGGACGTCGCCGGTGCTGTCGCCGGAGAGAGGTCGGGGGCTGACGGGGGTGTCAACGCCGCTGGGGCGGGAGAAGAAGGTCGCCCAGGTGTTGGGGAACCTATCCCTCCTGAGGACATCCCAGAGGCGGACCCTGCAGCAGACCTGCTGGCTGCCTTCCCTACCTACCGGCCTGCCGACCCCGAGGAGATGGATGACTCGGACGCGGAGGCGGTCGAGGAGAGCCGGATAGCGTGCCGAAGGGGGTGGAAGTGCATCCAGCGCTTCCTCAAGCGAGACCCATCGGAGTGGCTGGGGCGCATGGGGTCACTCCAAACCTGGCTGCGCTTCCTGTGTGCCGGGGGAGCTGATGCTCAACGCCTCCATCTGACGGTCCGGGACTTCATGGCCGAAAAGATGCGCGAGAGCTGCCAGCGTGCCGACGTCGCACAATGTCGGGACATGTCGGAGAACACGCGGGCGCTCCTCGCGGCGGAGCAGGAAGTCCGGCGTCTCGAAGGGCAGGCGGGAGAGAAGGAGGCCTTCATCGCAACATGCACCGAGCTTGTGGAGCAACTAGCAGCCCAGCTGGTTGACGCCCAAGTACAGCTGACGGAGGCGGGCCAACAAATGGTCACAATTCAAGTCGAGCGGGAGCGTGCACAGGCCAGAATCGGCGAACTACGTGCTGCGACCGCCGACGAGGAGAGGGCACGCAGAGAGCGAGAAGCAGCTCTGGAGGCCGCCAGCCAAAGGGTAGCGGCGTTAGAAAGACTTATCCAGCACGCTAATCCCTAGGGCCTTTGTTTTTTTCCATTCCCAGAACATTTGCTTCCGCTACTCAATATTTTGATCAACTTGTATGAATCACCATATTTATCTGCATCTTTTGGCTTAACATGCTCAACCACTATCCATTGTCTCGCGGGAGCGTTAACCAAGCTTCAGGCATCCGCAATTGGGCCTGGATTTCTAGTGAAAAGAGGGAGGTCATTCCTAGGAAAGGAGACATCAAGCCTAATCAATGTATCATCCCCCCAACTTGTTCCCACACACGAGCGGGACAACGCTAGGGGCTTTGAGATTTTATCCGAACATAGGGAAATGAGAAAGGGTGAATCGCGTGTCCCGAATCCAGACATCCACAACGGTCGGCCTTCCAGGAAATGCCCAAGACGGTAGGAGGACAGTGGATCGACCATAACAACTGCAATAGACGGACCGAAGGTCATTATTCATATTGCAGGAGGCGGACCACATGTCATCATGAATACCGCTTTGGGGGTTCCTTCAGACACAAGGGTGGAAATCCAGATCAACGGGGCACGCAAAGCGTGGGGCGAAGTGACGATTTGTTCGGATAGAATCCAACGCTCTCAAAATTGCGCCACCGTGGGGAAAGCGTATTAGGCGGATGCACTAATCTGGCCGTGAATCACCCCAGTTCTCAGACAGAACCTCTTTGTCGAGGAAACTGTCGCTTCCCATCGTTACGATGGAGCATCCCGAGCTGAATCGGGGAGAATCACAACTGCACCACTCTACCCGAAGTCAGGCCAGACGGCCGGCGACGAGGAGGGGCGGGACTTATCGATCCCTGAGGCTGGACCCGAGTCGAAATGTTCGGGCGTTCCTACGTACTCCATCAGGCTGGAGATCAAGCCACACGTAGTTCTGAGAGTGCAGTTGAACGTCATGCAGGACGTGGAACCCCGTTTGGGGAGATCTTAGTTTAAGGTCGTAGAGCTTGGACCGTAGGGGTAGATCTTAGTTTAGGGTCTTAGAGCTCGGACCGTAGGGCTAGATCTTAGTTTACGGTCTTAGAGCTCGGACCATAGGGGGAGATCTTAGTTTAAGGTCTTAGAGCTCGGACCATAAGGGGAGATCTTAGTTTATGGACTTAGAGCTCGGACCATAGGGGTAGATCTTAGTTTAAGGTCTTAGAGCTCGGACCATGGGGCTAGATCTTAGTTTAAGGTCTTAGAGCTCGGACCATGGGTAGATCTTAGTTTAAGGTCTTAGAGCTCAGACCATGGGAACCTCAAAGTACGCCACATTGTGGCCCTATCCCCTGGATATGCGAAGGTGCACTGAGGGATAGTGTCAAGAGTGTCGAGATTTTGCATGGTCAGAATGGGGGGTGGAAAATGTGATGTGAATCATGCGGCCATTCACTCAAGGACTGGGGGCACCGGCGCAACGATATGGGAGTACTGCCGACCGTGGCGGAAAAGCAGCATCAATATCGCACTAACCGTTGATGGAATGAGGCAGCAAACGAGCATCGACCGCTCAATCGCAGGATTCATATCGATTTGCTACCCGAGGCCATTGGGGGCACCAGCCCGAGTCGGTGGGAGAGCACTGAGGCATTGTGTCCAAACCGTTCACGGGGGCTCCACCCAGGGCGTAAACAATGGGTCCGAATAAAAGGGAGCACGAAGCCTGAAAATGGAAGGAACCTGACCAAGCCGAACCTGACCCTCCTGGCAATAAACCAGAGTACTCTTGACACCAGTGGACCACTACAAGGGGTCGAGGGACACGCCTTGAGGGTGGCCTGAAGGCGGCGGATTCCCCAGAGAAGGGGGGAATCTTTAAGAGGTGGGGGGCTGGACCCGGAGTTTCAAACATCCGGGCGTTCCTACGTATCCCATAAGGATGGGAATCAAGCCACACGTAGTTCTTGAAGCGCGGCGCAACACAATCGGGCACCAGCGCGGGGAAGGGCGCGGGTCTGACCCTCGCACACAAAAGAAGCGGTATTTGATATTTCTTGTTTGTCCTTAAAGATGGATGGTTTTTCTTTGTGCAGCGACATGCCTGTGATTTAAGGAATCACTGGCGTCGCCACAATAATCAAGCCATGAAAGGCATTGATGAATGGCGTGGTTATTAACCAGCACCCAACGTGAGTGTCCCCTGAGGAGAACATCACGATGCAGTGCCGTGTCTCGTCGGGCGGCCAAGACGATCACAGTTTACGGTCGTGTGGTAGGACCGGACAACACAGTTTAAGGTCGTGTGGTTCGGACCATTGAGGAATCCGCGTATTGCGATATGGCGGACTCAGCGGAGGTGGGAACATACCCAGCCCTGCGGTCACGCACGATTCCAGGAGAAGGATCCTGGGATAGGGGCCTGCGTATGTCCATCACCCGAGGGGCAGAGATGTTAGCCTCCAGATATACTGGGCCCAGAACTCGATTGTTCGGGCGACTCCTTCCTCCTTATGGGAACGAGGGTCCAGCTACTCATGGCCCTTAGGGAGGACATCAGCGTATATCCTTGGCGCTCAGATCGTGGGAGCCTCGACAGACACCATTACCCTGGTTGGCCTGTTTAACGTGCAAAGGTGTACTGAAGGTCAGTATGAAGAGAGTGTCGAGATTCCACTACAACGCACAAAGGCGGAGTGTGATGAGGACCGTGCAACCAATGTTCGGAGCCTAAAAAAGCCGAAAAGGCGATCAAGGATGTCGCTGACCGTATTCGCAACACAACATCCGATCGCGTCAGCCTAGAACGGGGCAAGCAAACGAGCATCAACCGCTCAATCGCAGGATTCATATCGATTTGCGGCCCAGGACCCGCTGGTAAATCGACCCGGAGCGGTAGGAGAGCACTGAGGCATCGTACCCAAACCGCTAACGAGGATCCCTTTGAGTGAAGGCTCAAACAAGAGGAAGCGCGAGGCCCAACAAGCAACACAGGACTTGTCGGGATTGCATCCGACACTACGGGTCATAAACCAAAGTACCCGGAACATGTTAACAGATCACCGGAAAGGGTCGGAGGACTCACCCTGAGAGCAACCGAAAGACAGCAGATCCCCGTGATCAACCAAGAGATGGGGCTGGACCTGAGACACAAGCGTCCAGGCGGTCCTACGTATCCCATAAGGATGGGAATCAAGCCGTACGTAGTTCTTGTGAGGCAGTTTAACGTCATGCAGGACGATGAGGGGTGTGAGGTAGTCTCACACACAGGGGAGGCGTACGGCGCGGCCAGTAGACCGACGTGAATGAGGACATAATCCCCTGCTCACGCTACACGCCTCGCACAAAAAGGAGGGGAACTGGGGCCAGAGGCCCAACGCGGGATAGAGATTCCCGAGAAATGGGGCTGGGCCTGAAACATGAATGTCCAGGCGGTCCTATGTATCCCATAAGGATGGGAATCAAGCCGCACGTAGTTCTTGAAGTGCAGTTTAACGTCATGCAGGACGAAGAGAGAGAAAAAAGAAGGGGGAGCAGGAGGCATCCCCAAACGTGGGGGGCGTACAGTGGGGCGAGCAAACCGCCGTGAATGAGGGCGTAGCCCCGCGTCCACACCATACGCCACATACCCAGAGTCAACTGGGCCAAGGGCCCGAGGTGGGATGAAAATTCCTGAAGGATGGGGTTGGGCCTATGTTCAGGCGGTCCTACGTATCCCATAAGGATGGGAATCAAGCCGCACGTAGTTCTTGAGGGGCAGTTTAATGTCATGCGGGACGAACGCTGAATAGTTTAACGTCTTGTAGCTTGGACGAATGGTGTTTGGCAGTTTAACGTCTTGCCGCGCGGACGTATGCAGTTTAACGTCGTGCAGGACGAAGAACACTCAGACGAAGTACTGCTTAAGGAACCTAGCGTTGTTGGGAGGAGTGACACGCTCACCATCCATAGTCACTAGGGAGTACGCGCCATTGGGATAGACTTTGTGGACGACAAGAGGTCCCTCCCACTTGGGCTCCAACTTGGGTGGCTTCCTGTCGGGGATCATTGGCTCTCTTAGGGCTAGCACTAGGTCACCCTGCAGGAAGAAGCGGAGGCGAACCTTCTTATTGAAAGCTCGAGCCATTCTGCTTTGATGCCTCTCCAAGTTGTGCAAGGCGCGAAGTCGATTCTCATCCAGTGCTTCCAACTCGACTAGACAGGCTTCAGTAGCTCTGTCCGGCGCTTGCTGGTCGTAGACCGCAGTGCGCAAGGACGGTAACTGGATCTCGATGGGCAAGACGGCCTCAGCTCCATACACCAGGGAATAAGGGGTCATCTGGGTGGAATTGCGAGTCGTCGTCTGATAAGCCCAGAGGGCGTTGGGGAGCTTGTACGGCCAACTCTTCTTGTTCTGACCAACCATTTTTTGCAGAATGTTGGAGAGGGTTTTGTTAAACGCCTCGATCTGCCCATTCGCCTGCGCATGATAGCGAGATGTATGGTTCGAGCGAATGTTGTACTTAGCGTACAACTTCTTCAACTCGGCTGCTCGGAAATTGGCTCCGTTATCCGTGAGGATAGCGTGAGGCACTCCAAATCGATAAATGATGTTGGAGGTCACGAAGTCAGCGATCAAACAGGATTTGACCTCTCTGAGCGGAATCGCCTCTGCCCATTTGGAGAAGAAGTCCGTGGCGGTCAGAATGAACCGGCACTGGCGAGCCGTCACCGGCAGGTAGGGTCCCACGACGTCCATCCCCATACTGCAAAGGGCCAAGAATACCTGGTGGTATGGAGAGGCTCCGGCGGCCGATGCACAAAGTTTGCATGAACCTGGCACGCATGGCACCTCCTGGCATACTCGATGCAGTCGTGGATCATGGAGGGCCAGAAGTATCCCAACCTCCGAATCTGGTGGGACAGCTTCGGCCCAGTCTGGTGGGCACCGCATGAACCAGCATGAACCTCTTTCATGACTCGTGGGATCTCAACTCCCTGAAGGCAACGGAGGAGAACACCATCAAATCCGCGTCTATAGAGGATCTGCTCCAGGCCGGGACTGCTCTGGAGGACAAACTGCGATGCGCGACGTCGAACTCGCTCACGCTCGGCCCGATCTGACGGGAGAATGCCATGTTGGAGGTACTCAACCAAAGGCGTCCTCCAATCAGGGGCTGATTCGACTGCCATATCTGGGGTACTCGGGGCTCCGGGCACAGGGGCAACCGTGGTGAGATTACTTACCGACGGGCCGCGATCTCCCTCCGGGATAACGGGAGCGATGAGCCTGCGGTGCGTCACGCGGACGATCAGGTTATCTTGTCCAGGCTCTGCAAGTGACGCAGCATGGCTGGCCAAAGCATCTGCTCGACCGTTCTGCGACCGGGGAATATGGACAATTTCTGGCCGAGAAGGGAACCGGGCCATCAGCAGGAGGGTGCACTCCAGCAATGGCGCAAGTTCCGGCTTCCTGACAACATAGTCGCCATTGATCTGCTTAACAACCAGCTCGGAGTCCCCTTTCACACACAGATGGGGCACGTCGATCTCGAGAGCCAACTCGAGGCCGGTGATGAGGGCATGGTATTCTGCCTCATTGTTGGTACAGCCCTCTGACAACAGGAAAGAGTATGGCAGCACGGCTTGCTCCGGGGTGATGAAGACGATACCCAAGCCCACTCTGTTGAGCTTAGGATTATCGAGCCTTCTACCGGTGGGGCTCCGGGAGGCACCGTCAAAGTGCATCTGCCAGCATGGACCGGCTCGATCGACCGAGAGAATGGCCTCATCAGGAAAGCCTAGATCCAGCGGCTGATCCGCGGAGGTTGGGTGAGTAGCCAGAAAGTCTGCCAACGCTTGCCCTTTGATGGCCTTCTGAGACACATACCTGATGTCAAACTACTGGAGAATCACAGCCCACCGCGCTAGACGGCCAGTCAACATAGGCCGGCTCAGGATATATTTCAACGGGTCTACCCGAGAAACCAACTGTACCTCATGGTGCTGCAAGTAGTGCCGTAATTTCTGTACGGCAAATACGAGCGCCAGGCAGCTCTTCTCGATGGGGGAATACCTGACTTCCACATCGAGGAGCATGCGACTGAGGTAATAGAGGCTATTCTCTGTTCCGTCGTTGTTCTTCTGGGCGAGAAGGGCGCCAAGGGACCGTTCCAGGGCGGTCACATAGAGGACCAGCGGCTTCCCGGATACAGGCGGCATCAGAACCGAAGGTTGCAGCAGGTACTGCTTGATTTCCTCGAAAGTGGTCTGACACTCTTTATCCCATACGTAGGTGGCACCTTTCTTCATGAGCCGAGAAAAGGGCTTACACTTGCCGGCCAGATTCGCGATGAATCGGCGTATATAGGCTAAGTGGCCTTGGAACCCTTGTAGTTCCCGGATGTTACCTGGGGGAGGCATCTGGATAATCGCCCTGATCTTCTCTGGGTCGATCTCAATACCCCGGTATCTTACCACAAATACAAGGAACTTTCCGGAGGTGACCCCGAAGGCACACTTCAACGGGTTCATCTTTAGGCAACGAGACCGGAGGAAGCCGAACACTTTCTCAAGATCCTTGAGATGGTCCTGACGCTGGCACGATTTGACTACCAAGTCGTCGACGTAGCATTCCACCAGTGTGCCGAGGATTGGTTTGAATATGCGGTGCATCGCCCGTTGATAGGTGGCAACTGCATTCTTCAGGCCGAAGGGCATGACCCGGTAACAAAAGGTACCTTGGGGGGCCCTGAAGGCAGTGAACTCCTCATCCTCAGGGGCCATCCAGATTTGGTTGTATCCGGAGTATCCATCCATAAAGGAGAGGGCTTGGAACCCTGCCGTGGCATCAATCAACAGCTCTGTCACTGGAAGGGGAAAATCATCCTTCGGACAGTGGGGGTTGAGATCGCGGAAGTCGATGCAGACTCTGATCTGCCCGTTCTTCTTCCTGACCGGCACAATGTTGGCCAGCCATTTGGGGTACTGAACTTCCCTCACGAAGTTGGCTTTGATAAGCTTGTCAACTTCGGCCTCAACCACGGCACCGTGGAATGGGTGCATCTTCCTGGGAGGCTGCTTGAACCCGCGATGGTTCGCCGAGAGACCAAGGCGGTGGACGGCTACCTGAGGATCTAGCCCCGGCATCTCGTCATAGCCCCAATCGAACACATCACGGTGCTGCCTGAGAAAGTCCACGTACTGCTGCCGCTCCTCAGAGGGCATGGCGGCACTGACCAATGTGGGTCTTGGATCTGCTTCGGTTCCAAGGTTCACTTGTACTAACTCATCGACCGTGGCGGAGACGCCCTCCTCAAAGGTTGGGGGTGCATCTTCCACGTCCTCTCCACTCGGGGAGGGATCGTCCACGGGAGAGACTGCGTTGGCAACTGCATTGGGGCTACCAGATCCTGCTGGGCCGCTGGTGCTGGCATGGGCGGTCGCGGTCATCTCATCAGGAGACTCACAAGCCGTTGAGACCATGGCTACGTCCAACCGTTGAATCGGGAGGACGTAAGCGTCATCCAAACTTGCCCAGGGATCACTTGCAACAGCGACAGGCTCGACCTCACCTGCCAGGATCTGCTTATCCTTGCTCTTGTAATAGTCCGCGTCCAGATAGCGGGCTTCACATGAGGCAAAAGGAGAGGCATCTCCTTGAAGCACGCCTACTCGACCGTTAAGGGAGTATTTGAGGCATTGGTGGTATGATGAGGGAACCGCCACATGAAGGTGGAGCCATGGCCTACCCATCAATGCGTTATACGCGGTGTCCTGAGAGACCACCATGAATTCGGTGTTGGCAACCAAGTCACCGAACTGGGTCTTCAAACGTATCTTGCCGACCGGAGTTTGCTCGGTGCGGTCGTACCCCTGGATCCTGAGGTCGGAGGGGATCAAGTCATCCTCATACAACCCCAATATCCGGAGCGTCCGAGTTGGAATCAGGTTAATACCAGACCCCGTGTCGACAAGACAGCGCCGGACTTCAAGGCCATTGAACCGGCCGGTAACATACAGCGGACGAATGTGCCCCTGTATAGGAGGGTCTTCATCCTTACCAGAGAACGAGATAACTGCCTGGCATTCGGCGTCCTCAATCGTTTCGGCGTGAAAGGCCTCTGCAGCCGCAACCTCTGTCTCAAACTGGAGGGGGCTCTTCAGGGCTTCAGCGAGTGCCTCGCGCATCTCAGATGACATGCGCAGAGCCTCAAGGATGGAGAGTCTCGCTGGGATGTCGGCCAAGTGCTTCAGGACATCATACTTTTTGGCCAAGCGCGAGCCCCTGGTTGCAGGAGGTTTCTCTGCGGTTGGAAGCATGACGGGCCTTGCCGGTTGGGCCGGCGGCCGACTGGTTCTTGGCGCATCTTGCCGTTCATTGGTTGAAGCCCGGGAAATGGTCACCGTACTGGGGTCAGGAGGCCGGGATGGACTTGTGGCAGGGCGGAGCTGATCTCGATGTGGCCGAGGCGGTTCTGCCTAGTCCCACACCACAAACAGTGGCGGAGGCGAATCCGTCATCCCCGGATGGGGGGCCTGCGCACGCTGAGCTCGATCATGAGCCTGCCGCCTAGTCTCAGTGGCGTGCACGGCCTGGATGGAGGTACCAACTGCTGTGCCCCGGCGACTCCTGTTGCTGCGGCTCCTCCGACGGTGGCGACGACCGGGGACACTAGGGAGGTCCACCTGGTGTTCTTGGTTTTCTTCAACGTCGGGAACCGAAAAGGGATTTACCAGCTCGACGGTATTAACCGAAGCGTACCCAATACTTTCATCGGACGAATCATTCACCACGGGGCGGATCTGAGGAGGGATCCCCATCTCCGGGGGCATGAAATCGCCGAGAGTGCGGGATAGTGGCGGAACTGGCGGGGCGCGCTCTTCCTTCTTGCGCCGCCGCCGTTTGCTCTTCTTGGAAGAGGCAGGCTGGGACGACGACGCCGAAGCAGCACCCGCAGGTTCTGGGGGCTCAGGCTGATTCAAGCGCGCACAGATGATTCCATGGGCGCGAACGATCGTCTTGCGGGCCATCCAGTTCTTATACTTCTGGGACCCGCGGTCGGAGACCAGCTGCCATTCGTCCTCATCACCGCTATCGTCATCTGATCCCACGAACACGCCCGCCACTTGTGCCGGAGCTGGGCCCAACCAGATTACATTGTTGTTAATGTGGTCTTGGAGCCAATCCTTAAACACATAGCACTGCTGGATGGTGTGTCCCAGGGCTCGATGGTAGGGGCAGTAGCGGGGGTTATCCGTGAGATGTGCCTCCTCTGGCCTCCAACACTCAGGCAGTCGCACAATCCTCTGCTCCAGGGCGCTCCGGAAATAACCGGGGACCTGATCCTCGTGAAATGAGTAGGTCAGGTATCGCGGGCCCCTGGGAGCGTGGTCTTGACGAGGGACTGGAGGGGCCTGCCGAGGAGGTAGACCCTGATTATCTCGCCTGGGTTGTGGCGGTACATTACGCGGAGGGGCCGGCCGGTTCTGAGGCTGCCGCTGCTGGGCCGGGAACTGAGCCCGTGGAGGCGGATTCCTGTGAGGCTGTGGAGCTGGTCTCACCGGTAGCAGCTCCAATGGCCTGGGGGCCTCTACCTGGGCCACAGCAGCGGGCTCAGCCCTGCTGGCTCTCCTTGCAGGAATCATAGGAGGCAGCGGGTGTGCCTGGCTGGCCTGTTGCAGGGCTTCCTCAAGACGTTGAGCTTTGTCTGAGAAGTCCCTGAACCCTCCGGGGTAATTCTGAGTGATCAAGGAAGGGACCAGCTCGGTCTTGACGTTCCCGACGCACATTGTCAGCAACTGCTCCTAAGTCAATGGCATGTCAAGGGAATACGTGAGACCTTTCCATCGGGCGACGAAGTCCGCGACTCGCTCATCAGGCCTCTGCTTGCACGTGAAGAGGTCTGCGATACTCATCTTCTGGGTCGTGGAACTGAACTGGTAGAGGAATTTTCTACGAAGGTCCTCCCAGCTAGTTATCGACCCGACGGGGACCTGGCTGTACCAGACAAATGCTGGCCCTTCCAGTGTCTGGACAAAGCAGCGAAGTTTAGCGGCCTCTTGCTGCGCTGGAGTCCCCAACATAGGCCCGCACCTTGAGTTGAAATGGGCCAAATGTTGTGGCGGATCTCCAGTCCCGTTGAAGGGGGCAAAAGTGGGATTCCCGAATCCCGGAGGCGCCGGCATGTCATCCACCCATGCTGGGTATGGCTTGCCATCCGGTGGGATTGCCACTTGCCGAGTCTCCAAGGCTTCCAAATGGGCGATGAGTGCCGCCATCGGATCGTCTAGACATGGGTTCCAGTCCTGGCAAGGATCTCTAACCATGAGCGCATTGCATGGCCCTTCAATCGGGTCGTCGACCGGGTCGTCGAACTCGGCAGCTCGTGGGATGGAGGGCGGAGCGGCCCTTGGGGCAGCGGGAGGAATCCGAGCGGGTTCTCTCAGGTAGTCACGCCGCTCGGGAGGGTGTGGTGAAACATACCGTGCCCTCTTGCCATAGGCGATGGCCTCTCTCCTGTCGGCGAACACGGCATGATCACGGTTGCCCGGGAGAGCCTCATCGAGGGGTGGTTATTCCTGTCCCTGTTGTCCTGGCCTAGGATCACCGTAGTCAGGCCGCTGCTCCGCAGCGCGCTCGGCGAGAAGCTGGTCAACCAGCTTCTTCTGCTCGGCGAGCTGTTGGCGTAGCATAGCCTTCTCGGGATCCTCATCTGCCCTCTGCGTGGAGGCAGACGGATCGGCGGGCTTTATAGCCTCGCCGTGCTCTTTACCTTTGCTGACGTTTCGGCTCAACGTCAGTGCTTCAGTGGGTGCGGTGAGCCCCAGGAGGTTCCTCTGATGACGAGTAACTCTCACCGATGGATCCAACAATGGCTTGTCTTCGGGGGGAGAGCCCCCGTCGAGAAGTTCCACACCGTTCCCCTCCCCCGACAGGTCAGCCATATTGACCGTTTCCGTCCCTGGGGATATACCCTCAGGGCCACCCAGTGAATCGGGCTGTCGGCGAATCGCACTGAAGCGTAGGGCAGCGTACTGCCCCCATCCACGGATATACACGTGGGGAGTGGCTTCCTCGATAACCTTGCGGAGTACTTGAAAACACTCAACGCATCGTTGTTGGAGGGCCTCGTGGTGCCCAAATGACCTGGGGTGCCGAACCGCGGGGAGCGTGGCCAAGTCAATTTGACGGCACTGCTCACCGATATCCTCCAGGTGCACTTGACTCCCGGGATATGGCATTTGTAGGCGGTGAAGACGGGAGTGAGTCTCCCGGAGAGTTCGGCGGAAGCATTCGAACTCATCCGGGGTGAGCGATTCGGGTGCATCAAAGTCCGGTCCTGCGACTGGCCAAAACTTCTCAGGGAAGTGGCCCTCTGCAAGGACGGTCCAGAAGCTCCACGACTCAAGCTCGGGACCCAGGTCTCCTTGGTCCTCTTCAAAGACTGGGAATGGACGGGGAACCGGCAGTGGTGCCGAGGCGGGCCGTCGGGCCGACGGGCTGGCCGGCGGTGAATACGGCGAGCAGGCCGATTGGCCTCCATATCCCGGGCTGCCCTCTGAGGGTGGCGGTGCCCTGGCTACCACATCACGATAGGACGAGCCGGCGAGCGAACATCCTGCCGTAGCGTCGGTGCTCGCCGAGGGTGCACTAGATCGTGGTTCAACCGTCGGTCCCCAGAAAAAGTCTTCGGGTTCTCCGATCGAGGCAGAAGGCGCTTCCAGAGGGGCCGGTACCAACCGCAAGCTTGGCCCTTGGGGGTCTACCAGGCCCTCGCTACTCCGGATATACCTTCGGAGAGAAGCGGGGATCGCGTCGATCTCGCTCTCGGGAAGTACGAGGCTGACGTGCCGCATTCCTACCCCTGCCCCTGAGTGGCGGGATTGGGGGGAGGGCTCTGTCGCCGAATCATACTCCGCCTCTGTATCAGAGAAACGAACCGGTCGGATCTCTGTCCGGAATTCCGTGACATTCTTCCCTCGGCGTCGACGCCTCGCCCTCCTGCCCCTGGGTGGTTCTTCGGGGCACGGCTGATCTCTATCCTGGCGTCCTCCGGCCGCACTGGTGCTGGGGCCAAGAGGACTGGGAACCATGGTGCGAGGAGCACCAGGACAGATATCAAAGGGGACGCGGGGAGAGATGCTTCCGGGCAGGCCTCCGGGACAGGATCGGGAGGTGGGATGACCCATGCCTCTTGGATCGGCCACACGGAGTAGCCCCTGTTGGTGAATAGCGCTACCGCGAGGTGGTCCGCGGTGGCTATTGTCTGTACCAGCAACCAGGAGAGTCAACCCAACCTGCCTTTGGGGTGGTCGGGGCCTCGATCCGGGTCGGGCATAGAAGTGCCCCCGCTCAGGATGCGCAGGGGCCTGGTGACTGGAGCCAGCAGTGGCTTGAGCCAATGCGGCCGCTGTTGCTAGGGCCCCAAGGTGGGCATCCTCTTCCGCTCGTGCCCGACGTTGGCGTCGAGACGGACGAGTCGGGATGAGCGGCGCGGGCAGGTGGAGAGCCTGTTCCTCGAATTGAGGGGCCTGGCGGCGGTGTCGCCGTGGCCTGGCGGGAGCCCTTATCGTGGATCCCTGGAGCGGATCTCGGATAGGGTAGTCCCGGGCATCTTCCACTTCATCCGCATAAGGGATGGAGTTGTCGGAGCGCTCCGGGGATAAGCTCCCGAAGCGGTTGGACGTCGAGGTAGGCAGCGGTGCCTCCCAGCGCGGCCCTCGGGGGCGGCGTTGGCGGCGAGGTGCAGCTCCCTCGAGGTCTAGGCGAGCCATGTCCCTGGTGGGGATGACTCCCTCTTCCTCGTATCTCCGCACCAAGCTGTTGATCACCCTTCTTTGGATGACCTCCGAGGGGGAGAGAGGGCGTGGTTGTCCCACAATTGCGGCTGCTGGGACAACTGTGGAACGGGCGGGACCGCGCGGAGTAGCCGCGTCGGTGTTTCCCCTACCCCCGCGCCGGTGGGCGGGTAGCGATCGGGCACTGGATTGGGCGACCTGATTTCTGAAAGCAGGGAGAAGAACCCATTAACACTGACAGGAAAAGGAATCGACAACCAACCATTAGTGCCACGACGCCTTCCGTGGGGGGGACCCAGGCCATCGACGTCGCGAGACGGAGTGCCCGATTTTCCTTCCACAGCCCCTGGCGGGTAAAACCGAATGCTCGGTCGAGCAGCATGCTGGTCTTCCAACACCTCTGAAAGCCATCGGTCTTCGTATCGAGGAGAAGAGATTCACGTCGGGTTCACCATTTTTCTGTTTCGGTGCGGATGCGCGTCGGGTTACGCTGTTCCGCCAGGACGCGTTTGCGCGTGCACCCGTCAACCCGAGGGGATGGGCGCGCGGCTTGTGGTCCCGCAGTCCCGCTTTCCAAAGGCGGGCGGCATCCGTCCCTTATTCAGGGGCGTCTTCTCCTTGATCGAAACCGGGATGATGGGATGTCGGCTCCTCCTTCCTTGGAAGTCTCCTCGGAACTCGTCGCCTAATCCGGGTCTCCCTCATAGATTTAAGAATGTTCGTGAATCTCGTTCCCAGCGCCATATCTTCATGGACACCGGTTAATTACGCTGCTTCCGCCCGGACGCTCCAAGGAGTCTGGTCGGGGCAGCAACCTGCGGTGAGGAGACCGGGTGGCTCCGGGTGTTGGGGGCGTGTCTTGACACTGCGCCTCTGCATGTCTGCCTTCCGTCCCTAATAGGGCTTCTCGAAGGCGTGATGGCCTGAGGCATCCCGCACTGGGTGCGGGGAACTGTGCTACCTGAGGTTTTCCTCAGCTTCCCATGTTTAACACGGGGTATTCCGCGAGTTTAACGTCCAGCGGGGACGGCATCAGACTGATCAACACGAGAAGTGGATCAGATGACAGAACCCCTTGTGGGGAACCTCCGATGCTGGGGCCAGCGCATGGGCGGCTTCCCAAGTGATGTGGAGTGGAGAGAAGTGGCATGACCCCACCGGGATGTGGTGGCCCGTGTAAGGATCAGGATGGATGATGGAGTGAAGAGCTTGGACCCCGTAGGGGCTTCCTACGTACCGCGCGTTAGCACGGATCAAATTCAACGTAGTTCAGGTATACAGTTTAACGTCATGCTGGACGTTGGAAAGCCGACTCACGAGGAGGTCGAGGCCGCCGACACGCACGAAGTGGGGTGGAGCGGACCAGCACACACGAAGTGGGGCGGAGCGGACCAGCACACACGAAGTGGGGCGGAGCGGACCAGCACGCACGAAGTGGGGCGGAGCGGACCAGCACGCACGAAGTGGGTGGATCACAGTTTCACATCATGCTGGACGTTGGAAAGCCGACTCACAAGGAGGTCGAGGCGGTGGAGAAGCACAATGGAGATACACACGTGCAGTCCCCCACAGAGCGGATTCATAGGTGAATCGACGCAAGTGTGAACCCAGGAAGGATCCACTGATGGACGAACCGACGTAAATACGACCGGGACGACCAGGTGGCGGGCTTGAACCTTATAGAGGCATCCTACGTACCCTGTTTAGAAGACAGGGATCAAAGTCCACATAGTTCGTTCGAAAGCCGACTCACGAAGAGATCGAGGCGGTGGGGAGGCACAATGGAGATACACACGTGCAGTCCCCCACAGAGCGGATTCATAGGTGAATCGACGCAAGTGTGAACCCAGGAGGGATCCACTGATGGACGAACCGACGTAAATACGACCGGGACGACCAGGTGGCGGGCTTGAACCTTGGAGAGGCTTCCTACGTACCCTGTTAAGAAGACAGGGATCAATGTCCACGTAGTTCGTTGGGTCTGTAACACTCTACCCCCGTGGGCGAAGGCCACTCCAATCCTGACATCCCTGCAGAGACGAGTGGGTGGGGGCCACATCCAAACCAGGAGGACCCTGCGTGTGCGGCACGAGATCGGGTGATACGGACGGTTTAACGTCTTGCCGGACAAAGTACAGTTTAACGTCGTGTGCTGAGGACGAAGCGGACGGTTTAACGTCTTGCCGGACGAAGTACAGTTTAACGTCGTGTGCTGAGGACGAAGGCGCTTGGCAGTTTAACGTCTTGCAGCACGGACGATAGGGGCTAGGCAGTTTAGCGTCATGCAGCTTGGACGTAGTACAGTTTAACGTCATGTTAGACGAATTACAGTTTAACGTCGTGCAGGACGTATGCAGTTTAACGTCGTGCAGGACGTATGCAGTTTAACGTCGTGCAGGACGTGGTGCAGTTTAGCGTCATGCAGGACGATGAAGCCGCCGATAGGTCCGTGTCACTTCGCGCAAGCCTAGGGGGGGCCACACGGAAAGACGACGCATGGTGCGGGCACCCGGGATAAAGGTCATCGGGTGCCATGCAGGCGGGTACCCAAAAGGGGTCAAAGGGGGCGACCCTGGCGGTTTGCGCGCAAAAGAGGAGCTTTGCGCGCAATACTGCGGGTCGGCGCGCAAATGGGTGGGCTGGCACGCAATTGGGCCAGCACTTTGCGCGCGGATGATTGAGATTGCGCGCACCGGGCTTTAGATAGCGCGCGGGGGCAGCGGCTCATTCTTAGATCGAATGGCCACTTTGAGAAGGGGGGGGTGCGCGCAATCGGGCCGGATTGCGCGCACCCTGGGGGCAATTGCGCGCAAGAGTCTTCTTTTGCACGCAAAGGCCTTAGGGTTAAGGATTATTCAAAGGAAAGGAGCCAAGGGGATTGCGCGCGAAGGCGAACCCCAAGGCTCTATTGCGCGAAAGAAAGGAGGTTACCTGAAGCTCGGCATTGCGCGCGGAAGGGGTTTGATTGCGCGAACGAGCGACGCTTCGGATTCTGGAAACCTTCAAAACGTCGGGGGTCGCCTTATATTTATAGGCAACCCCGGGCGCGGAATCCGGTCTCGGGCGCGGAATTCCCTTCGCGGGCGCGGAATCAGGACCAGCGCGCAAAGGAGCCGTGCAGGCCACGGGCGCGAAAAATAGCGCGCCGGCCCAGCGCATTGCGCGCATCCCGGGAGGATTGCGCGCCGCGACTCAACTTTGCGCGCGGGCCTCTGAAATTTCGCGCAACTCCTCCGGGCCCTCCGGAACGTGCCTCTGACTCCAAATATCACTTCGCTTTCCGCATCCGGAGCTTCGTTTGGGAACAACGGACTTTTCCGGCGTCTACAGCGGTGAATAATTAGTGGTACTTCTAGAAGAAAAACAATGTCAGTGTGGAAGGTTTCAAGCATTAAGGTTTCCATGCGCACATGCCATCGCAGCACGTGCATCTGTGAACGTATCATGGGAAGCTTATTTTGATCCAGTATACCGATTAGAGGCCATTGCTAACTGTTATGCTTCGACATGGATGCCTGTTGGGGAGTTTCAATATTTACCAATCCCTAAAGACCAGCCCATACTGTTTCCTGACATCTGTAGATTACGACCACGGGGAAGACCGAAGACCAACAGGATACGAAATGAGATGGATTGGCCTCAAGAACAAGGGAAAAGGATTAAATGTTGTCTATGTCATCAAGAAAGGCATAACCGAAAACGATGTCCTAACATTGCTGGATCGAGTTTACACACTCATCCACAATGATGTGTTGTATCCAACATGATCTTTTCATGTAGTCAGTTATATGTTTTAATATCAGATATGAACTTTTTAAGAATTGTTTCACATTTCCAATAAGAAACTTCTATCCTTCCAATAATGAACCTCTGTTTTCAATACATTTAAATCCATTAATCTTAACGTAATCTTAGAGAACAAAAACATTATTAAAAAAAGGTTATTTGTCATCGAAGACAACAAATTATTAAAACATTTATCATAAATTATCATCATAAATCAAACATAATCGGGATAAATTGTTTATATATATAAATATATGACACCATATCTTAAAAAACATAATTTTTATGGTAAAAACATATATAAATACACGATAGATAAATGTTCTCCAAAATATGACGACATTCCCTTAACATTTTCTAAAAAAACATCACATATTGTTCATTATACCAATCATAACATTCTATTAAATTTAACATTATATTTATATTTTATAGTGAAGACTAATTTCCTTTTCTGGCTTCCAGAAGGATGATATTCCACTTCTCACTGAGCAGCATAGGCATGTTTCTCATGATGTGATAGAGGGTTGGGATGTTCGATAGATTAGGGTGCGGTGAACACACCATTTTCGACACATGGAGCCTCCAGCTGCTATTATACCATACTTACGCTGTGCTGGATTCTACGGAATTATTGTTTCTGATTTCACTTTCATTGATCACCCCCTTCTTTCTGCCTTGGTCGAGAGATGGAGACCAAAGACTCACACATTCCACTTGCCAGAGGAAGATATGACTATCACCATAGAGGATGTGGCAGTGCTACTCGGTCTTCCTATTCAGGGAGAAGCAGTTATTGGACCCACAAGTGGGGATTGGGCTGAGCTGGCATAGAGATTATTAGGTGTCGATATTTTGGCTGATCATACTGCTACAGATGGTGGGTCCATATCTATACCTTGGCTTGCTTTGCAGTTTGCACATTTACCTACTGATGCTGATGAGCAGAACATCTTGTGTTATGCTCAGGCATATATCTTACGACTTATTGGAGGTACATTGTGTTCAGATCACTCGGGTGTGCATGTGCAGATGATGCATATTAGTTTACTGGAGGACTTTGATCAGATCAAGAGATACAGTTGGGGATCTTCATGTTTTGCCTACACTTACAGAGAATTATGTAAGACAAGCCACTCAGATCACACAGATCTCAGAGGATGTGTCGTCCTTATACAGTTGTGGGCATGGGAGCACATCCCTGTCCTCGCCCTTGTTACTGTTGGTCAGAGGCTTCCTATAGATGTGCTACAGGATGATCCACATGGACGATGGTATGATCTGTCATATTTATTTGTTTCTGATTGTATTATGATTTATTATATTTAATTTCTGATTATTTATCACTTTCAATGTTGTATTTGAAAGGTGGAGTCAGGCACATCGTTTCATCGATGCTCCGACCCACAATTTGGCTGCATATCGTCTCATGTTGGACAATTTACTACCTGACAGCATAAGTATATATAATCATTTTTTTTGTTAACAAATTTCATTGATGAAATGTAACATGTCATTACAGATTCATTGGATTCCATACTAGAGTCTAGTTCAGGACTTACCTACATACTGTACTGCAAGACTTTGTGAGGTTGTAGTTGTAGTGCCACACATTCACTTTCATATAATTGAGTGGCAGCAGCTCGATAGAGTTATGCGTCAGTTTTATTGTGTCTAGATGATTCCACCTGCACCACGACAGTTACCAGCGCTTCATGGCTTGAAGCTCATGGGGAGACAACATGTCGATTGGCGATGATGAAATGCCCAATATGTCTCCATCTAGGACAATCGAGCAGAGCATCGTATCATAGGTGTATGTACGATGCGATTCTACCTATCAAATCAGGTAGAGTATGAGACGTGGTATAGAATGAAGTCTATATTGTATCTGACTCAGCACGGGAGAGGGATTCAGGATCTGGTAAGTCAATAAATTTCATATAATATATTTACTACGCTATTTTATAATTCATTTTGAATCTCTGTACAGCATACCAGACTACAGCAACTATGTCGAATGACTGATCTAGAGGAGGAGGAGGTTGCTAGTTTATCTGTGATCCATGCTGCTTTGGAGGAGATGATGGTGATTTGTTGATATATTCATGATGGTATCATCTATCCTAGACCCCAAAGACATGATGTTCCTACTCAAGAACATGATTCTCCTATCCCAGGAGATGAGGGTCCTACTCAGGAACCTGTAGCAGCAGCTGGTGCTGTTCCCCAGGGACGACAACGGCGACGGAGACTGTGTCCTCCTGCATGTGAGCCATCACTTGTTCCAGAGGCACAGGTCGGTGCTCTATCAGTCCAGCCTAACCCGTTGGGGTTTGTGCAGCAGGATGCAACATGGAATCCATCTTTTTTGACCAGATATCCATAGTATTTTCCAGATATTTATTTTCCAGGGATTTATCAGGGGTCATCTCCCATGCCGCCATCTTTCATAACATATCCTTCACAGCCTATATGGTTTCCCAGGGGTATGATGACAGCCCCTTCTACTTACATAGTGGGAGAAGGATCTCGTGCACACGATGACATCCCTCCGACACATCCTTCCATGCATACTATGACAGAGGATCTCGTGATTGATGTTCTAGTGCCCGAAGATCATCCCTCTCCAGGTCAACATACTCCATCCCAACATGGAACACGTTGCTCTCGATATGGACGTACCATTCACACACCATCTTGTGGGAAAGAGCCTCACCATAGACACTGACATTACTTCTTCATGTAAGGTGAGATGAGAAGGGAGGTATTATACCATTATGAAGAGAAATTCTAGAAATTTGCAATGCTATGACAAACCTTTAGATGAAATGTGTCAGTTCCCCACTAGATGTGTATGTTCCTTCAAAATTTTCAGGCTGGAGATAATCCACCTTAAGTTCCACATAGCCTTATGCCTTCCATGGATTAATGTCAAACACATCAACCAATTTTTTTACTTTATGGGGAAGTAAAACCTCATTCCTTTAAATATGCACATTACCATGAACATATAAAATCATCATTTTGCAAGAAAAACTACTAATCTCATGTTCACTGAAATACCCCTTAACATTAGAATGATACAAATAGTGTAAGTAACCAATAGAAAGATTCCAATCCATTTTGACTGGGCTAAGTGGAATCATTAGTGTTTTCATCTGATTAATAATTTAAAATGTTTCAAAACCACCTTTCTGAAACTCACAGATGTTTCAAGTAAGTGACTTCGAAAGCCTATAAAATATAAACCATAAGATCTATTGAAATGAAACTTAAAACATGGATTAAACATATAATAAGTAATTGAAAATAAAAAACATTTCTTAAAAATTGCTGATGATATACAATTATAAGCATTCAAAAACACTTCTTGCAACTCAAAAATATTTCAGATATGAGACTTTGAAAGCCTATAAAATATAAACTTAATGACTCATATAAATGTAACTTAGAACATAGATTAAACTTATAAGAAGTATTAGAAAAGTAATCAGTTAATTCTAGTGAGCGGGAAAACTGTTAGACCCTAGAATTGAAGGATAATGAGGATGACAAGGAAACATCAACCCCCATGCCCACCCCTTCCACCCATTCAACCAACTTCGGTAACTCCTATAGAAGTATCTTCTAAAAAAAATGAAATGTCACACCACCATAGCTTCCTACATCCATATTAACCCCCCAATTCAGTTTCATTAAATGTGGACATCCCCCATTTTTACCAAAGTCAATGATTCACTATTAAACCATCACTTTTCAACCCCCGCCTCAATAATACAAAATGCATTGAGGGATGATAAATGATTCGGTGCATTTTAGAACATTGAAATGCATCGAATCATTTCTCATCCCTCAAAGAATTTTGTATTTTTGAGGCGGGGGTTGAAAGTGGTGGTATAACAGTGCATCATTTACTTTGGTAAAAATGGGGGCTGTCCACATTTAATGAAACTGAATTGGGGGGTTAATATGGATGTAAGAAGTTGTGGTGGTGTGACATTTCATTTTTTTGAAAAGCTACTTCTATAGGAGTTACCGAAGTTGGTTGAATGGGTGGAAGGGGTGGGCGTGGGGGTTGATGTTTCCTTTCCATCCTCATTATCCTTCAATTCCAGGGTCTAATAGTTTTCCCCCTCACCTGAATTAACTAATTACTTTTCTACTACTTCTTATATGTTTAATCTATGTTCTAAGTTTCATTTATATGAGTCATTAAGGTTATATTTTATAGGATTTCATAGTCTCATATCTGAAATATTTTTGAGTTGCAAGAAGTGTTTTTGAAAGCTTATAATTGTATTTCATCAGCAATTTTTATGAAATGGTTTTTATTTTCAATTACTTATTGTTTGTTTAATCCATGTTTTACGTTTCATTTCAATAGATCTTATGGTTTATATTTTATAGGCTTTCAAAGTCACTTACTTGAAACATTTTTGAGTTTCAGAAATGTGGTTTTGAAACATTTTAAATTATTAATCAGATGAAAACACCAATGATTCTACATAGCCCAGTCAAAATGGATTGGAATATTTCTATTGGGTACTTACACTATTTGTATTATTCTTACGTTATGGAGTATTTCAGTGAAGATGAGATTAGTAGTTTTTCTTGCAAAATGATGATTTTATATGTTCATGGTAATGTGCATATTCAAAGGAATGAGGTTTTACTTCCCCATAAAGTAAACAAATTGGTTGAAGGGTTTGACATTAATCCATAGAAGCCATAAGGCTATGTGGAACTTAAGGTGGATTATCTCCAGCATGAAAATTTTGAAGGAACATACAAATCTAGTGGGGAACTGACACATTTCATCTAAAAGTTTGTCATAACATTGCACATTTCTAGAATCTCTATTCCTGATGGAATAATACCTCCCTTCTCATCTCACCTTACCACAAAACATTAACTAGATCTTTTGAGGTTGATTTATACTCAGGGGCATGACAAAATTGCAAAGATGTTTCTATTGTGTGTAAAGCACATAAGCTGGTTGAGGTTTTCATTGTTGGAATGCATCTGAATGCTACGAAAATGTTAGAAGGACTAAGTTAAAATTAAAAAATTATTATTTTCTTATATATTTAATCAATGTTTAATGTTTCATTAATATTGGTCTTATAGTTTATGTTTTATAGTCTTTTAAATTCGCGTACTTGAAACATTTTTCAGTTTCAAGTAGACTGTTTTGAAAGATTATAAATTAATTTTTATGGACATTTTTAGGATGTTTTTTTTGTTTTCAACTATTTCTTATATGTTTAAAAAATGTTTAATGTTTAATTTCCATTGGAATTATATTTTATGTTTTATAGTCTTTCAAAGTCAGGAACTTGAAACATTTTTAAGTTTCATGTTGATGGTTTTGAAAGCTTATAAATTGTTTTTGGTGAACATTTTTTATGAAATTATTTTTTTTCAACTATTTATTATATGTTTAATCAATGTTTAAAGTTTCATATGTATTGGTCTTATAATTTATCTTTTATAATATTTCAAATTCACGTACTTGAAATATGTTTATGATTCAAGTAGGTGGTTTTGAAAGCTTATAAATTAATCTGTATCATCATTTTTTATGAAATTATTATTTTTTCAACTATTTCTTATATGTTTAATCAGTGTTTAATGTTTCATTTGTATTGGTCTTATAGTTTATCATTTATTGTCTTTCGAAGTCACGTACTTGAAACAGAATCACACATCGGAAACGCAGAATGTACTGTGCAGGAAAAGGAGAACCAGAATCCCACATCGGAAATGCAGTATTGTTTTCAGGGAAACCCCCTTATAAAAGGGAGTCTTGAGTGAGGGTATCAGTCAGAATCCAGACTGTTGTAATGGCAGAACCGCTGGATATTATATAACAGAAAAATTCTGCTGAAATGTTTTCTTATATATATATATATAACAAAAAAAAAAAAAATATTTAGGCAAAGGCCGTACCTGGTGTGTCGCCTTTGCAGTTATTTTTTGGGCAAAGGCAGCACACCGTGTGCCGCCTTGCCCTGGGCGGAAAATTCCCTAAATGCAGCACACCAGGTGCCGCCTTTGGGGGGTAAAAAATAATTTTTTTTAACCTAGATGTATTTTCAAATTTTTTTTTGAAAAAATGTATATAAACAAATCTCAAACCTATTCCATATTGGCATCACAACCACACAAACCCTAATCGCCACAATCATGCTTTTACTCTGACCACACTACATCCCCCTCCCTTTTCATCTGTCTGAACTAAATCTAGTGCCAGACTCCCTGCCTCACCATACCGTTAGAGGTCCGGATCCAACCCACCTGAAACCCGACCCCCCATCACTCGCCTACTTCCTCTCTATGTGCCACACCAAACTGTGTCTCATACTTCCCTATCACCGCACACCCACATGGAACTGCTAACCCACTTCTTTGTACCCCTCCCAAGCCAACTACTTCCATTCCGAGCTCTTCTCCCCTGCCTCCGCCCTCCCTACCTCGTCTACGGCGTCAAACCCCATTGAAGCCGCAATCAACCCCTATCGTCCTTCCCTTTCCTCGAACACAAACACGATCCCCCCAGTTCATCATTAATTTCCATTCTTTTATTTTATATTATATTATAATATATAAATATATATATGAAATATATAATATAACATATATAATAAATATAAAAATCATAATATATTATATATATAATAATATATTTAACTAAAAAATTTGTTTGAATTATTTATTTGTTCTAAATAATTATTTAATTCATTGAAATATATATATATAATACTAGATTAATATATTTTTATATTTTTTTTACATATAATTATAATGATAGTAATAATTAAAATGTTAGGTATATATAAATATATAAAATTATATCTTTATTGATGCAATAGTTTCTTTTTTCTTCACGTGTGTGTTTTTTGGTGTTTTCTACTATCTTGCATAGTGAGATTGTGCAGGAGATGTGGGAATCATTTTTATTTATGTGATTAGAGGTGCATGGAATTTATTTAATTAAGCATGAAATTCTAAAACAATCAGGAGCATTCCAAATCATCATTCCAAAAGGTTGGGGAAAATTTTGGTGAACACAGGTCATACCATTCTCACATTCAGGGACTACAAAGACTTATCCCAATCCATCCATCACCCCACTCATCTCATCCTGCGATCTCATTCCATCATTCCACTCCATTCCTAGATATCATCCATTTTAATCATCTAGATCCCTCTAATCCATTCCATAACCATTTCTACTACCGAAACAAAGGAAGACAGACTTGGATCAAGAGAATAACTTTGGATCAGAAGCTGGAGGGAGGAGCACTCTCTTGGGGGATGTTTCTTCATTCATTTTTTGTTTCTATCTATTTTACTTCTTTAATGTGTAGTTAACTGGATTAGGGGAATCACACTGTAATGAACTGATCATACATTTATCCATTCTACTTTGTAAATTTGATTGTTTAGTATAATTTCATTGTCCAGTTTTCTCATTTGTTTATGATTACCAATTCATGGTACCTAATAACCAACATATGAGTTAGTGAATCATTTTACCTTGGATCATTGAACGAAGTAATGAGAATTGGAAACATTCAGTTTATCTCTTCACCATTTTAAATAGATTAATCCAAGGGTCAAGATCAAGACTCAAGGAAGATAATCGAACTGTGTTGATCCACTGAATTGGAAACTCGGTAGATTATCACTTATCTAGGAAGTGAATAATCAAATCAATTTATGCAGGATCAGAGAATAACTCTTTAATCAATTCAGTATACCCCAAGGTCTCTAAATTCCTCATTAATGTATGTTCTCTATTCAAGCCTTACATTGCACCATTTTACTATCTCTTTTACACTCACGATCTCTATTTGCTTCATTATTTTAAATTAGTTTTTGTTTTTTGGTTTTGTTAGGATTTTTTAGTTATATTTTTCTCTAGCACAACATATATCCTTTTCTATGGTTCAACACCTAACATTCCATAGTACTAGTAGGAAGTTGGTTCTATAAATATTAAATTTTCACATACTCAATGACGTGTGTGTTCAAAGTCCACTGATGCAATAAAATGAAATAGTTGTTTTCCTATTTGGTAGTTCGTTTTGTAGGTATTTTAACTGTTGACCATTTCGTATTTTGAGTCATTTGGTTTCTACTCCCTACTTTTATTTATGACATATAATTTTCATTACACACTTTTTATTTTTGTATATATGTTCCGTGAGGTTACTTCTAGTTGGGTGAAATTATTCTCTCTCGTAGCTATTTGATTCCTAAGTGCCAATTGTTAGCTCATGGGGATCAAGATTTCCCTTTTGGAATGTGGTAGGTCAGTTAGGGTACCAATTTAATAGGGTGTTCGGGTTATATTGTTACAGTTTGGTATAAGAGGGTGTTTTTCCCAAGAGTCATTGTCATGGTATGTTTAGCACACTAGATATATGATTTCTGTGATATGAGATATATATTACGATGTTTTCTTGGAAGGATCATACTATTATGAGACTAAAGATACCCTGGAATGTTAGGATGCATGTCTCTGGTTTTGAGTTCTTTTAGTTAATATTAGTTTTTGACTATGGGTTTTCCAGTTTGAACTATGATTTTCCTTTTGGATAATTGATTCTTTTATTTTGGTGTACAGTAGTAAGCCTCTGAGATGTGTTCGTCAAGTTACTATGGAGGGTGAATTTTTTATTTTCATGGAAATATTTCAATGGATAAAAACTTTACCTAGGCTATAATGTGATTAGTTCATGATATGGATCATAATATGTGACACATTCAGAACACAGTCGTTGAAGTACAACTAGGAGATGGAGGAGACTTGAATCGATCATGAGGGTTCTTACATTAGAAGCCACCATTCTTTAAGGGTTATAATGAAAATCAGAAGTTGGACTATAGGCTAGTAAAGAAGAACTATATATTTTTATTCTTTTATAACCCTGAGATTATCATAGTGATGTGTGATATGTTTTGACTTGAGAATCCATGAAAAATATGGTGGGATTCCCGGGTGCGTGATGATTAGATTGTGGGCTCAAACAAGAATGGTCTCAAGACTCTCTTCTTCCATGAGTTTTTTATAGTCACTGAGAAAGGAAATGTATTTATTGTTCCTATCATTTATTATAAAGATGATTTAGGGTCATCATACAACAATTGGTTTTTTGAACATGTTTGTTTTTCACAAAAAAAAAATTGTAAAGAATGACTAGCTAAAAGCATATTAGTTCCTACTGGTTTTGTGATAGGATATCAAATAATAAATATTTATATTCAAGATTTAGACCAATGAAGAGACAGTGGACAAGGAAATGATGTATGAACTGAATATGGAAGCCAAAATTGGATATTCTACATCTTCTCTTTTACAGAGTGGAAACTGTAGTGGTGTGATAGGGAAAAGGAGGAAATGGCGGGATCACCGCAGGATTAGTGGAGGTGGTTTTCTGTATCATTCCTCACCAAAACCTCCAGTTACAAATGGGAGGGTTCCTCAAACATGTTATTACTATTTAAATTATGGACACACTGGGTTTCCATGTGATTTACCTGAAATTATGTCTAATAGTTTAGGGTGTTATGTCTATCTACAATGTTTCACTCACGCAATGCCTAATTCTCAAAATCCTCTAGGATATTTAAATACAAAGGATATTGTATCATAGTTAGATTCCTAAATAATATAGGGTTTTATCCACATGCCTCTAGAGTGAATCTTTTTGACACAATATATTAGTTTCTAGTTGAGGTTGACATGGGTCCAATGATAGTGGGAGATACCAACTTTATTTCCTCTTCAGTAGTGGTTTATTTATTTGATTTTTGTTCTTATAAATAATTTATATCAGTGTATTTTGTTGAAATGCTTATCCTTTAAATGGAATTAATTCCCTTTGTAATGGAGTTTGAGAAGCCTCTTGGGAAGAGGGAAAAAATGGGCTTTTTACCCTTCATGTGTGCTATCAGCAACTGATGCAGTTTTAGTGTAGTATTTTCTTGTCCTTTATTTTGAATTGTTTGACTTCATCCTTGATATGGATAAGATTATTTATCATAGTTCAAGGGTTTAATGTTATCATCAGTGTGCCTCATTTATTTTTTCTTATGGGAGCTCATTGGTTTTTTAGAGAGTGGGATTTATGGTTTGGGAGTGCATGACCTTTCGACCCAGAGCATAGGAATTTTTGTCCTTTATTGCAGCTAAAGATGATGATGTTTATTATGTTGTTAATCTTTATTCCATTATTCATGGGTTTCCAATCATTTTCTAATAAATTCATCTTGGATTGCTTTAGAGAGGTTGGTAGAGTCAGTAATTGACCTAGTTCCAAGGACACAACTGACATCGATACCCTCTTATTGTATGGAACTGGTGGAGATGAAATGGCTCAAGATTCAATTCTATGATCCGGTGGTGAAGGGATTTGTATCTGTACTATTTTTCTTTGGGAAGTGCTTTTGCTTCTTTCAATGAAGGTTGATGATTCATTCTAATTGTGTGTATACTATCCGAAGTTGAAATGGATAAAAATTAAGAAAACATATCATTTTCCTTTTGTAGATGATTTGTTCGATCAATTAAATGGGGAAAAGTGGTTTTTAAAAATTTTTCTTAGGTAAAGTTATCATCAACTCAGAGTTTGGGAGTGTCATAAAATAGGGAAAACATTTATGAGTAGGAATAGCCTCTAAAATGTCTTATTATGTCATTTGTTCTGACAAAATCTCTTACTATTTCCATGGATTCTATTAATAAGACATTCCATCAATATCTCAACAGATTTTTGTTAGTATTCATCGATTAAATTTTGGCCTAATCAATATCTTATCATGAGAATGAGCCCCATTTTCGGTTGGTTTTATAAATCCAAAGAAGTAACTATATGTATGGAAATATTTCAAAATGAAAATTTTCAATTCAAGAAGTGATGTTATTAGGGAACATGATTTCAAAACATGGATAAGTAGTAAATCTTGAGATGGTAATGGATGTTTTCCTATGATGATCCATGAAATGTCTTCAATATTTAGTGCTTCATTAGTACATAATGATTCTAATAATGGTTACAAATTATTTATTAATGTTGGAATACACTTTGGATTCTCCTAATATTAAAGTGGTGAAATTCATATTGGAAGAATGTTTTTAGTAATATTATGATGGGATGAAAAGACATAGAGAATCACCTCCAATTTTGATCTTACTTAAGCCCAGTAGGGCATATGTGCTTTTTGATGACACTTCTACCAGTGGATTGGGTATTTTTCTAATGTAAGAAGATCAGGTGGTGGAACATTTTTCTCATCTATCTAAAAAGTATATGAATAATTACCCAACTCATGATTTAGATATTTCTATAGTTATGAATGTGATTAAGTGATGGGGGTATTATATTTTTAGGTAATGGCTCGCAATATTTTTGGAACACCAAATATTACGTTATATAATTTATCATAAACACTTGAATCTCAGATATAAATGATTGGTGGAATAGGTTTAGATGTTTCAAATTGATTTATCCTACACCCTAGAGAATGGGAATGTCATTTCGTATTCTGTTAATCAGAATGTACCATCACAGGATGTTGTGGATTTGAGGGAATAATATATCCTTGTGGAAATTATTCCTAATTTGTATCTAGATGATTTGGAGAATGTTTCGTGCATGGTTCTGACTAGTGTTTCATTATATTCATCTCTCAAAGAGATTATTATATAGATTTAACAGAAGGATTTCAAGTTCAAAGGTATTTATGAAACATTATATGACAAAGTGACTATTTTGTGTTGAACTGTCTCTTTATATGGTATAATCTATTTTCAGAATTAGTTTTTTGTCCCAACACAGATAAGGATATTTGTTTTGGTTTATTATCATAGTTTTTCATGGTTCATTCATCACAACACTAGGAATATGTATTAGGACCTGAAACAACAGTTATGGTCACTGGGTATAAATCATTGAATTTATAATTCTGTATCCTACTATTACATATACCAATAGATAAAGGTAGTGAATTTGAATCTACGTGATTTTATTTGGACTCTTTCAATTCATGTTTGTAAATGGGATAAGGTATCCATGATATTTTTTTATAGATTTCAATGGAATCCATGTGTGAGGAATACTATCTAGGTTGTGATAGACCAGTTCACAAATTCAACTCATTTAATTATCATCAAAGACATAGAAAAATTTAAAGAACTAGGTAATATATATGTTCATGAAATTGTGATGTTATAAGGGGTTCCATCATTTGTTTCTTTAGATAGGTATCATAGGATTAATTTGAGGGTTTGTAGAAGTATCCAAGAAGAAATGAGGACTTGTGTTAGATTTATTAAAACTTATCAGCCACAAAGAGACGATCACAAAACCATGTTATTCAGATCCTAGAGGATATGATTTATGCCTATGTCCTGGATTTTGGTTGGTCGGGGGATAGCTGTCTAGGATTGATTGAGTTTACATATTATAATTGGTATCATTCATCAACTAGAATGGATCCCTTAGAGTATTTTTATTATCACCCATCTAGGTAACCTAATTATTAGTAATGGTAGGGAGAAGCTTCTTTGAAGGTGACAAGTTTGGTAAAAGAGATTCCCATGAGGATTGATGATATATGTTATTGTCTTTTTACAGTGTATATTCAACAACAATCTTATGTTGATAAATAGGGTATTTCATTGGAGTTTTTATATGTGACTGGGTTTTCTTATAATTGTTTCTCCCATTTAGTTCAACATAGGATTAGAAAACAAGTAATGTTGGATCCAATATATGTTGGACCATTTTAGGTCACTAATCTATTTGGTTAGGTTTATTATCAAATGGAATTTTGAGTTCAATGGGAAATAGTCCACAATTTTTTCCAACTATTATAGGTAAGTAAACACCACCATGACCCCTCTTATGTTTTGAGTTGGGAAAGCATTGAGTTTGATCCATATGTTTCTATTTTTTAGTAGCCCTTAGAGTTCTTAGACTCTCAAGTGAATGTTTTTTCATGAGAAGATTATTTTGTTGTTTAGAGTGTTATGAAGGAATGGATTAGATTATCACAAGACAAGGGACTATAAGTAGTTGATAAGGGAGAAAAGAACCACCTCTATTCATTAGAATTAATTCTTCCACATATATTTATAGGTATATTATGTCGTATGGTGTGGATATGGGGTCATATCATTACCCTCTTTTAGGAAATTCCCTCCATATTACATATTTTCCACTGTAATTGGGTGAACTATGGGACTCTCAAGGATGAATATAATGTAATGGGTACATTGTATTATGGGTTGAAAATGTTCTTTTAATTAATGGATCACAAGTATAATTGTTTCAATATATTTTTATGGTTCACACCAATTTCAGAGGAAACTTGAGGTGTTTTGGGTTGTCATGTAAGAATATAAAGTTTTTCTAAACTATAGGTGAAATAAAAATTATGTAATTGGAGTATATGACATGTTTGTTTTGAATGGTAAATTTCATGATCCTGTTACAAAATTTGAATGGATTACATGATTTATAAATATTACATTACATGTAAGGATAAAATGTCATTTTTAATAAAAAGTAGATGTGTTTTTTGGAGTATACAAGTCCTGAGGCTTACAGGACATATAAATGGATTAAATTCCATGTAAATGTCATAAACAAGGTTTTTAGTGTTCCTCACTATTGAAATTTTATTTCATTACTCCATAGATCCTTTGGGTGTGGACATAGATTGGTTTGTTGATGATTTTGAGAGTCTTTGTTTTAACCAGATTGATCCATTCAGTGATTGTAAATTTTTTTGGTTGGTTTTCATCTGTCAGAGAGAGTAAGACATAATGATTATTAAATTTGTTTCATTGTAATATTGTTTTTACATTGCATTATTATATTTTTTTAAGTAGTGATGTATCCTTTTTTTCTCTAGTTTTTTTGTGTGATCTTGTCCCTACGGTAGTTTCCTTTGTTGGTTTTTGTGTGGTGGGGTGAATTCATTTGGTATGTGTTTTTTCCTCTTATCCTCCAACAACTTTGTAAAATTTAATCAATTATAAGATTCTTATATTGGTTAAAGGGGCACTTTTTTAATTGTTGTGTTTTTTAGAGGATCTTTGTTGGTGTGTATGTCCCTGAGTTGGAGGTAGGTGGTTCTATCTCTAGACTATGTTGGATGAACTATATTTCTTTTTTATTTACAAATTTATTTATAAATAAATTTGGAATGATTATTTTCTGTTTTTGTGTGTGTATATGGATTTCTAATGAAATATGGGCTCTCACTAGTATTGGTAAATGAATAATGGTTGTTTTCAATAAATTTAAATGATATTTGAAATTCAGCACATGAGAAGCCTTTGGTAAATAGGTGGATGGTTTATCTTATGTTCATCATCAATATTATCATCTGATGTTCATACGAAGGGGATTATATCTGCCTCCAATGCATGTTGTTCTATGGATTTTTTCATGAAATTAAAGTAGGTTTTACTCATGAGGGGTTCCTATACTCCATTATAATAGGTTCTAGGGATATGTTTTGTAATTTATATTAGTTTGGTACATAATTTCTTCTAGACTATCTTATTGAGTTCCTTGGTGTGATTTACCTGTTATTGGATTTTTACTATTTTATTATTGATATGCATGATTTGGATTCTGAAAATTGATAATTGACATTATAATTAAAATTGATCTACCATCCTTTATTTATAAATTGTTGGAAAAATATATTATTTATATTTATTTTGGTTAAACAACTTTACTTTTTATCATTCAATGATTTATTTAAATGGATCAAACATAACTTTTTATACTAATACATGTTATGGAACACCTGAGTGGGACTACACTATGCCATTTTCTCACTCCTAGAATACCCCTTTATGGTTTTAGAGAACTACTTATATATTTCAATAAAGGGAATGGAAGGGATCCTCAATGAGAGAGTGAGGTTTTCTGTCAGCTATGTTTATTAGCTGGTGGTGACATAGTTGGTGTTTGTACATGATATCAGCTGGCGTAGTTGTTTTCATGTTTGGTAGTCCTCTTTAGTTGGACATAAAATTAGAGATTATTTCTTCTATAAAGTTGTTTAATTTCTACTGTGAACTTTCAGTTATGTCTTATATTTTCCTTTTCATCTTTTTTTATATTTTTTATATGATCGATGTTGTGGCTTCAAGTTGGAAAAAATTTTACCTTCAGTTTTTTTTGATTCTCGGGTTCTAGTTGCCATCCCATGGGGATCTGCAACACTCTTTGAGTATGTGATGGGTCAGGTGTGTATGAGTTTGAGAGGGTATTTTGATCAGTTGTTACATAATGGTTCTTATAAACCACTTTTGGTTTTAAATCATAAATTTTGTTGAAAAAATTATTTTTTTAAATAAATCATTACCCATTCATAGGATATATTATTTAAATAAGGGTAACTCATGATTCACTAGTGTTGCGTAAATGTTTTTGGATTTTTACCCTTGCTTCATAAAGTTATGAACTCTATTTTATGCACTAAATACGAGTTTTTTCAACTCCACATAAGGGTAACTCTCTTTTTATCTTATTTTTATATGATAAACCTAGTACACAATGTGTTATGTAAAGGAAACTATGCTATAGTGTATGGACATGTTGAGCAGTGAAAGAGTGGTTCCATTGTTTTAAATGATTTGTAAAGGTAACCAAATATCATCACATGACATCTAAGAGTTGTGTAAGGGTATAATCATGTTAACCTTATGTTGAACACTTTTTAGTAAATGTGTTTAAAAAAATGTTTCTATGTTCTCCTATCCAAAAATGTTCCAAAAAACATTTTAGATGAATTTAATACCCAAAAATTAGGAAAATTTATTCCTTTTTTCATTTAAAATTCATAAATCATGTTAATTATGATTTTAAATTCTATAAATTTAAAATTTCAGTAATATAAAAATAGAATAGTTAATTTAATTTGTGGTTTGTTATTTCAAACTATTATGCGGATTCCTTCATAAAAATATCTACACTCGGTTGTCATTATATTGGGATTACATATTCTCTCTGAGTAGTCATAAATTTCTAAACCCATGATTGGTGAAGTCTTATTTTATCAAATTGGATATTCATCTAGTTTTAGGGTGTGGTAGAACCCTCCTCATCCCCTCTTATTATTAGGTGTTGTGTTAAAAGTATATCTCTTGGTTATAATCTATTTTCTTCTTCTAAATTTTCATTAAAGATCTATGAATTATATATTTCTAAATTATTTTAAAAAAATGATAATTATTTATTTAATCATAAATTACTAAGAATTATCAATGAATGGTAAATAGTATTTATCATGATTTTTTCAGATTACCCAGGAGAGATAAAATATTATCAATTAAAAAATTATTATCATTCTTTAATAAAGAAACTATTTATAATATTATAAGTCGTAATTCGATAATTTTGAAAAAAAATAGAGAGATAAATATTTATCATAGGTTGAATTTTCATTCCCCCGGAGATAAAATATTTGGAATCAATTCTAGAAATCCCTAGAGAGATATTTGTACCAATTGATATAGAGACATGTTTTGGGAGATTATTTGTCGAAAAAACTTGTCGTCCATCACCAATAACATTGAGGTACGAAGAACATGACATTATAACATGTTATTTTTAGTTTATGGAATGATTTTTAGCTTGTGTGTTTATCACCATGAGACATGTCTTGAGATTTTATCACATTATTATTAACCTATGACAATATTTCTTAATTATGTATTTCAATTTTTAGAATAATTTCTTGATTTGTTTTGATGATTGTTCTTTCATTTGTATCATGCATTATATATATGTGTGTGTGTTTTTCTTCATTTTTCTATAATTTAGCCATTATTTTGATCATATTGGACTATCCTTAGAGTGGGATGTTTCAGACATTCGTCTACATTTTCTTGGGATACCCCAATCAATGGGATTTTTAACACATGTTCTTCATATATCCCATGAAACTGGGTGTGTACAGAGAACATCCAATGTTCCTTCCAGTATGGATATAATGAAGATAGATAAGATCACTAAGGGATAAAACATTGTTTTCTACATGAGGTATATATTTTTTTATATCTAATATAATAATTTTCATTGAATTTACCTCTATAAGTTATGAACTCTTATTAAGGGTCGTTTATGGAGTATTATTGTGTATTGTACTCAAACCATACTCAAGAATTTTATAACACTTATAGATTTCATGACATGGGATTTGGAGAAGGTAATTGTCCTTATAGTTTATGGTTAAGAAGGTAGGTTATAGGATGCTGAAATTATAATAGGGTGTTCTAAATTTATGTATATTTCGGCTTCTATTTACATTATTATCATGTAATTTATTATTTATATTTTATAGTTTATATATATGAAATTCCATAATCATACTTCAATGGTTTGATTTGTGTATTCTAATATATTAGGATGGATTATTTATTTATAGATTATTAGTAATTATTGAGTAGATCCATTATCTATACTTTGATGTTTTAATGGTACGAATTGAATAGTCTTATTAATATTTTCCATACTCCCTCACTTATTGTAAATATATTCTTGTAAAGAGGGATGTACACTTGGGGTCCTATGGCACCCCCAGGTCAGACCTGATGGTATGTTCAAGGAGTTACCAAATGGAATCATAGAACGATGTTCATTAACATACATATCCCCTTTTTCCTGATTTTGAATAGGGTAAACCTGATTCAAGATTTTTGGGACTTGGGCAGGGGAACTATGTTAGTGCATAGGAAGCACTATATAATGGACGTCTAGGCTTCCAAAATTTACTACATTATATTTTTTCTATACAATTTTATGTTGAGTGAATTCAAATTTTGAAAGTCACATGATTTTGGTATACTGATTTATGTGATTTGGGGTATTCTCATTTATTAATTTGGGAATGTATAATGAAATTATATATACATAATTATTTCATTAAATTGAGACCGAAAAAATAAATATCCTGCTAAAATTGTTATATTTTATTTAGTGTATTATTTCATGCATTATTTTATTTGAGATTTATATCTTCTATGATTCAATTTATATTTGTGGTTGTGACTAATGTGTATGTACTAGAGGATTGGATTGTGTTATGGGTAGTGCTTAAGTTGTTATTCCTATTTGTTATGTGTAACATCTTACATTAAACATGATTATGAACCTATGATCATGACTATGATTGGTTATTTGTTTACATATTTAATCTAATCAATTTCGTCGTGGTTTATTCTATAATTCCATGAAATTCCAACAAACATATTTCATGCACAACCAGTTACCCCCACTTTCATGCATGGTGATTCAAGAAAACATGCTCCCATAATTTCTCTACTTGTTCAAGCTATAGAACTTGTCTGGTCAGTAAGATGATGATGGTATTATATTTGGGTAGGAGGGTCTCATAGGGGTAGGATGATAGTTTTCTCTTTCACGGATGAATTCTAGTGCTCAAATCCCTTATCCATCCAGTAAATTGGATTCCCGAAGGATTTATAGGACTGGATATGGCATAATGAGAGATTTTTTTATCATTTAGAGACTCTAGAAAATTATTTGGTTATTACTGTGAACAATATTATTCATGGATTATACAGAAGATGTTGGGATGCCATATTGTATGTTGGTATGTTGGAATAGATGACTCGATTTAAATTCACTTATCTATTATTTAAGGAGTTATTCTATTATTCATTATCATGGATATCAAGTTAGGGATGATGAATATTTTCACATACTAAATGTTTGTTAAGGAGTTAATTATCATTTATCATATAAGGAAATGTAATGAGTTACATAATTCAAAAATGTTAAATATTGGACTTCACATAGAGAAAAAATGACAGGTTTGGAAAAATTATCTAATGTCCTATACTAAAATGATTTATAAGTTACTGATGATCAAGAAGGGAATTAGTGACGATATACCTACTTGTTATTATAGATGTTAATGGATTAATAGGTAATTACTCTATTATGATCTTGATTAATTATTATGGGAAAAATATAAGGATTTCAATAGATGGATTCCAGGTTGGGGCCCAGTAGTTGGAAAAGATTATATATTCCTCAACTCCCTTCGGTAATGATGACACTTCAAGGTGATACAAATATATTAGGAATGGAAACTTCCAATAAGATTATAAATATTCTATTAATACACTTTACTATTTTGGATGTAAAGGGAATATTATTTGGTTTTATTGTCACTCTTTGAGGATGGACTCAATAAAGTTAGACACATGATTATAACAATCAGTGCAGACCCCAAAAGTTTTGGTAAATATAGCTGATCTGAAGCCTATTATGTGTCATGAAGTGGTTGCTGATTGGGTATACATAGATAATCAGGGTCCAAAGGATGGAAGGTATTGAAAATTTATATTATGAGGTATAGTCATTCATTATTCTTCACAATATAATTATTTTTATTATATAGGATCATCCCATTCATTTATATCACATCAAACTATTACTAGGATGTATTAATCATATAAAATCCATTCAAACATTTTTTCTATCGATAAAACACTTGAAATGAAAGTGGATTGTATTCACATATATGATGTCTATATGATTTTGGTTTCTATATTTGGGTATTTTTTGGTTTTTAAATTTCATGATATGAATGAAATCCCTGGCATAGCTTGGTTGATCTGTTTTCATGCACACATTACTTGTTATAAGAGATAAATTAAGTTTTACTTAAATAACTTTTCAATGTTTTCATAGACCAGTTAGTGGGAGGTCGACAGAAAAAATGGGGATATACCCTCATTATAGAAATTAAATTTTTATATAAGTGGTTGGGATGAGTATTTTTAGTGGATCAGATACTGAATCTATCATCAATTCCTCTAATGGTAAATATATTCTACATTGTCTTTATAGAGGATTCCAATTGGAGAACTCCATATATGGGAGTCAAGTTTGGGATCAAACATATTCCCATTGTATTAACTATATAGATTCCACTATATAAAAAGGAACCATTTGAGTTGAAATTAATCACATTTCAAGACGATGGCCATGAGACTAAAGGAATCTTTAGTTTGAGAACTTCCCATTGGGGTCATATGGTGTTGTTCTCCATAAAGGAGTTAGGTAGTTTTTTTTACTTTTAGTGGAATACTAGAAGATGAATCAAATCATTGTGAAGAACATGTACCTTTTACATAGTGTTGATTATTTTTTTAATCCATAATGGGGAGTAGAGTGGTTTTATAAAAATGTTCTGTATATAGGAAATCATTATTTTTAGGTTTGAGAGTAATAAATAAAAAATAAATCATTTTAGAGAAGTTATGTGTTATATTATTATCCATTTATTCTATTTGGGATGAGGAATACCAAAAATGTGTTTCTATATCACATGAATAAAGTCATTATCTAATACACTATCTCCTACATCATTGTGTTTGTTGGTGGAATCCTTGTATATTGTGTGATGTCAGAATAAAATAGCAGAAACCTATAATATGTATTGAGTATTATTTGTGTGATTTTTTTGATAAGTGATAATATGGTCACTTTTTGATAAATGATGTCCACTTACGTGGGAATACAGTTTCTTAATAATAAATATTAGTTGATCTAGAGATGGTCGATGATGTCATATCTTTAGCATGATTGAGGAATGGCTTTGAGATGCTGATATTTCAAACATTGGGTGAGTTCTACAAGTAGATCATTATAGAATTTTTCTCATATAGGAGTCCCTGAATATGCTATATAAGAATGATGTAATGTTTTTATAGATATATCATTGTGAATAGTTCACATTAGAGCTACAAAATAAATTGAAATCTTCATTGATCCCAATTCATCCAGAGCTTGGAGTTGGGTATGTAGTATGTAGAAAAACATATACAATTGGATTAGGAGGTAAGATGATAATGTGGAATATGGTTTTCTTTGACTGTTCTCATTAGTTGTGACCCCAATAAAAGAAATTCCGTACTTATGACTAGTATATGGTATTGCTGGATCATGCATTAAAATTTTAGAAACGATACCTCTTCTGAAAGACTTATATTGTCAATCTGGACTACAATAGTCTATTGTATGTATTCTCTTAGCATGACCTATATCATCATCAGAGGCATAGAGTAGAATATTTTAGGAATTTGATAATGAAATTGAGTATGATCCTAGGAAAAAATGTAATTTAATATGTGTTGAGATGAAAAAAATATGAGTATGGGGAGAGAATATCAGATAATAAGGGGAAGATCATTACCATGTTGGCAGACTTATAGGTGGGTCTTTTTAAGTATCTAGGTGTAGTGACTTGTGAACCCTTAATATTCACATCCTTGTGGATGGAATTAATTAAGGCTAGTCTTGAGCTTGATCCAATGTTTAATATGATGTAGTAGATGTTGAATATAAGAGGATCTATTTTAGGACAACATTTTAAAGTATGTGGTTTAATTATAGTTCATGGGATGGTGGCGGTTCCATATTCTATGAGAGAGTAGTTAATTAATTCTTTTCATACTTCATAGTGGGAAATGCATTGAGGATTTTCAAAGATGTTGTATGATGTGAAAAGATTGATCTAGTGGTTCCATGTAAAGAGAGAGATTATAAGATTTAATCTATTTTTCTAACATGTAAGAAGATAAAATATTGAATTGGATACATATAGGGATACTCTAACAAATTATAATTACTTTTTAGATGTTTTAAAAGTAAACACATACTTTGTGAGTTGGTTTCCTAGGAACCAGATAGGCCAAGACACTATTAGGGTGGTGGTGGATTGGTTGACCAAGGTGGCACACATTATATTGGTCTAAGAGATGAACTTGGGGGATGATTTATTAATTATCTATGTCCATGAGAGAGTAAGTATTGATAGTGTTCCTTTTATCATGGTACATACAATTGAAACCCAATTTACATCATGGTTTTTCTAAGGTCTTATAAAAGTCATTATTTACACAGTTGAAGAAGAGCTAATCCTTTCATCATCAGAATGATGGGAAACTAGAATGAACTATAAATACATTAGACAATATTATTTAAGATATTATTCTTGATTTTATAGGATATTTGAATGTCCACTATGTGCAATTAGAGTTTTACTATAATTAAAAGCTCTACTCTTCGATTCATATTGTTTCTTATGAAGTTCTATATGGGTGGATATGTCGATAACCGCAATTCTAGATTGAGGTATGTGATTCATCAATTGTTTGGGATAATTATTGAAGAATATACCTTAGGGAATATTATGTTCATTAGAAATTGATGGTAATGGCTCATAAAATGCACAGGTCTTATGCCAATTGAAGGAGACAACCCTAGGTGTTTTCTGAAGGAAAAACATTTTCTTGTTGGTGCCCCCTTGGATAGAGCATAGGTGTTTGAAGCTGAAGGAAAGGTGGAACCACAATATTTCAGGATATTAGAGACCTTCAAAAAATTAGTTTATTGGATTATCATTTGGATTTACCACTATGATATCGTGAAATTCACAATATGATCTGTGTGTCTCAAATTCAAAAGAATGGCCCCAATCCTATGCATGTTGTCAACTGTGAGGTCATTGAACAACTATAGGATGTATGTTTTATGGAATGAATTGTTTAACTAGTGAACAAAATATAAATTGTGTTGTGAGGAAAGGCTATTCCACTTTTCAAAATTTTATGGAAGCATGGATAGATCCAGGACGGAACATGGGAGTGGGAATATGATGTTTGAACTCAATTGAAAGTTTTTAACACTTTTTTGAATAATTATAATTTTTCATTTGATTTTCCCTTATGTAGGACCTATGTTATATGTAATGGTATGTCATGTTATAAAAGGGTTTTATAAATATAATAGGATAGTCCCCTTAGTTATGTAAACATGTATACATTATTTTATTTCCATTTTAATTTTATTTCTAGCTTTACCTTAGTGTAACTCCATTATTCTGTGAGTTTCATAATGGTAAAGTTATTATTTTAGGGGTTATATAATGGTTATCTAGCTGCTACATAAGGGTTGGTTGAGCTTTGAATGTGTAGGTTTATGGTTTCAAAGAATGAATAAGGGTAAAAAATTAACCTCAAATAGAATCTATTAGCTATGTAAGGGTAACATAATGATAATCTTATGGAATGCACTTTTTATGAAAAATAATTTCAAAACCTTATTATTAAGTTATGCATTCCCTTCATGGACATGAGAACATGTATGTCTATTTATGAAGCCTAAGATTGTGCAAATTTATTATCTATACTGATATATAAATAATATCTTTTATTAATGAATATATTTAATTAACCATTCTCTAATTAAAGTAAATTTCAAATTTGATGGTTAATTTATTTTTTGTTTTATTATTATGAACCAACACATAGGTGCCTTGTTAAAAATATCTAAATCTTTATGACTTCATTTTTGGATCCCTTCTCAACATCAAGAAGTATATTATTTAAAAACCCATGATTAGTAATGTGTTCTTAGATCAACATGAGTTCCTCATCTGACTTCCTTTAGTGAAAATATTCTTATTTTCTTGTCCTTCTTTTCGGTGTAGAGTTAAAATTATAACTTCATATAGGAATATACATTTTTATTTATATTTTTCTTGAGGGATTTTTATGTTTCTCTTTACACAATAGTCCAAAAAATTCATAAAGATGTCTAAATGACAATATAACTACAATTATCAATGAATGGTAAATAATAGATATCATGAATATCTTATATTATGGTATAGAGATAGAATATTGTCCCATATGAAATTATAATTTTTATTTAAGGAATGAATTTTTTGGAATATGAAAATTATTAAATCAGTAATTTTTGAATTATCTAGGACATAGAAACTTTTATCCCATGTCTTGATTTTTTCTATTTAAAAATAATTTTTATGGAAATAATTAGTGTAATCTTTTTCATGTGGTTTGAGATGATTAATACATAGACTTGTTTTAGGTAATTATTCAGTGTCAAACCAAGGATTACTTTGTCAAAAATGTTGAGGTAGTAATACCTTGGATTTAATGAATGATTTCTATATGTTCTTGGAATTATTGTTGGAATGTATGTGTAACCCCATGAGACATGTGTAGAATTTTTATCACATTATTGTTGACATGTTTTTGTGTTTCTTGAATGTGGATTATGTTGGTTGGGATAGTTTATTTATTTAATTTCATGATTGACCTATCATTTTTATCATGTATCACATGTTTGTGATGTTCGTATGTCTTGTTAAGTTGACTGTGTTAGTTAAGAATATTGGAAAATACTCCTGTAGGTATGTTTTAGATATTATTTGACATATAGTTAGGTTATCCCAATTGGGGTTATGTGTTACATATAATTCTAAGATAACTCATCAAGGGGGAAATTTAAGTACAATGACTGATGTTTCATTTATTATAGGGATGAAATATCAAGATATTTTTTCTGAGTAATCATCATATATTTTATTATTGTGATATATTTATGTTATTTTAATTATGATCATTTTCAAGGAATTCCCATATACACCATAGTAAATTTTTTCAATGTCCATTAGTGGCATCATATTGAGTATTGTAGTCACATACTACATGGTAATTTTAGTGCATACATAGGTTTTTTAAAATGGATCTTGTATTGGGAGAGGGATCTATGGTGGATAGTTGAGTATGATGGATGTGGGATGCCATCATATCTAGAGGGATTTTGGGAAGAATGAATAATTATTCTTTTATTTGTATTATTATCTTATACATGAGTCCTTTTTTAGTCTTGTATTATTTATTTAATATGCTAAAATGATACTTCATGGCTTTTGTTTTGTTTATGCTATATCCTTTTTATTGTTGATTTGTTTATACATTTTGATATATTAGAACATATCAACCATTATTTAAATAATTATTTTAAACTCGTATAGAGGGTATATATTTCCCATGATATTCTATTGAACCTCACAACTAGTCGTAAACCTCTTACATATTGGGAGGTATTCCTGAGGTCATGTAGAAACCTTAGCCCAAACTTTTTGGTTCGTGTGGGGTTTTTACACTATCAAATTACACGAGTGAGGTCATCTATAATGAGTAATGTCACTATCTATGAATTAACATAACATGATTCATGGGAGGGTACAATGATAAATACAATTCCATTCATACAAGACCCATTCACCCACATCATTGGGGGATACCAACATCACTATCTGAATGTAACTTTATATTACTCAAACTAGGATATAGGCTTGGGGAAAATATCAAAAACTATATTTCATGAAGCAAAAAATATATAGGAATTGTGTTCTAAGAACCAATGATAAAAGACTATTTGGGAAGATCCATAAAGCCTAAACTATATCCATAGGTATTAAAGAATATTGAAATATGGGAGAGGAGTAGAGGTGGAGGATAGAATATATAAATTGTCCTGAGGATGAATGGAAAATTATGTTATCATCAATAAGGCAGGACATTACAACTCCTATATCCACAAAATCCAATCCATATACAACAAAAACAACTATCGAGTGATTGGTTAGAAATAGGGAGACTTTCAGGAGTATTGAATTAAACTATGTACCATCTAACCAATCTATTTCAATAAGGGAACAACTCTATCCGGGTGAAATACTATTTTCCATTACCATCCATCCCCCATAATTGTGAGATATGTAAAAAATATTGAATTGTGCAAGACACACGAGCATTACAAATATGATATCTGATTGTAAAATAATAATCCTACTATATTTTCAATTTTTTTCTCAATAAACATGACATGGTCAACGTCACCCATGGGTTAATATTGGAAACCAATCAGGAAACAATCCTTCAATGACATCTAATTACACAGTGGACCCCACCATCACAGAATACATGGAAGGATAAATGGAATAGATTAATTTCTTCTAAATATCTTACTATATGGTGAGAATACAAGGAAAACAATATAAATAATCTAGTAGACAACATATTATAGGAGTACACAATGTGTCAACATAACCCCTTTCTCAGGTTATAATCCTCAATACTACTCATTGTATACTACCAATGTATGTGAAATTTCCCCATACTCAATGAGGTGTAATACACTTGAGATATTATACATGTTCCATATCCCATGTAGTATCATGATTCCCAACATGGCATGTACATGTACACACAATGTGCCACACATTGGATTGTAGTCATGTACTTGGAGATAAATCAAGGTATATTACTAGGGGTCCATTAAGGAATGTTTTTATAGCCAACATGACTAGTTTAAATATTCACTCTCTAAAGATGAATTGGCTAATTATAGACACTGTGTTAAGGAGATCACACAACATGTAGCTTATATAAATATATGTATATCACTAGTGATCTACCATAATCCATGAAATATTCGATATATTTTCACCAAAAAATAATTAAAATTAAAATAAACTAATTTATGATTTGATTCACTGAAAAGGATTAATTTACTTATAAAAAAGAGAGAATTGAGATAATTAGAACTACCTCTTGAATGATCACTACTACTTCACAATTGAACACCTTTAATTCCTGATCCATGATCACCATGGATGCAACCCAAGATAAAAATGACATAAAAAATAATTTAATATAAAACATAAATAATATATCTCAAAAATCATCTCATAACCCAAAGGAAAAAAGGGTTAGTGTCCGGTATATTTAGTATATAAACATCTTAGTTTATTACACCTCTAATTTTTTTTTCCCAAATCATGATCCTCAAGGTCATTAGATACATATCTCACATGATATAACCAAATTTGTATCATATGGAATGAAAGAATATAAGTTGGGTGATCTTAGATGCTCCGTAAGGGAAAAACATATCACAAAGTGTTAGATCATAAACAAAAAGGAAAATTTGAGAAAGTATAACACCCCAAGCTTCCACGGTATACTTCTCTTTGAATAATACAGTAGCATGTGTTGTACACAATTTCGATTTCTAACGCACCGCGACCAAGAAAAATAGCCATTATGAATAGTAATACCCAGTTTTTGAAATTATATTTATTTTATATTTCAAAATGGACTTCATTTTTGGATTTATAATATAGAAATTAGCCTATGTTGAATTTTTGGTATTTTTCTGAGAACTTCCAATTTTTTATGAATAGTGAAATATACTTAAAAACAACATTTTTAATCAAAATAAATTATACTGATTAATTATACTATTGAGTGTTTTTAAATTATAAATAGAGTATATTTTTACCATTTTATCCAATGGTGGTAATTATAATTAATTTCACTTTGAAATTGGACATAAACAATTGTCAATCTTTTGATATATATTGTTTCTTAAAAACACGCTATTTGTTGTGACATTGGGATTTAATTATAAAATTAATTAATTCAACTTATATGTTTGGAATTTTTTAAAATAGACATCATTTTTGAATTCAGAATATCAATTATAGCTTAGGGTTAAATTTTGGAATTATTCTGAAAAACTTCAATTTTTTATTAATTGTGAAACCACTAAGTGGTAGTTAAAAAACTGATTTTGCATTTAAATGAAACATTACCACTTTTGTGATTTGATTTTCAAAAATCTGACATACATAGTTTTCATTAGGAAGTAAAATTTGGTTCAATGGGATTAAAATAGTTTTTTGGTGAATAGTAACTTTTAAGTTTAATTAATTGCGTTTAAAGGTAATTAGTGAAATTTAAGGTAATAATGATAATATAAAAATATTAAAATACCTTTACACTTGTCCTACCCTTATTTAGTGAGTCATGGATGACCAAGAAATTCCATGGGTCAACTTGGGGAACCCATGGAGCCACATGGGTAAGAAAATGACATTAATAACTTTTTATTTAAAGTAAAACTAAAATTGTCAGAAACATGTGTTGTTTTACTAAAACAATTATTACATGGGGATATATAAGTTTAAATTTTGACTATAAATATTAATTGGAAAGATAAAAATATTTCCTACATCATGATATTTTTTTATATAATTTTTAGACATTAAATAAATTAAACTTTTTATGACACAATGATGATGCAGCGATTACCTCATTAACTAGCGATTTAAATAAAATGAAAAGATAATGTAAAATATAAGACTTAAACATGTCAAAAACCTATTTGATGAGCATATTTCTAACCCTTATCACCTTGGCCTCGAAATATATCATTGTGGGACCTTTGAAATCCGAAAGCCACTTCATAATAATGTAACATTTCATTACTTTCCAAGAGTGCCCCTCCTCTCCTCTTATAAAAGGCCCCCACCTCTACCACCTCATTCACACCATCAATTTATTTGGATCGGCCAAACTCTTCCCAAATACTCTCTAAATTTCCCTCTCTTACTCGTAGAATCCTAACATTTGGCATAATTATTCCCAAGGATGCCTTTGGCCCAAATCAAAAAGAGTTACCCGATTTTAAGGTAATGTCTTCTCTTATGTTATTTTGTTTTATATTGCTTCTCCAACCCCTTAAACACTTTTTATTCCATTATTTTGTAAAAAAACAGTATCCTCATTATACTATGATGTTGTTATGAGAATTATTTTATTTACACTTACACACACCTTCGTCTAATGGTTAAAGAACATACTATTTCTGTGGGTGGCGAATTACTGCCTCACGAAGTGAAGATTGTCCAATCTTCTTTTGACACCTCTCATGGTGGCCATTATGATGAAAATATTTTTATATACGATATATATTATATTTTTTTCCTTATGATTCTGTATTTTTCATTTATGGAATTTCTTTATGATTTTCATTATGGGTAAACACGATAATTTCATTTTAGGAAGTGCGGACTACCGCCCCCTCCAAGTGATTTGAATCGTTAATGCCATATGTGTGATGTATAAAGGATGGGGTAAATTATTATTATATATGATATTATACTGAAATTATAATATACCTTTATATCATTATTATTTCTTTCCATTAAATATGACATAGAAATTAAAGTAGCGTTCATGCGTACGTACGGCTTACCGTCCCCATGAACGGTGCATTTCATTTCTTACCTTTAAATGTTATGTAATATTATGAATGAATGTATACACTAGATATATATTATATATATGATATCTAAATCATGAATATGATTCTAGATATAATGGATATTCTACCACGTAAACAACTTGTAATTATAAGAAGTTTATTGTTGACTCAAGTACCAAAGATTGACAAAACGACCGTTATTAACTTAAATGACTACATAATTTTCGTAACATTGAAATAAGTGATATAAAAGGGATAATGAAATTGAAAAAGGTTCATAAGAAAGTATAGATTAACTCTAGTTTATTATTCAAGAGATTAAAGACCGGTCGAGTGAAGTCGTACATGAGGTAAGGGAACTTCTAAACCCAATTTTCGTTCTTTGGGTTAATCTCTTACTTTCAAATTAAGTCCTGATATTATTATGTCCTATATTGTATTTGTACTTTCATTATGTGTACTTATAGTGAATACACATAATAAATCTATTTTATTTAAAAATCACCTTTGTAAGGGACTTCATCTCAATATCCATTCATTGAGGCATATTTTGTTTTATACACAAATTTCTTTTATACAGTGTATAAAACCCTTTGACGTTTACGTTTATTCAAAAGGAATATTTTTATTCGAAGAGTTTTACTAAACGACAAAAAGGAATGTCTTTATTGTCATACGTATGCTGCGACAACAACTTCTCTGTTGTCGTGACCATTATTTGAGTTTCGGCTTCCTCTACAAGCCATAACTTTTTTGAAATGAAAAATAAATACCAAGTTTTAATTTTCTTTTATTATGGTACTGAAAATGGTTTTGATAATGTTTTTATTATATCAATGTTTTGTATTTATATCTTGTGATTGAAATGTGGAAATGTTATGTTTCCTTTATGCATGTTTTATGTGATATGATTATGTTATGGTTTATGATATGTTTAAACTTTTTCATATGAGGAATGCATTGGACATAATAAGTGATGGCTAGAGCCCGCTATAGCTCCTCGATGTATCGGCAGGTCTCATGAGACAAACTAGTGTCTTGGCATGAGGCCTTGACAAAATCTTATTTGTGGTCTTGGCATGAGGCCTTGGCTGCGTGGTTATGATAGTCTGTCATTATGCATTCCATCATTATGAAAGTGGTTATTTATATTGCATGTGATTATTTGACCAGTAGAATATCCATGTGAATAAGTAAATGGAATTATTTCATTTTACTTTTTCCATATTATGCTGAAGTTCATGTTTAAAAGGTTTTTGTTTTAGTTATATATTTCCATAAATGTTTATGTTTATTTATGAAAGCTTCCGCTATATTGTTATCTTTAATGAGCATCAGAGCTCACCCCTTCCAATGTTTTAATTTTTCCAGGATGTGAAGAAGTATATTATGAATGACCTGCAGGGATAGTATGAGGGGATACGAAGACAAGATGTTTTTGTAGTTTTGTTTTACTTTATGATGTAATGTAAGACTTATGAATGTATCTAGTGTTTCCCAGGCTACTAAACTAATCGGTCTTTCGAGACATGATATTTTGTGATCATGCCAATGTTACACAATAATTCACCGACTCTGGGTAACTGGGGTCGGGGCGTTACAGTTGGTATCAGAGGCCATTTAGTACTATCCTTGGAAGCTAGATTTAGAAAAACTCTGATTAGGACACATATCCCAAAGATAGAATTTGAGGATTAGTATAGAAGAACTTCCTAGAATTTTGGTATTATAGAAACTTTATGATTTTTCCTAGAAATACATCCCTGTCTAGATATGAGCTGGTAGAGGTGGTTCTGACACAAATGTACCTAGGGGTAAAACCCGAAAACACCACTTTGAGCTAGACTCGAACAGGAACTGGTGCACGACAACGGGCCTTGCTGCACTCTTGGTTACAACACTCCTGGTGGAAATGCTTAGGATAATTCTCATTTTTTTTACAAATCATTATGAAGGGTTTATGAGTATACACTTCCTCAAAGAAAACATTTTTTATGATTATAGATTATATCCATAAACCATTCAATTTACATTTATTATTTTACATGTTTGGAATTATTCCTTGCAATTCATAAACTAACCTAGTTTATGCCATTGTATAGAAATGGCGCCCAATAGAAGGAATGTGAACTCCATCAATATGTGTGATCCAATGAGTAAGAAGGATCATATCTTTCATGGTATTAAGCCAACATTTATAAGGGAAATAGTCTCCCATGTGTTCTCAACATATGAAGAAATAGTATCATGTGTTAAAAAGATATGTAAAAAATTCTCTGAGTCTTATGGATTTGAAGGGATGAAAGAGAAGAAAAGGATGGAAGAGAGAATGATGGATAAAGGGATGATGGAAAAGAATAATTTTCCAATATGTGATAACTGTGGGAAGAAACACCGTGGAACTTGCCTGAAGGGAATGTGAGTTTGTTATAAGTGTGGAGAAAAAAGACACCAAGTGTGTGACTGCAAGGGTAAAAAAAATGTTTCAAATGTACAATGATTCAACTGCAAGGAGTGGGGACACTACACAAACCAATGTCCAAATCATCATAGTATGCCCTAAATTATGTTATTGGATAATAATCATGTTATGATACTACCATAGACGAGGAGGAATCATTAGAGTTATTATGTTGTCATTAAAGAATTTTGTCATTTGTGTGTTGTATCAGTGATGTACTGGTTATAATAATTATGGAGTATATAAGGATTGTACTGCAATACTATTTCATCAAGGACTTGAGATTGGGTTGAACCAAGAAAAGTGACTCCACAACAGGTTAAATTTTTGGAAAATATATGGTTGAGAGAAAGATAATCCATAATATGGTTCTGATACCGAGATAGTAATTTTGGAGTTATACCTGATTGATTTTTATAAATTATATTGGATATTCTTAAAATAGATTAATGATTTGTCTACATTTTTGGATAGAAGGAGTATATCTAGTATTATATAAGTAATAAGGGATATTGAATGTAATCAATAAGGATTTATGGTAATTCTAGATGTTGAAATGTTTTAAAAGAATACATGATGAAGGTGTTCACATGTTGTTACACGGAAAGAAGGATCTTCATTATGTTTACCTTCCTTATAAAATTTGGACTGTGAGTCGGACAAAAGTATTTTTCATAAATATTAAGGTTGGAATGGATTAAGTTGAACCTTGGATATTATTGTTTAAGGTTAAAAAATTTATGAATATTATTTTTGGAATATTATAATACTATAGTTTTAGGAAAAGGACAACCTGTAGGTCGGGGGACAACCCATTACATCAGACAAAGCTATAGGAATCGAACCCACAACCATAGTGTGACATGCCTTTATTACCTACCACTAGCCTATAGGAAGTCCCTGGTTATTACAAAATAGTTTTCCTAATCTAAATGGTATGTGTTAATATTTTGAACCTTGTTTGATTAGGATAAATATAATATTTTTGAGTTCTATTATCTTTTTCAGTGAAAGATGAGTTTGTGGTAGAAATTAGTTGAAGGTTGAAACACTAATTATCAAGCATAACTATATATATACCTATCTCTTAAATTAATTATTAATCTTTATTAAAGTGATATTAAAAAAAATGTGTTATCCTAATACGTTTTGTCTTGTTGAACTGATAATATTTTAAATCAACATAGATTGAAGGCTTTGAGGCCCTCAATTTTACAATTGTTTGTGATTGATGACCTCAATCACTCCCTACAAATATTTACGTTTTTCCACCAATTATATGTTTCTAATTGCCACCCATTTTCTCCTTATTGAGATCATAATTTGGTGGTGACTTTTTCATTTCCCTTTCCCTCTTTTTAAGGCTAAATTTTATTAACCTTATTTCCAATGTGGGTTTTTCACAAAGGTATTTTCTATTTTCACCCTTTTATATTCAAAGAAAAATTTCAAATTGTGAGGATGCAATTTATTGAAGGAGGGTAGAATGTAACACCTCAAGCTTCCACGATACACTTCTCTTTGAATAATACAGTAGCGTGTGTTGTACGCAACTTCGAGTTATAACGCACCGCGACCAATCAAAATAGCCATTATGAATAGTAATACCCTCTTTTTGAAATTATATATATTTTATATTTCTAAATGGGATTCATTTTTGGATTCAGAATATCAAAATTATCCTATTTTGTATTTTTGGTATTTTTCTGAGAACTTACAATTTTTTATGAATAATGAAATATACATAAAAATAACATTTTTAATCAAAATAAATTATAGTGATAAATTATACTATTGAGTAATTTTAAAGTATAAATAGAATATATTTTTACCATTTTATCCAATTTTTGTCATTAGAATTAATTTCACTTTGAAATTGGACATAAACAATTGTCAATCTTTTGATATATATTGTTTCTTAAAAACACGCTATTTGTTGTGACATCGGGAATTAATTATAAAATTAATTAATTCAACTTATATGTTTGGAATTTTTTAAAATAGATATCATTTTTTAATTTGGAAAATCAATTATAACTTAGGGTGAAATTTTGGCTTTGTTCTGAAAAAATTCAATTTTTGATGAATAGTGAAACCACTAAGTGGTAGTTAAAAAACTGATTTTTCGTTTAAATGAAACATTACCACTTCTATGATTTTATTTTCAAAAATCCAACATAAATGGTTCTCATTAGGAATTAAAATGTGATTCAATGGGATTAGAATAATATTTTGGTGAATAGTAACTTTTATGTTTAATTAATCGCGATTAAAGGTAATTAGTGAAATTTAATGTAAGAATGATATTATAAAAATATGAAAATACCTTTACACTTGTACAAACATTATTTGATGAGTCATGGACGACCAATAAAATAATTGGGTCAACTTGGATACCCCATGGAGCCACTTGGGTAAAAAAATGTCATTAATAACCTTCTATTTAAAGTAAAAATAAAATTGTCACAAACATGTGTTGTTTTACTAAAACAATTATTACATGGGGTTATATAAGTTAACAATTTGACTATAAATATTCATTTGAAATCTAAAAGGATTTCCTACATCATGATATTTTTTTATATAATTTTTAGACATTAAATAAAATAAAATTTTTAGACATTAAGTAAATTAAAATTTTATGACACAATGATGATGCAGTGATTACCTCATTAATTTGCGCTTTAAATAAAATGAAAAGATAATGTAAAATCTAAGACTTAAACATGTGAAAAACCTATTGTATGAGAATATTTCGAACCCTTATCAGCTTATCCTAGAAATATATCATTTTGGGACCTTTGAAATCCGAAAATAACTTCATCATAATGTAACATTTCATTACTTTCCAAGAGTACCCCTCCTCTCCTCTTATAAAAGGCCCCCACCTCTACCACATTATTCACTCCTTCAAGCCAATTGGATCGGCCAAAATCTGACCAAATACTCTCTCAACTTCCATATATTACTCCTAGAATCCTCACATTGGGCAGAATTCTTCCCAAGCAAGCCTTTGCCTCAAATCAAAAAGAGTTACCCGATTTTAAGGTAATGTCTTCTCTTATGTTATTTTGTTTTATTTTTCTTCTCCAACACCTTAAACTCTTTTTATTCCTTTCTTTTGTAACAAAAAAATTATATTAATTATACTAGGATGTTGTTGTGAGAATAATTTTATTTACACTTACACACACCTTCGTCTAATGGTTAAAGAACATACTGTTTCTGTGGGTTGCGAATTACTGCCTCACGAAGCGATGATTGTTCAATCTTCTTTTAACACCTTTCATGGTGGCCATTATGATGACACTATTTTTATATATGATATAAAATATTTTTTTGTTTTCCTTATGATTATTTATTTTTCATTTATGTCATGCCTTTATGATTTCCATTATGGGTAAACGTGATAATTTCATTTTAGGATGTGCGGACTACCGCCCCCTCAAAGTGATTTGAATCGTTAATGCCATATGTGGGCTGTATAAAGGATGGAGTAAATGATATTATATATGATATTATACTGGAATTATAATATACCTTTATATCATTATGATTTCATTACATTAAATACAAAATATAATTTAAATTAGCGTTCATGTGTACGTACGGCTTACCCTCTCCATGAACAGAGCATTTCATTTCTTACCTTTAAATGTTACGTAATATTATGAATGGATGTATATACTGGATATATATGATATATATTATATATACATCAAGAATATAATTCTAGAGATAATGGATATTCTTCCACAAAAACAACTCTTAATTATAAGAAGTTTATTGTTGACTCAAGTACCAAAGATCGACCAAACGACCGTTATTAACTGAAATGACTACATAATTTTCGTAACATTGTAATAAGTGATACAAAAGGGATAATGTAATTGAAAAAGGTTCTTAAGAAAGTAGAGATAAACTCTACTTTATTATTCAGGAGATTAATGAAGGGTCGAGTGAAGTCAGACACGAGGTAAGGGAACTTCTTAACCAAATTTTCGTTCTTTGGGTCAATCTCCTACTTTCAAATTATGTCATGATATTATTATATACTATCTTGTATTTTCACTTTCTTTATGTGTACTTATAGTAAATACACATAATAGATATATTTTATTTAAAAATGATCTTTGTAAGGGACTTCGACTCAATCTCCATTCATTGAGGCATATTTTGTTTTATACACAAATTTTTTTTTATACGGTGTATAAACCCCTTTGACTTTTACGTTTATTCAAAAGGAATATTTTTATACGAAGCATTTTACTAAACAACAAAAAGGAATGATTTTCTTGTCATACGTATGCGGTGAAAATGACTTCTGCACCGCTGTGACAATTATTTGTGTTTCGTCTTCCTCTACAAGCATAAAGTTTTTTAAATGAAAAATAAATACCAAGTTTTAATTTTCTTTTATTTTGGTATTGAAAATGGTTTTGATAATGTTTTTATTATATCAATGTTTTGTATTGATATCTAGTGATTGAAATGTGGATATTTTATGTTTCCTTTATCCATGTTTTATGTGATATGATTATGTTGTGGTTTATGATATGTTTAAACCTGTTCATATGAGGAATGCATTGGACATAATAAGTGACGGGTGGAGCCTGCTATAGATCCTCGATGCATCGGCAGGTCTCATGAGACAAACTAGTGTCTTGGCACGAGGCCTTGACAAAATCTTATTTGTGGTCTTGGAACGAGGCCTTGGCTACGTGGTTATGATAGTCTGGCATTATGTATTCCATTATTATGAAAGTGGTTATTGATATTGCCAGTGATTATTTGACCAGTAGAATATCCATGTGAATAAGTAAATGGCATTATTTCATTTTACTTTTTCCATATTATGATGAAGTTCAAGTTTAAAAGGTTTTTATTTTAGTTATACATTGCCATAAATGTTTGTGTTTATTTATTAAAGCTTCCGCTATATTGTAATCCTTACTGAGCATCAGAGCTCACCCCTTCCAATGTTTTAATTTTTCTAGGATGTGATGAAGTATATTATGAATGGCCTGTAGGGATAATATAAGGGGATACGAAGAAAATATTTTGTAGTAGTTTTGTTTTACTTTATGATGTAATGTAAGACTTATTAATGTATCTAGTGTTTCCAAGGCCACTAAACTAATCGGTCTTTAGAGAATTGATCTCTTGTGATCATGCCAATTTTACACAATAATGCACCGACTCTGGGTAACTGGGGTCAGGGCGTTACCGAAAGGCTTAAATATATTAATAGTAGAACAAAATACCATATATGATAGTCAAAAAACATGATAAAGAAATATTAAATCATAACTAGAATTTTAACGATTTATAAATGTTATGAATTACCTCAAATTATGTATCGATTAAAAATAATAAGTGTTTATGTCATAAAAGATTGTAATATATTAAAAACAAGGCATAATCCTTAAAAATTTATATACCGTAATAAATAAAATGAAAATTAGGCATAGTCATTAACATATGATTTTTTTCTGTTATGAACCTAGATACCCACCATACAATTCCATAGTAAATTTGTGTGTAGGGGTAAATTCTATCATAATAAACCTTGATGAACTTAACTACTGAAAAACCTGAACAAACAAAAAATTGTTAATAGTTATAAATTCTATAACACTCACAGTTTGTTTACATAGTGACAATCTAATCCATTTAAACCTAAAAAAATAAAAATATCTTCACTGAATCACACCCACCCTTTATGATCCTAGTGAATAGCTAACATGTTCACATGTTAAATTATTAAAAGAGTTTCACACCATCACACTCACCTATAGTGAGCATAGCTTCCCATGATCCTTTTAAAATAAAATTTTCATCTCATGAGGTAAAATCATTTTATCAATTCATCAGTTGGAGATATATGTCCCACCCATCTCATTATCCAAAAATTGTTGTGCAAATTGAAAATAAAATGTTCATCATCTCAAAAAGAACACTTGAAAATGAATTATTTTCTTAAACAATTCATCATTATGTCATAAAATTAACTTATGTGATAATATTATATAAAACTCTCATTTCCCAAATAAAATAATATCATAACATATTATAAATGGTGATGAAAACATAAATACATGAATTCTAAACCATTGATGGAAAATATAAGAGAATTTGGTTTTTTAAAAAAACATTTTATAATCATTAAAATATTTTTAAAAAAAATACATAGATGTTTAACATTTGAAAATTAAATATAATTTAATAACGTTTATGTTAATGATAATCTTTAACACTGAATACATAAAATTTATATAAAAAATGCAATAGGAAAAACATTGAAATCTTTTACATTTAAATTTATTTTTAATAATTTAAACTTGAAATAGACTTAATGTTTCCAAAAATGGGATTGAAATTATTTTGAAACATTTCATTAAAAAATAATATTTAATAATATTTAATTTATAAAATAAAATTAAAAATACATTGAAAACATCTTTATTTAAAATTAATCCTTTATTATTGTAACCTCGAAAAAAGGAATATCATTTTTGAAAAGGAAAATTATAATAATTTGAAAATTATTAGTTTTCAAAATAATAATTTATAGTGGAACATTTAAAAAAATAACATAGGATATTATAATAAAATATACATATGATGGGGAATATTTTTATCTTCAATACATGGAATAAGATTTAGAATATTTTGAAACAAAATTTTAAAAAAACCCATATCATTAAAAATATAATGAAACCATTGCATTGAAATGTTATAATTGTGAAAAATGATCATTGTGGTAAAACAAAATTGGATTTTCCAAGAGTTAATGTATACAATTAGTGTTAATTAAGAACATGTATAGAAATGGAGAATACATTAAATTAAATAGGAATTATTTTGTACAAAAATTAATTTTAACAAAACCATATAATTATAAATTTTGAAAACATTGGTTTAAAAAACTGATTTCCAATGAAATATATATGAAAATAAAGCATGACATCATCATAGTGGAGAATATACCAATCAAGATAGATAATAGTCAATGATGGGGGATTATGAGAAAAGGAAAATATTGGACTCATAGAAACCCATTACACCCATTATATCATTTGAATCAAAAACCCATGACTACTGAAACTATAAAATTAAAATTTAATATCAAAAAAATTTAGATTATAATGATATAAATTGACAATAGTTTTGAATTTAAACCACTTAAAATGAATTATTTTTATAACTTAATCCTGTCTAAAGGAATTTTATTTTCAGAAAAAAAAACCATTATGAATTTAAAAGGAATTCATGTAATGATCCCTTAGAAAGCAATTCCCGAAAATGAAATGTTAATATAGATAAATTAATGTGTACATATTATTTAATAAAATAATAAGATAAATTAATCTAACATTTTACAATGAGGTTTTTGAATAACCTTTATAACTTAGAGGAAAGAAAATGAGTTAAGAAAATACCTTACAACATATGTAAAAATTCAATTAAAAATAACATAAATGGGGGAGAATGGAATTAAAATTAAATCAATAAGAACAAAATACTATTCTTGTTATTTGATATCAAATTCAATGTAAATATACATTATATATATGAATTGGTGAATAAATATTAACTATGTCCCAATAAATAGATATTGAGACAAAATCCCTTCAATTGTATCTTTGATTTATTAGTCACACTCTATGCTCATTTATAAAAAAAATAAACAACCTAATAAACTGTCTTAGTGACACAATAAAAAACACTAACCTTATATAATACTTTCTATAAATTTTTATCATGAGAATGTTAATTATTTATAGCATATTATGACCACTGATTGTAATTAATTTTAAATTTCGTTCATAAGTTAATTTTTTTTGATATCATTACCCATAATTTGATACAATGATCATTATTAATATTTCATTTATTTTTAATTAATATATATCTTATATTTATATAAAATTGTCTTATTTAATTCTAAATCTATTTTGGTGTCATTAAGTTAAAATAAAATTTAGAAAAACTTATTTTTGGTAATTTTGGGAAAACAAAACTCATAATTTATTAATAAGCCAAATAATTAATATCATAGATCATGGACCATATAATAGTTATTTTTTACTATATTATACTAGAAGATATTTGTTATGTTCCCATATTTAACCATAATTATATTTTAAAGAATCATTTATGTTGTTGGTTATATCCAAAAAACATTAAATCACTTTAACAAGTTTAGTGATTATAATTATGGATGAATTTATTTTGAAAAAAAATATAATTATTAAAGATTCAAAATAATATTGAATTTATAAATATATTTTCTTTTTTCAATCATGATGATATATGAATAATTAATTAAAAAATATAATAAAATTGAAAAAAACAATTCTTAATAGAGGTATTTGTATGTGCACATGCACAATTGACATTTCATTATATTTCTATATCGATGGAAATGAATAAAATTGGGTTTTAACATTAATATGAAAAAAATATAATATTAATAACGAAAATTAAGTGATTATTTGATTATGTTGATAAGATATTTGTATAATTAATTTTAAAATGTAAAATTTAAAAATTAAATAGTACATACTTTAGAGACACGATTTTTAATTAGAAGGTCAATTGAAAATAAAGGGATTAGAATAGCTATGATTTTCCAAGAAATTATGTTTCGAATGGATATGGTTCTAGAGAGAGAAAAATGGAATTTTAAAGGAGTAATTAAAAGTATAGTTATATGTTAGATAGAATATGAGGATCCCCTTTTATATGTGAGGAAAATAGTTCTTTTGGAAACACACTTTATATATTAATTATTCCATGACACTACTCTAATGTAAATAGATAAAAAAAATTTCAAATAATGTTTTTGAGGTATTTTTAGAACTATAATATCTTAAATAATGATTTCCAAACACGTTTTAAACATGTTATAGGGGTTTTACCACTATGTTTGTTCATTTCACTCTTTTAGTTTTAAACTACGTAAATTGTTTTTAACTAAGATATTTTATGTGTGATTAAATTTATAACATTACACATATAATCAATGTTTTTGTGTTGTAGTTATATATTTATAATCAATTTTAAACAAATCAATTTATAAATATTATGATAAAAACTTTTTAAATTAAAATAGATAATACCAAGAAAACATATTCTAGTGAAAAGAAGGGATTTTGAACCTTATAGATTCTAAATAATTTTTAGAATTGATTAAAAATAAAGTAGTGATAATTTATTTATATATACTTTTATTAATTAAATTAATTAAATAATTAATGTATTTAATTTTAATAGATTTAATTGAAATTCCTTGATATTAATAAAAAAAATAATTCCAAAATATTTATTTTATAATCATCTAATAAATTATAACTAATATTGATAATATTAATATTATAACAAAAAATAAAATTATATATTATAAATAATATGAAAAATTTTATCTTAGAAATAATGATCAATTTTTTAAATTAACATTTTATGGGTATACAAACTAACCGTAACGTTAATACATGTATCATGTAAGAACCAATTTTTGTTAAAATTTTTACTTTTATGAAAAAAGACAAATGATTAGGATAAAATAATTATGTTAATTGATAAAAATTATAATTATAATGAAAATTTTATTTATTTGAATATAAATTTAATCAAAATCATCTTTTCATCATGATATTATTAATTATATAAAATTATCTTAAAATATTTTTCATTAATGAAATTCATAAATTTTAATAATATTAGAAAGGGGTTTCTTAATTCCTCATAAAATGTTAAAAATATTCAATATACTTTATAAAATATAAAATTATAAGTAAAAGAATAAAAAAATTAAATTCATTCATATAATAAAATAAAAACCAAAAATGATGACATTAATAATGTCTACATTTTCACTATCCACTATAAATTAATTATTTCAAAAAATAAAAAAATTTAATATTAAGATATTATGACCATCATAAATCCAAAATTGGTAATCAAATTTATTTGATATAATTTTTATAATTTTATAATTAAAAACTTAATTAAAATTCCAAATTACGATGTCAAACTTTTCATAATATAAAATATTAATTTTAGTTGATATATATTCTTCATTATTATTTCATATCATTTACCAAATAATAAATTAGTAATATATTATCCACATTTTTGATATATTCTATTATTATTTTATAATGAAATAATAATTTTCTTAAAATAACAAACTGAATTTAGAAAAATATAATTTTAATCTTAACATGATTTTTATTATTGTTCTATCAATACTAATTTCATTTTATTTATATTAAATGTAATATTTGATTCTATTATATAGATAAATCATATTTTGGTTACTAATATTAAAAAAAAATTAAAAATAAGTTTCTAATGATAACATTTTATCTTCCGAATATATCATTCTTTTTCATTTTTTGGGTTTTTGTTTGAAACAAGCTATTAACCAACTATTTATTTAAGGGAAATTTATAGAGAAATATCACTCCTTTACAGTATCTCCCCAATATATAATTTTCATCTCTTAAATATTATTTTAATTTATTAATTAAAAAATGAAAATAAATCCCTGAAAACTCAGTATATATCTTCTATTGAGAGGTCCCCCAAATTATCCTTAGAATTAATAGAAAACTACTTTTCCCAATTGACTTCATATGAGATAATATAGACATAACATTCAAGGATTAATTATCATGGGAATGATTCAATTAAATAAAAATTCTAAAAATATTATGATAATATAGAAAATAATTAGTGTATATAAATTTAGATATTGAATCTAATGATGTCTTCTCCGATTATTATATCATCGTAAACAATGATAATTTCATTTTAGGTATGTCATAATTGGTTAATCTTTTAACTCTCTTCGTTATACCTATGTTACTATATGTTATGTTCTCTCTTACTTCTCAACCTAATTCCTACATATAACTTGGAAATAAGTTCGTTATACTTGTTCATAATGTTTGTGTGATCAACCAAATAATATCCCCCGGGAGTGTCAAACTAGGTATGGATTAATACATCCTTATCGTGCACTAGGTGACAATATAGTTAAACCAAATATTATGTTTTTGTGTTTATCACCCATAGGTACAACTATTCATGATCCAAAATAAACTTATAGTATGCAGAAAGGTATTTATTTCTAGTAAAAAACATCTACTCAAAACAATACAAAATACAAGGATATCATCATGTTCAACGAATCCACTTTATAGTTTTCACTAACACTCTCTAACCCTAACATAAGAGGTAATTTAACTAATATCCAAAAATAACAAAAACATACTCTAATACCCCCTAAAACAACCTAATCTAAACATGACATCCATAATATGTTAATCTCATTATTCATATATTACATCTCACAAACTATCACACAACCTAAACATTTAGAGGTTTAGTGCCATGGATATTAGGTTCGAAATCATATTTATTTACTACACTTACAAAAAAAATCAATAATTCTTCCCCAGGACCTTAATTATATATATCGCATGATATAATATGCATCAAAACCTAGGTAATGTAAAAATAAGATAGGGGTGAGTTCAGATGCTCCATAAGGGAAAACATATAATAATGTATTAAATCATAAATAAATCAACACATGATAAATAATTAAATATAATAAAACGATATTATATGACCATATTTTATAATCACATATCATTATAAGGAAACATATAATCATAAATATACATTCTTAGATGTGTAAAAGTTTTAACTTGGCTAAAAATACATATCAAGAACTAGAAACAGTTGAGAATGATATAAATGTGAGTAATATATTGAAAATGATCTAGAATCCTTACAACACATCATATAATGATAAATAACTTAAAATTCATTTACCAACCCTAATCATAGGATTTATTATGATAATAATCCTAGATACTAACCAACATATTCATAATCTGCCTTTGTGAACATAGCCAATCACTAACCCATTCCCACATAAAATTGTGGGAAGAGATTAATGCCATCAAACACAACCTTTTATCCTAGTGGCTCTATATCCAATTAACTTGTAATATTTTGAGTAATGATTAACACCATCACACTCACCCAATGTGAACCTAGAGACTCACAAACAAATTCAAAAATTTAATTGTGGCTTGAGAATTTTGTACTAACATTCACCCATTGTGAACCTAAACACCTACTAACCTCATCACATATAATTTCTATTTCATGATATATAATAATATTACCAATTCATTAGAGGGGGTTGTAGGTCCCACCCATCTCACAACCCATAATATTTTATTCCATTTGAAAATATACATTCATATTCAAAGAAATAATCATTTAATAAATAATGATCCTCTTTAAACATTCCACAATATCCAATATTACAGTGTTTGGAAACAAAAAAACATCAAAATTCTCATATTACAAATTAAATCATATCATAAAAAATTTCAAAGTGTGGATAAAATTTTTCTTCATAAATGATAAAATTTCGATATAAATATAATATAAAATAAAAAGGTTTCAATACACCATTTTTAAAAATTAATGTACAAATATCATTGAAAAATATATATTTGTGAATGGAAAGATAATAATTATGAATCAAATAATTAAAAATAGATCTGAATGAATGTTCCTTGACAATAAAAAATATTATAAATAATGAACTTAATAAACATTAAAATCAATTGCTTTCAAAAGAATCATTTTAATTGAGGATTTAAAATTAAATAAGGAAAAAATAGAAGTGAAAATAGTTTAATATAACATTACTTTTGAATTACTTTTTAAAATAATATACATGAAATGGAAAATTTTGTTTCAAAAAATGGTAGTGAAAATACAATAAATTATTTTACATTTAAAATATATAGTAATAATAATGTTTCAAAAATGGAAATTTATAATAATTTGAAAACATTTACATTAAATATGATTAATTAACAACAGAAAAATAAATAGAGAAATAATATTTTTAAAAAGGTAAACCAAAAACATATTGATGAATATTAAATTTTTAAATAATACTTAATAATGGGACTCTGAAAATTTTCATAATGGATCGTAAAATATAATGTAGAGAGGATGATTTTTTTAATGATTGAAAATCTTTTTGAATATTTTGAAATAAACTTGATAAAAATAACAACATCATTAGATAGAAAATGAATCCATTGTATTAACAATGAATATAGGGGATAAAAATGATAATTAGGGATATTTTTGACTAGGGAAAACAAAAACATTAGTGGGAAGTAAAATAATTTATAGGGATGTAAATTCCATTAAAATACATCGAAATTATTCATAAAACATCTGAATCTTAGTGAGATAATTCACTACAATAAAAATAGGCCTTAGCGGCTGTCTATTAGAGGTGGTTTAGTAAACCACTACTAATTTTTTTAAGAAGGGTTTAGTGGTGTATTTTTATAAACTGCCGCTAAACTATGTTTTTTTACAGTGCTGATGCTTCCCCCCCACCAACCCCTAAGAGAACCCACCCCCCTTCTCCCCCTGACCCCTTCCACCCCCGAAGTCCTAGCTCGTTACCCCTCAGCGTGCCTCGCCGGTCTTAACCTATGATCACCACCCCTCAGTGAACCTCGCCGCCCCTCAGAATGCCTCACTGGTATTGACCCGTGCTCACCGCCCAACATCGCACCTCTCTTCCCCTCAACGAGCCTCATCGCCCATATTAGTAACCTGTTTTTTTCCTTGTTTATTTTCAATGATATTATTATGCTTATTCAACATTTTTCATGTGATGTTTTGGGTCGGATCCTATTGAATCTACTGGTATTCTTATCCTCTATATATATCCTATTTTTATAGGTCTGTTAGAGGGGGTTTGTGATTGGGATGGGTGTTACTAGAAAATGACTCAGATCTTGTTGGTGTGTTAAGAGTCAGTTTCATATAATCTATTTCATGGTATTTTATTTAGTGATGTTCATATATGTATAGAATTAAAAACATCATGGAATTGATTTATTAATACTATATAAAGTATATTTATGGCTTCTTATCTTATAATCCAAGGACATATGAGGGTAATACCTACCATAAGTGTGGTTTACACCCTTGATTCTTGTTTCCACCATGTTCCCTTTTAGAAGTGGGCTTCAGGACTAACACTTGTATTTACTCTCAATCCATGTGGGGTTCCAATGGGTGTAGATTGTAAAATAATCCACAAAATGGGGTCTTGAAACACACATAGTGGCCCCCTGAAATCCAAATAAATCAAAAGTTTTTGTGAAATCATGGGTGGGGAAAGGAAAATCACATTCCTACTAGGAGAGAATATTAATAATAGTAGGGGTGTAACATAGTTATTCAATTAATAATGAACCTCACCATGGGATATCATTGAACACGTGATATCTCTATAGTATCTGAATAATTATTGGTAATAATATAAATAATATAAGGCCTTTGAAGATATTTCCATTATTAGCATATGAATAATAGTGATGAGTCCATGTCATTGGGTGTCATTACACATCCCCCTCCCCATATTTTATTTCTGATACCTTGGGGATAATAAATGTACATACACGTTGTATAACACAATAATCAGGATAAAAAATAAATAATCACATAGCATCAATCCACCCCACATAAATATCATGTATAATGTCCCATGAATGTAATGTATCTCAATGTATGTTTCTCAAATATTTATCATAAAATAACCAACTCACTATCTATAATAATCACCTATAAAATGTTTCCAAGTCCTTTTTCATAGCACATCATGTCACATAACAACTTGAAATGATTTTAATTCTAAATGTTTAACTAATTACCTTACCCTCTATAGCTCATATCATCATATCCCAAAGGACCATAGCTGATATATTACCATATTTTAACTCACCTATAAGGTTATTTCATATCCCTTAATACATATTTATATTATTTCTACACCCCGATCTCATTAGGTGAACCATTTATATGTTATAAACCCATTAGTTCAATTTTCATGGTTTTCCTGTGCCTGAAGGGGAATCACATAATTTACCTCAAGCCAATATTACAAATCACCATTAAGGTTAAAACCATTGTTCAAGGTCAATGTATTATCTACTTTTTTAACTCTCAACCAACAAGGTGAGACCACCATCAAATAATCATTCACTCATTATACACATAGTAATATTTAAAAAAAATAAATGTGACTATCCTACATCCCTCACATTTTATCTCATGCTTAGACATCCATTTAAAGTCCATCACACAAACTAGAAAATGATTCACAAGGAAATTTGATCGTATAATGATCTTAAAATAATCCCACCATGTATAGAATATAAATTTACATCCTAATAGACTCTATATATTTTATCACACAATTAAAAACCCTTTTAGTCCACATTCATTTCTCCCTAACTCAACATCTATATACAACAAAAAATAGAAAAAAATAATTCATGGAGAAAAAATTAAACTATCAGTAATTATTATCATTAGAAGGTAACCCTTAAAATATAGTCGTTTTTATTTATCCTCAATAAATATATATTTCAAAACCTATTAAAATACCAATGTTAGAGATTAGGATAGATATTTCATAAAAAATATAGAAGATAACATTGATTTATGTTTTAATGAGGTTATCTTACCATCTAGGAGTCCAATCAATTAATGACTAATCAAAAGGACATTGAAAAGTATTTTAGAAATATAAATAATGAGTGTAAAGAAACATTCCCAAATGACTCACTTATGTTATTTCCAAGTCATATATGTGGAAAGGGAAATATATTTTTAAAAATCCAAAGTTAAATATATAAAATGCCCATTCATGAAAGTGGTTTTTGGAGAAAGAGGATGCCCTCCTAGACAATAGTTGATCACCAAGGATGTTCCATGATCCACCTCAGAGCTCCAAATTATGTTTCAACCCCATTAATGTTCATGATACACAACCGATCTGAAACATTTAATCACATACAGGGTCACAACATGTTTCCACCTATAACACTTCACTATGATACCCCACATGTTCTAAAATTTTCAACCCCAAAGAACACCCAAATCATGGAATCCTAATTCGATGCCACCAATAACATTCAATGTAGTAAAAAATTATTAATATGAACAATATTTAATACTACCCCTATTGTATATTTTTTTAGGATTAAATATTTTATATGAATTCCATAAGACAATGGATTAAATAGGTTTTCCTAAATTCTATAATTGAAACAAAATTAAACAGAAATTGAAAAGGAATATTGACATCAATACTTTTTAGAGTTATTTCATGATCTATTTTAGGAAATTTAATATACATGATTTCATTTATCTTGGAAATTTCATGTTTCCTTTGAGTTTGGAAAAAGAAATACCTTTCTTATAATTCTTGGATTCATCTACCCTAGCCATGAATCCTTTCACCTGATGATTCCTGAAATGTTCTATTTCTTGGATCCCCATGTATTTTCTAAATTAGTGAGTCATGTTTAATGTAAGTGTTTTTTCCATTTCATATTCCGAACATCTATTCAATTTTTATATGAATTATCAAGCCCTTACCTTAGCGATATCAAAGTTATGACATCATCAATTTGTCTATCTATTTTGGTGTAGCATGACATGCAAAAAACAATAGGGATGAGATCCTTGTTCTCATCTTGTTTTATTGATCTTTTTAATTTTTAGCTTAGGTTTTTTAGAGGGTGTGTTTATTATGTTTTATATGTATTTATATAAGAAAACCATATTTAACATATTTATATATTTTTTCAACTAGTATATATAATTCTCTTTCAAAATTTAGTAATAGTTATGTGTTTTAATTTTTTTTAATATTGTATGGGTATGTTGTGATATACATAGATAAAAGATGGAACACATTACCGAGGAACATACCTCGGTATTTTAATTGTTTGAATGTGTTTTATATTTTCAAATTTCCAACCGACTTGTTAAATAGAGAATAATATGTCCATGTCCTAAATGTAAATTTAGAAGATGGTTGATGAGAGATGATGTTTATGAAAATTTAATATTTAAGCAATTCCCTGGTCAATATTTGTGTTTGATTTGGCACGATGAATCGAACATTATAGAAAGGATGAGAACTGATTTCAATCCACAGAATAACCTCCCAACTTCTTTGAAAATTGAAAATGAAATGAAAAACCTTATAAATGATGCATTATGCACTTTAAGAGACCACCATCAACATTAAAACATATCATAATAACCAGATGAGGGGGCAACAAATAGCAACGTGACAAGTGATATTTTTGAGACTGTAGGAAAACCATATCAATATTGTAACATATAAGTGGATTCTACTCTTAATTCTATGTAGAATAATGTAAGAGAAAACTTCACTAAGGAAAATACATATCATGATTTAGTTGATGAGGGAAATCAAGGGTTGTATAGTGGATGTTTGTAATATTCAAAACATTTTTTTATGCTGAAGTTGTACCATATCAAATGTACATGTGGAATTATAAATAATGCAATGTCCATGATATTGGAATTGTTGAATGATGAATTTCATGAAGCAACCATCCTAGACTATTTTTATAAAATGAAAAAATTTGTTAACAGGCTTGGTCTGAATTATAAAAAAAATACATGCATGTCCCAATGATTGTATGATTTATTGTAGAGAGGATTCAAGTAGAAAGGATTGTAAAAAATGTTATTCTTCTAGATGTTAGTCAATGGGTGATGCTGGAAGTCTAAATAAACATACTTTGATGAGAATAAGAAAAGGAACACACCTATAATGGTTTTTCATTACTTTCCTTTAAGGCCTTGATTACAAAGATTATTCATGTCATCGATAATTTCCGAACACAAGTAGTTGAATTCTATAGATAACCAAAATTATGAGTTAAGGAGACATCCATAAGATTCACAATCGTGGAGGAAACTTGATTAATTACATCCAAGTTTCTCAGTTAATCATAGGAATGTTTGATTGGGATTGACTACTGATGGATTCAACCCATTTGGGACTTTGAGTACTAGTTATAGCATTTGGAACGTTGTTTTGATCCTTTACAATCTGCCTCCATGGATATGTATAAAAAAACATATTTTATCATTTTGATGATTATTCCTAGAAAAAAATTCATGGAAATGACATTGATATATACTTGTAGCCTTTATTTGAATATTTACAGGAGTTGTGGAGCAACTATGTTGAGACATTTGATTCTTCTTCTAAAACAATGTTCAAAATTCATGTCTATTTAATGTGGACCATTAGTGAATTCCCTAGGATTGGGAATTTATCTGATTAGAACCCTTACATGGCTTTGTCTTGTCCTATTTGAAACATTTATTTTGATCCCAAATGGATACCTCACAGTAGAAAATGGTGCTTCTTGTTCCATCAATGATTTCTTGACGCATCTCATAGATTTCTGTTGAACAGATCAAAATTTAATGGATTGATTGATCGTAGACCACCTCTAATATTTTCAACTGGTTCTGAAATATTGACAGAAATTAGAAATATTGAAACAAAATTTGCGAAGGTTCATCATTTGAATTATATTAGGAAACAGTTTCAAAGTGCATCATCAAGTGAAATCAGAACTAAAAAATGGAAGAAAAAATATATTCTTCAAACATCCATATTGGTAATTTAATTTTTTCTGACATAATCTTGATGTGATGCATATTGAGAATATTTTCTATGAAAATTTTATTTTCACATTTCTTAATGAGCATGGAAAGATGAAATATCATCTCAATGCTCAAAAATACTTACATGTAATGAAAATCAAACGTGATCTTTGGATAGATGAGAATGAAATGTATGCTTTGGCAATTTTTACAATGTAAAATAGGGATAAAGATACATTCCTTCGAATTTTAAAGCATGTAATAGTATCTGATGGGTATTCAAGTAACATATCAAGGTGTGTTTACTTAAAGAATCATATGTTACATGGATTGAAAAGTCATGATTCACATATTTTGTTACTGTAGTTACTACCATTGGTATTGCGTACATTATTACCTGAAAAATTTAGTGTTGTTGTACTCCAATTCATCATATTTTTTAGACAACTATGTGAGAAATATTTATATACATTTCATCTATACCCCCTTCAGGAGTGGTTTTTATTGACACTTTGTGCAGTGGGGAGGACATTTCCTCCATCATTTTTTACAATCATGGTGAATTTAACTGTGCATTTGGTTGAGGAAGCTAAATTACAAGGCCCCATTTATTATCAATGGATGTATCCAATTGTGAGGTACTTTATTTATATGTTTTTCAATTATGTAAATAATTTTTGTGCTTAATGAAATGAAAAATTATGTTTGTTTATTTTATTTCACAAATATCTTGTGTATTTGAAATCATACGTGAGAAATAAAGATAAACCTAAAGGCTCTATTACTGAAGGATATTTAGCTGAGGACTGTCTTAACTTTTGTTCTAGATACTTGGATGATATTGAGACCATATTTAATCGATTTGGGTGTGTTGAATAAACATCAACACAATCTCAAATACATGAGAAATTAAATATATTTCCTTCTATTAGATGATTATTCGGGGGGAACTCAAATGTGACACTAAAAGAAATGGAATTATTATAGGCACATAGATATGTGCTGATGAATAGTGAAATTGAAGATCAATTTATTGAAGAGTTGAGGATACAAAAAAAGTGACTAATGAGAGGCCAAACACGAAATGAGAAAGATATAACAAAAGATGTTAATAAAGAGCTTGTAGAATGTTTTCCATGATGTGAATGATCAAAAATATTGCAATAAATATGAGTATTATGTTGAAACATATATTTTGTAAATATAATAAATTATATTTCTTTTTTAGATCATGAATACTTATTCTTGAGTAGAGTTTTCAGAATATTTGATTTTTTAGGCTCGAGGGCCTCTAAAACAAGTTATAAAGTTTGACGCTTACAATATGAATGGTTTTAGAGTTCATAATGTCGATCAAGAAAAGGGTTTGAAAACATAGAATAGTAGTATATTTACATTTTTTGAAGTGGTATAATACTGGAAGATAATATATATTATTGAATTAAACAACTACTATAATTTTTCAGTTGTTTTATTCAAATTCTACTGGGTAGACATTATCTGAGTTGTTAAAAGTGACTCCATACAATATACTTCTGTGAACTTCTCTCACTTGATGGATATTGATGATCGTGAACTACATGATTCATACATCTTATCATCTCATGAAAAATGGTATATTATGTGAATGATGTTATGGATGAAGGGTGGAGTGTAGTTGCTTATGTAATAAAAAGAGATTTGTATGATATGGGTGATGAAGTGGAAGATTTTGCCTCTAAAATTGAATCTCACCAATAGTAAGAAGCTAAATTATTTGTCCATCCTGATTTTGAAAATAATATTTTAGCAAAAATGAATGAAGTGGATGAAGTAATAGAGTAGGAAACCAACATGATTGAAGGGGAAGATGATTTTATGTATAGTTTCACATTTATTTTCGCATTCACTTATTTCATTTGTGCATCCATTTATTATCATTGTTATGTATATATTTTTTGTTAGTACTATGCATCTATTTTAATTTTTAAATTTTGTTTTGTATAATTTTTTTGGAATATATGTTTTGAACATAATTGTTTTGATTAAATGACAAAAATGACAAGGAGGAAGCGATATATTATTTCATCGACCACTACGATAGATGATGATCCATCTGTCTCCCTCCCTACAACATTTGAGCCACCATTCACTCACCCCCTGCACCATCTCCCCCTGTAGTATCTCTAACACCTTTGGTGTTCATCCCTTTAGAAGATAAATTTTCTACTCCCCCTTTAGGAGCCTCAGCAGTGGGGGGGGGGCACCACTTCTATTTCTTCACGAGCATACTGGAGGGTGATGATTATAGGTACAAATTTTAATATGAATATATATATTTCTCATTTTTATACTAACTATTTGTTCTTTATAGATGAAAACAATTCAATATTGGAGAAAAATATAAAAATTTCTGATGTATGGAATATGACTGAAGAGAATATCGTTGTCCCATTTGATTCATATGGGGTCCCCATGAATGACGTCGCGAGATTACTTGGCTCAATTCTAGTCCATCTGGATACAGAGATGATTTCCCTTCCTATTTTGTATAATGATTAGAGATATATGCCACCATATTTAAAAAAGAAGTTTCTTCTTCCCAAATAATGGTTATTTTAATAAATTATTGTGTAATTCAATATCATGTTATTAATATTTTCTAAATGAATTTCTTTATACAAATGTTTTTCCTCTTTACGGTTGCTGATGTGATTTTACGGAAGTGGACATTGAAAAATCATAGTAATAAATGGAAAGAATTTAAATGGAGATTGTTGGGAGATGTAAACGATACTACCTTGACTATCCAACAGATGTATGACAAGACACCTGATGAGGTACCCAAAGTGCAATGGAATGTTTTTTTTTGAAAGACATCATGATAAGAAAAAGATGGAATTTAAATATATATTATTATATTAACCCCATTTTACAATATAAATTTATATTAATATGAAATTACAGTGAATACGATACTTTTAAATTGAATTTTATTTATTTATGGATCATTCAAGAGAGAATGGATCAAGCCGGGCTAAGAAAGTCATCACTCGCACTGTAGGATCAAAAAACATTTCTAGAAGACGATTGACTTTGGTAATATTTTCAATAGTTTAAAATTGATTAAGATAATATTGTCTATATATTATATTAAATTTTATATTTATCTTCCTTTAATGTAGTCACAGAGTTTAGGGCATGAAGCAACCCGAACTGAAGTGTGGTTGGATGTTCAAAAAATATTTGTTGGAAGTTATCTTTATGATTCTACCAAAGAATTTGGGGTAAGAACTCATTTTTTCATTATAATAACTTATTATCAGTTGTTACTATGTTAATATATATTTCATATAATATGGATGATTTTTGATTTATAGGTAAAAATTAAAGATCTATGGGATACCAATCCATTGCAGTCCTACTTAGTATCCCATGATGACCAAGTTACTAATGTCCTTGGATGGAGCATCCAGGTAGAGTGTGCGGGATGGATTTGGGACCCATACCATATGAGGTCTTTGGCATGACACTGTGGATTGTTTCTCCATATACTCATGGTTGTAGTCATCCCATACCCAAATATTCTTAGATAGAGAGAATTCTTCTCTACTAAACACAAATCAATACTAGGGGGCTATGATATCCACTTTGCAGAAATCATTGACTGATTTATATTATAAGTCGACTGGATCTAGCCCTAGAGGTATTGCATCGACTAGTGGTGAGAAGGTAAATCCAAAACATAAAAAATCATTTATTTTTCAAAAACATTTTTTGGTTTTTTGTTTATGAATAAATATAAAACAATATTTCATTTTCAATATAATGTTCTTACGGGTGGTAGCGGGAAGTAGAGATGGTGGTTGAGAGGGTGATGAGCTATGTTAATCATTGGATCATGATTTGTTGTATTGTTGATATGTTGGAAAAATATGGTAACAGCCAATTTGTATATGTATCATGTGTGGAAAAAGGTTTCTACCAAACATTTTCATGAACTTATATTTTCTTGAATACTCATGTTTCTTTTTATATATTTTATTGAGTTTAGTATAGAGGAATCAAGAGGTTGGATACAATAAGGACTCATGGGAATTGATATTAAATAGGTTATACCCTTTTTATCATGGATTTGGTGTCACTTATTGGTGCACTACTAGAGTGGTTTGTTTTATAGTTTCTATTTATTTTTGTGTTGTTCTATTGTGGAGATAAATCATAGGGTGGTTTTCTTCACAAAGATAATATACATGTGACATGGAGTTTCTTATGTGTCATGGACCTTCTCTAATATTAAAGAATCTATAAGGTGGGATGCACTATGTTTTTTGGATATAGTTTTTAATAGACCCATTATAATGTAGATCTATTCATAATTCCCTGGGTTTTCATGTTTTATCACCATTACATCATGTTATAGGGTGTATCGCCAAGAAATTTTAATTCTGATCCTACCTATAAATTTATAAACACGTTTGAATAATTTATTTATCAAAATTCCCTCACAATACATTGGTGACCTATATTAAATTTTAAGAGGTATTTCAACACAATTATTTTGGTTATCGGTCCTGAACATCTATATATATATATATAACATCATTCATTTTAAGTGATTTTACTTTTATCCACTATGCTTCCCTTCTAAGTTATTCATTATAGGGAGGTTGTGGCTAAGGATTTTGATGGTCTAGTTATTTTTATAGATATATATTGATATGGAAACTATTTGATTGGTTTACCAATTTGAATCCATACATTATAGTTCTTAGAGGTGGTTTTACACTTGCCTCATCCTCATAAAACAAATTGGAAGTATTTTTTTGAGTAGGGGATCCAAGTTCATTTATTTTAATTTGAATATATTTTAACATCATGAATATATTATCCATTTCACAAATAGTACGGGTTTTCAGAAGAAGATAAATAATTTGTTTTTCTGTATCGTTTCAAAATAGGGAAAAAATATAAGGATTTTAATATTTTCATGAAATTAAATATTATTATACTTTATTATTGTTGTTTCTAAAAATTGATGTTTTTTTGTGACCTTTTACACTTTGAATTTTCTGATTTTGAGAGTGTTGTTTTGGTTGTGTTGTTGAGATAACCATTCCTGAAAAATTATTGAAACTGAAATTTATTTAATGAAACTGTTTCCCAAGGATATAATAAATTTATTTATAAAACCCATGTTAGAAATATTTGTTATTTTGAAATCACTCAAATTGAAATTGTTTTAATTGTAGAAATGAATATATGTTGATATGTGATGATTGGCTTATTTCATTATCTTGTGTTATGTGTGTGGTATCTTATTGGGAATTTAAAACTAATGAGGTTGATCAGATTAAATGTATAATTTACTAGTAGTGAGCCAATGGTGAGTTAGTAAGGGCTGTGATGAGGGACACTGTATAATAAATTTCATGAGGTTTTTGATGGGTGGTTATTTTTATTAGGTGGTGGTAGTGAAATTCAGGGTTTATGGAGAGGTAACGCCATTTGTGTTTTTCATTTAGGTTGATGTGGGATGGATGTGTTTTTTGGAATGGTTGTTTTAGTTTCATAGTCATCTAGAAAATGGTGTTTAGATGTTGAAAATGAATTTTCATGTGTATAATATGCTATTTGTTTCTCCTCAGGGCACTGGTATAGGGGCTGCAGAATCTGCTGTTTTTTTATAATTTTTTCTTTCAGGGCGGTTTTAACCACCGCTACAGACAATAATTTAGTGGTCATTTTAACCACTGCCACCCAGTTTTCATGTTCTGTTACCATCATGCGGTGGTTATTTTGTTTTTAGCAGTAGTTTTCATGTTTGAAAAATAATTATTTTTTAGCAGTGGTTTAAACTGCCTCTAAAAAATATACCAATTCGAGATAAACCATCTCTAAAACCATGGAAAACCGCCATGAAATAAGTCCACTACAATGGTTAACATAAACCACCACACAATTGATTGAACTGCAACAAATTTTTTCCATCACATATTTATGAAGTGCTTTTTTGAAACCGCTGAAGAAGCTTATGGTGGCGGTTTAAACTATAGCCATACCCAAAAAAACTGCCATTAAAAACCCATTTAGCTATAGTTATTTAATCATAATGTTTGATGATTTTTTTGAAACATGATATCATTATAATATTAGGTGAATATAAAACAATACAACATCATATGGTATAATAGACCAATGAATAATGATAGTAGTAAATGGAGAGTTATTATAACACCTGTGAAAGTTCTGATCCACAAAAATCCCTTATCGTTATTATTACATTTGAACGCAATCCCCATGAGAGGCATAACATTAAAATTAATGTTGAATATCTTGAAATAGATGAATTTGTTTAACAAATATTAGTAGATAAGTATTTATACAACTAAAAATGAATAAATTTTTTATAGATTAAAAATGTCTCATTGGACTCAATTATGAGGAAATCAAACCCCAATAAATATCAAAAAATTATAAGTAATGGTCCATTTAAATTTAATTCAATATAAAAAATTGAAAATATATATAAATTAATGTATAAATTTAATTTTATACAATAATATGACAATATAATTCATCTATGAATATTTGGGATCAATAATAAACATTATAACCTGAAGACATAAAAATGAGATTTGAAAAATCATTACGTCTTGTGTAAAAGTTCAATAAAATACATCATAAATTGTGTTTCATGGAATTAATATTATAATTCCACGAATAAAATAAAATTATATATTTTATATGTCAAATTGTAACTATAAAAATAAATTAAAAAATCAATGCATAAATATGAGAATTATCTCAGTGAAGGGAAATTGATATAAAATATTTTACGTTATTTCCTTTCGTAATCGATCACACTCAATGCTCCATAACAACAAAAAAATAGTAATATCCAAATTAAGAACCTAAAACAAAAATAATATGATTTTATAATTCTTAGTTTAAATTTTTATAATTTGCACACTAATTAGTCACAGTATATTAGGACAACTAGTTGTTAGTAAATTTATCTATTTTATGAATGTTTAATAATTTTGATATAATTACACATAATTTCATAATAATTTAATTACATTTATATATTTTAGGGATATATAATATATAAATTATATTAATTTAAAATGTTAATACTTTCAATCTATTAGTTGTTTGTAATTTTATTTGAAATTAGAAATGATAACATTTTTTTTGTAATTTTAATAATAAAAAATGTCACTTCAATAATATTTCACGTAATTAATATAATATTTATATAACCATATATAAATATTTAAATTAATTTTACATTAAAATAATTTTTTTTCATGTTCCAATCTTTTTCCATAATAATATTTTAAATCATCATTTTTTTTGGTCATGAAAACAACATAAATAAGAACACCCATTTAACTCATTAGGTGAGTATTGTAAGGAGGTGGTTATTTTGAAATAATTTAATTATAATCAAGGAATTAGGAAATAATTTTTTATTTTATATCATTTTGAACTTTTCCCAATAAATTTTTATTGTCAATAAAGAAGTAGAAGAAAAATGAATGAAATTTTTCTTCAAGTTTGTGGCAGTCTGTTCACACACATGGTTGACATTAATTTGGATTTCATAGTAGTTTGAAATTAATAAATAAGGGAATTATTTTAATATAATGTCATATTATTATAATAGTTTTAAATTCTTAAAAATATTATTATGTTGATAAGAAACCTTTTAAATTATTGTTAATAAAAAACATAATAAAGAGTTAATACAAAAATTGAAAACTTGATTGTTATTTAGAAGTCACTATGAAATATAAGGGTTAAGGTAATTTTTAGTGATTAGTGTATTATTTTTGTGGTATATGGTTTTCATTAGAGTATAATAATACATTTTAAAAGATTAATTCAATTTGGTTAAGTGTATTTTCAAAGGGTGAATGGGGTCCACTTTTTTATGATAGGGAAAAGGAACTTTTGGAAACACCATTTATATTTTAATAATTGTATGACAATATTAAATTGTAAATGGATCCAATGATTCAAATAATACATTTTTGGATACTTTTAGGTATATAATGTCTCATAAAAGTGTTTCTTCCCATGTTTTAATAATTTTATATAGTTTTTACCATTATCTTTTTACATTTTACTCTATTTAGTTTTACCTTAGGAAATAGTTTTTTACTAATTGATTTTATATTATGATAGAAATTTTAAATAACCCATACAATTTTTATTGTGTTATTGAATTAAATTATATATATATATTAATTCAAATTTTATTTAAAATGTTATAAAATTTAATTTTAAATTGAAATAGAAAATGTGTAGAAAACCTGTTTTAGTAGAAAAAGGATTTTTACCATCATAGATTCAAAATCATATTTAGTATTCATTAAAAACTAAATGAGTGGTAAAATATTTATTTATATTTTTATAATTAATATAATGATAAAAATTCTAAGGATTAAAATTGAATTTATTTGATATAAATTCATAGATATTAAAAAAAGAAAAAATCTAAAATAATTGTTTCACCATCATTATGGTAATTAGCATTAATCCTAGTAACCAAAATTTTATAAATAAATATGAAATGGGAAATGTTGAATAGTTTTAATATTATTATCTCAATTGTATTAAAAAATTTATCAGAGTAACATTACATGTGTGTGGAAATTAATCATTTTGTTTGCACATGTATCAAATAAAAACACATATTCTGAACAAGATTATTTATGAAAAAATGATTTATGATTATGGTTGAATTAAAATTTTAATTGATATAGAATAATAATTATCCTTAAATTATTATTTAATTAAGAATAAAATAATATTGAAACACTAATTCAAGATGGAATAATTAATTAAACAAAACATTCAAAAAATAGTTTTTATTATAATGCTACATAAATGTTCAAAATTTTGAGGATGAGTTTATAAATTCAGAATTATAATTCTAAAATATTGTAGTTTAATTTGAAAATATATAATTTTGTATGATAAAAATTATATAATTTCAATGAAATAATATAGTATAACGAATTCATGAAATTGATTTAATTAATAAAATATATATTTTCACTATCCACCTAAAATTTGTTATCTTCAAAATATTATGGAAGAAAATAATTATTTATCATGATCATGAAAAATAAAAAATGATGTTACATGTATTAAATTAAATTTCAACAATAAAATAATTCAATTATTAAATAAAAACCCATAATATAGGAAAATACTATTCATAATGGAAAATATTTTTTTTAAAATGATAACTATTCATTATTTTTATTTCCTATCATTTACATGTTTATTTATTTGTAATATAGTATTAATATTATAAAATTATTATATTATTATTTATTCATAATACGTATAATTTTCCAGAATAAGATAGTCACTTTTGAAAAATATATTTCTATTCATTAAAATACATTTTAGATGTTTTGGCTATAATAAATGAATATAATAAATATTAAAAGTTATCTATATTTTTATTATACACATATTTTATTTTTTGGCTACTCCTACACATTCCATCTAATTTAATGACTAGTTTATTAATAATCAATTTTAATATTTAGAATATATCATGGGTTTTTATTTTATTTTGGTTTTGAGGGTCAAACATACAATTTAAAAAAATATTTATTTATATGATATAGTGAAATCTAAGGTCATTATAGCTACATCCCAATCCATGATAAGATCATTCTAAAATTAATTTTTCACCCATGATGACTTCCACATACCTCTACATTGTTAAAGATGGATTAGAGATGCTAATTTTATAAACATAGGTATAGAGGACAAGGGAATTGAGTATTACATTAACCAAAGTTAATTAAAATGGGGAACAAATTAAATGGGTTTGAACAGGGACCTAAACCAAAAAATGGTAATATACATCTCCATATTGAATCCACTAATATGGAACTGATGACTAAGTTAAAATTTAAATATTGAGATTTTTTGTGTAATTGGTATTCAAACCTATAAAATATTATTAATATTTATCGAATAAATATTTAATATCCTGATTTAACCACAAAACATGGAATCTCAAATAATTCCCACCCTTGGGTAAATAAAACATTTCAAAATCAATGGTGTGACCAATTTTTTCCAAGGTCATTCTCCCATGAATGTCGAACTTTTTCTCTTTATAAACGGTAGAGCCTCTAAAATTCCAAATGATTAAAATTATTTCACATAAGAAAACATGAGTCATTATTTTCCCCATCCTTAAGTATTTCCATCTATAGAAAGGAACAACCAAATTGAATCATTGAGGAAGAACTATTTTATCCTTACATATGAGATAAAAACACTATCACATGATCCCCTACAGATTATTAAATACATTATATTCCAGAATCTTGAACAGAACCTACATAGGATCACATCAGATCCAAAAACACTAATCATGGATGATATATCTATGGTTTTATTTAATCTATCACAAAAAAACCCGAACCCATCACATGTGAAGTTTTAGAACAATACTCAATATGTCATGTTCAAACTGAACATGAATTACCACAATAAACATTTTCTCCCTATAGTGGGATGTTAAAAAAACCAACGTGATTATATATCATGGAACATTAACATCAGTTGGATGTTGTTTGTTTACTAGATATCATTATGGGGGTGTATTACTACATAACATATAGGGGTAAACAAAAATACAATCATTTAATGATAATATAATTTCACCACGTTCATCTCATGGGTGTGTTAATATGTTCACCACACAAAATCTTGAAAGATATACACTACACTTGGTAAACTACATCCAACTGAAAAAACATCAATTCTGATGAGTTCAAGGTAATATGGTAACAACACACCCTTATTATTTCCTCTTTAATAATAATAAGGATTAAATATCTACACTACTAACTTCATCCAGATCCTCATATTCCAAAAATTAATTTTGACATCCACATAGAAACTCAATGTTAATGTTTTAATAATTTCAAATGGAAATGAAAAATCTGAGGAGACATCTATCCACTCCCAAATCCATAGAGTGTCCACCAAGAAACTCCATAAAATTAATTTTTCACTGATAAAGAAGTAATGAAAATATGAATAATGTTAACTATTCAATCCGATACTTGTTACTAATAAACTCTGATGGTTGAATTCATCTCAATCAAAAAAATATTTTAGACTAGTTCTGAGGTTTTCAGAAGTCCCTACATGGACATATTTGATCACTGCCAACTATAAAATTTGATAATATAAAGAAAAACTCATCAAATCATCAAGGATTATCACAATAGGACATTCCCATTGATTTAATGATCGGTTCCTTAATCACCCCAAAAACATCACTAAGGAGAAATATAAATTCCAATATTACAAAACTCCATGTCTAACCCTCCATAAACAATAATGTATTAAAATAATATCTCCAACCCATGAAAGAACTATAAAAAAAATAAAATATTTTGTCCAATTTACTGCCTTTGTTTTAGTATTGAATAACTTCTTTAGGATATGTCCTCTCAATCTCTATAATATGTTATGAAATTAGTCACACATCCCAACACAGTCAAGGAACAACATTTTTTCCTAAAAAAAACTATATTTCATTCAGATATGGTTAAATTAAAAGGTATGTCATTACTAGTACCATCTCCAACTTTGAAAATTAATGAGGATAAATAGAAACCTCTAGGAGATAACACCACTTTAAATACGCTAGTCTAGAGTGTAGGTTCCTATAACAACAGAAGCCCTAGAGGGTCAGTTCCCAACATTAATTTTTTCAATATTAAATGAACAATCCAGGATATATTCAATGATAAACTTTTTGATCCATAGAATTGAATCATAGAAATGGGACAATGTAATAGAAATATAAAACCAAGATAAAGGATCAACATATTTAGTTTATAATTATTTAAATTAAATAATAATTACCTTTAAAGTGATTCTTTCTTCATTGATGCATTTGACCAAAGATCTGTAGATGTACCATCATTACATTGTCGATATCAAGGGTATATCTCCCCTAGCGGTGATCCACATTTGTTCCACGTATCTCTTAATGTCGTCGAAGGAGACTTTAGGTGATAGGAAGAAATATCCTATCACTTCCGATGTCCACCTTTTATTTCCTTGAAAACCGCATCCAAATCATTCTCCTTGATTTGGTGGAGGAGGTTCAATATCATTCTCAATAGAGTTCCTTGAGAGGGATGAACTGTTTAGGCTTGAGATAATTTTTCCAATTCATTATTCACTACATAATCAGTGTCGCTTTGGTAGATCTTGGTTAATAAGATAACATCATAACTGAGTATTTAATTCCCGTGGGTAATAATAAATAATTTTCAAATATGACTTAATCGTTTTACTAATCCTAGAAAAAACCCGAAGTCAAATAATAACAAAAACAATATTATTTTTTAACATGCAATTATCTTGCGAGTTGTAATTAAAAAATATGAAATAAAATAATATTCAATTTTTTAGTTTCTCACTAGACCATTAACTCGGTTTTCCAATCCTCCACCAAATATATTAAACCTTAAATAATTAATATTTATTTATTAAATAAATATTACAACATAATTCTTCAATAAATATTTAAATATTATATTCACTAAATAGAAAATAAATATTTTCTAATTATTCTACCCGCAATATATTCTTTCAAATAACTATTTTCATACTAAATGTGACCAAGCACCCATGAATTTTTTTTAAAACAACAACAAGAAACAATCATTATTCCACTTTTTAAATAATATATTATTTAACTAGGATACTACTTACAGTTGGTGTGTGACCCTCTAGGACTCTTTATTAGTGGCATTAGGTGGGGAAGCCTAAAGTCCAAGGTCAGTTTCTAGAAACACTCCAAGGAACCCATATAAAAATATGTTAGTGCTAAAATGTTATTTTACCTAATTCAAATGCTTACTATTTAATATAATCCATTTGTCTCGATATCTCCTATCAATCGGGTTCCCCACAAGTACAATAAACCCATGTGCTCGATTTCTCATTCGTTGACTTCCCCAAATAGAAATTACCTATAGAACACCATGGACATTAATTAATTTAGGCTATATCATTTCCATCAATGGACCTTAGATACCAACTTCTATTATGGAATAGAATGGATAAGTCCTTTCTTTCAATATTCACTAATGTAGTATTACACATGACACATCCAATATATCCTACCTCACTGTGAATATATATCATCTTAGTTTTTTTTCTAATAAATCTAAGTGAATGAGTCATAATACCCATTAATAATAATATTAAAGTCTATAGACCAATATACACATCCCCATATAAGAACATCCAATGAAACTTATAAATGTGTATTTCCTATTGGCATCTCTCGTTCTCATAATATCCTCCTTGACATTACGAAGGGAATACACCATGATATGGCACATCAATTTCATATGTATCTCCACCACTGATATCCTGTATCATTTTTTTAACTTCAAATCTTATCATTCAAATATAGAACATATATTCAAGAATAGTGTCACGTAACTTCTATGTTCTAATCATAGTAGTGATCCTATATGACCATTTAGTGTGACAACTAATATTAGGACATTATTTCCAATAATGTCATGTAGAAGAAAAAACATGATTTGATAAAGAGTTTATTAATATCCATCCAATGGATACATATTTATCATAATACATATAGAAGTCTATTCAAGGGAACCAACTCAAATAGAATCCCACTAGCACTAGAGAAAACTGCTAACAACCTTTAGTCCTCTAGCTCTCAACATGATACTCATGATTCTACTGATATATAACTTGATTCAAGGGTTCAACCATTTTCTCTTCAGTGGATACTATGCTCAATACAACTTCACCGCTCTGATGATAATATCTGAAGAGTTGACAATTTTATAGTATGTTATTTCTCTATTGATGGAAACTTGGAAATTTTGAATGATTCAATACTATAGTATTATCACTACACAATGTGATTGTGTATTAACTTCTAGGTACCACATTATGATCTTAATTTTTATGAATCCAAATAGATTCTAGGGCTACATAATAAGGTATGATGTACTTGGAATCCACTATCAAATCAATGTCAACTAGATACGTTGAACTCTTCCAGCTCACAACTCCCCTGTTGAGACAAAAAACATATCCTGATTTCAAATTTATATTATTTTGATCTGTCTAAAAACCAGCAACATCGTACCCTCTGATGACAAGATCATCATCTCTTCTATACACTAAGAAAATATCAATAGTTATTATTAGATACTTAATGATGTTCTTCACAGTAGTCTAATTTTATTCTCCTAGATCATCATGATATCTGCCTATGATTATCAGTGCATAGGTATCATAAGGGCTAGTACATAACATGTCATACATGATAGATCCAATCAATAAAGTGCATAGGATCTTACTCATTCTTCCATTCTCCTATTCAACTGGTGGATGCATTTTCTTGGAATGATATAAACCATGTGACACTGGAACTATTCTCCTCTTGGATTGTTAAAAACTAATTCACTTTAGTATTTGATAAATATAGGAACACTAATTTAGTCCATAATGTCTCTTGGATCTGTCAAAAATGATCATTATCCTTAGAATGTAGGATTCTTTGTTTAGGTCCTTCACGGAGAAACACTTGATCAATCAGTCATTAACAAATTGTAAGATAGGAATTTAATTTCAAATAAGTATTATGTTATCAACATATATTACTAGGATAACAACCTCATTTTCATTAAAACATTTGTAAATATATGGCTCATAAGTGTTCTTACTGAAACAAAATTCTCTTATGGCTCCTTTGAATCAAATATTCTATGACCTGGATGCTTCTTCAATCTATAAATGGACCTATGATACATAAAAACACTTTTGGTATCACATGGAGTCCAAATCCCTTTTGGTTGTGTCATATTGACATCTTCTTGATGGTTCCCATTAAGAAATGTATTTTTGACATCCATCTTCCAAATCTCATAGTTGTGGTATGATCATATGGAAAATTTGATTCTGATGGATTTAAACATGGAAATAGGGGAATATTTTCATCATATTGAATTCCTTGATTTTTTAAACCTTTATCCACTATCCTTTATTTAAATTCACTTACATTACGTTCCATGTCTAGTTTCTTCATGAATACCCATTTACACATAACAGGATTTAAGTCAACTGGTGCATCATCCAGATCCCAAACATGGTTCTGAAACATGGAATATAGATTACAATTCATATCTTCTAGCCATCCTATAGCTCTTGAGCTCTCTTATGCCTCGTTGTAGGAAATAGGTTCATTGTTGAACAACAATAATGAGTCACCATCCTTCGTGAAAATAAAACCATATCTATCTCATTCCCTTACCTATCTTACACTCTTATGAAATACTGGTTTTTTTGGATCATCATCTTCCATGGTGACATGTGGAGCTTGTTCCTATACCAACACATGTGTATCATGAGCATCAACTTCATCAAAGTCAATCCTGCTCCAACTATCATTTTTGAGGATGTGCTCCTTCCCATAAATGATGGATTTTCTAATAACAGTTACATTCATTTCCAAGTGGATGTATAGGCAGTATCCTTTGGTTTACATGGGATACCCAATTAAGATACACCTCATACCAGGGGGTTCTATTTTTTTTTCAGAAATCCTTAATGAATTCATTGAATCTCTATATATGTGTATGTGAAAAATGGGTTTCTTTCCAGTCCAAAACATAAAGAGAATTCTATTTTCAACATTAGTTAGTACTCAATTTAAGGATCATACAGTAGTTTATAATGCATATCCTTAAAAGGATAATGAAAGATATGTATTTCACATCATTGAACATACCATTTCCAACAAGTTATGGTTCCTTCATTTACTAACACCATTTCACTATGGTGTATAAGGTGGAGTGAGTTGAGATAGAATCTGAAACTCCCATAAAATGTCTATGTACACTTGGATAATATATTCTCTACCTTGATCAGATCAAAGATTCTTTGTCTTCATACAAATCTAATTCTCTACTTCATTCTTGAATTACTTGAATATCATAAGGGTCTCATACTTATACCTCATTATGTAAATATAGAAATTCATACTTAAGTCATCAGTAAAATTTATGAAGTAAGATTATCCACATTTAGATTCTACTAGAAATGGTCTAATGACCTTAGGGTGTACTAATCCTACAGGCTTTGTGGCCATTTCACCAAATCCACCAAATAGCGGTTTGTTCATTTTACCTTGTAAACAAATGTGACATCTATCAAGTGGTTTTAGCTTAGAAGATTATTAATAACTATCTTGATAGATATTTATCAAACACTTCTCATTTACATAACCTAGATAGTGATTCCACAACAGGGTTTTATATGATTCGTGTGGGAAAGATTATTTATCCATTTCCAATACAAATTTTATTTTATTTAATACATAAATAATGTTATTTAAATGTGCTATACCATATCATATGTTTTCCTTATAAAAAATGAAATTAATTTCCAAACATGAAAAAAACCATCTATATATAAACATGATACAAAATTATGTTCTTTAACAATAGGTACATAAAAACCATCAGGATAAATAAAAATCATCCCGATCGGCAATGAAATGTGGAAGTCACCAATGGAAAGTGAATCAAGCATCAAACAATTGGTAGCTTTTAGATCCAACTCTCTTATGGAAACCATTATTAATATTATTGGTTCTTACATTTTGATACACATGTGACCACTGAAAGCTCTATCTAATAGCCAATCTCTTGAAATTGAAAGAATAAACTCTATAACAAATTCACATTTGGCTTCACCATGCCTCATGGTGCAATTCATCTTCCAATGGCCTAACATTGCACATGCAGAACAAACTTCCTCCTCTTCCTTACCTAGGATTTAGATCTTCTTATTCTTAGTAGGATTATACTTGTGGTTTTGGACTATTTATATGTCTTAGCCCCTTTTCCTTCATATTCCTATAAACTGTCAGGATTGTGGGTTTTTCATGCACCATGTCCTTATCTACTGGGTGAATTTGGGTCAGAGGTTCTGATATAATCTTCTCATTATTCCTAATATTATAATTCACATTAGAACTGGAAAGGGAATTGGGGATTTTTGAAAGTATGAGAACTATATGAAACTCATCTGGGAATTTAATCCCCAATATTTCTTGATAATCAATGTATCTAATAATATTGAGCACATTTCTCCAGCTAGCACTGACGCTCACAGCATAGTGGTCAACAATACATTGGAGATCTCATACCTCTCTAGTATCGGTTTCTCTCGATAGAGATCTTGAAGGAAATACATAATGATATAAGAATCCATTTACTCATGTTTCTTAAATAGCTCATTAAACGTGAATGGTATCATGAAGTAATGAACATATGTAGCATCATTTAGATATTTCCTATAAAGAGAGATCTCTTCATTACATTCCTAATTTCTAGGTGAAACTGTAAACAGTTCTTCCATCACAAAAAGTTTCCTTTCATGTTGAAGGATGACTCATAGTCACATTTGCCACTACAAAAAATTATTACAGGTGAGAAGTTTATCCTTCTCAAGTATGGATCAAAATGATATGTTTGATGTCATTTTTAATTCCTTTTGTTCAAATATGAAAAGCAAATATTTATTACATTATCAAATAAATTTAGGCAAATAAATAAATATTATATTTATTAATCTCCCTATATTTAATCAAAACCCAATATCCATCACCATTGGATTCAGAATAGTCTATTTCATAGACATTCTAGTGTAAATGATCCATATTTACCTTCTCATTACCCCATCCTTGTATGGATAAGAAATTTTAATAGTTTTAGGTAGGAATTTCAAATTCCAACTACATAAACTCAATGCTCCTCGATCCATTGAGTGGACTCCCCAATCATGAAATCCTTCATTTTCTATTTCCTAAACCTTTGCCTCATAGTTACACCAATTCCTACTTTGGTAGTCAACCCTTTATGTAAAATAAGTCAAGTCAACCTGAAACCTCAAATTATAATTCCCCGATAATTGTATGCACCCCATAATAGGTTGGTCAAGCACTTTGAACTATATTTAAATTCTAACTGAAGAAATGGATGAATATACCAACAAAATATTTTATTGGTGTATTTTATCCATTATGGATAACTGTTGTTTTATTACCTTTTCAAGATATTATTAATATTATGAGGGATAAGATTAATTGATTAAACATGTATTAGATAATATGTATTCATAATCTAGTTTATTTCAGTTCCATCATGAATTCATATTCATTCATTAATTATGTGATCATGACAAAATATCTATAATGAATAACTATATAACATACAAAAATAAAATAAACGGTATGATCATGATTTTGTTTTAATGGTTAGTTTATTAAGAGGCTGATAAAATAACCTCTGACATAGGGGAGAAACACCTGGAACAAATTAGGTTCTTGTTTATTTCATTCAACTTATTAACCATTGTATATCCTTAGATTAGTTTCACCTTAGCTCCTAACATGATCCACCTCCACTATATTGGGATCTCCATCCAATACATATTCTTTTACTCACATGCAGGTGAGGGTAAAAGGGGGTTTACATAAATTAAATCATGGTCCCACAATCCCTACATATTAATGAGGAGAGAAGGAACACATTCCAATGATTTTATTTAATAATAAATTAAAAGAAAAGCAATCATAAAAAATGTCTTTCCATGATCATGATCATCCACATGCATAAAACCGAATACACATTTAGTAAAAATAACTTTCAATTCTTTAATCACTCTTATTTTAGATAAATCACACTCAAATTGATTAATTTTTACCTTTAATTAATAATTCCTTTTCATATTAAACAATATTTAATTTCTTTTATATTCCAATCCATTACAATTTTAAACAAATAATAATTAATTTACAATTAACCCACTACATAACTTGTACCATGGAGGTAACCTAGTGAATACACATCCAAACAAAAAAAATGTGTTATGTGCTTATATTATTTTACTCTTGTGACATATAGAAAACATGACATATCATGTATTTTCCTGAAATGTACTTCCAAGATGAATAAACTAATTACATGACTTTTCGGTCATGTGTTATGCTTCAATGCACTTAGAATAATGACTGGAAATACAAATTATACATGATATTAATATTTAAAAATTTTCTATATATTATTGATATAGTTCTACACTATTTGGTAAAGTAGAAGGCATGTAGATCTGATCTACATGGAATGTAATACCATCACTGTCTATCTGAAGTACACATATAGGGTCTCAGTGTGTGAGGTGTACATCAGAAACATCAGAGTACACGATGTGTCCAGTGGACCACATGACATGTCGACTCTGTGTTACATGGTCACCGGTCTGATAAGCCGTGAATGGTATATTTTGTGCATCCCTTACCTGAAAGGGACTACACACAATGTCCAGTGGGCCACTCGACATGTAGTTTGGCTGACTGTGCGCTAGTCTATCCTTGTCCAACACACAGTGTAAGAATCAACTACACCCCATGTCTTTAATTCACTTGGGATTTGTGATTTCCAAAATAAATCTTGGTTTATTAATCAAAACAACATGTTGTGAAATACCGATTACACAGTGTATAACTCCATTTATATGGTTTGTACTATTGTGTTGTCTGGAAAAAATCCAAAGCTCCTTCAGATGAGTTCCTCTATTTTATTTTATTCCAAAAATTTATCATTTCTATTAGATATTCAAAAAATTAAAGTGGTTGAAATATATCTCATCAATAAGATTAAATTTAATGATTAAACATTAAATAAAAAACTAAATTATAAATTCACAAATTTCCAATTATTATTAAATAATTATAAACAATAATATTCCCACTCAGATACCATTTATTGGTTTTAGCTGTAGCGGAATATTGGAAGAGTTGGTGCCAAACTATAATTTTTTTCCATATTAAATAATCAATCTAGGATCTATGCGATGATGAACACTATGATCAAAAAATTGAATCAATATAAAAGAAAAATCTAATAGAAACCCAAAACCAAGATATATAATGAACAATTTTTTTTAAAATTTATTTAATTAAATAAGAATTTCATTCATGCTTATTCTTTCTTCATTGATGCATTCATCCATAGATCTACTGGTTTAGTGTCATTCCGTTATAGAGGTCAAGGGTTTATATCCTCTATAGGTGATCCACCCATGTTCCATGTATCTTTAGACATCACCGAAGGAGTCATTGGGTGATATCATGGAATCTCCTTGCACATGAAATTTCCACCTTCGATTGCCTTTGAAACCACTTCCAAGGCATTCTCCTTGATCTGATGGAGGATGATCTCTCTCATCCTTGGGAGCATTCTTAGAGAGGTATGGACTATTTATCCTTGAGATATTTTCTTCAATTCATTGTGCACAAAAAACCTCACCACTTGGATAGATCTTGGGAAATAAAAGAATAATATAACTGAGTATTTAATTCACAATGGTAATAATCAATAATTTTCACAAGTTCCTTAATTATTTTATTAGTCTAAGAAAAAACACCTTGTAAATTAATAACAAAAACATTATTGTTTCCTGACCTGAGCATATCATTCGAGTTACAATTAAATATTATTTAATCAAATAATATTCCATATTATTATTTATCACTGGACCGTAATATCGATCCTCCAATCCACCACCATATTTATTGAAACTTGAATAATGACTATTTGGTTATTAAATAAATATCAATGAATTACTCACCAAAAAATACATAAATATTATATTCACTAAATAAAAAAAATATTTATTAATTATTCTACACAAAATATGTTCTCTTGAATAACTAGTGTCAAAATAAATGTAATCATGAATCAATTAATAAATATCAAACCACAACTGAGATTAATTCTTAATCACCATGTTAATTAATATATTATTTAACTGAGATACAAGATACACTTAGTGTGTGAACCTCTATGCCTCTTTCTCAGTGGCAATAGGTGGAGTAGCATAATGTACAATATTAGTGTCTAGAAATATTCTATTTCATCCATAGAAAAAGACTGTTAGGTCATAATGACAAGTCACATCATACAAATTCTTACCATTTACCATAATCCTTTTGTTTTGATATAACCAGTCAGGTATGTTAAACAAAAGTGCCATCAACACATGTGCTCTATTTTCTATTCTTTGACTTATCAAAAACTAAATTTGCATATAAAACATCATGGACATATTTTATTGAGGATATATCATTTTCCTCAATGGGTATGTGTTATAAACTTCCACTATAGAATAGAAGGGGAAAATCCTATCTCACATTATTCATTACTATAGTATTACTTGTGATGTAGACAACATATCCTACATCTTCACGAACATATGTTATTATAGTTTTCTCCAATAAATATAATTATGTGTGTCATAATACTCATTAATAATAATCTTATAGTCTAAGGATCAATACACATTTTGTAGATTGGAACATCCAAAGATAGTAAAAAATGTTGATTTCCTACCCGCATGTCCCATTCTCATAATATCCTCCTTAACATTACAGAGGGTGTACACCATGAGAAGGTGCCTCAATGTCCTATGAGTCTCCCACCCAAATATAATGTATCACTTGTGTCCCTTCAAATGATATCACCCTTCTATAGGAAATACATTCAACAATTGTGTCATTAAAATTCCAGGTTCTCATCATAAAAGTCATCCACTCTAACATTCTAGTGTGACAACTACTCTTTGGAAATTATCACATACAATGTCATGTATAAGAAAAATCAGGATGAGAGAAAGAGTATATTTATATCCATTCAATGGATATATGTTTATCATACTGTACATAGAGGTTGGTTCTAGGGAACAAAATTCAACACAGATGATCTATGGGAATCTCCCTCGCTCTAATTTTAAAATAAATATTGAGGGAAATTAACACAATGGTACTAGTGAGTATACATATTATAAAAAATTATACAAAATTCCCCTCTATCATTTAGAGATTCAATTGGTCTACCCATCATTAAACCTCACTACTTAAGGATCATCATGATGATCGTCATCATTCCTTGGCCAATTGTATACAACACTAGGTACAAGAAAAAAGTATTCCCCATATGTATGATAAAACATCCCATTCATAATTAACTCCCAAGACTCATATCTAACATTCCATGAACATATCTATCTAATTAAAATAGATAATATGATAATAAAAACACGAACTACGAGTCATATTGCACAATGATTTGGTTAGGAAATCCCAACTAAATATATAACTTATCATAACTCTCTTTTATCACTAGTATTTGGTGATGGATCCACACCTCATAAGGTTTTTACAGATCAGTCATTGAGACACAGATCATAGCTGTGGTGAACTCACACCATAGAAAATCACTAATGTATGAGGATCTATATCATATCTTAGGGGATACAAACACTTATAGAGTGTGGGAACTGAACCTAATTGGGACCAAAGGATTACTAACTCTACGCAGGATCATTAATGAGAAAAGTTCATATTCATTGTATTTCTATCCCTTTTTTTGATAGTATTTTTGAACCTTGTATCATTGAGGGAGTATCATCACACATGGATGATAGGACCACACCTCATAACATCATTAACACCAGAATCTAAAAATTATTGATTACACATTGTCGAAATGGGATTTAGCAACCCCGTGATTGTATGGGGGACAACATCTTTAACATGAATGAGGTTTTAGAAACCTCAATCCCAATTGAATGACCCACACCACATGAATAGAATACATGGACTATGTGTCCATGGGGGGATACAAAACTCCACTATCTCATATGGGGAGGCATTACTTCTATAGAAGAAACCATAGCTAATGGAGTTCTATCCTTGGTGGAGGTTAATGAACCCATTATGATCACATGATAAAGAAGCAATGAATACTCCACAAGAAGATGATCTTGAGACCAACCCAAGTAGAAGGGAAGATGGACATATTTGATGATATAATGAAACATCTGAATATTTTATAGAGTTCCTCTCATAATCTACCGAAATTTATGTGTAATCCACAAGATTTTATCATCTAAAAAAAGTCAAACATGAACATATTATTAAATCATTTATGTAAGGGAATAAACACTTTCCAATACATAGCGTCAACATCATGATTATAAAATACCAAAATGAAATCATGAAATGAATAAACCACAACATTATGCATTAACCTGTAGTAATATACACTTGAACCAATGATCTATTAAATCATCCAAGATACTAACATTAAATGATTCATTTTGAATAAATATGTTTTCTATCACACCATATCTGGGTTTCATAGTCTGACATCTAACTCTTTGAACATTGTGAATATTCTCCCAATATGTCCTAGAATAATCCAAAGAGACAACTATATCTAAACAACACCACTATAAAAGTATTATTATTATACCACTCTGTCATGACCTGACCAAATGAGGTCCCAACTGAACATGTGCTAACCCAAATTTTACAACCTAAGATCACCTCAAATAGTCAAGGGTTTCACAACTACTAAATAGTTGGAATATAAAACAAGTGGGAAATATTTTTTGAAGAATAATACATCAAAAGAAAAATATACCCCTATCCTATAATTATATGTAAAACCATACATAATATACATAAGAAAATAAAATTTAAAATATAAATGTTTTCCACATAAGAAAATATGATAGGAGTTCAAACTCAAAAAATCATCACCAATCTCGACCATGTATGATCCTGATCCTCATAGGATTCACCATGATTTTGGTATATACTACATGTTCTATAAATCTACAAATCAATACATCACATGTATTGAGAAAATATGTCAAGACACAAGGATGGTGAATTTGTGTCAATGAAAATATCATTTTGGATTCCTCAAAAATAAAAGTGAAATAGAGTCGAAGATAAACAAATACATAGTTTCTAACCATATGAAGGCCTAATACACCCCTAAAGAAAAAAAAATAAATTAGATATAATCCATCTCATGGCTCACAAAAATGATTTCCAACCAATGTGATAGTGGTAAACTATGGAGAAGCTAGCTGATCAGTCATCCATACCATGAGGACACCCAAAAAATTGAACATGCCACAGTGAAAGAAAATTCCTAACCATCCACCATAAAAGAAAAATTTTACCATACTATGAAAATGAAACACCACACAAATCTATTAGCACACCCTAAGGAATTAGACAAGATCCTTGGTTATCATAGGAATAAGGAACATGATCTACTAAGTACTAAATATATATTCTAATGAGATGTAGGGAATTTAAATTTTACTATGTCACACTATAATTCTATGAATGGAGACCTACACCTCATCAATCTCACCAGAACACAATTCCATTAACACACTGTGATCTTGTAACTTTGTAGGGATGAACACACTTTAGAAAACCCAACGTAGAATAATTCTTCCAAGAACACAATGTAAAATAATTCCTTTCAAAACTAGTATATGTTAGGAACCCTGTTTCCTAGAATCACTCAATATTTAATGGAAAGTTATTTTTTTATAGAAACAATGGATAAAGGTAACAAATCTCGACAAAGAGACATAGTGGTGAATGGAATGAAGCATACCATGCTGCATAAGACTCTATGGTAATTATCCACCCAAGGAGGTCGGAACAATTCATCACAATGCCATGAAATATGAAACATTATTTGTAGACCCATTCATCACTACTAAAAATATCCAAGCCAAGGTTATACCAACCCTAGAAACTAATCCATATATATTGAACAACCACTTCCAAGTCTGAGAAAAATCTATACAACCATGTCATGGATGGTATTCCATTCTCAGGGTGAGATCATCTATGATGATGAACATACCCACTTATGAATAAATATTCAATTAATTAAGAGGGGGTGGGTGGGTTTGAGATATAAATATTGTGATTTAGTGGTCCCATGACACACCCTATAGTGGGATGAAAACTCCATCATCCCAAACGAACGACTCACTACTATAACCAGAACAAAATCTCATTGAAAGAATCTGAATAAAGATTAAACATATATACCACTCTATATGAAACATTTTTGATGGTTTAGTGAAAAAGGACCATTGTGGATTCCCCATAATATCTTGAACCATATACCTCATTTGTATCTTTTAGAGAAACATGGGATAGAGAATATATCCTCTACCTAAATATGGAAAAACTATATACGTAATAAATATGATGGAACATATTTATATATCCTCTATCATAAAAACCCAATACACAAGAAGAAAAACCCTATTTGGGTGCATGGAGGGAAATTGGGATTCCTTCATGAGTTTGGAATCTAACTATGTCCCATCAGTATACCCTATTATAAAGTGGGTTTGGTTGAGGCCTGGTTGAACACTCGTATCCATGACCCACTATCACCAAGACACAAAGATCCATATAAAACTATTAAGGGTACCAACCATTGAAGAAACAAATTTTTTTAACAATTTGATTTTTATGGCACCCTGGGAAGCATTCCACAATTGAACCTACTATCCTATAACATGTTAATATTGTAATTATTGGAGATGCATTAAATTTCATATTAAATATTGAATCAACTAACCAATTATGTATAATAGAATAGTGGGCCCAACTATTTGATCCTATGTGGAATGACAATCTTGATTGACTATATCATTTTATAAATTCATATATAGTTCATGAAAACATGAAAAATCTAGAAAAAAAATTTAGTATACAGTTTTTACTAGATATACTCAATTTATTATCCTAATGGATTTATCTTAGAATGTTTTAAACACAAATTGGTTTGTTTATCCGATGTAAAAAAATTTATGTATAATACAGAAGGAGTAAGATAGATTGGAACCTATCTCTATACCCCACACTTGGATTTCCTATATTTCTAATCATTCCACATACATATATATTCTATTTTCCTCAATTGGATGTATAGTATTATAAATAATAAAACATTAAACCACATAAATTGGTGTCCTACATGGAGTGTCCAATGGAAATCCTCTATTTTGGAAATTATCACCACCTAGAGAAGCATCGAGAAACTCTACAACATGTTTTATTAAGATCAAAAAACATATATTCAATATTTGCAGATGTTAAATGCCTATGATCAAATAAAATATGCTTCAAACCGAATATATTTAAACCAATTACAATAATGAAATAAAAATAAATAAGTTCCTAATCATATTCACAAAGGAAAATTAATTTATGTAGGAAAATGAGGCCAAATTAGAATAATGATCCCCACCTCATGGTGAGACACCATGTCTTAATAATCAAATGACTTTGATTCCCGATTCCTCATTTGTGAATCAAGATCCACAATTGGTCCATCCAAGGATGAAGGTTTCTCCCCCAATTGCATCATATAGGATCCCCATCGTTAAAGGGGGAGGGGTAAACATTTTTATATGAACATTTGAAGAGAGGGGAGAGTAATATGTTATTTTATTAACCATAGTTAATTAAAATAAATAACAACTCAAATGGGCCTGACCCAATCCCCAAATCCAAACATAGATTATGTAATGAGTAAGTAAAACACAAATTATAGAGCCAACCATGAAGCCAGAATTCTAGTCCAGAGCATCATTTAGAAAATATAATTTTTGGGGGTAATTGAATGTAATTATTATTTACTTATTAAAAATTAAATATGATAATTTAATTGACTTTCTTGGAATATAAATGAATTTAAAGAATGATGTAAATTTGAAAATTTTTAATCACCAAAACCATCAAATTATTTTGTATAGTCATTATCCAAGTAAAATAGATCATTTTTCCTTTATAAAGGCTCTATGTTTTTAAACACAAAAATATATTAATAGGGGGAAACCTAAATGAATATATCATTGATATATGATCATATATATATATATGTATGTATAAATTTAAAAATGATTTTTTTGTTTAAATATTGGTATAATATACAAAAGAATTTTTTGTATATATTTTACTATATTACAATCTATGTGTTCACAAGCATAACTATCATAAATGTGTAAATCTATAAAAATTACATAAGTTTATGTGTATCTCTGTAAAGTTATCTCACACACAATAATTATATCTTGATATTTAAGGTTTTCTTGTATCATGAAAAAATAGATATAGTAAAATAAAAATATAAAATCATGGAAGCTAATATCAAATAATTTTATACATTTATATAATATTGAACATGTTTTAATATTTAATTGGGACTATTTACATGAAAATATTTCATGTTTTTAAACTCATAAAACCATGTATCAAAATAAATTAATTTTTAATATATATTTAATGCACAAATTGACAATTTTAAACATTTTATTAGACATTCAAAATCCCAAAAATTCAATCACCCAAGATTTAGGCATCTTTTTCTAATGATTTTTGAACACTATGGTGTTTTAAATATATGAAAACATGTATTCCAAATCAATGTGGTTTGTGGTAAATTACCAGATACACCATTTAATGCACATTTAATGATAGTATAGGAGTTCTAGATCGTTATCAGATTTTTATGTGTAATTATCAACTAATCCCTATTTATCTCATTGATTAATAATGTATTCATGAATCTTTCCCAAATCCATGTTTTAGTGTAGTCGCCAACGTGGAATTTATTTGATTGAATATAGGTGTCAATGTAAATAGATACTTGTATTAAAGGTTCTAAATTGATGGAATTGTTATATCAACTGTTGGTTCTAAATCATTAGTTTCATTTATTCAGGTCAATGTTTCCCCATTTTTTGTCAGTTGAATATTACATTGTTTATATCCTCATATCTAGGCAGTCATGTATTTAATTCTATCTATATAGGTTATACGTATTGTGATATTGGAATCATTTTTTTAGAGGGGCTTCTTAAATATCCATATTAAGGGAATCTAAACCCACATACTTCTATGTCACTTCCTGAGAAGTTTCTTTCCTTTTAATGTCAAATGATATGGTAAATGTTGTTCCTTTTATGATTTTATAGAAATATCATTTTCAAGTAGAATAAATTCATATGTATTATACTATTAAGTGATGGATTCCAAGAAATAGATGGTGTGGTACTTACACATATGAATCCATTTCTTGTTTTCTCATAGGGAATATATCACATTAATGTTTCAGTCATCATTGTGAGTGCTTCGATGGAAAGAGCCAAACGAAATCATTCTTTGGGAGAAGAAAACGATTTTAAGATAACTAGAATATATATCCTTTTTATGTTGTGATGGATAATCCTTGATTGATGTTTGATTCAACATTATTGTTTTGATAGTAAGATGTGGGTGGATTTTTCCAAGTGTTCTAATTGTGGGGGATCAATGTTGTTAAAAATAATCTAAATTGGGGTCACCGTATGTTAAAATTTCAAAGAAACTACCAATGATTCCCTTATACATAAATAGGTATGAACATGCTTTCCAAAGTCAGGTAGTCAGTTGGGGATTTAGACATAATGATGCTTATGAACACACATTGGTCGAGAGGATGAGAGGTCAGGCTCATCACACCCTGGGGTGGGGGGGGGGGGGATTTTTCCTACTCAAGGAATCACTTATTGATTTATGATATGTTTTTCAATCTCTTTCAAATCCCAATATAGGATCGGTAACCCTAAGAGAATGACCATAAGGTAAACCCTTTTATGACAAAAGTAAGGGGATCTCATTTTTGAAACCGTCTATACATATATAAGGTTCAACATCCATTTCCGTTTGGTGGGTAAATGCTTATATATTGAATCCATATAACCAGGAAATTCAAATTTTATGGTTATGTACGGATTCAATTAATATATCAAGGGATTGAGAAATTATGAGATGCACAATGTAACCTGATCTATAACAAGAATCAAAACCCACATACTTCTCTTAATAGTATTAGTATAAAATCATATAGAAAAGAAATATATGTATGAATATGGGCCCCTAGTATTGATGATTGAGTCCCAAGGAGACATCCAACATATTCCAATTATGGTAGGTAACAGATTTATCTTAGCTCATTCATGCACTTCTGAATGGCCCCAAGGAAGATGGTCTTATAAAGAGGTAATCATATCATGCTAGTAATCAGGGCTTTCACAATGAGGTTTCCCTCACTAGTGGAGATTCATATGTGAATGATGTGACAATTTCAATTACATAAGACTAGGTGACCGATGCTCAATATGAGAAACATGGGATAAAAAGTAACCATCATTATTGCAGATGGTTGTGAGAATTATGTACTAGGATAGACCATGGGATATTTATTATGGATCATGTTCCTTAAGAAGGTTTTCTACAAATCCTATTTATATTAGGAATCAGAGTTATTGTAGTTCGTTTGGATTCACAGTTAGGAAATGGATGTGGTGGAATGATCATCCCATGGGTATTATTGGGTTCCAATGGTTGAAATGTATGTTACATGAGGGGGATACAACTGATTTGGATAACCATTTGAGTTTGGTCTTGATACATAGGAAGGAATCCTACATATATTGGTTATAGAAGGAATCATATTCCTCATAGATTAATGTAAATCTTAGCACACTGATGGATGAGGTGGAATGATCTTCCCTTTGAATGATTTGGTGTCTATGATTGAAATGTCAGAGACATGAGTGGAAATACACCAATGTGGATTCCCATTATAGTTCGTCCTTGAGACATAGGAAGACGTACTATGTACCCTTGTTGTTATAGTAATCAACATCCTTATAGTTTAATGAGTTATCAATCCATTGGTGGATAAGGAATGATGATTATCCCATGGGAGAGATTGGGTCACGATGGATTGAATATCAAAGATATGAATGTAGTTAAACAAAAGTGGATTCCCATTTGATTTCTGTCTTGTGCCAATGGAAGGTGTCTTATGTGTCTTGATAATGGTAGGAATCAGAGTCCTCCATGTTCAATGAGTTAGGGCTTACACACTAAGGTTTCCCTTATATGTGGGATATATCATACTACGCATTAGATTGGGGCTTACACACTCTCGTTGACATTATCCTGATATAAGACTATGAAATGCATGATATAATAATTGAGACTTCTGAATACCATGTGATCTATGCTCAGTGTGGCAAATAAGGGATGAAAAATATCTTGTCTCAATGCTTATGGGTATGAGACTTATGTGATGGGACCACCCTACTAATGTTTTTCATGTATTTCAGGGATTATGAAGGAATGATGCATGTACTGTCATAGAAATAATCAGAGTGATCATAGTTCAATTGGTCAGGGCTTACACACTAAAGTTTCACATTCTGAATTCTAGATAATGTTACCATGCCTTGGGGAACTTGACTGACATGGAATCCTTATCTTTCAGAAATTCATTTATTATCTATTCAAAATGCCAATATTTTCTACTTCACATATTGGTAGATGTGTACTTTACATTTCAAAATATTGTTTCCTAATCTAGTTGACTTTTTTGAGGCATGTTAGATAACCTGGATGGAATTTCTTATGGTTGTCACAAGATCAATGATGACTTGTCTGGAGGACATCACAATACCCGAATGTCTTATCTTGGAAGACATATCCTAATCTCAACTGACATGATTAGAGGGAATGACATGGTTCAAATAACATTTTCTATTTTTATCATGAAATCTAGTTGACATATATGGAGGGTGTTATGAGAGTTTTCATGACACGTCTCGAAGGGATCTCTGTGTCATGGATGATTTTTCGGGTGTCATCACAACTGTCTTCTAACATATTCAGGGGATATCCAAGGCATGGATGACTTGTCTCATATATGTAAAGAGAGCTAGTTGTAATCCCATGATCCTATCATGACACATAGATAATATGTATTGATATCATCATATCATCTTGATGCCTTTTATAGAGAATATTGTGTGTCCGGGATTGTGGGCCCAGATGGTTTCATGAGACATGGTTGGAATGCATGAGGGGAACTCTATAACATTATCTAACATGTCCCATAGATTTTGCATTATCCAAATGTTATAAAAAATTAGCATCTCATGACATGGGATTCATGTCCTAGTGCATCATATGACTCAGGTGGTTCTTGTGAAGTGCATGAGGATCCATGAATATGTCTTCATCTATGTGTTTTGTATTTTAGTACTTATTCTATATTTTTATTCCATATTCTTTTTATTTGATCATTGTTATCTTGTTTTTTGTCTTATGTGTTTTATAAAACATATTCTATTCTCATCACAAAACCTTCCAAAAGTCCTTCATGTTATTTAGGTGTGATCATGCTATGTACCTATGAATGATGCATGAACGCTCCAGTGGTTACCCATATTTTACTTGATAGAGAACATTTATGGTCATGATATTAGACACTTTGAGAAATCCACTCTAATACCTGGGTGTGCTGATGCATGTTTTGATGGAAAGTCCATTCATTGTTCATAATAAGGTTGGGGATTTATAATACACTCGACCATAGTTATTCTACACATTCAGTGTCATGTATCATGAAAATATTGTCTTCAGATAGTGGAGGGATTTTATGTCATGCGTCTTCAAGTGGTTTTTTCATATGTAATTCCAGGGGAATCACGTGAACTTCTGCGAATGGGGGATCATCCCATTAACATCCAATTTATTATATTTAGGAAAATTAAAGGGGTAATTCAATATCATGTGGAAATTTTTAAGTATAATCATATTGTTAGGATGAAATGTCTATATACATTTGGGAGATTATGAAGACTTTCTAGGGGGATTTTTCACAAAAGTTTCCTCATGATGAAGGGATTTGTTGAAGTATTATGGAGTTCATAATCATGTCACATGAAGTTTATGATAATAAGAGGTTACCTCCTTTTTAATTTTTTTCTTGCTTTTATTATTCATAGGCTTTGGTATTTTGTAGGAATGCACGATTCTTTTGGGGACAGACACTATCCCCATCTAAGATGTGTCATGTGGCTGATAAAATGTCTTTTTGTGAAGCGGAGAAGTTCATTGATAAACCCTTATGTGTATATTTGGATCCAAAGGCGGTATTCAGTAATTCTTAGACATGTCCAAATCCTTTTGTGTTATGGGGGTGACATTCTAGTAGGATATTTCATGTCTAGGGGGACATGTCCCTTAGGCCTCTACGATGTATCATGGGTTTCATGGGTGCATCACATGATATTTACTACTACAAGAGGATACAATGATTATTATTTTATTTCATTTTTTTATAAAAATGTTAGGGATCTCATTGGGTGTTAGGATTTTTTTAAAATTAAATATCTCAACCTATCGATTATGTGTTGAATGATATTTATGACCATATATGGATCTCTCATATTGCATATTTGCATTATATTTCCTAAGGAATTTTGGATGATGGTCAAGAACCTACCAACTAAAAATTCTCTTGAACTAGGTGTGATCATCTATCATTCACCTAATAGACATTGACTATAAAGGGAACCTTCGCATGACTAGAAAGGCTTGTTAATAGGGTTCCCAAGGATCTTCTACAGGCTATATACTTTGCATGACTGTATTCATTACTTTCTACAGGTCATGCCATCCTATGTATCCTAGGGGTTCACAAAATTAACATGATCATGGAAATCATTTTATTCGTTTTTAATGGGATAAATAATGTCATGGTTTTGTTATTTCTAACTTTGTGAACATGTTTATGATTAGTTGATGGGAATCAACAAATTCCCTGAAAGGAGAAACATCTTCTAGGGAAAGGGATTTATTATGAGGAAAGTAAATTACCTCATGATCTTGGGTTCTGTCACCAATCTGTGTTGTATATGACATTCGGTCTTTATGGAGACATTTGGTAATCCAAAGAATGCCCTATAAGTAGGGAATAAGGGTGAGGTTCATTCAAAGGATACTCAATTATTAGATCTATTGTGAACTACTCCAGTTGCATAAACTTTTCATAGGACCTTACGATTAGAACCCACCCAAAGACCACAATGTGAGTCCATTATGTGAGAACTTCATTGGAAGATATCCTTTTCTCAGTTCCCACTTGAATCAAACAACATAACTATCTTCATTAATTATTTTATCTTTGGACATGGGGAATGTACAATCATCTAGAGAGTTTTTATGGACCTTCTGGCTTGACCAAACAATCATTTGAGTATTATACAGCTCATGTGACCCTGTCAAGTTCACACGACTTTGAGTATTATAAGGGGTCATTATGTTGTGAATCACCTTGAGGGTTTATACAATCCATAATATCTTTAAATGTAAGGTGATTAATTCACCATTTGTTTTATTTTCAAATTTCTTTTAAGAATCATGTTATGTGCATAATTCTTCTAGTGTATGCCTTCTATAATGATTTCATTTTATCAGTATGAAATATTGTAACACCCCAAGCTTCCACGGTATGTTTCCCTTCGAATAATGCAATGGCGTGCATTGTACGCAACTTCGAGATTCTAACACACCACAACCAATCAAACTAGCCATTGTGAATAGTAATACATACTTTGTGAAATTTTATAAATTCTATCTCTCAAAATGGACTTCATTTATGGATTTGGAATATCAAATTTATCCTAGGGTGAAATTTTGGAACTTTTCGGATAACACTTATATTTTGATGAATAGTGAAAATTACTAAATTTTAATTAAAAAAAAAATTTAAATAAAAATAATTTATATTGAAAAATTATATTATTTAGTGGTTTTAAATTATAATTAGAATATATTTTTACCTTTTTATCCAATGGTGTTCATTAAAATTAATTTCACTTTGAAATTGGACTTAAACAATTGTCAATCTTTTGATATGTATTTTTTCTTAAAAACACACTATTTATAGTGACAGCAGGAATTAATTATAAAATTAATTAATGCAACTTATATGTGTATGATTTTGTAAAATAGACATCATTTTTGAATTTGGAATATCAATTATAGCTTAGGGTGAAATTTTGGCATTGTTCTGAAAACATCAATTTTTGATGAATAGTGAAACTATTAAGTGGTAGTTAAAAAAACTGAATTTTTCATAAAACATAATTTTAATGCTTCTGTGAATGGTATTTCGAAAATCCAAGAGACATGGTTAATATGAAGAAGTAAAATTTTGTTCAATGAGATGAAACTAATTTTTTGGTGAATAGTGTCTTTTTACTTTTATTTACCACGGTTAAAAGTAAATAGGGTAATTAAGGGTACAAATGATATTAATAATACCCTAATACATATTCTAATTCTATTGTACAAGTGTATCTCGACCAAAAACAACCTTAGGAATAAAATATTATCATTTAGTTCCACTTGGATTAGATTAGGAGATTTATTATTATTTAATTCAAAGAAGAGTTAAAAGAGTTAAAATCAAAGTTTATTTACTAAAACATCTTTAATATAGGGTTATACATAAGATAAATTCGATTGTAAATATTCATTAGAAAGATAAAAATCTTTCCTACATAATGGTAGTTTATTTATAATTTTTAGACATTAAATAATTTAATTTATGTATGAAACAATGATGATGAAGTAATTACCATAATAGTGAAAAATTAAAATAATTGATATTATAAATACACAAATAAATATAATTTGTGACTTTCAATGAATTACACTAATTTTATAGGTTAATATGACATTTTAGTAATGATTTAATTAACCTTTTTCGAAGTAATAATTCTGTTATGAGTTTTACAAAAATCAACTATTGAATAGTGTCAAAATTGACATAAAAGAGTTTTTAGAACAAATAATATATTATTAATTGATATTAAATTCCTAAAAATCTACGATTCGGCCAAGAGACTTATATCATGATAGGAGTAACATTAATGGACCACTTGGTGGCCTCTTGGATGTATATAGTATGTTTATTAACTATAAAATGTAAAAATACAAAGTGTCATAGTAAATGTCAAACTAATTAACTAAGAGTTACAACTAAATGATAAGGTTAATATAGTAACCCAAACCTGTATAAATTCTACTGGTTGATTGTTTTTCGACCTATCCCCACCTTAACCTTTGAATAATCAACTTTGGATCAATTATAAACCGAATATGAATTTATTATAAATTAATATTTCTAGCTTTTCCAAAGGTGCCCCTCACCCTTCTTATAAAAGGGAACTCCTCCTTCTCATTTCTTCACACCTTCAAAGACTTTTGGATCGGCCAACCCCTACCACAATACTCTATCAACTTCCCTCACTACAACTTAGAGGCCTTATTTTGATCATAAATCCATCCTATGTAGCCTTTTTGATCAAATCAAAAGGAAGAACCTGAAAAAGTGGTAATGTTTTCACCACCCCTTTTCAAGTTCCTTTCATCTTCCACTTATTCTTTATTTGTTATTACCATTCTAAAATAATAACTCCAGTATCATATATATACTATGATGTTATTATGAATATGGTACAACAATATTCAGTATTCTATCCATCCTTTGAATAACATGTCACCATACGTGCGTACGTACGGCTTACCGTCTCCACGTCGTGGTGTAATTGTTATTCAATATATTATTATTTGGATGGGTATAATAATGATGTGTAACTCATGTAAATAATAAATATAACATGATAATGATTTTGTATATATGATATAACATCCAATTATATATTATTTTAATATGAAAATAATGATATTGTCGCTCGTGCGTACGTACGGACTACCGTCTCCACGAACGCGATGAGATTCATTCTCCATCATATCCATTCAAGTATAATTATCATTTTATGATTTAAAAATAATGTTTAAGAACTTTATATCATTCTGGATATGAATAATATACAACATATCCATTACAAACATGTCTTACGTAACAAAACATATAAAATAAAATGAGTAAGTTAACACCTGAAACGACGATAATTCTAAGATATTATTAACAAAGAAATGTTAGAAGATCATATATGATATCATATTAATGTATATGATTCATGAATAATTTAATAACAATTATTTCAACATTATAGAGGAGGTTAACCTACCCCGAACCAAGGAAAAGTACAAGGTAAGGGGTTTCTTATCTCACTTTTAATTCCATGAGAATTCCATTATTCACCACTTATTTATTGCATGTCGTGTGTGTACTGCCCATGATTGTATTCATTGTGTAATATACATTAATTTATGGATATTTACAACATCATGGTATGATCCTTATTAAATGGGTGTATGTTTCATAAGTAACCAAATCTATAAGGGAATTTGAAATTTCAATTTCCACTCAGTTGGCTTTATGCATATTTTATTGATTATATTACTCCAAGATTATGTGTGGAATAACTATTCATTTGATTATGTCATAATTTCCACACCCCTTCCTGTGTATATACTTTTGATACACATAATTAGTCCATTTATAATTTCCCAAGTCATCTATATGAATTTGATAAGAGTAATTTTAACTCATTCTTCATTTGTTGAGTTAAACATCCAATTCATTGGTGTTGTTTTTACAAGATTATGTGTGAATGTACTTTGATTGTTTTGCACTAAATATCCAATCATATTTAGTGTATTTATATTTTTCACACATAACTATGTTGTTGATTTATCCTTAACCTAAGGATACAGCCTTTATGAGAGATTTCATCTCAATTTACATTCCATTGAGACTTCTTTGTTGCTATACACCAAATCACTTTTATGTGGTGTATATAATGTACTTTGACATAGTATATCATGAATTCCTTTATTCTCATGATATTAAAAAAAAATTGATTACCTCAATTGTTTGTATTCAAGTGTCTCTCTTTTGGTTAGAAACTCTATCTAAAATAACATTTTAAATATTTTAAAGACTTATTATTCTAAATCATTCTCATTAATGTCCATGTTTTAAAAAAAATGGTTTTAAGGATTTATTTATACGGAAATTAATGTTTTAAAATTAAAACTAATTTTAAATGTTTCAAAGTTGTATGGGACACTTTGATTCAAAAATCTATTTTTAAATGGCTTCTTGACAAATAGTGTGACTTTTAAATGATTTAAAGAAAAAGGAGGATTTTTCTCTCAAAATTGTTTTGATGATTATTTTCATCTATGTCAACATCCTTCATTATTCTTGATTGAGGTTAATGTGATATAATAAAATCTTCCATATTGTATTGAATGAGTTATATTTCATTGTGGATGTGCTATTTTTATACCATTCATGGTTTGTGGTTAAAGTATTGACATTTCGTATGCTAGTTTTAACACAAATGATTATGTTATGTTTAAACTTGTTCATATGAGGAATGCATTGGACTTAATAAGTTACGGGTGGAGCCCACTATAGCTCCTAGATGCATCGGTAGGTATCATGAGACAATCTAGTGTCTTGGAACAAGGCCATGGAAAAATCTTATTTGTAGTCTTGGCACGAGGCCTTGGCTATCTGGTTATGATAGTCTAGCATTATGCATTCTATCATTTTGAAAGTGGTTATTGATATTGCATGTGATCATTTGACTAGTATAATATCCATGTGAGTAAGTAAATGGCATTATTTTATTTTATATTTTCCATTTTATGCTGAAGTTAAAGTTTAAAAGGCTTTCATTTTAGTTATAAACTGTATTAAGGGTTTATGATTATATATGAAAGATTCTGCTATAATGTTATCCTTACTGAGCATATGAGCTCACACCATTCAATATTTTATTATTTCTAGGATTATGAAGAAGTAATTTATGAATGACCTGTAGGGATAGTGTGAGGGGATATGAAGACAAGATGTTGTTGTAGTTTTTTTACCTTATGATGTAATGTAAGACTTATGAATATATCTAGTGTTTCCAAGACTAATAAACTAATCGGTCTTTCAAGACTTGATCCATTGTGATCATGCCAATGTTATGTAGTAATGCACCAACTCTGGGTATCTAGGGTCGGGGCGTTACAGTTGGTATTAAAGGAAGTTTAGTACAAACCATGGAAGCTAGATTTAGATAAACTCTAATTAGAGAACGTAGACCTAAGATGAACTTTGAGGATTAGTATAGAAGAACTTCTTAGAATTTAGGTATTGAAGAGATTTTCTGAGTTTTCCGAGAAATACATCCCTATCTGGATACGAGCAGGTAGAGGCGGCTCTGGCACAGATGTACCTAGTGGTAAAACCCGAAAACACCGCTTTGAGCTAGACTCGAACGGGAACTAGTGCACGACAACGGGGCTTGCAGCACACTTGGTTAGGACACTCCCGGGGGATATGCTTAGGATAATTTGGATTTTCTTTACAAACCAATTTTAAGTAATATATATATAAGATGAGAGTAAATGACCATGGTTAATCTTAATATGTTTCAAATTGAGAATATGGAGACATGTTAATCTCGAAATGATTTTATGACTACTGTTACTCACACAATGCTTTTTGGTTTTAGTCAATGGATGGATTCCAAGGAAGTCATAGTGACTTTGAAAATGATCTACAAGGTGGGAACGGTGATGGAAATGAGCAACGAAATGGAATATTGATAGGCGTAAAAGATATCCTCTTTATGCCAAATCATTTTCCAAAAATATGATCAACAACATATATATTAACCAACTCCCAGACTCAATGAGGAAGAGAAAGGTGATAAATGACAAGAGCTCCAGCAATGAAGAACATGGATAAAAGAACCCTCAATTTTCATCATGTAGGAAATGTGGAAGGAGACACCCAGGAATGTGTCTCAATGGGACAACTAAATAGTTTACGTGCGGGAAGGAATGACATAAAGTGAATAATTGCCGAAGAAAAATGAAGAGTACTATGGAAGAAGATAAAAATTGTACAAATAATCCATTTACAATCATTTGCCATAAATGTAGGGTACCTAGCCATTACCTGAGTGAATGTCCTATTCTATTGGATATTTTCTTGGTCAAAGAAGAATCTATGTGGAAATAAATGGTTGTAGACATGTTTAAAATGTATTATCTCACTTTGTTGATGGGTTTACATTGGAATAAATTTCTCCTATATTTGTAACCCCGCAGTTTGCCATGTGAGAATGATATTTGAGGACGAATTGTCTCTTCTCTTGTGGATATAGGTATAAATAACCATTTGGTTTCATATGATCATTGGGGTTTGAGAGAATTATAAGTTATTATAATTTGGGATGAAAATTCAAGGAATGATATAACATTTGTGGTTAAATTAGGTTATTTTGAGGAATTTATCTCATTTTGGTAATATTATAAAATATAGTTTTTGAAAAAGGACAACACTTAGACCGTGTGACAACCCGTCGCGTCGGACAAAGCTATGGGAATCGAACCCACAACCAAAGTGCGATTGGGATTTATCACCTACCACTGGACTACGTGAAGTCCCTAGTTAGTGTGACTATTTTTTTAGTTAAATGATTTTATTGATCAATAATATGTTGATTTGGGTTCTTATGTCTTATCAAATGAATACCCTTAGTATAGGAAAATGATTTGGTGATTAAGTGATAAATGTTATTTTGGAAGATGTTCACTTTGTTGGGAACACTATATGTCCAAGGAAAATAGAATACTATGGGATGTCATTAGAGGGGTAATGGTGGATTTTTACCTATGTTTTTTTTATGGATCTATAGTGATTTGGGTTATTTATGGAAATGATTAACCTGTAATAAAGAATATTTGATTAGGTTAATTACTTTAAAATATGTGACTTTAAGAGTAGATGATTTCATTTGGAGATACAATTTAACATGGAAGACTACATTCTTATAAGTTTTGGGATTTAATTTTAGTTTGGAATATATTGAAGGATTTTATGGAAAATTTATTATTTAATGGTATTTATTTAACTTTGGGGTATTGTTGGTTTAATTTTAGAAATTAAGATTATTATTTTTATCTCTAATGGAATTTACATTTGGGGGATCATCAGAACTTATACTAACCATTTTGGTTTTGATTAATCTCTAAAGAAAAGATAAATATATAGTTTATCCAACATGTATCATGTATTTCTATAGAAGTTTATTCTAGATCTTTTATTGTGACCAAGTCTTCTTGAATACTCATTGTTCAAAAAAATATTAAGTTAGTGGTTAAAAGTTATTAAATATTGAAACTCTACATAAAAAGTAAGTATATCTCATTATGTTCTTAGTCAATATCATAAATTATTTCCCCATCCTTATGTAATGTATCTTAAAACAAAAAAATGTTGTCTGTTTACTTTCCTACTAGGAGACTAATGGTCGTTGTCCCAACACAAGTTTGTGGTTTTCTTATTGTTAACTTTCTCCTGATCATGATTTCTATCCCTCTCCATCAGAAACTGACACTTAGTTTATCATCCATATCCATGTTTTCCTATATGGAATCCAAGTATGGGTTATCTTGGATGACCTTTATACCTCTCTTTCATTCTTTTAAAGTGATAGTTTTATTGACTCTTTTTCCGATGTGGGATATTCCATTATATTCCCAAGCACAATTTAAAAAATTGAGAGGATGCAATTTATTGAAGGATGGGAGAATGTAACACCCCAAGCTTCCACGGTACGTTTCCCTTCGAATAATGCAATGGTGTGCATTGTACGCAACATCGAGATTCTAACACACCACAACCAATCAAACTAGCCATTATGAATAGTAATACCTACTTTGTGAAACATTATAAATTCTATCTCTCAAAATGGACTTCTTTTTTGGATTCGGAATATCGAATTTATCCTAGTGTGAAATTTTGGAACTTTTCGGATAACACTTATATTTTGATGAATAGTGAAAATTACTAAAATTTAATTAAAAACAACTTTTTAAATCAAAATAATTTATAGTGATAAATTATATTATTGAGTGTTTTTAAAGGATAATTAGAATATATTTTTACCATTTTATCCAATGGTGTTCATTAGAATTAATTTCACTTTGAAATTGGACCTAAACAATTTTCAATCTTTTGATATATATTTTTTCTTAAAAACACGCTATTTGTTGTGACAGCGGGAATTAATTATAAAATTCATTAATGCCACATATATTGTTTGGATTTTGTAAAATAGACATCATTTTTGAATTCGTAATGTCAATTATAGCTTAGGGTGAAATTTTGGCATTGTTCTGAAAAACTTCAATTTTTGATGAATAGTGAAACTACTAAGTGGTAGTTAAAAAACGGATTTTTTCATAAAACTTAATCTTACCACTTTTGTGAATGGATTTATAAAATCTGAGAGACACGGTTAATATCATGAAGTAAAATGTGGTTCAATGAGATGAAAATAATTTTTGGTGAATAATGACTTTTTACTTTTATTTACCACGGTTAAAAGTAAATATGGTAATTAAGGGTAAAAATGATATTAATATTACCTTAACACATATCCTAATTCTATTGTACAAGGTTATTTCGACCAAAAACAACCTTAGGAAGAAAATAGTATCATTTAGGTCCACATGGATTAGATTAGGACATTTATTATTATTTAATTCAAAGAGGAGTTAAAAGAGTTAAAATCAATGTTCATTTACTAAAACATTTTTAATATAGGGTTATACATAAGATAAATTCGATTGTAAATATTAATTAGAAAGCTAAAAATATTTCCTACATAATGGAATTTTATTTATAATTTTTAGACATTATATAATATAATTTATGTATGACACAATGATGATGAAGTAATTACCATAATAGTGAAAACTTAAAAGAATTGATATTATAAATACCCAAATATATATAATTTGAGACTTTTAATGAATTAAAAAAAATTATAGGTTAATAAGAAATATTAGTAATGATTTAATTAACTTTTTGCGAGGTAATAATTCTGTTATGAGTTTTACAAAAATCAACTATTGAATAGTGTCAAAATTTACATAAAAGAGTTTTTAAAACAAATATTATATTATTAATTGATATTAAATTCCTAAAAATCTAAGGTTCGTCCAAGAGACTTATATCATGATAATTGTATCATTAATGGACCACTTTGGGGTCTCTTGGATGTATATAGTATGTTTATTAACTATATAATATAAAAATACATAGTGACATGGTAAATGTCAAACTAATTAACTATGAGTTTAAACTAAAAGATAAGGTTAATATAGTAACCCAAACCTATCTAAATTCTATTGGTTGAATGGTTTTCGACCTATCCCCACCTTAAACTTTAAATAATCGACTTTGGAGCCGTTAGAAAACGAATATGAATTTATTATAAATTAATATTTCTAGCTTTTCCAAAGGTGCCCCTCACCCCTCTTATAAAAGGGCACTCCTACACCTCTTTTCATCACACCTTCAAAGACTTTTGGTTTGGCCAAACCCTGCCCAAATACTCTCTCAACTTCCCTCACTAAAACCTAGAGGCCTTAGTTTGATCAGAATGACAACCTAAGGATCCATTTTGATCAAATCAAAAGGAAGAACCCGAAAAAGTGGTAATGTTTTCACCACCCCTTTTCAAGTTCCATACTTCTTCCACATCTTCTTTCTTTGTTATTACCATTCTAAAATAATAACACCAATAACATATATATACTGTGATGTTATTATAAACATGGTACAACCATATTCAGAATTCTATCCATCCTTTGAATAACATGTCATCATACGTGTGTACGTACGGCTTACCGTCTCCACGTCGTGGTGTAATTATTATTCAATATATTATTATTTGGATGGGTATAATAATGATGTGTAACTCATGTAAATAATAAATATAACATGATAATGATTCTGTATATATGATATACCATCCAATTATATATTATTTTAATATCAAAAGAATGATATTGTTGCTCGTGCGTATGTACGGACTACCATCTCCACGAACGTGATGAGATTCATTCTCCATCATATCCATTCAAGTATAATTATCATTTTATGATTTAAAAATAATGTTTAAGAACTTTATATAATTCTGCATATGAATAATATACAACCTATCCATGACAAACATGCCTTATGAAACAAAATATATAAAAGAAAACGAGTAAGTTAACACCCGAAACGACGATAATTCTAAGATATTATTAACAAAGCAATGATAGAAGATCATATATGATATCATATTAATGTATATCATTCATGAATAATTTAATAACAATTATTTCAACATTATACATTAGGTTAACCTACCCCCAACCAAGGAAAATTACAAGGTAAGGGGTTTCTTATCTCACTTTTAATTCCGTGAGAATTCTATTATTCACCACTTATTTATTGCATGTGGTGTGTGTACTACCCATGATTGTATTCATTATGTAATATACATTAATTTGTGAATATTTACATAATCATGGTATGATCCTTATTTCATGGGTGTATGTTTCATAAGTTACCAAATCAATAAGGGAATTTGAAATTTCAATTTCCACTCAGTTGGCTTTATGCATATTTCATTGATAATATTACTCCAAGATTATGTGTGGAATAACTATTCATTTGATTATGTCATAATTTCCACTCCCCTTCCTGTGGATATACTTTTGATACACATAATCACTCCATTGATAATTTCTCAAGTCATCGATATGAATTTGATAAGAGTAATTTTAACTCATTCTCCATTTGTTGAGTTAAACATCCAATTCATTGGTGTTGTTTTTACAAGTTTATGTGTGAATGTACTTTGATTGTTTTACAAGAAATATCCAATCATATTTAGTTTATTTATATTTTTCACACATAACTTTGTCATTTATTTATCCTTATCCTAAGGATATAGCCTTTATGAGAGACTTCATCTCAATTTACACTCCATTGAGACTTCTTTGTTGTTATACACCAAATCACTTTTATGTGGTGTATATAATGTACTTTGACATAGTATATCATCCATTCCATTATTCTCATGATATTAAATTTTTTTGATTACCTCAATTATTTGTATTCAAGTGTCTCTCTTTTGGTTAGAATCTCTAACTAAAATACCATTTTAAATGTTTTAAAGACTTATTCTTCTAAATCATTCTCATTAATGTCCATGTTTTAAAAAAATGGTTTTAATGATTTTTTTATATGGACATTAATGTTTTAAAATTAAAACTCATTTTAAATGTTTCAAAGTGGTATGGGACACTTTGATTCAAAAATCTATTTTTAAATGGCTTCTTGACAAATAGTGTGACTTTTAAATGATTTCAAGAAAAGGGGGGATATTTCTCCCAAAATAGTTTTGATGATTATTTTCATCCATGTCAACATCCATCATTATTCTTGATTGAGGTTAATGTGATAAAATAAAATCTTCCATATTGTATCGAATGAGTTATATTTCAATGTTGATGTGCTATTTTTATACCATTCATGGTTTGTGGTTAAAGTATTGACATTTCGTATGCTAGTTTTAATACGAATTTGTATGTTCTGTTTAAACATGTTCATATGAGTAATGCATTGGACTTAATAAGTGATGGGTGGAGCCTGCTATAGCTCCTCGATGCATCGGTCGGTCTCATGATACAAACTAGTGTCTTGTCACAAGGCCTTGGAAAAATCTTATTTGTAGTCTTGGCACGAGGCCTTGGCTATCTGGTTATGATAGTCTGGCATTATGCATTCCATCATTATGAAAGTGGTTATTGATATTGCATTAGATCATTCGACTAGTAAAATATCCACGTGAGTAAGTAAATGGCATTATTGTATTTTATCTCTGCCATTTTATGATGAAGATCAAGTTTAGAAGGCTTTCGTTTTAGTTTTAAACTGCCTTAAGTGTTTATGATTATCTATGAAAGCATCTGCTATAATGTTATCCTTATTGAGAATCTGATCTCACACCTTTCAATATTTTATTTTTCCCAGGATTATGAAGAAGTAATTTATGAATGACCTGCAGGGATAGTATGAGGGGATATGAAGACAAGATGTTGTTGTAGTTTTTTACCTTATGATGTAATGTAAGACTTATGAATATATCTAGTGTTTCCAAGACTACTAAACTAATCGGTCTTTCGAGACTTGATCCTTTGTGATCATGCCAATGTTATGTAATAGTGCACCGACTCTAGGTATCTAGGGTCAGGGCGTTACTATTGGTATCAGAGGATGTTTAGTACAAAACTTGGAAGCTAGATTTAGATAAACTCTGATTAGAGCACGTAGACCAAAGATGAACTTTGAGGATTAGTATAGAAGTACATCCTAGAATTTTGGTATTGAAGAGATTTTGTGAGTTTTCCGAGAAATACATCCCTCCCTGGATACAAGTAGGTAGAGGTGGCTCTGACACAATTGTACTTAGGGGTAAAACCCGAAAAAACCGCTTTGAGCTAGACTCGAACGAGAACCGGTGCATGACAACGGGCCTTGCTGCACTCTTGGTTACGACACTCCCCAGGGATATGCTTAGGATAATTTACATTTTCTTTACAAACCAATTTTAAGTAATATATATATAAGATGAGGGAAAATGACCTTGGTTAATCCTAATATGTTTCAAATTGAGAATATGGTGACATGTTAATCTCTAAATGACTTTACGACTACTGTTACTCACACAATGCTTTCTGGTTTTAGTCAGTGGCTAGATTCCAAGGAAGTCATAGTGACTTTGAGAATGATGTACAAGGTGGGAACAATGGTGGCAATGAGTAACAAAATGGAATGTTGATAGGTGCAAAAGATATCATCTTTATGCCAAATCAGTATTCCAAAAATCTGATCAACAATATATATAATAACCAACTCCCAGACACAATAAGGAAGAGGAAGGTGATGAATGATAAGAGCTCCAGCAATGGAGACCATGGAGAAAAGAACCCTCAATTTTCATCATGCAGGAAATGTGGAAGGAGACACCCAGGAAAGTGTCTCAATGGGACAACGAAATGCTTTACGTGCAGGAAGGAAGGACATAAAGAGAAGAATTGCCGAAGAAAAATGAAGAGTACTATGGATGAAGATAAAAATGGTCCAAATAATCCATTTACAATCATTTTCCATAAATGTAGGGGACCTGGCCATTACCAGAGTGAATGTCCTATTCTATTGGATATTATCTTGGTCAAAGAAGAAGCTATGTGGAAATAAATGGTTGGAGAAATGTATAAAAAGTATTTGCGCTCCTTGTTGATGGGTTTACATTGGAATAATATTCTCTTGTATTTGTAACCCCGCAGTTTTCCATGTGAGAATGATATTTGAGGAAGAATTGTCTCTTCTCTTGTGGATATAGGTATAAATAACCATTTTGTTTTATATGATCATTGGGGTTTGATAGAATTATAAGTTATTATAATTTGGGATGAAAATGCAAGGTATGATATAACATTTTAGGCTAAATTATGTTATTTTGAGGAATTTATCTCATTTTGGTAATATTATAAAATATAGTTTTTGAAAAAGGGCAACACTTAAACCGTGTGACAACCCATCGCGTCGGACAAAGCTATGGGAATCGAACCCACAACCAAAGTGCGATTGAGATTTATCACCTACCACTGGACTACGTGAAGTCCCTGGTTAGTGTGACTATTTTTTTTAGTTAAATGATTTTATTGGTTTAATTTTAGAAAATAAGATTAGTATTTTTTTTCTCTAATGGAATAAACATTTGGGGGATCATCAGATCTTATACTAACCATTTTGGTTTTTTTTAATCTCTAAAGACAAGTTAAATATATAGTTTATCCTACATGGATCATGTATTTCTATAGAAGTTTATTCTAACTCTTTTATTGTGACCAAGTCTTCTTGAATACTCATTGTTAAAAAAATAGGTTAGTGGTAAAAAGTTATTAAATAATGAAACTCTACTTAAAAATTAAGTATATATCTTAATGTTCTTAGTCAATATCATAAATGAATTCCTCATCCTTATGTAATGTAACTTAAAACAAAAAAAAATGTTGTCTGTTTACTTTCCTACTAGGAGACTAATGGCCGTTTGTCCCAACACAAGTTTGTGGTTTTCTTATTGTTAAATTTCTCCAGATCATGATTTCTATCCCTCTCCATCAGAACATGACACTTAGTTTATCATCCATATCCATGTTTTCCTATATGGAATCCGAGTATGGGTTATCTTGGATGACCTTTATACCTCTCTTTCTTTCTTTTAAAGTGATAGTTTTATTGACTCTTTTTCCGATGTGGGACTTTCCATTATATTCCCAAGCATAATTTTAAAAACTGCGAGGACGCAATTTATTGAAGGAGGGGAGAATGTAACACCCCATGCTTCCATGGTATGTTTCCCTTTGAATAATGCAATGGCGTGCATTGTACGCAACTTCGAGATTCTAACACACCACAACCAATCAAACTAGACATTATGAATAGTAATACCTACTTTGTGAAATTTTATAAATTATATCTCTCAAAATGGACTTCATTTTTGGATTCGGAATATTGAATTTATCCTCGGGTGAAATTTTTGAACTTTTCGGATAACACTTATATTTTGATGAATAGTGAAAATTACTAAATTTTAATTAAAAACAACTTTTTAAATCAAAAAAATTTATAGTGATAAATTATATTATTTAGTGGTTTTAAATTATAATTAGAATATATTTTTACCATTTTATCTAATGGTGTTCATTAGAATTAATTTCACTTTGAAAGTGGACCTAAACAATTGTCAATCTTTTGATATATATTTTTTTTAAAACACACTATTTGTTGTGACAGAGGGAATTGATTATAAAATTAATTAATGCGACATATATGTTTAGGATTTTTTAAAATAGACATCATTTTTGAATTCGGAATATCAATTATAGCTTAGGGTGAAATTTTGGCATTGTTCTGAAAAACATCAATTTTTGATGAATAGTGAAACTACTAAGTGGTAGTTAAAAAAACTGAATTTTTCATAAAACGTAATTTTACCACTTCTGTGAATGGAATTTCGAAAATCCAAGAGACACGGTTAATATCAAGAATTAAAATGTGGTTCAATGAGATGAAAATAATTTTTGGTGAATAGTGACTTTTTACTTTTATTTACCACGGTTAAAAGTAAATAGGGTAATTAAGGGTAAAAATGATATTAATATTACCCTAACACATATCATAATTCTATTGGACAAGTCTATCTCGACCAAAAACAACCCTAGGAATAAAATATTATCATTTAGGTCCACTTGGATTAGATTAGGACATTTATTATTATTTAATTCAAAGAAGAGTTAAGAGAGTTAAAATCAATGTTTATTTACTAAAACATTTTTAAAATAGGGTAATACATAAGATAAATTCGATTGTAAATATTCATTAGAAAGATAAAACGATTTCCTACATAATGGTATTTTATTTATAATTTTTATACATTAAATAATTTAATTTATGTATGACACAATAATGATGATGTAATTACCATAATAGTGAAAAATTAAAATAATTGATATTATAAATACCCAAATAAATATAATTTGAGAATTTAAATGAAATAAACTAATTTTCTTGGTTTATATGACATTTTAGTAATTATTTAATTAACTTTTTTTGAAGTAATAATTCTGTTATGAGTTTTATAAAAATCAACTATTGAATAGTGTCAAAATTGACATAAAAGAGTTTTTAAAACAAATATTATATTATTAATTGATATTAAATTCCTAAAAATCTAAGGTTCAGACTATAGACATATATCATGATAGGTGTATCATTAACGGACCACTTGGGGGTCTCTTGGATGTATATAGTATGTTTATTAACTATATAATATAAAAATACAAAGTGACGTGGTAAATGTCAAACTAATTAACTAAGAGTTAAAACTAAAGGATAAGGTTAATATAGTAACCCAAACCTGTCTAACATCTATTTGTTGAATGTTTTTCGACCTATACCAACCTTAAACTTTGAATAATCAACTTTGGAGCCATTAGAAACAGAATATAAATTTATTATAAATTAATATTTCTAGCTTTTCCAAAGGTGCCCCTCACCCCTCTTATAAAAGGGAACTCCTCCTTCTCATTTCTTCACACCATAAAAGCCTTTTGGTTCGGCCAAACCCTACCCAAATACTCTCTCAACTTCCCTCACTACAACCTAGAGGCCTTAGTTTGATCAGAACGGCTACCTAAAGAGCCCTTTTGATCAAATCAAAAGGAAGAACCCGAAAAAGTGGTAATGTTTTCACCACCCCTTTCAAGTTCCTTTCTTCTTCCACTTCTTCTTTCTTTGTTATTACCATTCTAAAATAATAAATCCAGTATCATATACATACTGTGATGTTATTATAAATATGGTACAACCATATTCAGTATTCTATCCATCCTTTTAATAACATTTCACAATACGTGTGTACGTACGGCTTACCGTCTCCACGTCGTGGTGTAATTGTTATTCAATATATTATTATTTGGATGGGTATAATAATGATGTGTAACTCATGTAAATAATAAATATAACATGATAAGTATTCATTATATATGATATACCATCCAATTATATATTATTTTAATATCAAAAAAATGATATTGTCGCTTGTGTGTACGTACAGACTACCGTCTCCATGCACACGATGAGATTCATTCTCCATCATATCCATTAAAGTATAATTTTCATTTGATGATTTAAAAATAATGTTTAAGAACTTTATATCATTCTGGATATGAATAATATAAAACCTATCCATGTCAAACATGTCTTACATAACAAAACATATAAAAGAAAACGAGTATGTTAACACCCGAAACGACGTTAATTCTAAGATATTATTAACAATGCAATGTTAGAAGATCATATATGATATCATATTAATGTATATGATTCAGGAATAATTTAATAACAATTATTTCATCATTATATAGGAGGTTAACCTACCCCCAACCAAGGAAAAGTACAAGGTAAGGGGTTTCTTATCTCACATTTAATTCCGTGAGAATTCCATTGTTCACCACTTATTTATTGCATGTGGTGTGTGTACTACACATGATTGTATTCATTGTGTAATATACATTAATTTATGGATATTTACATCATCATGGTATGATCCTTATTTCATGGGTGTATGTTTCATAAGATACCAAATCGATAAGGGAATTTGAAATTTCAATTTCCACTCAGTTGGCTTTATGCATATTTCATTTATTATATTACTCCAAGATTATGTGTGGAATAAATATTCATTTGATTATGTCATAATTTCCACTCCCCTTCCTGTGGATATACTTTTGATACACATAATCACTCCATTGATAATTTCTCAAGTCATCGATATGAATTTGATAAGAGTAATTTTAACTCATTCTTCATTTGTTGAGTTAAACATCCAATTCATTGGTGTTGTTTTTAAAAGATTATGTGTGAATGTACTTTGATTGTTATACACTAAATATCCAATCATATTTAGTGTATTTATATTTTTCACAAATAACTAGGTCGTTGATTTATCCTTAACCTAAGGATATAGCCTTTATGAGAGATTTCATCTCAATTTACAATCCATTGAGACTTCTTTGTTGTTATACACCAAATCAATTTTATGTGGTGTATATAATGTACATTGACATAGTATATCATGAATTTCATTATTCTCATGATATTAAATTTTTTTAATTACATCAATTATTTGTATTCAAGTGTCTCTCTTTTGGTTAAAAACTCTAACTAAAATACCATTTTAAATGTTTTAAAGACTTATTCTTCTAAATCATTCTCATTAATGTCCATGTTTTAAAAAATGGTTTTAAGGATTTATTTATATGGACATTAATGTTTTAAAATAAAAACTCATTTTAAATGTTTCAAAGTGGTATGGGACACTTTGATTCAAAAATCTATTTTTAAATGGCTTCTTGAAAAATAGTGTGACTTTTAAATGATTTCAAAAAAAAGGGGGATATCTCCCTCAAAACAGTTTTGATGATTATTTTCATCTATGTCAACATCCTTCATTATTCATTATTGAGGTTAATGTGATACAATATAATCTTCCATATTGTATCGAATGAGTTATATTTCAATGTGGATGTGCAATTTTTATACCATTCAAGGTTTGTGGTTAAAGTATTAACATTTCGTATGCTAGTTTTAATATGATTGTTTATGTTATGTTTAAACCTGTTCATATGAGGAATGCATTGGACATAATAATTGACGGGTGGAGCCCGCAATAGCTCCCCGATGCATCGGTAGGTCTCATGAGATAAAATAGTTTCTTGGCACAAGGCCTTGGCAAAATCTTAATTGTAGTCTTGGCACAAGGCCTTGGCTATGTGGTTATGATAGTCTGGCATTATGAATTCCATCATTATGAAAGTGGTTAATGATATTGCATGTGATAATTTGACTAGTAGAATATCCATGTGAGTAAGTAAATGGCATTATTTTATTTTACCTTTGACATTTTATGCTAAAGTTCAAGTTTAAAAGGATTTCTTTTTAGTTATAAACTACCTTAAGTGTTTATGATTATCTATGAAAGCTTCTGCTATAATGTTATCCTTACTGAGCATCTGAGCTCACACCTTTCAATGTTTTATTTTTCCTAGGATTATGAAGAAGTAATTTATGAATGACCTGCAGGGATAGTATGAGGGGATGTGAAGACAATATGTTGTTGTAGTTTTTTACCTTATGATGTAATGTAAGACTTATGAATATATCTAGTGTTTCCAAGAATACTAAACTAATCTGTCTTTCGAGACTTGATCCTTTGTGATCATACCAATGTTATGTAATAATGCACCGACTCTGGGTATCTAGGGTCGGGGCGTTACAGTTGGTATCAGAGGAAGTTTAGTAGAAACCTTGGAAGCTAGATTTAGATAAACCTTGATTAGAGCACGTAGACCTAAGATGAACTTTGAGGATTAGTATAGAAGAACTTCCTATAATTTTGGTATTTAAGAGATTTTGTGAGTTCTCCGAGAAATACATCCCTGTCTGGATACGAGCAGGTAGAGGCGGCTCTAGCACAGATGTACCTAGAGGTAAAACCCGGAAACACCACTTTGAGCTAGACTCGAACGGGAACTGGTGCATGACAACGGGCCTTGCTGCACTATTGGTTACGACACTCCCAGGGGATATTCATAGGATAATTTACATTTTCATTACAAACCAATTTTAAGTAACATATATATAAGATGAGAGTAAATGACCATGGTTAATCCTACTATGTTTCAAATTTAGAATATGGTGACATGTTAATCTCTAAATGATTTTACGACTACTGTTACTCACACAATGCTTTCTAGTTTTAGTCAATGGCTGGATATCAAGGAAGTCATAGTGACTTTAAGAATGATGTACAAGGTGGGAACGGTGGTTGCAATGAGCAACAAAATGGAATGTTGACAGGCGTAAAAGATATCGTCTTTATTCCAGATCAGTTTTCCATAAATATGATCAACAACATATAAATTAACCAACTCCGAGACTCAAAAAAGAAGAGAAAGGTGATGAATGATAAGAGCTCCAACAATGGAGACCATGGATAAAAGAACCCTCAATTTTCATCATGTAGGAAATGTGGAAGGAGACACCCATGAATGTGTCTCAATGGGACAACGAAATGCTTTACGTGCGGGAAGGAAGGACATAAAGTGAATAATTGCCAAAGAAATATTATGAGTATTATGGAAGAAGATAAAAATGGTCCCAATAATCCATTTACAATCATTTTTCGTAAATGTAGGGGACTTGGCCATTACCCAAGTGAATGTCCTATTCTATATGATATTTTCTTGGTCAAAGAAGAAGCTATGTGGAAATAAATGGTTGGCGAAATGTTTAAAAAGTATTAGCTCTCCTTGTTGATGGGTTTACTTTGGAATAATTTTCTCTTTTATTTGTAACCCTGCAGTTTTCCATGTGAGAATGATATTTGAGGACGAATTGTCTCTTCTCTTGTGGATATAGGTATAAAAAACCATTTGGTATTATATGATCATTGGGGATTGAGAGAATTATAAGTTATTATAATTTGGGATGAAAATGAAAAGTATGATATAACATCATTGGTTAAATTATGTTATTTTTGAGGAATTTATCTCATTTTGGTAATATTATAAAATATAGTTTTTGAAAAAGGACAACACTGAGACCGTGTGACAACCCGTCACGTCGGACAAAGCTGTGGAAATCGAACCCACAACCAAAGTGAGATTGGGATTATCACCTACCACTGGACTACGTGAAGTCCCTGGTTAGTGTGACTATTTTTTTTAGTTAAATGATTTTAATGATCAATAATATATTGATTTGGGTTCTTATGTCTCATCAAATGAATACCCTTAGTATAAGAAAATGATTTGGTGATTAAGTGATAAATGTTATTTTGGAAGATGTTCACTTTGTTGGGAACACTATATGTCCAAGGATAATAGAATACTATGGAATGTCATTAGAGGAGTAATGGTGGATTTTTATCTATGTTTTTATTGTGGATCTATAGTGATTTGGGTTATTTATGGAAATGATTAACCTAAAATAAAGAATATGTGATTAGGTTAATTACCTTTAAGGATGTGACTTTAAGAGTAGATGACGTCATTTGGAGATACAATTTAACGTGGAAGACTACATTCTTATAAGTTTTTGGTTTCAATATTAGTTTGGATTATATTGAAGGATTTTAAGGAAAATTTATTATTGAATGGTATTTATTTAACTTTGGGGTATTGTTGGTTTAATTTTAGAAATTAAGATTAGTATTTTTTTCTCCAATGGAATATACATTTGGGGGATCATCAGATCTTATACTAACCATTTTGGTTTTGATTAATCTCTAAAGACAAGTTAAATATATATTTTATCCTACATGGATCATATATTTCTATAGAAGTTTATTCTAGCTCTTTTATTGTGACCAAGTCCTCTTGAATACTCATTGTTAAAAAAAATAAGGTAGTGGTAAAAAGTTATTAAATAATTAAACTCTACTCAAAAAGTATGTATATCTCTTTATGTTTTTAGTCAATATCATAAATGAATTCCCCGTCCTTATGTAATATAACTTAAAAAAATGTTGTCCGTTTACTTTCCTACTAGGAGACTAATGGCCGTTTGTCCCAACACAAGTTTGTGGATTTATTATTGTTAGCTTTCTCCTGATCATGATTTCTATCCCTCTCCATCATAACATGACACTTAGTTTATCATCCATATCCATGTTTTCCTATATGTAATCCGAGTATGGGTTATCTTGGATGACCTTTATACCTCTCTTTCTTTCTTTTAAAGCGATAGTTTTATTGACTCTTTTTCTGATGTGGGACTTTCCATTATATTCCCAAGCACAATTTTACAAATTGCGAGGACACAATTTATTGAAGGAGGGGAAAATGTAACACCCCAAGCTTCCACGGTACGTTTCCCTTCGAATAATGCAATGTCGTGCATTGTACGCAACTTAGAGATTCTAACACACCACAACCAATCAAACTAGCTATTATGAATAGTAATACCTACTTTGTGAAATTTTATAAATTCTATCTCTCAAAATGGACTTCATTTTTGGATTTGGAATATCGAATTTATCCTAGGGTGAAATTTTAGAACTTTTCGGATAAAACTTATATTTTGATGAATAGTGAAAATTAATAAATTTTAATTAAAAACAACCTTTTAAATCAAAATAATTTATAGTGATAAATTATATTATTGAGTTGTTTTAAAGTATAATTAGAATATATTTTTACCATTTTATCGAATGATGTTCATTAGAATTAATTTCACGTTGAAATTGGACCTAAACAATTGTCAATCTTTTAATATATATTGTTTCTTAAAAATACGCTATTTGTTGTGACAGTGGGAATTAATTATAAAATTAATTAATGAAACATATATGTTTAGGATTTTGTTAAATAAACATCATTTTTGAATTTGGAATATCAATTAAAGCTTAGGGTGAAATTTTGGCATTTTTCTGAAAAACTTCAATTTTTGATGAATAGTGAAACTACTAAGTGGTAGTTAAAAAAACTGAATTTTTCATAAAACTTAATTTTACCACTTCTGTGAATGGAATTTCTAAAATCCAAGAGACATGGTTAATATCAAGAAGTAAAATGTGGTTCAATGAGATGAAAATAATTTCTGGTGAATAGTGACTTTTTACTTTTATTTACCACGGTTAAAAGTAAATAAGGTTATTAAGGGTAAAAATGATATTAATATTACCCTAACACATATCCTAATTCTATTGGACAAGTTTTTCTCGACCAAAAACAACCTTAGGAATAAAATATTATCATTTAGGTCCACTTGGATTAGATTAGAACATCAATTATTATTTTATTCAAAGAAGAGTTGAAAGAGTTAAAATCAATGTTTATTTACTAAAACATATTTAATATAGGGTTATACATATGATAAATTCGATTGTAAATATTAATTAGAAATCTAAATGGATTTCCTACATAATTGTGTCTTATTTATAATTTTTAGACATTAAATAATTTAATTTATGTATGATAGAATGATGATGAAGTAATTAACATAATAATGAAAAATTAAAATAATTGATATTATAAATAACCAAATAAATATAATTTGACACTTTTAATGAATTACACTAATTTTATAGGTTAATATGACATTTTATTAATGATTTAATTAATCTTTTTCGAAGTAATAATTCTGTTATGAGTTTTACAAAAATCAACTATTGAATAGTGTCAAAATTGACAAAAAGGAGTTTTTAAAACAAATATTATATTATTAATTGATATTAAATTCCTAAAAATCTGAGGTTTTCCCAGGACACTTATATCATGATAGGTGTATCATTAATGGACCACTTGGGGGTCTCTTGGATATATATAGTATGTTTATTAACTATATAATATAAATAATCAAAGTGACATGGTAAATGTCAAACTAATTAACTAAGAGTTAAAACTAAAAGATAATGTTAATATAGTAACCCAAACATGTCTAAATTCTATTGGTTGAATTTTTTTCGACCTATACCCACTATAAACTTTGAATAATAAACTTTGGATCCATTTGAAATCGAATACGAATTTATTATAAATTAATATTTCTAGCTTTTCCAAAGGTGCCCCTCACACCTCTTATAAAAGGGAACTCCTCCTTCTCATTTATTCACACCTTCAAAGCCTTTTGGATCGGCCAAACTCTGCCCAAATACTCTCTAAACTTCCCTCACTACAACCTAGAGGCATTAGTTTGATCAGAAAGCCAACCTAAGGAGCCCTTCTGATCAAATCAAAAGGAAGAACCCGAAAAAGAGGTAATGTTTTCACCACCCCTTTTCAAGTTCCTTTCTTCTTCCAATTCTTCATTCTTTGTCATTACCATTATAAAATAATAACTCCACTGTCATATATATACTGTGATGTTATTATAAATATGGTACAACCATATTCAGTATTCTATACATCCTTTGAATAACATGTCACCATACGTGCGTACATACGTCTTTCTGTCTCCACGTCGTGGTGTAATTGTTATTCAATATATTATTATTTGGATGGGTATAATAATGATGTGTAACTCATGTAAATAATAAATATAACATGATAATTATTATGTATATATGATATACCATCAAATTATATATTATTTTAATATCAAAAGAATGATATTGTCGCTTGTGTGTACGTACGGACTACCGTCTCCACGAACATGATGAGATTCATTCTACATCATATCCATTAAAGTATAATTATCATTTGATGATTTAAAAATAATGTATATGAACTTTATATCATTTTGGATATGAATAATATACAACCTATCCATGACAAACATGGCTTACGTAACAAAACATATAAAAGGAAACGAGTAAGTTAACACCTGAAACGACGATAATTCTAAGATATTATTAACAAAGAAATGTTAGAAGATCATATATGATATCATATTAATGTATATGATTCATGAATAATTTAATAAAAATTATTTCAACATTATACAGGAGGTTAACCTACCCCCAACCAAGGAAAAGTACAAGGTATGGGGTTTCTTATCTCACTTTTAATTCCGTGAGAATTCCATTGTTCACCACTTATTTATTGCATGTGGTGTGTGTACTGCCCATGATTTTATTCATTGTGTAATATACATTAATTTATTGATATTTACATCATCATGGTATGATCCTTATTTCATGGGTGTATGTTTCATATGTTACCAAATCGATAAGGGAATTTGAAATTTCAATTTCCACTCAGTTGGCTTTATGCATATTTCATTGACTATATTACTCCAAGATTATGTGTGGAATATCTATTCATTTGATTATGTCATAATTTACACTCCTCTTCCTATGGATATACTTTTGATACACATAATCACTCCATTTATAATTTCTCAAGTCATCAATATGAATTTGGTAAGAGTAATTTTAACTCATTCTCCATTTGTTGAGTTAAACATCCAATTCGTTGGTGTTGTTTTTACAAGATTATGTGTGAATGTACTTTGATTGTTTTACACTAAATATCTAATCATATTTAGTGTATTTATATTTTTCACACATAACTATGTCGTTGATTTATCCTTAACCTAAGGATACATCCTTTATGATAGATTTCATCTCAATTTACATTCAATTGAGTCTTCTTTGTTGTTATACACTAAATCACTTTTATGTGGTGTATATAATGTACTTTGACATAGTATATCATGAATTCCTTTATTCTAATGATATTAAAAAAAATTGATTACCTCAATTATTTTTATTCAATTTTCTCTATTTTGGTTAGAAACTCTAACTAAAATACTATTTTAAATGTTTTAAAGACTTATTTTTCTAAATCATTCTCATTAATGTCCATGTTTTAAAAAAATGGTTTTAAGGATTTATTTATAGGAACATTAATGTTTTAAAATTAAAACTCATTTTAATTGTTTCAATGTGGTATGGAACACTTTGATTTAAAAATCTATTTTTAAATGTCTTCTTGAAAAATAGTGTGACTTTTAAATGATTTCAAGAAAAAGAGGGATATTTCTCTCAAAATAGTTTTGATGATTATTTACATCTATGTCAACATCCTTCCTTATGCTTGATTGAGGTTAATGTGATACCATACAATCTTTCATATTGTATTGAATGAGTTATATTTTAATGTGGATGTGCTATTTTTATACCATTCATGGTTTGTGGTTAAAGTATTGACATTTTGTATGCTAGTTTTAATACAAATGTTTATGTTATGTTTAAACCTATTCATATGAGGAATGCATTGGACTTAATAAGTGATGGGTGGATCCCACTATAGCTCCTTGATGCATCGGTAGGTCTCATGAGTCAAACTAGTGTCTTGGAACAAGGCCTTGGCAAAATCATATTTGTAGTCTTGGCACGAGGCCTTGGCTATGTGGTTATGATAGTCTGGCATTATGCATTCCATCATTAGGAAAGTGTTTATTGATATTGCATGTGATCATTCGACTAGTAGAATATCCATGTGAGTAAGTAAATGTCATTATTTTATTTTATCTTTTCCATTTTATGCTGAAATTCAAGTTTAAAAGGCTTTCGTTTTAGTTATAAACTACCTTAAGTGTTTATGATTATCTATGAAAGCTTCTGCTATAATGTTATCCTTACTGAGCATCTGAGCTCACACCTTTCAATGTTTTATTTTTCCCAGGATTATGAAGAAGTAATTTATGAATGACCTACAGGGATAGTATGAGGGGATATGAAGACAAGATGTTGTTGTAGTTTTTTTACCTTATGATGTAATGTAAGACTTATGAATATAACTAGTGTTTCCAAGACTACTAATCTAATCGGTCTTTCGAGACTTGATCCTTTGTGATCATGCCAATGTTATGTAATAATGCACCAACTCTGGGTATCTAGGGTCAGGGCATTACAGTTGGTATCAGAGGTAGTTTAGTACAATCCTTGGAAGCTAGATTTAGATAAAATCTGAGTAGAGAACGTAGACCTAAGATGAACTTTGAGGATTAGTATAGAAGAACTTCATAGAATTATGGTATTGAAGTGATTTTGTGAGTTTTCCAAGCAATACATCCCTGTCTGGATACGAGCAGGTAGAGTCGGCTCTGGCACAGATGTACCTAGGGGTAAAACCCGAAAACACCGCTTTGAGCTAGACTCAAATGGGAACTGGTGCACGAAAATGAGCCTTGCTGTACTCTTGGTTACGACACTCCTGGGGGATATGCTTAGGATAATTTAAATTTTCTTTACAAACAAATTTTCAGTAATATATATATAATATGAGAGTAAATGACCTTGGTTAATCCTAATATGTTTCAAATTGAGAATATGGTGACATGTTAATCTCTAAATGATTTTACGACTACTGTTACTCACACAATGCTTTCTGGTTTTAGTCAATGGTTGGATTCCAAGGAAGTCATAGTGACTTTGAGAATGATGTACAAGGTGGGAACGGTGGTGGAAATGAGCAACAAATTGGAATTTTGATAGGTATAAACGATATCGTCTTTATGCCAAATCAGTTTTCCAAAAATTTGATCAACAACATATATATTAACCAACTCCCAGACTCAACAAGGAAGACAACGGTGATGAATGATAAGATCTCCAGCAATGGAGACCATGGAGAAAAGAACCCTCAATTTTCATCATGCAGGAAATGTGGAAGGATACACCCAGGAAAGTGTCTCAATGGGACAACGAAATGCTTTACGTGCGGGAAGGAAGGACATAAAGTGAAGAATTGCTGAAGAAAAATGAAGAGTACTATGGAAGAAGATAAAAATGGTCCCAATAATCCATTTACAATCATTTGCTGTAAATGTAGGGGACCTGTCCATTACCCGAGTGAATGTCCTATTCTATAAGATATTTTCTTGGTCAAAGAAGAAGCTAAGTGGAAATAAATGGTTGGAGAAATTTTTAAAAAGTATTTACGCTACTTATTGAAGCGTTTACTTTGGAATAATTTTCTCTTGTATTTGTAACCCCGCAGTTTGCCATGTGAGAATGATATTTGAGGAAGAATTGTCTCTTCTCTTGTGGATATAGGTATAAATAACCATTTGGTTTTATATGATCATTGGGGTTTGAGAGAATTATATGTTATTATAATTTGGGATGAAAATTCAAGGTATGATATAACATTTGTGGTTAAATTATGTTATTTTGAGGAATTTATCTCATTTTGGTAATATTATAAAATATAGTTTTTGAAAAAGGACAACACTTAGACAGTGTGACAACCCGTCGCGTCGGACAAAGATTTGGGAATCGAACCCACAACCAAAGTGCGATTGGGATTTATCGCCTACCACTAGACTACGTGATGTCCCTGGTTAGTGTGACTATTTTTTTTGTTAAATGATTTTATTGATCAATAATATGTTGATTTGGGTTCTTATGTCTTATCAAATGAATACCCTTAGTATAGGAAAATGATTTGGTGATTAAGTGATAAATGTTATTTTGGAAGATGTTCACATTGTTGGGAACACTATATGTCCAAGGAAAATAGAATACTATGGGATGTCATTAGAGGAGTAATGGTGGATTTTTATCTATGTTTTTTTTGTGGAACTATTGTGATTTGGGTTATTTATGGAAATGATTAACCTATAATAAAGAATATGTGATTAGGTTAATTACTTTTAAGTAAGTGACTTTAAGAGTAGATGATGTCATTTGGAGATACAATTTAATGTGGAAGACTACATTCTTATATGTTTTGGGTTTCAATATTATTTTGGATTATATTGAAGGATTTTAAGGAAAATTTATTATTGAATGGTATTTATTTAACTTTGGGGTATTGTTGGTTTAATTTTAGAAATTAAGATTAGGTTTTTTTTTCTCTAATGGAATATACATTTGGGGGATCATCAGATCTTATACTAACCATTTTTGGTTTTGATTAATCTCTAAAGACAAGTTAAATATATAGTTTATCCTACATGGATCATGTATTTCTATAGAATTTTATTCTAGCTCCTTTATTGTGAGAAAGTATTCTTGAATACTCATTGTTCAAAAAAAATAAGTTAGTGGTAAAAAGTTATTAAATAATGAAACTCTACTTAAAAAGTAAGAATATCTCTTTATGTTCTTAGTCAATATCATAATTGAATTCCTCATCCTTATGTAATGTAACTTAAAAGAAAAAAATGGTGTCTGTTTACTTTCCTACTAGGAGACTAATGGCCATTTGTCCCAACACAAGTTTGTGGTTTTCTTATTGTTAACTTTATCCTGATCATGATTTCTATCCCTCTCCATCAGAACAGGACACTTAGTTTATCATCCATATCCATGTTTTCTTATATGAAATCCGAGTATGGGGTTTTGTGTATAACCTTTATACCTATCTTTCTTTCTTTTAATGTGATAGTTTTATTCACTCTTTTTATAATGTGGGACTTTCCATTATATTCCAAAGCACAATTTTAAAAATTGAGAGCACACAATTTATTGAAGGAGGGGAGAATGTAACACCCCAAGCTTCCACGGTATGTTTCCCTTTGAATAATGCAATGGCGTGCATTGTACACAACATCAAGATTCTAACACACCATAACCAATCAAACTAGCCGTTATGAATAGTAATACCTACATTGTGAAATTTTATAAATACTATCTCTCAAAACGGACTTCATTTTTGGATTCGGAATATCGAATTTATCCTAGGCTGAAATTTTGGAACTTTTCGGATAACACTTATATTATGATGAATAGTGAAAATTACATAATTTTTATTAAAAACTACTTTTTAAATCAAAATAATTTATAGTGATAAATTATATTATTGAGTTGTTTTGAAGTATAATTAGAATATATTTTAACCGTTTTATCCAATGGTGTTCATTATAATTAATTTCACTTTGAAATTTGACCTAAACAATTGTCAATCTTTTGATATATATTGTTTCTTAAAAACACGCTATTTGTTGTGACAGCGGGAATTAATTATAAAATTAATTAACGCAACTTATATGTTTAGGATTTTTCAAAATAGACATCATTTTTGAATTCGGAATATCAATTATATCTTAGGGTGAAATTTTGGCATTGTTCTGAAAAACATCAATTTTTGATGAATAGTGAAACACTAAGTGGTAGTTAAAAAAACTGAATTTTTCATAAAACATAATTTTACCGCTTCTGTGAATGGAATATCAAAAATCTGAGTGACACAGTTAATATCAGGAAATAAAATTTGGTTCAATGAGATGAAAATAATATTTGGTGAATAGTGACTTTTTACTTTTATTTACCACAGTTAAAAGTAAATAGGGTAATTAAGGGTAAAAATGATATTAATATTACCCTAACACATATACTAATTCTATTGGAAAAGTGAATCTCGACCAAAAATAACCTTAGGAATAAAATATTATCAATTAGGTCCACATAGATTAGATTAGGACATTTATTATTATTTAATTCAAAGAAGAGTTAAAAGAGTTAAAATCAACGTTTATTTACTAAAACATTTTTAATATAGGGATATACATAAGATAAATTCGATTGTAAATATTCATTAGAAATATAAAATTATTTCCTAAATAATTGTATTTTATTTATAATTTTTAGACATTAAATAATTTATTTTATTAATGACACAATGATGATGAAGTAATTACCATAATAGTGAAAAATTAAAATAATTGATATTATAAATACCCAAATAAATATAATTTGAGACTTTTAATGAATTACACAAATTTTCTAGGTTAATATGTCATCTTATTAATGATTTAATTTACTTTTTTCGAAGTAATAATTCTGTTATGAGTTTTACAAAAATCAACTATTGAATAGTGTCAAAATTTACATAAAAGAGTTTTTAAAACAAATATTATATTATTAATTGATATTAAATTCCTAAAAATATAAGGTTTCTTCCAGGAGACTTATATCATGATAGATGTATCATTATAGGACCACTTGGGAGTCTCTTGGATGTATATAGTATGTTTATTAACAATATAATATAAAAAAACAAAGTGACATGGTAAATGTCAAACTAATTAACTATGAGTTAAAACTAAAAGATAAGGTTAATATAGTAACACAAAACTATCTAAATTATATTGGGTGAATGTTTTTTGACCTATCCCTACATTAAACTTTGAATAATAATCTTTGGATCCATTAGAAACCAAATATGAATTTATTATAAATTAATATTTCTAGCTTCTCCAAAGGTTCCCCTCACCCCTCTTATAAAAGGGCACTCCTCCTTCTCATTTCTTCACACCTTCATAGCCTTTTGGTTCGTCCAAAACCTACCCAAGTACTCTCTCAACATCCCTCACTACATCCTAGAGGCCTTAGTTTGATCATAAATCCAACCTAAGGAGCCCTTTTGTTCAAATCAATAGGGAGAACCTGAAAAAGAGGTAATGTTTTCACCACCCCTTTTCAAGTTCCTTTCTTCTTCCACTTCTTCTTTCTTTGTTATTACCATTATAAAATAATAAATCCAGTATCATATATATACTGTGATGTTATTATAAATATGGTACAACCATATTAAGTATTCTATCCATCCTTTTAATAACATTTCACCATACGTGCGTACGTACGGCTTACCGTCTCCACGTCGTGGTGTAATTGTTATTCAATATATTTTTATTTGGATGGGTATAATAATGATGTGTAACTCATGTAAATAATAAATATAACATGATAATTATTCTGTATATATGATATACCATCCAATTATATATTATTTTAATATCAAAAGAATGATATTGTCGCTCGTGTGTACGTACAGACTACCGTCTCCACGAACATGATGAGATTCATTCTACATCATATCCATTAAAGTATAATTATCATATGATGATTTAAAAATAATGTTTATGAACTTTATATCATTCTGGATATGAATAATATACAACCTATCCATGACAAACATGGCTTACGTAACAAAACATATAAAATAAAATGAGTAAGTTAACACCTGAAACGACGATAATTCTAAGATATTATTAACAAAGAAACGTTAGAAGATCATATATGATATCATATTAATGTATATGATTCATGAATAATTTAATAAAAATTATTTCAACATTATACAGGAGGTTAACCTACCCCCAACCAAGGAAAAGTACAATGTAAGAGGTTTCTTATCTCACTTTTAATTCCGTGATAATTCCATTGTTCACCACTTATTTATTACATGTGGTGTGTGTACTTCCCATGATTGTATTCATTGTGTAATATACATTAATTTATGGATATTTACATCATCATGGTATGATCCTTATTTCATGGGTTTATGTTTCATAAGTTACCAAATCGATAAGGGAATTTAAAATTTCAATTTCCACTCAGTTGGCTTTATGCATATTTCATTGATTATATTACTCCAAGATTATGTGTGGAATAACTATTCATTTGATTATGTCATAATTTCCACTCCTCTTCCTGTGGATATACTTTTGATACACATAATCACTCCATTGATAATTTCTCAAGTAATCGATATGAATTTGATAAGAGTAATTTTAACTCATTCTCCATTTGTTGAGTTAAACATCAAATTCATTGGTGTTGTTATGACAAGATTATGTGTGAATGTACTTTGATTGTTTTACACTAAATATACAATCATATTTAGTGTATTTAGATTTTTCACACATAACTAGGTCGTTGATTTATCCTTAACCTATGGATATAGACATTAAGAGAGATTTCATCTCAATTTACATTCCATTGAGACTTCTTTGTTGTTATACACCAAATCACTTTTATGTGGTGTATATAATGTACTTTGACATAGTATATCATGAATTTCTTTGTTCTCATCATATTAAATTTTTTTGATTACCTCAATTATTTGTATTCAAGTGTCTCTCTTTTGGTTAGAAACTCTAACTAAAATAACATTTTAAATGTTTTAAAGACTTATTCTTCTAAATCATTCTCATTAATGTCCATGTTTTAAAAAAATGGTTTTAAGGATTTATTTATATGGACATTATTGTTTTAAAATAAAAACTCATTTTAAATGTTTCAAAGTGGTATGGGACACTTTGATTCAAAAATCTATTTTTAAATGTCTTCTTGACAAATATTGCGACTTTTAAATGATTTCAAGAAAAAGGGGGATATTTCCCTCAAAATAGTTTTGATGATTATTTTCATCTATGTCAACATCCTTCATTATTCCTGATTGAGGTTAATGTGATACAATACAATCTTCAATATTGTATCGAATGAGTTATGTTTCACTGTGGATGTGCTATTTTTATACCATTCTTGGTTTGTGGTTAAAGTATTGACATTTCGTATGCTATTTTTAATACGAATGTTTATGTTATGTTAAACCTGTTCATATGAGGAATGCATTGGACTTAATAAGTGATGGGTGGAGCCCGTTATAGCTCCTTGATGCATCGGTAGGTCTCATGAGACAAACTAGTGTCTCGGCACAAGGCCTTGGCAAAATCTTATTTGTAGTCTTGGCACGAGGCCTTGGCTATGTGGTTATGATAGTCTGGCATTATGCATTCCATCATTATGAAAGTGTTTATTGATATTGCATGTGATCATTCTACTAGTATAATATCCATGTGAGTAAGTAAATGGAATTATTTTATTTTATCTTTTCCATTTTATGCAGAAGTTCAAGTTTAAAAGGCTTTCGTTTTAGTTATAAACTGCCTTAAGTGTTTATGATTATCTATGAAAACTTCTACTATAATGTTATCCTTACTGAGAATCTGAGCTCACACCTTCCAATGTTTTATTTTTCCCAGGATTATGAAGAAGTAATTTATGAATGACCTATAGGGATAGTATGAGGGGATATGAAGAAAAGATTTTTTTGTAGTTTGTTTTACCTTATTATGTAATGTGAGACTTATGAATATATCTAGTCTTTCCAAGACTAATAAACTAATCGGACATTCGAGACTTGGTCATTTGTGATCTTGCCAATGTTATGTAATAACGCACCGACTCTGGGTATCTAGGGTCGGGGCGTTACAAATATTACATTTACTTTTATTTTGATGGCTTCCAAATCTCATCAAAGTTCTTTTATTGCACCTAATCAAAGGTCCATGACAACTAGAAACCCTAATGTTGACCCTCAAAATCTCATGAATTCTAATATCAATATTTTGAAATATATTCTATCATTCTAGCTTAAAAATTATCCTATATCACACATGTTTCCAATATATGGGTTCGATTGAGTAGAAGTTTTTTTCAATCCTCCTTCATACATACATCTTCCATATTGATGGGTGTAAAACTCTATTGAATATAAACAGATGAAAATTATAGAGGATTGTCATATAGTTGTAACTCCATCCTCGGGTTGTCTTATATGTTGGGAAACTCTCCCTTGGGTCCAAAAAATGTGATTCCAATCACCAGTCTATAGCTCAGATCAACTTTATTATATTCGTTTATTCGTTGAACATCTGAGGTGGAAGATTGAGAAAAAAATGTGACATCGATACTGGTGTTAATTTTTTAATTAATGGGAATTGAAATTTTGGGTTGGGAATATTTTTATAGAGTATAATGACTAATTTTTCATTCATTCATGATGAACTTGAGTTTTTTTTTGGATCTGATATTTTATGAATCGCCAACTTTACCTAGAAATTGTGTAATATCAAGTAAACTTGAATGAATAGATTTGAATATTGAATGTATAAATTATTCTTCTTGAGAAGTGATCATGAATTCCCACCAGCATGAGGTTCCTCAGTAATGTATATGTTATAGTTATATTGAGATTTCATGTTTACAAATGGAATATTATGTAGAATTTATGTCCTAGAGTGGGAGTTCTCTGTCATTTTATGAAGCTGACAGTAACATGATTTTTTATAAGTAAAAATTGTGGTCCCTTAAATAATTTTCATTCTTGTATACTAAATAATTGTATTTCAATAGTTTAGTTTCGTATATCATAGACATTCTATCACTCCAGATTATAGAATTTATTTTCTCGCACATTATATCTTTATATTTATACGGTGTTTAATCTCATAACTTTTATCATTGTAGTTTAGGATCTTTTAGAATGGACTGTATATATATGTATTTTAGGGAAATTTAGCTCATAATTTATATCACTGTAGTTTATGGTCTTCTAGGACAGACAATATATCACTGTAGTTTATGGTCTTTTAGGCTGGAAAATCTTTCAATATAGTTTTAAGTTCCTTTAGCTCAGACCATATATCACTATAGATTAGTTTCTATTATCTATGAACGATTAATATCTTAGTTTAGGTTCTTTTATCTTGGAACTTATATCATTGTATATAGATACTTTTAGGATTGACCTTATATCATTGATGTTTGGGGCCATTCATCAAAGGCCTTTTATCAATATAGTTTAGGTTCATTTAGCTCTAAACTTAGGATGTCATTCAGTTTAAAGTATTACTTCTAGGACACGATCAATGATCATGGAATATAGTGCATATATTCCAGGAGGAACCCAAAACACACTTTGGTGATTAGTTTTTCCATGTTTTCATTGAGGTTCATGAGAATTAGAGCACCATTCCTACAAGGAGGATATTCATGTTGTTGGTATGTCAAATACTTTATTTGTTGGTAGCATTGTCATGCAGATTTTTCACAACTATTTTCTAAGGGTCATGAAATATTTATGTGGGGGATACTAATTGAGGGAGAAATGCTATGGATGTAAGGTCCACTTGGATAGTTGGAGTGTGGGTAATATAAGTCACAACTTAAAAGGTTGAGTTAGTGAATATGTAATGGGGGATAAATGCTAGTGATGAAACATAAAACCCTAAGGTTCTAGGTTCCACAACGGCATTTCCACTTATCATGAGGATTTATGATCCTTTCATAAATGGAGGTGATTCATTTAGTTGGTGGGTTAGAGACTTTATGCAGTGATGGCATGGTTAGGAAATGATGATCTATGCACTTTTCTAAGGGCCATGAGTGATTTTTTGATGAATCAAACCTCTAGATGATGATTTTTGGTATGAAGTAAAACTATCAAAGAATAGTTCTAGAACCTTAGGGAAGTATATCCCTTAATTATGAATCTCTACCCCAATGCCAAGTAGTTTTGGATCATGATTTGTGGGCCATCAAAGGTTTGGGAGTGGAGTATCACATTCCAACTCTGATAAAGGGTACAAAACACATAGATGTGATGTCAAGGAAATCCTATCTAATCTAATTGTATAGAATAATTATTTTAAATCATGGTACAATGTACTTGATTTAGGATGATGATTTGGGGAAATCATACTGAGAATAAACCAAAACACAATTAGGAGGTGATTTCTTCCATGTTAACGTTATGGCTCACAAGGATCAAAAAACCAATTTTTACGAAATAAAATTTTTTTGATGACCATATGTGCATATTATGGAAAAATAAGAATACATGAATTATCAAAAAAGGGTCCATTAATGCTAGGTTTCCTCTTCCCTGGGCTATGAAAGGTTTACAGGAATTTGAGGAGATCAAATCATGAAATGTGATTTGTTGAAAGTGTAACATCAATGAAGGTTTAATGAAAACTAATTTTCATTTAATTTTGTAGAGAACAAATTCTTATAGTTAAGAGATATAAAAAATCACTAATCTATGTTTTAATGAACCCATGGACCTAACAAACATAGCATTAATTTTACTGGGGTTGTAGTGTCTGAACATTGAGCCTTATTTCATATTTATTTTCACCCTAAATTCATCCTAAACTCTCTAGATAATGAGTTTAGAAAGTGAAGACATGAATTTATCTCATGTTTCTTTTTTCATGTTTTTATCTTGATAAGTTTTATGTCTTAGTAGCTATTGTTTTAACATCTTTCAATTTGGACCATTATAAGATAATGTTTTAGTTCATATAGATTTTTCAAAATTTAAGGTAGTTTAATGTTGTGATACACATATAACTAACATGGGGGATGTTAAAAAAGAACATAACTAGGATACCTATGGTCAAGAGTACCCCATAATCCTTCTGAATTGGATATGAAAATATTTTAAATTATTGACTGTGGTTCTCAGGTCATGAGTAATGATATATGGAAATAATAATTAGAATGGCCCAAAACATATTAAGGTAACAAGTTCTACCACGAAGAATTTAGGGAACACAAGAAACATAAATACATTTTTATAGAGTGATTCAATTGGTTTAATAACATATGATAATATTAAATAGTCAAAGGAATGAATAAATTGTCAAAGATAGTGTTACTTGAAGGAATTTATCTTTTATAAAGGACCATGAATAGATAGGGGAAACTTGGGGTGCTCGAGACATGAAGTGTAATGTATGGATTAAGGTGAATTAATGATGTAGGAATCACCCTATACTCTAGCTGACCGGGGTGATGCACATGTAGATCTTTGATAAAGTATGAAAATTCATGATTGTTTTCTTAGTATAACATCATGTAGTAAGTAATTACTTTCTTCCAAGCAGTTTAATGTCATGTGGTTAGTATTGTTGCCATGTAGTTTAACGATATGTAGTAAGGAATTATTTTTTGTGTATTTTAAAAGTCATGTGATGGTGATGTTTTCCTTGCATTTTAATCATCATATGGTAATGATGTGGGAACTGAAGTGAAAAATTGAATAATATATAATACATGCACAAAACTGGATGCACATAGATCTTACTCATACATAATACAACAGACTTGTATGGATCATCCCCAATGTAGTTGGGGTGTATTTCATTTATCAATTATTGTTGCAGAGTCCTATATTTAAGAATCGAGTTTCTCTATGTATCCCATGATGAATGTAATCAAGCTGCATAATTTTCTTAAAATTGGAAACTATCATTGAATTATTGAACCATATGTAGATGTAGGAATTATTTCTATTGATTATTTTATCTTGGAAAAGGATTGATGATCCGAGCATCACTACGTATCATGTGATATTATCAATCATTCCAAACATAGTTCTCAAGGAACTAGGTAGTTTAATGTCACAATGTCAGGACATAGGATTCAAAATGTGAAATTGAATATTGAGGCTAGACCCACGAAAGTAAATCTAGGCGTTACTATGTGTTATATGATACTAGAATCAATAATCCCATAGTTATTAATGCAAGAGCTTCCTCTGCATGTTTGATATACACACAGGGAGGGGGAATTTAAGGATTAATTTTTGTGACTGGACTCAGGGTTGGAGATTTGGGCATCAGTATGTATCTATGAAGTCTCTAATCAAGGAATATATAGTTATTGAATATAGTTGTGTTAGGATACCAGTCACCAAAAATAGTGATCCTCTCAAGTGAGGTCTGTGGGATTGTGAAACATTATGTTGATCAAGTGTCATCGACTGGGTATAATAATATCATGAAGAAAGTAATCAATGTATTACTTTTAATACCATGAATTTAGAAATATGATGATCCTATCATGATTTATTATACCTTCTTTATTCAAGTAATCCGTAACTGAAATTCCTAAGACCATGTTATCTACGATTTATGTGAGACACAATGATTGGAAAATGGTTCCCATCCCCATTAAGAAGTGATTAAAAAATTTATAGGGGGATTTTTTAACATGTCGTGACTAAACCAAGATATATGATTTATGCATCCCTATACGTATCATTGAAAATGATAAACAAGACATACATAGTTCTAGAAAACTTGTACAGTTCAATGTGCTGCTGAAATAACATCATACATGTTGTTTAGTGTCATATTGTATAAATTTAGGTCAGCTGATGTGAACGAAGATTAATCATTAGGGTATCTATGCCATTAAACATCATACATTGAGTATTTTCTCCATACAATTTCTAATCATGTGGCAAGGATGCATCTATACAGTATAAAATCATACGAATGGGACGACTATGACAACTCTATATAGTTTAACATCAAGAGGATAGGAAGTTAGATGTTGTTAAGTTTAATATCATAAACCTAGGCATTTAGGTACCATATAGTTTAACATCATTCTTCTGGGTGAGGATTACTCGATGTGAAGTGGATTAAAAACTATTTTTGGGCCCAATAATTGAGGTTTTGGCATCACTACATATCCTGTGATGACAAAAATCAAGCCACATGTAGTCATTAGATGGAGGGAATCCCTTAGTGGAGATGTATCCCCCTTAGTAATAAGGGAAATACATCATCATTTTTCACATATCTTGCTCATTTTTAGATAGTTATTAGTGAGATTGTTCATCCGATGCATTTTACCATCATGTGGTGAGTAAATTCTATGTACACATTAGTGTCACGTGGTTAAGACATTAGACATTTTTCTATTTAAAGTCTATCTTATAGAAAATGAGATGTTGTTGAGTTTAACTTCTTTCAATAGGGCTGACGGGTTCTTGATGAAATCTATTCCAATTTTTTTATGGAGAAACATCACATTAGTGGGGGTGTTAATCATTCCCCATCCATTATGTCCAATGATTATTCTCTATTATTATAGACCTTATATATGAGGTTAGGCCCTTTTTATTTGGGTTCTATATTCATAGGATTCATGCCACTATCATTGGGGTCCTGAGAGAAAACCATAGATCTCTTTGGAGGAATGAACATTGGAGAAACTTCTTATTAAAGGCTTGTGTGATCTGATTTTGATGGACCTCAAGGGTTTTCATTGTACCAAACTTTCTCTGATCGAGATTCCCTAATTCATTCTGCTACATTTTCAATTTATAATCATCCAATATTTTTCTACAGAGGGATATTTAGTATAATGGAATATTAAATTCTATGAGTAACACTACCTCAGTACTGTACAACAAATGAGTCTGGTGTTTTTGTATAGGTGTACACATGGGGGTACGATTAGACCATAAAGTATAGAGGATCATATCTTGCCCTGGCTTCTTGTTGTTTCTCACCTATTCTCAATTATGGTTGATAGGGTATTATTAAATTCCTAAATCTATCCATTTTATGAAGCATGATAGTGTGATGAATGATTGGACTCAATATTGTAGTCTTGGAATAGTTTCTTCAACACTATAGTACAAAATTTGGTGTTGTTCTCCATTTATATTGTGTGAAGGACTCCAAACATAGTGATGACAGGGAACATTACCATTTTGGTAGTAGTATCCATAATGAATTCCTTTATAGGTATTTCGTAAAAAAATAAAGTTAGTTTTAGTAAGGATTTCCTTAAACTACATAGCTATGGCTAAGGGAAATGGCCTCTCAACATCCATTCCCCAAATGGAAAATAGCTAGAAATATTCAGCTGTATGAGGAAATTATGGTGATTCAGGAATGAAGATTTCATGGATATGTAAGGAATTAAAATTCATGATGAATTTTACACAATCATGTATCATTGTTATCCTTTAATAACTTATCCCATTGATTTAGTGGGAGATCTCGGACCTATACTGATGAATGCCGCAAGATCCCGCATGGACTTCTTCCATGATCGCTTGAATATTTCTTTATAATATGAATCTGATGATGATTTCATCAAATAATAATATGTGGAGGTATTTATGGTCAGTTGGTTTACATCATTGGGTAAATTTCACTACACAACACTGAATATGTTACTTTCTAGCCTAATATGTATGGAGACTCCTTTTTTAGAGATAGATGATTATGGGGTCAATCTATCCATGGGTGAATATCAGTTCACCATGCTCTGGAAGGTGGTTGAAATGATTGACTTCTTCCATACCAAATAATATGATCAAGAATACCATTATTTTGTGTTTGATACAAAATATTTCTTCATTTTAATTAGGGTCAGCTAACATTGTGGTGTCACTAGGTAATGTGTCATAATGAGCATTCTCAGACAGGGGGTCATGATACAATTTGCGTTCAAAAGGGAAATATGGAATTGTTCCGTTAACATAGCCAGAGAGAGGTTCAAGTTCATCCTTCTTGTTGGAATATTCCCCATTTATATTATTTATCACTAGTTCCTAATCCCCATTGATATTAAAGTTTTCTATCTACAAATTTAGGTCTAGTTACAAGACAATGATAAGGGATTGGTATTCAGCTTCAATATCCATGAATCCTTTAGATTTTGATAACGATTAGGGAAATAATGTTTTTCATAAAGAGTGATGTACAATACCTAATACATCTTAATTGATCATTGGGTTTTCTATCCTTCAACATATAGGAATTTGGGAGGCAGCTTACAAATATATCATCCATGGCTGGGTATTTTCAGGGGCATAGAAAACCCCCTCATATGTGAGATCGATTCCCATTATTGTTTTCTCTATAGTGGGATGTTCCACGATTAAATAATCCTGGACCATTCCATTAACCATCTTAGATGACATGAACTAGATGTCATATTATTATAGAATGACCACCCCATGTGCTAGATGCCTATTTAGAATTCGGTGGTTTTGGATGCACTTGGTCATATCAACACGAGAGACATGATGGACTTAATGGGGATACTTATAATTCCTTAACATTTTTCATAGATAAGATTTGGTAATGTAATTATTCTCGATACACGAGTAACATGTCTCTATATCTAGAATTATTAGGCTAAGGTAATATATATTGTTTTCTCTACACACATTTATTTTTTATCAAAGGTGGGTTCTTAGTGAGTATTCCATGGTGTCCACATACAAGTTGAGTGTCCTATCTTCTACGAAAGGAATCATATTAATTTTTTGAATTAGATAATTCTTGATATTTTCAAAGGCTTCCTAAAATTATCCATCCCATTGATATATGATTAAATTCTTCATTATCCAAGTGGAGGGGATATTTTTTTCCATTTCGGATATGAAAATGTGAAAGTAGGTGTGTTTCCCTCAGATTCCATTTAATTCTTCGAGATTTGGGGGGGGGGTGAAATTGATAAAATATCACTACTGTTATCTCGGCCTACCATAATTCCATGGTGGTATAGCACAAATTTAAGGAACTTCCTCAGTGTTACCTTGAAGGAACATTTTAGTCGATTCATCTACAGAATAGGTTATCACAGCTTGTCATATATCATTCGATGATATGTGAAGTGATCACATCACTTTTAGGATTTGTACACCAGGTCATCAACATTGAATTCAACTACTCATCAAAATATCATCATGAATATATGATTAATGGAAAATTTATATATAGCACCAACGTTCATTAATCCAATGTGAATGGCCTAATAGTAAAAGATCACATGAGGAGTTCCAAAGGTAGTGACTTTCTCATCATCTAGGGACATATTTATTTGATTGAACCCAGAGTAACCATCCACAATGGCAAGGTTTTAGAAGATTTCAGTTTCATCGATCAAGATTATTGTCATTGACAATGGGAAATCATACTTTTGATAGTGTCTATTATAGTCTTCGACATCAATGAAGAACCTAATATTTCCATTAATTTTCTTGGAATGGAAGTTGTTGTTGAGACATCTTGGTTATTTCAATTCTTAGAATATGTTGGTTTTGATAATTTTTTCAAATTTCACCATTACATTAGTAGAATGAGAGGGGTGTATTTTCCAGGATTCATGCTTGAAGCCTCAATGATTTTCAAGTAAGAGGATATAGTTCTTAAATACATTCATATTTCATTTGGTTATTTTTATATGGTTCTGAGAGAACATATATCAGTGATTATTTATTAATGAAATATAAATATCTCTCTCTCTTCGAGGGGCATAGGGGCACTAATCTATGTAGATTGTGGGGCTTCTTCTATTCTATGATTTACCTACCTGTGCTCATCAATGGGGGCAGAGACACCTTCCTTGAATATGGGAGGTGAATTTATTTGTCCATATACTTCTTATCACAATTATATGTCTTCAGATGAATTCTTAGATAGATATTATGATCTGAGAGAATCTCTATCAATATTGAGGCGAGAGAGGTCACGAGAAGAGACATTATCAACCCCTTATACCAGTGTCATTGTAGAGATATGTTAGATCTGGTAGTATTTTAAACTGTTGTTGGGGATTGGAGGGGTTTAGGCCAATATGACCAGGTTTATCACATCAACTAGATATATGAGGGGCATATAGTCCCTGTCAAGAATACTCTTGGTATTTTCTTGGGAGATCACCAATTCATTAGGGGGTTTCAACATATATATCATCATCCATAATTGGTTGTTTCAATCACATTTTTTTGAAATCCTTCTTCAAAATGTGTGGATTCAAAAGTCTCAAAGGTGGAGATTTCAACATGTATTATGTTTTCCATTTCATCATTTGGTATTTCAAACATTGATGGAATGTTAGATATAATGGAATGTGGATATGGAACCAAGTATTTTGGGGTAGGAAATTGTATGTGGTGTCTTTATGGATAACCATAAATCTAGTATCATAAGTGATATCCCAAATATGATCTTTGGTTTGGTCATCCCGATAGGTCTTTTCTAAGGCTTATCATACCCTTGAGTGGCCAAGTTTGTTGGAGAGATATCCCCTTCCCTATATTGTAAACATCGGATGGTTCAAACAAGAATTTTGTTTATCTAAAACCCATTTTCAGTATTACCGCATCAAATTTATACATTTTAAAGTCATAAAAAAACAAATAGGTCTCTTATGTGTCCATGGAAGTCATCTTGCCAATCATTTTATTGAACTATATGGAGACATGAAATTATGTCTACAAGGCCCCATTTGATAAAACTTGGATGCAGTGACATAAATATCAAATTCCTATGGGATTTGGATGAATTTAATGAGTTCCTAATTGAGTTATTTTTAATGATGTTACACATTGAGGATTTGGAGTTTTGATAAGAAAAACATAATCTATTTTAGAAAGTCATAATTTCATGCAAGTGGGTTTTGGCTCTATAAGTTTGGTTTCTCAAAGACATGTGGGGAAAGAATTGAGAAATTTTAGGTGGATGGTCCTAATGCTTATGAAAAGGCAGTGGGAGCATTAGATTCCATTATAATGGGTCATGATTTCCTTCCCCATTGTCAGGGATGGTGAGATAATTGCAACCCCTCTAGGAGGTTATGCCTTATGAATGGGTGTGGAAGACCGCTGGGGGGTTCATACTCACCTATATCTCCTTTCCTGGATTTATAGAGTGCTTTCTTATTATTTTTTAAGTTATATATGTTGTTAGTGGGGATGTGATAGAAAAATGGGGTTCAACAATGCCATTTTTATCCCCTGTATCCTCGATTCCTATGCATTCCACTTCTTATTCCCCAATTTGGTGTGGGTAACTCACTATCAAGAGAATATTCTCCATCGGAGAAGAGTTTTAGCATGTTTATCATGTTTATATAACCAAAAAACCTCTTATTCTAATGGGGGTGCATTTTATGGGGTAGTTTCTATGCATTAGATGTTTTGGGGAAGAAATATACAAGATTTAGAGCTTATGATGGAGTAGAATATAGCTTCTCCTCTTTATTTTATTCTATCTTCTGATTGTTATGTGCACCTTCAAGATATACATTTGATATTACCAATCTAGTTGGTGAATCTTCTGTCAGTATGCACATCTATTATCTTTGAGTGTAATGAGATAGATCAACTATTTTCCAAGTCATCCAGTTGTTCTACATCTCTCTATGTCCGAACAAAACATTCTTCCAATCACCCCTTCATTTGATTAGAAATATTTATTCTTGCCATAAGAAGTGAAGAGTTATTTAAAACCACCTATCTAGAATCTACCATGTGATGAACAATGTATTTGAAGAAGAAATAATTTTGAATATTATGAACCGACCTTATATGGAAAGGTCAGTAGTGATGGTGATCATTAAGGTTTTCCAAATTGGGTTTCTTTTTCTAGAGTTTCTTGAGCGGGTTACTCTCCAAGGCTTCTAAGAAATTTCCATTGAATTATTCATTTTAGAATAAGTATTATTTATTCATCTATTCCTCAAATCCTATGTGATTTGGATTTTCCTATTTTTTTAGATGAGGGAGATTTTATGGTTAAAGCCACTCGATAAGAGATATTGGGTGGTTCGATATCTACATTGGTGTAATGACGGGAACTGCTACTAGATTGGGACTGAAAACTTCACCTTCTACATTTCCTATTATTTTACTCTATGCTAGGTGAATGAGTTGATATTTGGATCAGGTTCACTAAATAGAATCTTCTAGTCATTTGTTTTTTGTTTCAATGAACTCACAAAACCCACATGAATAGTATAATGGGATCAGATGCATTTTAATGTCATCACATATATGTTTAGCATTATGTTCTAGAAATTTCTCCCATGATATAGGGATGAAGAGTTAATATGTTAAATCATTCTATATAGAAATGAATTCATATACAATATCATTTTCAAGTTTTTTTAGTTCTTCAGGTTAATAATATTCATTTTCCATAGTGTGTAGATGGATTGATAAAGGAATTGAATACTAAGTTCTTCGTATCTTAAAATGGATTCTTTTAGTATAATGCTGCACTAAATAGTCCAGCCCTATCAATGTTTATAAAAAACACCCCAACTAGGTCACCTCCTACTGGTCTCGAGTGCACCTCTTCAGACCACATTAGGAAATGAAGTGTGTGTGATACTGTTAATATCCACATGTGTCATCAATGTTTGGTAAAGTAGTATTTAAAAAATTGGTTGGAGGGAAAGTGTCATCAACCCATTCATGATATGGCTTATTCTTAGGATTCACAGGTGGGTGTCACCCCATGATGGCTTCTATTTGAGTATCTAGGGACTCAATGATGTTGAACAGTTCTAGAGGTACATCAATTTGAGTTACATCCCATATACAGGGGGATGTAAAGGCCCACCGATGGGGTCCTATTTTTGTCTCCCTTTAATTATTGACCTATGCTTAAAAAGTTTGCCTACAATGGTAAGGAATAGGTTTTCTCCATAATGATAGAAATTAATTATCATTTTTGATTTCCTAATTCATGTAGATATTATTCAATGATGTAGAGACACTATAAAACTCAGAGGATTCTTTTTCTGGAAGACCATCTACAGGAGGTAGAATATTCATCTCTTCTTAAATATGATACCTTTTAGGAATATTTCTCCTTAGTATCTCCTCATTTAGTTGTTTGGGATTTTTCATCTAATTCTCATATTGTGACAACTATTTCTCTATGGAATGATCTTTATTTATTTTGGGTGTTGATTAAGATGTATCCACTCCATTTAATTTATCATTAATTTTTTTTTCTGTTGGAGATGTGGAAACTTGATATTAATAGCTAACAGATTTGGGATCCACTTTTTGTTTTGGGTGTGTGAAGCCTTAGTTGGTCATCCAAATCACCCATATCTCAGGGTATGTTTTCTCAATTGTGGCCCTATGAATTCTCTTATTCATCCACCATATATATTGTGTTTATGGTGATGAAATTTAGATAGGTATATCAGGAAATGGTGGGTTTCCCACAACTTTCAATGAAACATGATGACATTTCCATACATGTATTTGGGTTGTTCTTTGATCCCCCTGTAATATAGTGATGTTTTGGATTTCAACTCCAACATGGTCTGATTTACTTCACCACACAATCGTGCTATATCATCTTTTGAGTAATTTACTTGAGGTTTTTCCGATCATAATTGCCGAACAGGCCTAAAAAGTCACAGGTTATTCTTATGGTATGATAGATAAATGTGATGATGAAAATCGATATTTACCTCCCAACCTATAGATGAGTAATTCTCTCTGTGGTGATGATGATGATGAAAACTACCACAACCCATTGGGATGAGGGTTATCTGGGGACACAATTGGAATTGATTGATCATGTTGTTAAGGATTTTATGATTCTAGATAAGCATTTCATGTTTCATGGGATGAGATTTCAGATATAAAATTTTCACGCGTAGTGGGATGAGGGTGATCTATAATTTTCATTGATTTCCCTAGGAAACAATCAGGGGTTGAGGAAAATGGTGATGGAAATTGATATATAAATTTCCCCATCCTAGTGGTCAAGGGTTTTTTGTATGTGAGGATGATATTTCTTGAATACACTCATATATTGATGATCTAAGGGGTGGATGTGGAGTCAGATAGTCCCAAAACATGACATGATGTGATATATCCTAGATGGATGTTATGTTTGAGGTAGTGTAATTGTGCTCTCCTAGGAGGTGGATGATATTATTTCCCTTGGCAATTGTTAGTTTATATACGATATCATCGGGATGATTGCAACTATGTATTCCATTTTTTAAATGAATTCTTTTTTATATAAGGGTCCTAGTTCAATGACTTGTTGGATATCAACTTCCTCAATTTATGGTGTCTGGACATCATTAAAGTGTGAAAAATATGTTGTAGAGATCAATTGGCCTAAAAGATACCCTGTATTCTAATTTATACAAAGGCTGTGATATTATAAGATGATATATAAATGAATAGTTAGGTTGTTCTGGGGTCAATGGGAATTGAAATGATCATATTTATCCCATCCATAGATAAAAACATCTAATTATTCTTTGGAAATTAGTTATCATATAGTCATCACAGTATAGAGATAAAAAATGTATAGGCATTTATAATTCTCATCCATTCATGGGATCTGGACTATAGAAAAGGAAGCCACATCTAGTTGACAACAGAGTGTATTGAAGAGATGAAGGTGATACTCATATCCTTGAAAAGGTATATGTCAAGACTTTAGTTTCTAATCAGTAACCCACATATTTTAGCATAGATAAGGCATAAACTACATTTATTAATCATATTAAACCACATAGTCATTTTTAGATAGGGTCTAGATCTTGGTAGAGAGGTTGTTTAGTCCAAAATACCTCAATAGTCCAGTGTTTTCCTCCCATTCATTAAACTTCCATTCTCCATATAATCATTCCACATAAGAAGCTTCTTGGGGTAACTTGTTGACTAGAATGGAGTGATTCTAGACATTGATGGGAAAAAATATGTAGTTGATCCTGATTTCTGAAGAATATATCTATGAAAAGGTGTTTGATCTTTTAATTCCTCTAAATAATAAGGTGCATTGTCAAGGAGAGTATTTATATCTCTATTGGAGATATCACCTTGGGGATGTTGGCCATAGTAAAATTTTGGAGTAGAGTTTGAGCGATCTAACCCCACACCACCATGAGGAGTAGTATCTTGTTAATGATTATATTCTACTTATATGAATAGTCGATAAGTCCTTGAGGTCTTATGAATGCGTCTTAATCAAATTGAATGATAATGGGACTAAGATGATTTGGGATATGAGTCTCGTTCTATGTCATGGTTGGAATATGCAGACTTTTATTTTGGAATAGTGCATGGACATGAGCTGGATGTGTGTTGGATTCTAGAACTTGTTTAAATTTTCTTGGTGTTCTGGGAGTGTGAGCTCACTTCATAGAATCTTGTAGAATATTTAAATAATCTACCTCATTATTAAATAGAATATGAGTATATCTCATGGAATATTTCAATATCACATGGTGATTCTTTTTAAGAACAACTCTATGATCCTGATCTTGAGATTTTTGAAAATACCACATTGCATTTTTGGTAGACATATAATCCTACCCCAATGCACGTTCAACTCACATTTGGTGATCCCAAACTGAAACATGAATATGATACTTGTCTGAATATTAATTACCCTTCATAATCTGATAGTGGGCCTCAAGAATGGGATATTGAATTTGAGCCTCCTCATAAATTGTTTTGGAATTATGTCAGTGCATTCATTCATCAATGGAAGTTGGAAAACTCACCTTGGTTTAGTGTTTTAATATAATATGGAGGTATTAATCACAGAGAGTAATATGAGCCTTCATCAAGGAATGTTCTATTCTCACATGGTTATCTCTATATAGAACAAGTATGTGGGGAAAATCCTTTCCTTTTGGAGCAAGAGTTTGGTATTATTTGAAAAGATCATTAACCTATCCTGAGGAATGACCCCTATTAGTTTGTGAGACCAAACCCTAATGGGGATATGATCCCAGTACTAGGTCATTTGAATATTCAACCATACTTTTTTTATAGTCATGTTCCCCAATCTGGAGGCATGTTCCACTCTCACCTAGTGATAACCAGTTAGAATAACAATATTAGCTTGGTCTAATGCCTCCTCATTTATCAGAATATATCAATAATCCTCCCATATATAAGAATTAATGTTCACTTTCTCCAAAGAAACCTCTTTTTAAAAATGATCAGAGTGTTGAGCTACCCTAGATATAGGGATAAGAATATGTTCTTGTCCCTATATATGCACTGGTGCTATAATTTTTGGGAGGAGTTCTTCAGCTGTTTCTAATATATAGTTTCAATTTACTATAGTGTGCATAGGGATATGAGAATAATCATTTTTTCTCCAATATATACTAGAAGATATGATTGATTTAAGTGGGGATATGATCCCACTTCTCTCCCCCTTATGCAATCATAATATGCAAATGTGCAAAACGTTTAGAGGTGGGGATATGCACCTCCCCCATGTATGCTACATAAAAAAACCTGTAGAATTTCTCTGTGTGAGTAGGGATATAATCCTACATGATGGATACTAATGGAATATTCTAGCATACATCATCATCAAGAGTGGTGCTATGATCTTAATAATAGTTATCTAGAGCCTTCCCTTCCTGATGTATCTTCCTTGTTACTCGTGCATAGGTATTTGAGGTGGTAGTGTATCAGGTCGTACCCATAGCAAGTGACTAATGTGTATTGGTAGGATGGTGGTGGATAGAGTAGATAATAGGTGACCTAATCTACATCTCTTGAACTTAAAGGGATATGTATTTTACTTCTTAGTCCACCATCAACAAATACTAATGGTGGTAATTGTCATGCTTGGTGGATAAGATTTGAATGTTGTTGGTTTTGGAAAAAATGGATGCTAGATTAGCTAAAAATTTCCTTAGATGAAGTAGTGTCATCAATATATATACATTAAGACCCTCATGGGTAGATTCAATAGTCAATATTTTACAATTTTGATGGTATTCTTAGAACATTTTGTTCTCCACTTGAAGTTGAAGTTGCCGGGAAGGTGATATTGTTTTGAAACCTATATGGGCATCTGACGTAACTGATTTTCATGAACAATAATTCAATGAAACTGTTATCTTGGATCAAGATGATGGTAATTAGATGATTAGCTACAGTCAGAAAGTAAATAGGTAACAAATCCACCTAATAGTCCCAAATCATGGGCATGATTCTTTCTCAATATGATATTTTTCGTTAAAAAAAAGTCCTTTTTTTCTAATTTAGACATTCTTCTCACTTCGACTTGTCAAAGGAAGTATTGACTTATTTTCTAGGAATCCTAGTTAAATGGAATTAGATGTAAGATTTATTTCAGGATTATCAACTTTTTTTTAATATTCTAAAAATGTGGTCTGACACACGGAAAAATGACCATCCTACTATTTGAGGATTGATCGTTGGGATCCTTCTTTTTGTTTATATAAAATATGAAAAAGAAAAATTTTATGATACAATATTAACAAATTATTCAATTATTTTGGAGATTAATTTTGGGTACACCATCTTTATTTTATGGAACGATACAACAAAAACCATTATTGGGTGAACAACTTGGTTTGATGAGAACTGGAAATTCTATCCTTTTTTTGTTGTGAAGGAGTTTACGTGATTCCATTCAGGATCATAATTTTTTTGAAAAAAATATGTGGTATTATTTTATACATATTTATGACTATAGTGGGTTCAATATTGATGAAAATTATGAAAATCAAGATCACCATCTGTTAACGTTTCAGAAAGGCTTCCAACAGTTCCCCAATCCATATGTGGGTACAAACCTGCTTCTCATAGGTAGGTGGTCAGTTGGAGTTTCATACCCAATGACACATAGGAACTCACATTAATCAAGAGGAATGGATATTTGTCTCATAACACCACTTTTATGGGGGGGATTTTTTCAAACTCTTTGACTCTCTTATAGATTTAGGATATGTTCTCAAATCCCTTCTGAATCCCATTATGGGACCATCTACCCTAACAAAAATTACCTTTGGTTAAAATATTTTATGTGAAAAAGAAGGGGATCTCATTAGTGAATCTATATTTTTAAATACAAGGTTATTCATCTATTTAACATTACTGGGTAGCTAATTATATCTTGAAGCTATATAACTATAACTTCAAAGCATGTTGTCATCCATGGAGTAAATTAATATCGCAAGAATGGTATTGGGCCTTTATGATGTGTCATATGTATCCAATTTTATAACAAAAATCAAAACCCACAATGTTCATTAATCACATGAAGTTAGAAATCATATATAAATGACATATCTCTTGGATCTTGGGATCCATGTATTCAAGATTTTGTCTTGAGGAGATGTCATTTGTATCCTGATTATAGTAGGAATCATATTTATCATATTTTTTTTCACATTTGACTAGACCCATGGAATATGCTCTTATGTAGTCATAATAATATCTTTCTACAAAATGAGTATTACAAATAGTTGTTTCTATGGTTGGAGTGTCACGACTTGTCCTCGGGGCCCATGTCGTGACTACCCCAAGCCCGCCTGCCATAGGACAGAGGCTGGAGACTCGCACCAAAGACGTAAATCCCGATAACTGGGAAGGAATTGCCTTTATAAAAGAAAAAAACACCACGGAGCACAAGTTGATGTGATACACTAAAAAATAAAAAGAAAGTTCTGAAAAGAAAATCGGCCAGAATACAAACTCAATCGAAAGTACAGCTACAACTGAAAAAAAGTACAACAGAAAAGAAAAACAGCTGGATAAAAGGAAGCAGCTCATGGGTCTTCCTCCTCAGATCCTACCTTAAGGGTAGGTACCGATAGCGCAGCTCCTGGATCGTCCACCACAGATCCTACCTGAAGGGTAGGTACAGATAGCGCAGCACCTGGATCGTCCACCACGTATCCTACCTGAAGGGTAGGTACAGATTCCCTCCACAACGCTCTCGCCCTCCAACCTCCTCCGAGTGTCATCTCGTCATACAGTCCACCCCCGGATACTGACTCGTCGTGTGGTCCACCTTCGGGTACTGTCCAGTCCTCGAACACTCGGACTCTGTCAGCGGTGCCCGTCGTCTACAACCAACACAATGTGGTGTGGGCATATCCCGTTTAGGGGTGAGTATATGATACCCAGTAGGGACCCCGAGACCCTCAAGGTCTCACTAAATCTAACAAAGATATCACAAAGAAGGATCTCAATAGATAACCCTTACATAGGTATAATCTCATGCTTATACCTATGTTATCAAGTAACCAATCTCAATCAAGAGGAAACAAAAAGGTTATGAATCAACAGATAACCACTAATTAGATATATTCCCATACATATACCTAAGTTATCACGTGACCCATCTCAATCATGAGGTAAACACATAGGTCATAGTCTTAGCTCAAACCAGGATTTTCATTATCGAAACCATAACTGCTGAAGATCCCAGTCTATGGATTGTACAGTGGTCCTGTCACTACTCTGAGGTACTACTCAATATCCTAAGACTGTTGAGGTACTCCTCCTGTTGAGTACCACAGGTCATCCACCCAAACACAGTAGTGCTTCCTCCCGGGGTCTGCCACCCAAACACAGTAGTGCATCCCCCCTAATAGCCTGCAGAGGTACTCTCCGGACGAGTACCTCGGGTCTGCACCCCAACTCAGAAGTGCTCCGTCCACCATGGGTCTGCACCCAAACAAAGTGTTGCTCCGTACACTGGCCTAGTCGACTCACTCCAAGTCAAGTCAGTCATGCAGTTGTCTGGTCTCAGCTGGCTACACGATCTCTGTACTCCGCACGCTCGTCTCCGGGAGGGTCCACTCCACGAGCTATTGGTCAATTATCCAAGTATCACAAACTCTTACTAAGAAGTATCTCAAAGTACCTCCTCATCATAGGGGTCTCAACGCAACAGACGGCGCGTCAATCAGATGCCCGGTCTGTGAGTTATTAGCATTTTCGTCCCAGGGGCCCGGTTGGTTTCGTGTGCGACCCAACCCGGCCATATCTCAACTATCCCCCGAACTCTCATAGGGTATACTCATGGGGACTGTTTCTCAACAAGATCACAATTGCAGCTGACGGTTCGCCAAATGGTCGTCTGGTCTGAAAATTATCAGCTTTTCCGTTCTAGGGGCCCAGTTGGATTTTAGGTATAGTCAAACACGACCATATTCCAACTGTTTGCAAACCTCATGGGAAGTATTCCAAAAGTTTAATCTCATCTAGAGGAATCCAACAAAATTGATGGCATGTCAATCGGACGTCCGGAACTCAAGATATAAGCGTTTCCGCTCCGAGGGCCCGGTTGGTTTCGTGTTCGAACCAACCCGGCCATATGGAAAGTTCTCCAAAACCCTGAGTTTAATATACTAAAACGACCGTATCGATCCAAGGATAACATAACAACTGACAGTGCGTCGATCAGAGGTCTGTTTCCCAAGATATGGGCAAAAGACCGAAAACTACCCGAAAATAGGGGGTTCGGGCCCGGTCCGACCCGACCCGAGACCCCCTAGGTTGGCCCGGCCCGGTCTAGGCATGGCTCGGCTCGGCCTAGGTGTGGCCCGGACTGGCTTGGGCAGCCTGGCCAGTTGGCCTGCCGCGCTGGCGCGGCCGCGTGGCCACTCGGCTATCCGGCTGAGCGGAACAGGGGGTGCGGTTGCCCCCTGTGAAAGAAGCCGCGGCCCCCACGTGGGGGCCACTCCCTGCCAGCGACATGGCCCGACGCCACGTCATCATTGGTCCCGTGCATCCGCGGGACCAGCCGCCTGCCACCGCGGCTTCAACCGCGTCGGCCCTTGCCAGAGGCGCACTGGGCGCCGCCGTGCCGACGTTGCGCGCCGACAGGATTTTCCACGGACCACCGGACGCGCTCCAGTGGTCCGTATTGATCGCCGCCTTCGCCAACGGTCCTCCCGGGACCCGACCTTCACTGCAGAGGCTTCAAATTGGCTTTGTGGCCCCATTTTTCATCGCCCATCAATCCGTGCACAACGATCAACCAGCGGAGTCTTCGAATAGCCTCCGCGGCCTCGACTCCAGCGGCGGTTTCGTTTCGCCTCAATGCCACGGCGTGACGGCGCCACACATCTCCGTTGTGTTCTTTCTTGTTTCTGCGTGATGCCGTTGCACCGTGCCACCTTTTTTCATGCCGCAACGAACAAAAAAACAAAGGGGGAGGAGAGTCGGCCGTGTTCGTGCGGTCCGACCTCCTCACGTTAAGTTGATAACAAGCGGCCAAAAATATGAAGAACGACAAAGGATTTTTCACGAACAAAAGTAATCAACCCCAAAAGTTTTCCCCGCAATCAAGAATTACAACCCGCAAATATATTCTCCGCGGATCAACTTAATATTTAGTTGATCCACATTCTTTGATTTAAAAGGAAGTAACATGGGGTTTCTGTCGGGGCTCGTGCCATGAAGAAATAGTGTTAAGGGAGGCAACCACACCCCCTGTTCCCGCCGTGCCTCTCTGATTAGAACTCCACAGTTAAGCGTGCTTGGCCTGGAGTATTGATTAGGATGGGTGACTTCCTGGGAAGTTTCCCAGGGTGTGTGTGAGTGAGGAAAAAGCACACTAGAAAGGACATGTGTTGACCTGTGGGGATTGTCATTAGTTAGAAGACCCATTCAGGGACGTGGGTTGACCCTAGGGTGGGACCCACGTGTCTGCGGGGAAACCGGTGGTACCTGGTGGGTAAGGACCTGATGTCCATGTTAAGGAGGGGTGGCTCTGCTATCACCAGGACCCGGTTATCACATTTGGTATCAAAGGAGGAACCTAGCCTTAAGTGTGGTGCACTGCCTGGGTTAAGATGTAGGGCCCACAACGAGGGCATTGTGCTCTAAAGGGGGGTGATTGTAACATCCCCAAATGATAAAGGGTTAAATTACTAAATGATATGACTCATTTTAACAAGGTGCACCTTCCTTTTCGGGAGCCTATCTGATTAAAACTCCACAGTTAAGCGTTCTTGTCCTGGAGTAGTGACTCTGATATTTTTTTCCTTTCTGTGAAACAATATTGTTAAGGGTACTGAGTGATGTTTTTAGTTCAGGGAGTCCAGTGTTGGTGTGGGCGGTCGACATATCCATACACCAGGGCCCTGACAACTGATTTCCGACATTGTGCACGAAAACACTGATTGCGTGTGTGTTTCCAGACGTTTTTAAAAGTCAGCTCAAACTAGGTCAGCTCACCAGGTATAAATCATTTTACCGTGTCACATATGTTTCTTTTAGGATGCCTCTCTACGGATGATCAGCTAGAGCCCCAAGAGATGTACGTACTGACAGCCTGCCGAGTGACGAGGCTTCGGTACAGGGCCCTCTTGCAGTTGAGGCACCAGCGGAGGCACCAGTGGTACTACCACCCGTTGGGCCACCAATGCCACCAGCCCCAGTAGTAGAGAGTGCACGTCACTTGAGCACACTGCACGAGTTCTAGCGCTAGAGGCCACCTAGGATCAGGGCAAATATGGACCCGCAGGCGGCTAAGGATTGGCTGGAGGCTGTGGTGGGAGTTTTCAGGATAGTGGGTACACCAGCGGATTTCATGGTGATCTTTGCTGCCAGCCTCCTTCAGGCAGCAGTTGAGAGAAGGCGGAGCCACCTGTTCCAGTTTTGCAACGGGATGACCTTCGCTTGGGAAGAATTTGAAACCTTCTTCAGGGTGGAGTTTATACTAGTGACTCTACCCCCTGAGTGTGTTCAGGAGCTGTTTCCTTTGCCGCATGTTTTTTCATCAGTAGCCGAGTCATCAAAAGGCAGTAGACAGATGATGCAGAGGTCCAGGAGGACCATACCAGTAGTTGGGCGATCTGGGGTTTTAGGATCGGTGGTGGGGGGCACTCGGGGTGGGGTCAGAGCCAGGCATTCTAGAAACAGAAAATGTTACTCCTGCGACAGGAAGGGGAACATGGGACGTGACTGTCCGACTCCCCACACAGTTGATCCGCAGGCATTGGAGGAGCCAACGAGACAGAAGAAGCGGCGGGTGCATGAGTAGTAGTCGAGCAGAGTACAAGGCAGTAGAGCTCTGGGAGCAGGTGGATAGGAGTGGAACTAGTGGACTCCTTTTGTTCTTGGTACTTCTAGTTTCATGTTGCTGTTGTATTTTTGTTTTTGTACTATGAGCTGCAATAATAAAAGACACTTATCTTTGTGGTATTTTCTTTCATATCCTTTTGTTTGGTTGATACTAAGAGGTCACAGTTTAAACTGTTGACTTGACCCTCACTTTCGAGATTTTTACTAGAGGAGACCCAGTGACCTCACACTGATGCCGACAGTGTGACTCGACCCTTGGAGGCGAGAGTGACAGTTGGATCTCTTGGTAGTAACGTCGAGGCCGTACGAAATCATCCATGGCATGAATACATCATTCATGTTAGGATTGACTATATTAGGAAATGGGAGTATTTCATCCAGGGGATGAGACTGAGATTCACCATTCGGCAAAGGAGAATATTAGAAGCTCTTAGAGATCGTGGGCAATGAAGGTGGAGATCATCCAGGAGTGGATGAAGACTGCATAGTGCATTAAGAAACAGGAAACTGGCGTCATTCTTAGAGACTCGTGCGTGATAAATGTTTCAAGAAGAGGAAGCTTAATGAGAGATGAGTCTGTGACATAGCAGACGTGGAGGCAGATCTAGGAAAGCAGTATGAGGTGGTGAAAATTTTAACATGCTACAACCAACCGCCTTAGTTTTCCCAGCCAGGATCAGGGAGCTGGAGGGAAGGGGAAGAGTGCGGCTGCATGCAATCAAGGAGTGTGACCCAATGGCTCCAAAAATGAATCAAGGGATAGTCTGTGTCCACTACTAGCTGCCGTAGTAACAGACGTTGATATGAATCATTCCTTCCTTCCACAAATCTTGTCCAAGACCTAGAGTTTTAGGTAAGCTGTAGACTTGACCCTCACGTCTGGAGATAACTTGGGAGAAGACTCGATAATCACACTTACGCCGATAGTGTGGTCAGACCCCCAAGGCGAGAGTTTCAATTGGAATCTCTTGGTGGTAGTGTCGAGGCCTTATGACGTTGGTTTGAGTATGGACTGGGCAATCACAGTTCATACACATATTGACAGTATTAGGCAAAAAGTTTGTGGATTAACAACAATGTCGGGATGGGTTTTCCTCAGTCGGCAAGAAGGAAACCCCAGGAAGCACCAGATAAAATCATGCATAGGAGGGTGAGGTCGATCTCTCTTGAGTCGGTCAACCTTACCCTCATGGCAGCAGGAGTTTTGACTTTCAGTTCTAAATAGGAATTGGAGGCCTCTTGAGTTCGAGGATGATGATCACGTCCTTATACGGGTCACACCTCGAAGAGGTTTACAGAGATGTGGCCAAGGTGGAAAGTTATCTCCCAGGTTTAGTGGACCTTTTCAGGTCCTCATCCGGGTAGGTGAGGTGGCTTACCGTTTGACCCATCCACCTCAGTTGCACCAGGTGCACGACGGAATCCACGTATCTCGACTGGGAAGATACGCCCTTGACACGACGCATATCAACGACCATGAGGAGCTAGACTTTGGCGATGGGGTGACTTTTGCAGGGTTCCAGTAGGAGTTGAGGATCGACAGAAGTTGTCCTACAAGGATGGTCGATTCCTCTTTTTCACTTTCATTGGTAGCATGGGAACCTCCAGGTGAGCACATTGGAGCGAAAGGCTCAGATGCGTTCTCAATAACGCTTTTGTAACCCTAGATTGTGTTAAAGCTTTACGAGGACGTAAAGCTCTGAGGTGGGAGTAATGTAAAGACCTGTAAAATTCATGGGAAATTTTTTTCTTACTTTTCTTTTGGATTTTACAAGAACGCAGTTTCTGACGGCACCTGATTCCGAGGCCCGATGTACCCGAAATCATTTTTTGAAGTTTATCTTGGGTACATTAAGTGAACGAACGAGTGGGTTTTTCTAACTTTTGTACCAGTGCTTGGAATTGAAATTTGAGGGAACCAATGGAATCGCTGAGCCGATAATTGCTTAGGAACACCTTTTCCAGTGTTTCATTTGCTCAGGTGTGGTTACTAAATTTTGGTTTAAGTAATTGAATAAAATAAAATGAGGAAACCAATTTATTTTATTTATAGTTGTTTAACCTAAGATAAGTGGTTGAAGTAGGACCCGATATATCCTACTCAACTAGATAGGATATTTGTGGGGTCACTACTGGAAAATGGCTTATTTGCAACGGGCCAATTGTGATGGGATCCCGTCGCAATAGGTATTTTGCAACGGGGCTCCGTCGCAAATGGCCCGTTGCTGAAAACAACATCGCAAATAGATTTTTTTGCGATGGTCCCTTCGCAAAAACAATATTTGCGACGGTATTTTTGCCCCTCCACAAATGGTATTTTGTTTATATATAAAAACTTTATTTGCTACAGAAAACCCCGTCGCAAATACTCCCGTCACAAATACGGGTAAGAATAAGAAAAAAATAAAATAATTCATAAAAATCATATAATACTATATCATAATAATAATAATAATAATATTAATAATAAAAAGAAATATTATTATAATATTAAAAAAAAAAATATATAAAATATGATTTTGAAATATTAATATCAAAAAATAACAATAATATGAATATAATAATACAAATATTAATAATATAAAAAATTAACATATTATTATTATTATTAAAATAAACATACATATTTATGAAAAAATAATATTAAAAAAAACTCTCTAACTGAAGATTCAAGAGGGAGAAAGAGAGGAAAAAAGAGAAGTTGGAGTGATTTGAAAAAAAATGGGCAGGCATATATATATGTTTGATTTATTGCGGCGAGATTATTTGCGACGGGACACATCGCAAATAATCACGTCCGCATTGGTATTTGCGACCGGACCCATCGCAAATAGTAGTTACCACCGCCGAGTATTTGCGACGGGTCAAAGCCCCCCGTCTCAAATACACGTTCCGCATTTTGGTGCGCAAATCTCGCCAACCCTATTTGTAACGCCCCGACCCCAGTTACCCAGAGTCGGTGAATTATTACATAATATTGGCATGATCACAAGAAAGATCAAATCTCGAAAGACCGATTGGTTTAGTAGCCTTGGAAACACTAGATATATTCATAAGTTTTACATTACATCATTAAACGAAAAACTACTACAACAACATATTTTCTCCATAATCAACACTCATATCCCCACATAATATCCCTGCAGGTCATTCATAACTTACTTCTTCACTTCCTGGGAAAAATAAAACATAGAAAAGGGGTGAGCTCAAATGCCCAGTAAGGATAACAATATAGCGGAAACTTTCATAAATAAGAATAAACTTTTAAGGCAATGTATAACTAAAACAAAAGCCTTTCAAACATGAACTTTCAACATGGTATGGCATAAATAAAATGAAATAATGCCATTTACTTACTCACATGGATATTCTACTAATCAAATAATCACATGCAAAAATCAATAACCACTTTCATAATGTTGGAATGCATAATGCCAGACTATCATAACCACATAGCCAAGGCCTCGTGCCAAGACTACAAATAAGATTTTGTCAAGGCCTTGTGCCAAGACACTAGTTTGTCTCATGAGACCTACCGATGCATCGAGGAGCTATAGCGGGCTCCACCCGTCACTTATTAAGTCCAATTCATTCCCATATGAAAAGGTTTAAACATAACATAAACATTCGTATTAAAACTAGCATACGAAATGTCAATAATTTCACCATAAACTATGAATGGTATAAAAATAGAACATCCACAGTCAAACATATCACAAAACCTTCAATACAATATAGAAGTTTTGTATCATAATAAATCAACTTCAAATAAGCGTAAAATCCGTCAAAGGATGTTGACATAGATGAAATCAAAACACTTTTTAGAGAAATATCTCTTTCTATTTTTGAAATCATTTAAGAGCCATATAAAATAAAACATTTTCTTGAAAATATTCTTATAAGCTTGTAAGGAAAACTTTGAAGATTTTATAACGGCAGAAAATAACCGCACTAGCCGTATAAGTTAAAAAAAACATTCTTACCTTAATTCTGTCGAAAAGGTTAAAAAGGACCTTGTTTTGAAAACGACGGAAAGATTCCTTTATAAACCTCTTATAAAAAGTCAAAAAGGGTATAAATGACTTTAACCCATATTCTTGTAAATAATAAATATGTTTTGAAATACATTTCTAAGAAACATGGATGTGGATGATAAAGAAATCCCAGTAGATTATTACGTATAAACAAACTCGGATAATGAAGAGATTGTGAAATAACCCTTACCTTGTACTTTTCCTTGGTTGGGGTAGGTTAACCTCCTGTATAATGGTGAAATAATTGTTATTAAATTATACAAGAATCATATACATTAATATGATATCATATATGATCTTTTAATATTGATTTGATAATAATATCTTAGTATTATCATTATATCGGGTGTTAACTTACTTGTTTTCTTTTATATGTTTTGCTACGTAAGACATGTTTGTAAAGGATAGGTTGTACAGTATTCATATCCAGAATGATATCAAGTCCTTAAACATCATTTTTAAATCATCAAATGATAATTATACTTGAATGGATATGATGGAGAATGAATCTCATCGCGTTCGTGGAGACGGTAGTCCGTACGTACGCACGAGCGACAATATCATTCTTTTGATATTAAAATAATATATAAATGGATGGTATATCATATATACAGAATCATTAACATGTTATATTTATTATTTACATGAGTTACACATCATTATTATACTCATCCAAATAATAATATATTGAATAACAATTACACCACGACGTGGAGACGGTAAGCCGTACGTACGCACGTATGGTGACATGTTATTCAAAGGGTGGATAGAATACTGAATATGGTTTTACCATATTTATAATAACATCACAGTATATGTAAGATACTGGAGTTATTATTTTAGAATGGTAAGAACAAAGAAAGAGGAAGTGGAAGAAAAAAGGAACTTAGAAAAGGGTGGTGAAATCATTACCTCTTCTTCGGGTTCTTCTTTTTGATTTGATCAAAAGGGCTCCTTAGGTTGGCTTTCTGATCAAAATAAGGCCTCTAGGTTGTATTGAGGGATGTTGGGAGAGTATTTGGGCAGAGTTTGGCCGAACCAAAAGGCTTTGAAGGTGTGAAGAAATGAGAAGGAGGAGTGCCCTTTTATAAGAGGGGTGAGGGGCACCTTTGGAAAAGCTAGAAATATTAATTTATAATAAATTCATATTCGGTTTCTAATGGCTCAAAAGTTGATTATTCAAAGGATAAGGTGGGTATAGGTCTAAAACCACTCAACAAATAGAATTTAGACAGGTTTGGGTACTTATATTAACCTTATCTTTAAGTATTAACTCTAAGTTAATTAGTTTCACTTTTACAATGTCTCTTTGTATTTTTATATAATATGGTTAATTAACTTACTATATACATCCAAGAGACCCCCAAGTGGTACATTAATGATGAACCTATCATGATATAAGTCTCTTGGCCGAACCTTAGATTTTTAGGAATTTAATATCAATTAATAATATAATATTTGTTTTAAGAACTCTTTTATGTCAATTTTTACACTATTCAATAGTTGATTTTTTGTGAAACTCATAACAGATTGATTACTTCGAACAAAGTCAATTAAATCAATACTAATATATCATATTATCCTAGAAAATTAGTTTAATTCATTAAAAGTTTCATATTATATTTATTTGGGTATTTATAATATCAATTATTTTAATTTTTCACTATTGTATTAATTACAGCATCATCATTGTGTCATAAATAAAATAAATTATTTAATGTCTAAAAATTATAAATAAAATATCATTATGTAGGAAATCCTTTTAGATTTCTAATGAATATTTATAATCTAAAATTCAACTTATATAACCCTATGTAACAATTGTTTTGCTAAAAGATATATGCTTGTGTCATTTTCGTATTCATTTTGACTTAATTAAAATACAGTGTCATTATCACTTACAAGTGGATCCATGGGGTCCCAAAATCGACCCAAAGATGCCCATGGTCGACCATGTATCAACCAATAGGGTTAAGACACGTTTTAGGGTAATTTAGTATTATTATAATATTATTTTTTAACCCTTATTTACCGGATTTACCCTTAACCATGGTAAATAAAATATTTACCGCAGTAATTATTCAAAATGTCTAAAAATAAAAGTTACCCATTTACAGAATTTGAACATCCTTATTCCAAATATGGAATCCATTTTCCTCAATTCAAAACACAGAAGTGGCAGAAATTAATTTAAAATTAATTCCCGCTGTCAAAACAAAAAGCGTGTTTTTAAGAGATAATAACTATCAAAAGATTGACACTTGTTTATGTTCGGTTTAATTGTAAAATTATGTCCAATGACCAACATTATATTAAATGGTAAAAATATATTCTAAATATACTTTAAAACCACTCAAATTCATAATTTATCACTATTAATTATTTTGATTAAAAAAGTTGTTTTTAATTAAAATTTAGTAATTTTCACTATTCATCAAAATATGAAAGTTATCCGAACAGGACCAAAATTTCACCTTAGGCTAAATTCGATATTCCGAATCCAAAAATGAAGTCCATTTCAAAATATAAAATATATATAATTTCAAAATTTAGGTATTACTATTCATAACGGCTAGTTTGATCGGTTGTGGTGTGTGTTAAAACTCGACGTTGCGTACAACACACGCTACTGTTTTATTCAAAGGAAAGCGTACCGTGGAAGCTTGGGATGTTTCATTTTAAATTTTTTGATGTCTCCATTTAGTCAAAAAGTTTAAAATATTGTATTTAAAAAGGTTTCACTATCAAAAGTTGATAAAAGTGCAATACTGAAAATGAATCTGTTCTTGCATTATGACTAAGAAACTCATAATATGGATTCTAAAATTATAAGGATTATATAAAGTTAAAAATGTAGTTAATGCTATTCATGACCTCTTTTAATGGCTTTTTTTTCGGTAAGTCATGGTGCAATTGAACTCGGTGTTGCGTGTAGTGCAAGTTATTGAATTATTTTGAAGAAATAACACACTATGAAATCTTGGGGTGTTACACTATTGCGACAGGTCCCATCACAATTAATCCCGTCCGCATTCGTATTTGCGATGGGACACGTCGCAAATAACGACCTCCTGAAAAAATGTTTGCGACGACTTCCATTACCATCGCAAATTGTATTTACCGCCACCGTGTATTTGCGACGGGTCAAAGCCCCCCCCATCGCAAATACACTTCCCGCATTTTGGCGCACAAATAGCGCCAAACCTATTGCGACGAGACCCATATCCCCGTCGCAAATAATTGGCCATTTGCGATGAGGTCACAATCCTATCCCAAATACGCCTTTCATTGGACTTGTTGTGACAGGATATAATCCTGTCGCAACTAACCCGCCGCAAATACCCATTTTTTCCGTTGTGGGTGGGGCCCACACGAGCCCCACCTTTTTCAACTTCCACGAAACCCCCACCTTTAATTAGGTAACGCACCCTCACCCCTATTAAATGAAAGTCAACTCTTGAGTTTAACTTAATATTAAACGCCTCTTTAATTGGGTGGTTTAAACTCCTCAATTATTTCAATTAATTGATTGATTCGTTTTTTGAATTTCAAAACATTTGGTGTGAGAAATAAAATAAGACAAACACTTATTTTATTAGAGTTGTTGGGTTGTGAGAGGCTTGGGAGAAATCACTCAAAGCCTTGAAGAACTCCTTCCTCGACGAAGAACATGAAGAACCTGATGGAGTGGTAAATTATTTGGAGAATAAGCAAGAGGTATGGGGTTTAAATTTGGGAAACTTTTGGGGTTGATTACTTTTGTTCATGAAAAATCGTTTGTCGTTCTTCGTCTTTTGGGCCATTTGTTATCAACTTAACGGGAGGAGGTTGGACCGCACGAACACGGTCACCTCTCCTCCCCATTTGTTGTTTTGTTCATTGTGGCACGGACAAAGGCGGCGCGGTGCAAAGACATCGCGCGGAAACAAGAAATAACGTGATGAAGAAGCGTGTTGCCGTCAGGCCGCACCGATGAGGCCAAACGAAACCGTGACCGGAGTCGGGGCTGCGTAAGTGATTCGAAGACTCCGCTGGTTGATTGTTGTGTGTGGATTGACATGAGATGACAAACGGGGCCTCAAAGACAATTTTAATCCTCCGTAGTGAAGGTTGGGTCCCGGGAGGACCATTGACGAAGGCAGTGAGAAAAAAGGACCACCGGAGCGCGTCTGGTGGTCTGCAGAAAATCCAACCGGCGCGCCGCTAGGAAGGGCCGCTGTGGCTGAAGCCGCAGCGGCAGGTGGCTTGTCCCGCGTCCGCACGAGACCAAGGACGATGCGGCACCGAGCCGCGTCGCTAGCAGGGAGCGGCCCCCACGCGGGGGCCGCGACTTCTTTCACGGGGGCAAACGCACCCCCCTGTTCTGCTCAGCCTGACAGCCGAGCGGCCACGCGGCCGGCTAGTGCGGCTAGCCAACTGGCCGGGCCGTGCCCACTGGTCTGGGCCACGCCCTGTTGGGCCAGACCCTGACCCGGGTCAGGTCGACCCGGTTCGGGCCGAACCAGGGGGTCTCGGGCCGGGTCGGACCGGGCCCGAACCCCCAATTTTCATGTAGTTTTTGGTCTTTGGCCCATATCGTGGGACAAGGACCTTCGATCAATGAACCATCAGTTGCGATGCGATCCTTGGATCGAGGCGGTCGTCTCAGTATATTACACTTAGGGTTTCAGAGAACTTTGGTTATGGCCGGGTGGGTTCGAACACAAAATAAACCGGGCCCTCAGAGCGGAAACGCTTATATCTTGAGTTCCGGATGTCTGATTGACATGTTGTTGACTTTGATGGATTCCTCTTGATGGGACGGACCTTTTGGAATATTTCTCCTGAGGTTTGGACATAGTTGGAATATGACCGGGTTGGATTGTACCTGATATCCAACCGGGCCCCTAGAATAGAAAAGATGATAATTTTTAGACCGGACGTCCGTTTGACGAACTGTCAGCGGCGTTGGTGATATCATTGAGAAACGGTCCCTATGAGTATACCCTATGAGAGTTAGGGGTACAGTAGAGATATTGTCGGGTTTGTTCGCACACGAAACCAACCGGGCCCGTAGGATGAAAAGGTTAATAACTCACAGACTGGGCGTCCGATTGACACACCGTCTGTTGCATTGAGACCCATATGACGAGGTGGTCCTTTGAGATACTTCTTATTAGGACTTTGTGATACTTGGAGCCAAAGAATAGCGTGCGGAGTACAGAGACCATGTAGCTGGCTGAGACCTGAGGACTGCTTGACCGACTCGACATGGAGTGAGTCGACTAGCCCAGTGGACGGAGCAATAATTTTTTTGGGTGCAGACCCATGGCAGATGGAGCACTTCTGAGTTGGGGTTCAGACCCGCGGTACTCATCCGGAGAGTACCTCTGTAGGCTATTAGGGGGGATTCATTACTGTGTTTGGGTGGTAGACCCCGGTGGGAAGCACTAATGTGTTTGGGTGGTAGACCCCGGTGGGAAGCACTACTGTGTTTGGGTGGCTGACCCGTGGTACTCGACAAGATGAGCACCTCAGTAGTCTTAGGTTTGTGAGGAATACCTCAGATTCGTGACAGGACCACTGTACACTCTAGAAAATGTGTTCTTCAGCAGTTACGGTTTCGATAATGAAAATCCCGGTTTGAGCTGAGACTATGACCCATGTGTTTACCTCATGATTGAGATGGGTCACTTGATAAATTTGGTTATATGTATGGGCATATATCTAAGTTGTGGTTATCCTTTGATTGATAACATTTGTGTTTCCTCTTGATTGAGATGGGTTACTTGATAACTTAGGCATAAGTATGGGCTTATACCTAAGTAAGGGGTATCTGTTGAGATCCTTCTTTATGGTTATACTTGTTGGACTTAGTGAGACCTTGTGGGTCTTGGGGTCCCTACTGAGTATTGTATACTCACCACTGTACGGGCTATGCCTGCACCTCTTTGTGTTGGATGTAGACGACGGGCAGCACCGACAGAGGTCGAGTGTTCAAGGACTGGACGGTACCCAAAGGTGGAACACACGATGAGTTAGTATCCGGAGGTGGGATTCATGACGATACAACACTCGGAGGAGGTTGGAAGGAGAGAGTATTGTGGAGGCTATCTGTACCTACCCTTCAGGTATGATCCGTGGTGGATGATCCAGGAGCTGCGCTATCTGTACCTACCCTTCAGGTAGGATCCGTGGTGGACGATCCATGAGCTCTACTATCTATACCTACCCTTCAAGTAGGATCCGATGAGGATGGCCCAGGAGCTGCTTCCTTTCTTCCAGTTGTTTGTCTTTTCCGTTTTACTTTTGTTCACTTGTAGCTATACTTTCGATTGGGTTTGTATTCTGGACCATTTTCTTTTCAGCACTTCCTTTTTATTTTTTAGTGTATCACTTCCACTTGTACTCTGTGGTGTTTTGTTATTTTATTAAGGCAATGCCTTCCCAGTTATTGGGATTTATGCCTTTGGTGCTAGTCGCTAGCCTTTGGCCTATGGAAGGCGGGCTTGGGGTAGTCACTAGGCTGACCCGATCAGAGTCCTGGTTTCCGCACTTCTTTGCTGAGGATCCTCCTTGTTTCCGCATGGTGTTGTTGGACCGCACCACCTTTGATCGAGCCACGACAAACCCATTAACGAAGGGGGAGGAGGGTCGGCCATGTTTGTGTGGTCCGACCTCCTCCCGTTAATCCGATATCAAGTGTCTTAAGCAAAAAAATTGATTTTGGATGGTCAAGAAAGATTCATGATCCAAAATCAAACCACCTACCCCCAAGTGTTATAGTCGAACGAGGTTTGTCGTGGAAAGGGACGTCACGGAAGTAGGCGTTGCAGTAAAGGGATCATTGCATCACGGAAAAAGGATTCATCATCATCACATCATCAATCTCAGAGGATCCGGCATTCTTGTCGACCTTCGTCAGAGGTCGGCATTCTTCGCGTTCTTCGTCGAGGAAGAAAAACATCAAGACCTTGAGCAAAAACACCAAAGCCTTCATGTACACCGAACCCCTTAATAAAATAAGACTTGTCTTATTTAATTAACACAAAAGTCAACATCTTTGAAATAAAAAATTGAATCAATTAATTTAATTGAATTAATTCTAACGTTTAAACCGCCCAACTAAAAGAGGCGTTTAATATTTAATTAAATGCATGAGTTGAATTCATTAAAAAAAGGGTGTGCGGGTGCGTTACCTTAATTAAAGGGGTTGAGGAAGTTAAAAGGGTGGGGATCATGTGGGATCCACCTCACTAATATCCTACCTAGTGGATTAGTTAGGATGTGGGTCCCACTCAACCACTTAGCTTAGGTTAACACTTCCTTGAATAAAAATAAATTTTTTTGCACAGTATTTTATTTTATTCTTTAGTTAACCCCATTAAGTAAAACTCCACCTCAGCACACGATACTCCTGAAAAGGTGATCCTATGCAATTACCGGTGCTTCGATTCCATTGGTGCCCTCAAAATTCGATTCTGAGCATTAGTTCAAAAGTTAGGAAAACCCGCTCGTTCATTCACTGAACGTACCCGAGCCAAACTTAAGAAAAAGATTCCAGGCACTCCGAGCCTCAGAATCAGGTTCCCTCAGAAACTGAGTTTTTGTAAAATCCCAAAAAAAATTAAGAAAAAATTTCCCTTGAATTTTACGGGTATTTACATTACTCCCACCTCAAGTCTTTACATCCTCGTAAAGCCTTAACACAAACTAGGAATACAAAAGCGGTACTGAGCACGCACCTAAGCCTTCTGCTCCCATGTGGTCACCTGGAGGTTCCCGTACTGCCAGTGAAAGTGCACCCAAGGAATCGACCATCCTCATAGGATCCGCTCCTGTCGATCCTCAACCTCTAATGGAACCCTGCAAAAGTCACCCCATATCCGAAGTCACGTTCCCTATGGTCGATGACATGCATCGGGTCAAGCACGTATCTCCTCAGTTGAGATACGTGAAAGTCGTTGTGCACCCGGTACAACTGGGGTGGATGGGTAAAGTGGTAAACCACCTCACCTACCCAGCTGAGGACCTGAAAAGGTCCACTGAACCTCGGAGATTACTTGCTAACGTGGCCACATCTCCGTAATCCTCATCGAGGTGAGACCGTATTAGGACGTGGTCGTCATCCTTGAACTGTAGAGGCTTCCTGTCAGCTATGTGATGTATCATCCTCCGTGATCCATAGGCGATAACTGCCCTCTCCTACATTAGGACACACCTGAGTCTGGTCCCTAATGCGTCGCAGTGAACTATGTAACCAACGCCCATAGGTTGGGCGCACTGGTCAACCCAGCTCCTGAAAGCTCTGCTAGAAGTGGCTCTGCAACTCTGGAGAATTCTGGCACAAAAGTAAGCTGGCCATCTCTTGAGTGATCAAATGCACCGTCTTATGCATGATTCCATCCTGTGTTGCCTGGGTTTTCCTTTTCACCGACCAAGGAAAACCCCATCCCAATGTTGTAGATAAACCAAAACCTTTTTTCCTAATATAGTCAATCCGTGTATGAACTGTGGATCCAATCCATACTCAGAACAACATCGTAAGGCCTCGACGCTTCCACAAAGAGATTCCAACCGAAACTCTCGCCTCATGGTTTAGATAACAATGATGGCATATGTGTGATTATTGAGTCTCCTCCCAAGGTATCTCCAGACGTGAGGGTCAAGTCAAAGGCTTACCAGAAACTCTAGGTTTGGGACAAGATTTGTGGAATGAAGGAATGATTCGTATCAGCAACTATTACTATAGAAGGTTGTAGTGGACACAGACTGTCCCTCAAATCATTCTTAGAGCCATTGGGTAACACTCCTTGACCACATGCAACTACTCTCTTCCCCTTCCCTCCAGCTCCCTAAGCCTGGAGGGAACAACAAAGCCGGGTGGTTGCAACCTGTCAAAAAGTACACCACCACATGCTGCTCTCCTGGATCTGCTTCCACGTCTGCTGCTCTGCAGATTCATCTTTCCTTGACACTTCCTCTTCTTGAAACATTTTACAAGTCTCTACGACTTACTTCAATCTCATTCTTTCCCTACTTCTAACATTATCTAGCTGTATTCGTGCAACCAAAGAACATTCAACCACAAGGTTCTCTCTAGAACAGTAACGTGAGTAGGAATGCATAGAGGAAAAAGTGATGGCTCAGATATCTTTAAACACACTACGCTAAGAGGTTCGAGATCTAAAGCACTGATCACAACGTAGTCATCAAGTACCAAGAATGATCAGTATGCCTCGATGAATACTCAGCTACTGAAACGTTGTCCTACCGAAGCATTATAAGTTCTAGAAAACTCGCAGCCACCTCCTCAAGCCAGTCCTCAGCTGCCTGTGAGTCAGGCTCACCGTGGAACTTGAGGGTATCTGATGTTGGAACACATGTAAGGCTGTAAGCCTACATCTGTCACCTACCAGTACTACCGGTTGTAACTGCCGACCAACAGGTAGTGATGTATAGCTGACACACTACCTGAATCCACTATCTCAGGCATCGGTCAGGTATCGAATCCTCATCTCTATGCGGACCATCCTCATGGTAACTCACTAGAAAACACTAGTAGACAAGTCCACCATCCACTCTACTGATGTCTCAGCTAGGTGGAAAACTCTAGTAATCGCATCCAGCCAGTGCTATGCTGTTTGGGAATCTGCCTCGCCTCGTAACCTCGGAGGCCGCTACTGCTGGAACTCATGCATCGTGCTCTGCCAGTGTGCATAGTTCACTAGTAAGGCTAGTGGAATCAGCTACCCAACAGGTGGTGGTTCCTCTGGTACACCACCCGAGGGTGCCAACATAATAAAAAGGGCCCTGCACCAGAGCCTCGCTGCTCGGTGGGCCGTCATCGAGTACTCTCTTGGAACTCCAACTGACTGTCTACATGGAGACATCCTGAACAGATGCGACACAGTCAACGATTTATACCTGGTGAGCTAACCTGGTTTGTGCTGACTATAAAACTCTTGGAAACACACACGCAATCAGTGTTTTTCGTGCACAAAGTCGGAAATCAGTAGTCAGGGTCCTGGTGTATGGATACGTCGGCCGCCGCACCAACACTGGACTCCCTGAACTGAAGACCACACTCGGTACTCTTAACACTATCATCTGTGTACATGATCGATCTCGGGCTCGGATGTTGGATATGAACTAGAATTGATGACTTAGGTATATGTATGGTCATATACCTAATTAGTGTCGGATGTTACTTCGTGATTGTATCCTTCCTTTGTGGATTATCATTTTTGGATTCTGGGAGACCTTCGGGGGTCTCGGGGACCCTACTGAGTAGCTTATACTCACCCCTGCATGGGATATGCCCACACTATGTTGTGTTTGTTACAGACGACAGACAGCGCTGATCGTGTTGAGGCTTGTGGGGTGAGATGGTACCTAGAGGTGGACCACTGGGTGGGAGATACACGGAGCGGACGCCTGGACCCGAGGAGCTGTGGAGGCTATCTGTACCCACCCTTCTGGTGGGACTTTCAGTGGACGGCTCGACGTTGCGGCTTTACTTTTCAGTTTATGTACTCCCTTTTTCGGTTGTACATTAATATCAGTTTGGGTTTGTATTCTGGCCCACTTACTTTTCCGCACCTACTTTTGTACCCAGTTTTACTTAGTGTTTACTTCTGCTTGCTTACTCTGTGTGTTTGTTTACTTTACAATGGCAATGCCTTCCCTTTTTTAATTGGGAATTATGTCTTGGTGCTAGCCACCATCCCCTGGCCTATGGAAGAAACAGGCAGAAGTTAATTAGGATGCGTGTTTGGCTCGTCCTCGTTATAGGGGTCTCAACGCAACAGACGGCACGTCAATCGGATGCTCGGACTGTGAGTTATTAGCCTTTTCGTCCCAGGGCCCCGATTGGTTTCATGTGCGAACCAAATGGTACGTAACTCAACTATACCCCTAACTCTCATAGGGTATACTCATATATACCATTTCTGAATGTGATCACCAATGTCGCTGACGGTTCGTCCAACAGACGCCCGGTGTGAAAGTTATCAGCTTTTCCGTTCAAGGGGCCCGGTTGGATTTCGGGTACAATCCAACCTGGACACTATCCAAATACATCCAAAACTCAGGCGAAGCATGCCAAAATTTTCATCTCATCAATAGGAATCCAAGAAAGTGGACAACATGTCAATCAGACGTTCGGAGCTCAAGATATAAGTGTTTCCGCTCTGAGGGCCCAGTTGGTTTCGTATCCGAACCGACCCCTCCGTACTCAAAGTCCTCCAAAACCTTGAGTGTAATATACCTAAATGATCGTCTCGATCCAAGGATCACTATGCAACTGACGGTGCGTCTATTGGGGGTCCGTAGCCCAAGTTATGGTGCAGCGGATGCGAGGTGGGCAAGGACCCGACGACCATGTTAAGGCGGGGTGACTGTGCTATCACTGAGACCCAGTTGTCACATTTGGTATCAGAGGAGGAACCCAGCCTCAAGTGTGGTGCACTGCCTGTGTTGAGATGTAGGGCCCACAATGATGGCGTTGTGCTCTAAAGTGGGTGTGATTGTATAATCCCCAAATGAAAAAGGGTTAAATGACTAAATAATATGACTCATATCAACAAGGTGCACCTTCCTTTTCAGGAGCCAATCTGATTACAACTCCACAGTTAAGCGTGCTTGGCTTAGAGTAGTGATTGGGATGGGTGACCTCCTGGGAATTTTCCCATGGTGTGTGTGAGTGAGGATAAAGCACACTGGAAAAGACATTTGTTGGCCTGTGGGGATTGTCATTAGTCAGAAGACCCGTTCAGGCACGCGGGTGGACCCTAAGGTGGGCCCCATGTGTCTGTGGGGAAACTAGTGGTACCTGGTGGGCAAGGACCCGATGGTCATGTTAAAGTGGGGTGACTATGCTATCACAAGGTCTCGGTTTTCACATGGAGGATATTTATCATGCGAATGATATGACCATTTCAATTCCCTAATCCTACATGAGCGATGCTCGATGAGAGAAATAAGGGACAAAAATAAATTAGGATAATTTAATATGGATGGGAGACTTATGTAGTAGGATAACCCATGGATGTTTATTTTTAAAATAAGTACTTATTATGGGGTCCTGTATATTGTAGTAATAATAGAAATTAGTGATATCGTAGTTTAGTTTGCTTCTTCGTCCACTGATGGAATAGATGGAATGATCATTCCGTGGGAATGATTGGGTCATGATGGTTGAAATAGTGGAGACATGAGGGTAAATACACTGAAGTGGATTCCTCTTTTAGTTTGGCATGAGGCATTAGGAAGGAAACATACCAATAATGGTTATTTTTTAAACAGATTCCTCATGCTTCAATTGGGTTCTAATCCACTCGTGGATGAGGTGGAATGATCATCCCATGGGAATGATTGAGTCTCGATTGTTTAAATTTCACAAAAAGGAGGGGATTTAAACCTCTATGTAATCACATTTAATTTTGGTATTGGGACATAGGAATGCATCCTACATATCCTAGTTAAGGAAGGAATCGAAGTCCTCATAGTTCAATGATTTATCAATTCGTTAGTAAATGAGGAATAAAGATCAACCCTTAGAAGAGACTGGGTCGCAATGGTAGGAATGTCAAATACAAGGTAGGAATTACTTTGAAATGGATTCCAATTTGAGTTTGGGATCACGACTTCTAAATGTGTCCTATGTATAAGGGTTATGGAAGTAATCTGAGTCCTCATAGCTCAATGATTTGGGGATTACACACTGTGGTTACCCTTATATGATAGTCATATCATATTAATCTAATAGTGGGGGATTAAATGTCAACGTCTCCCTTATTATAAAAGAATCCTATCATGTTAATGATATGATCATAGAGACTCCCAAATACCATGTGAGCTACAGTCATTGTAAGAAACAAGGGAGGGTAAATAACTTGTCTCAATGCTAGTGGGTGTGGGACATAATTTTTGGGATTACTCTACTGATGTTTTAACATAGAGATCGGGCCTTAGGATAGTGTCCAATGTATCTTGGTTAATGCATGAAATAGATTAATATTAGTTTAATAGGTTAAGGCTTACACAATGATGTAACCTTTTTGGAAGCTGGACATGGTTTTCAATTCCTTGGATGCCTGATTGACCATGCATTATTTTCTATCGAACATGGATTGATTGTCTACTCAGCATTCCTTGAATGTCTGCTTGAGAAGTCATAGGATTTCTGCCTAACATTTCCAAATACAATCACATGATCTAGTTGTATTATCTAAGGATAATCACATAAAATAGATGGAATTCTTGAAAGTTTACATAGGATCAAGGTTGACTTGTTTGGAGGACATCACAAGTTCCATTTAGCTTGTCCTATAATCCATCACATGATCCCGACTAACATATTTAGAGGGAATTTCATGATCCAACTAACTTGCTCTGGTGTCATCCTAAAATAAGACTCAAACTAGTAAAAGGCAATTCAAGGGTTAGTGTAACATGTATCAGAGGGTGGTACATATCCTGATAGAAACATCCAGGTGTTATTGTAAAATCTGTGATACTTGTCCATGGAACATCATAAGGGATCATTGGCTTGTCTAGAATATGTCACAAGAGCCAGTTGACCTACCCTAGTTTTATCACTAGATATAGTTGTCATGTACTAATGTTACCATAGGTTTTGGGAAACAAGTCAATAGGACATTTTGTGGAATATATGTTGATCCTAGAGGGTGTCATGAGACATGGTTATCATACTTGAGGGGTATCATGGGACTTTTTCTAACATGCACAACAAACTAATCAGGATCCAAATATTATAAAAAGGAGCATTTCATGAACTCAATCACATTTACTTAAATTATCACAGTACTAGAGTGGATCATGCAAAGCACATAATGATCAATGTATATTTTCTTCACACAAGCTTCCCATAATATAGTATCTTTTTTAGTCTTTTATTATATATTACTAAGATTTGTTCATTATTTTCCTGTTTTATGTCCTGCATAAGTTAGTAAAGATATGGGACACAATTCACCAAATCTGACCGAATTCCTCTAGGAGATCTATGAGTGATCACATGTAATTCCTTTGCATGATGTGTGATCTATTCATTTTTTCCTTAATTTTACATGATGGACAACCTTTTTAGTCACAATGTCAACCACTCTGAGAAATTTTATCCGAATCCTTGGTTGTTTGTTTGAGGTTAGAAGGAAACATCCACTCAATTTTCATGCTATGCTTGGAGAATTATAGGCCTCGACCCCCCAGTTATTTTCACCATTAAACGTCATGTATCATAAATTTCCAAGGTAGATTCATTGGATGGAATTTATTCCATTTAATTTGGCAATGTTTTGACATAGGTGATTTAGGGGGCGTCACATGATTTTTAGCAACCACAAGATCATCCTGTCAATTCTCTATTGATTACACAATGGAAAATTAATGGAGCATTAAATAATCATTATTACATGCTAAGAGAATTTAATATCATCATGTCAACATGAATATGTAATTTTTTGAGATCAGTATGACTTTCTATGGGGATTCCATAAGATATAGTCACTATACTGAATAAAATTTGTTATGTATTATAGGGTCCAAGAGAATGTTGTTTGTTATTTATGACTTACCAAGGATCCCACATTTTAAATTTAATTCTTTATTTTATTAGTAAAACTATAGGTGTGTTTGTAAGAAATCATGAGGGTTTTCAAGGAAAAACACACACTCCATCAACATTGCATTTCATAAAAAAACAATGTCTTGTGGTTATGTGCAAGAACATCATGGATGAATCCATATTTAGTCATTTGGATCAAAAGGGGGATCGTGAGACTTATTTGTAATATAAAAATACTTTAGTGTGATTGTAGTGACATACTAGCGAGCTCTTGCATGACTAGGAAGACATGTTACTGGGGCTTCTATAATGTCTCAATGGCTTCAAGGGTGAATCATGTGAGTTTTACATATACAAGAGGGTCCTTCCATTCTCTTTTTTTATTTTTTTTATTTTAAAAACTCTAGGGACCTAGTGATGTTATATGAGTTTTGTAGAATATAATCCATCTACCTTTCTGTTGGTCGGAGTGGACACTCAAGAGGGGGGTGAATTGAGGTCCAATTAAAATTTCTATTAAAATATTGTCTAGTTACAATCCCCCAATTTATAAAACAAGTTAAACTATAGTGAATTTATACAGATCATAAATGTTCACTTAGCTTCTCGAATATTGATTAGGTCTCAGTTTATTTAACCACAAGATCAATCTAACTTTTGAAGCTAACTTATTGATTTAAAATAAGTGTGAACACTTGCTAATTTAAATATCAAATTAGCTTCAAAATAGTTTTGTATTTCAAATTAATACCAGTGGAATAAATAAGATATATGTAGTATACATTAAACATAAATAAAAGATGCACAACAGATATAACAAGAGGTTTAGTCTCAAGCCGAGACTTAGTCCTCTTAAATATATATAAATTTGATCCACACCCTGGATCGGGGTTAACAACAATTTTACAAAACTGTCTCGGCCACGCAGGGACCTCTACCACTGTTCGTCATGGGAAAAAAGACAAAGACCAAGTCAAACAAGGGCCTCTTCCACAGTTGACTTGGGTAAACAAAAGTAAAGAGAATTTGAGTGCGGATTTTGATATCCTCTAGTTCCATGCATGAGACAGTGTGTGTAAAGATATATAGAGTACACCACAATGCTCTAAAGTTAATCAATAAATCACGTAGAGAAGATAGATGAGAGTTTAGAAAGCTCTAGCTATTATCAATATATCTCTAGACTTGTTGGATTCATCAGGAGTGATTCTGAGTCCTTCTCTAGTTTTTCTGTTGAAAAACAGAGTGTCATAGTTTAGCATGTCTTCTTCAGGAGTGAGAAAGATATCTTGATTCGTCATGTGTTCTTCAGCAGTATTGGATTGCACTAATGAGAGTTCTCTGAAGGACATGCAATCTCCTTCTTGTTCAGGATTATTATTCTTGTTCAGCATAGTGCAGGAGACAGTGTGTAAGTTATTCTCGTTGTTGCTTGTTGCTTATTACTTGTTCCACGTGTACTGCATCTCAATATTTCTTATATTCCACGAGTTCTGGAAGTAGGAATTATTTCCTTTTCATAGGTCCGAGATACAGTTTTCTGACATCCCAACAACTATCATTAAATAACATTAATTGCATTAAAAACAAAAAATATGTCCATTAGCATTATTTAAATAATATTTACAAAAACTTAATAAACGCTGTCATAGTGATTATGGAAACAGTGTCTTCTTCATGGTATGTGGTTCATGGTATATCCATGTCATGGTGAGTAGTTCACGGTATGTGGTCACGGTGAGTAGTTCACGGTATGTGGTCCCGGTGAGTCCATCACGGTGTCTAGTCACGGTGTCTGGTTCACGATGAGTCATTCACGGTGTCAGGTCACGGTGAGTCCTTCACGGTGTCAGGTCACGGTGTCTGGTTCACGGTGAGTCCTTCACGGTGTCTGGTCACGATGTCTGGTTCACGATGAGTCCTTCATGGTGTTTGCATACTTGGAAAAATATATGTATTTGAACTAAGACAGTGATATGTAGAATATGGATTAAGGTTAATCCTTAGAGAGTAAGAGAATGTGAATCATAAATATAAAGGTGTGATAATATATGTGAGAATTGTGATCATGTATAAGACTTGTAAATAATAAAGAGTGTAATTAACATCCATAAGCTTTGTCATTATAAAAACATGATGTGTAGCTATTATTGAGTTGAAGAGCATTAGCAAGATGTGAAATGAAGATCGAGATTAATTAACAGTAAAGAGATTTGTGGTCATTAAAACATGATTAACACATGAGGAGTCCAAAAATCTCCCCCTTTTTGATGATCACAAATCATATATTGGTAGACTATAAATGACATGTAAAATTACAGTAACTATCATAGGAAAAACATTATAGAACTGATACTTGTAGTTTTTCTCCCCCATTTATACTATTATAGAACTGAAACTTGTAGTTGTTCTCCCCCTTTTGGGATTATCAAAAATTAGAGATAATTAAATGAAACACTGCATTTGGTATTAAACAAAGGGTCAGAATTCAATAAAACATGAAACAAAAAAAGACATCCCATAAAAAAAACAATCCTCGGACTCTTCAGGGATCCATCTTGTCTTTTTCAATTATTAGCAGTAGGAGCTGGTGCTGAAGTAGAAGAAGGAATAGATGTGGTAGAAAAGGAGGGTAAGTGTAGACCTTCAAAAACATATGGAGCCAAAGTAGGTGCAGTAGAAGATCTAGGCTGTGGTTGGTCAAGAATGACTGGCCGGATTTGAGAAAGAGTTTGACTAACTGTCATGGCAGATGAGGCTAAGGCAGGTAGTCCAGGTCTAAGGGGTGAAACAGCTGGAGCAACTATAGCATTACTCTGCACATGAAGATACGACTTAAAATGATTTATGAAATCAGTAAGGATTTCACCACCATACTATATAGCCTTTTCAAAATCATCCTTATTCTCCAAAAATCTGTCCACCTATCTGGTGAACTCTAAATGTTTCTGAACATGAGCTTTAAAAGCTTGAGTCACAAGAGGGATTCTCAAATTTTCCACAATATGTCTAAAGTGATCTGTCATATCACTTTTAGAGAAAATCCGGGAAAGATACAAATCTATTTTCATGGAGATCTCTTGTTGAGCATCATTGGCTATCTTAGAATGAATTCTAACCAAGTCCAATGCTCTATCACTGTATTTAATCACTGCTGACAAATAAGATAGATCCAAGGCACTGAAGGCATTCTGAAATTATTCCTTTATTATGGAACTCAGCATAGAATCATCCAAAGAAGGTGTGGAGGTCTGACCAGAAATAGCTGAATCCTTGATAGATTCGGTTAGAACTTTGAGCTGTTTCAGAACTTTTTGCAGACATCCAGTTTATTCATCTATAAGCTTATTCTGATTTTCCACAAGCTCTCTCATGCATTCCAGAATCTTGGTGTGCCTTTCCCAATCTTTTCATCAAAAGATAGAGGGTATGGATGAACTTGACACACAATCTCCCTAGTAAGGAGGGAATCAGAAGACTCAGGAGAAACAACAACAGATGTAGGGGTAGAAACAAGAGGAGGCTCTGATCTCAAAGATAATTCATTCTGCAGAATTGCTACCATACTTTTCAGATTCGCAACATCAGCACTCAGCAGCTTATTCTCTACTCTGACTTCTTGAATTTCTTGGATCATCCTTAGTTAAATATGCAAGATATTATTTTCCAAGAGAATTGATGTATCTTCTTGACATAACTGAGTCACTGGGCGAGGTTGAGTGGAGACAATTTTCTCAACTCTAGTTAACAAAGTCTCTCCAAAAACATTCAGATCATATTTGGTCACAAAGGAGTGAAGCTCAGGTAAGGATGCATGTAAAGGTAAAGGTTCAAATTATGATTGAGGTTTAGAGTCATCTTTAGACTCAGATTCTGATTAAGTTTGAGGTTGGGGCTCTGGTTCTGGTTCTGAAAGAGCTATGGACATCAGTTGAAACAGAGAAGAAAGATCCATTATAGTTGTAGTCACTTGTTGTGACTCATTCACATCATAAAAGCTTGGTAACTCATACTGAGAGTTCATAGAAAATGTGATAGAAGGTTGAGAAGCTTCAGCAGATATAACTTCCACAATATCAAGGTTTTGAGGTTCCTCCCCCTCAACTTGAGCTTCCCTTCTAGATTCTTGAGGTTCAGGAACATGGAAAAGATCCATAGGATCATCCCTAATCTCTTCAACAAACTTTTTCCTTGGAAGCTGAAGGGCAATTTCCATTCTTTCTTCAGCAAATGGAATAATCTCAAGAACTGATTGTTCCACTAGATAAGCTTCCAGACTTGCTTCTTTCTCAACAGAAAGTGTCACTTCAACAAGATCTGCTTCTAAATATGCTTTCTGTTCTAAAACAGGAAAACCCAATTTCCTTGCAGCATTGGGATGAGCTTCTTCCTCTTGAAGAAAAACTGAAGGATCCTTAGTCCTTTACTTTTCAACAACAACTTCCTCTCCTTGAGGTATTTTGGTAGGTATAACAGTAGGGACAACATCCCTTTCCTCTTCAACCGGAACTATTTCCATTGGAGGTATTACAGGATCTTCTCTAGGTGGTACTTCCGCTGTTACTTCTTCTTGTTCTTCTTCTTCTTCTGAATACTCAGCCACTTCATCTGGTTCAAAACCAGGATCAGCATGGTTCTTAGGACTTATTGGATAGTCAACAGGATTAAACATTTTATATAGTTGATCACTATCTTCAACCCATTTCTTCTTCAAGGGATTCTAGCTTATCTTCATCCTTCTGATGATAGGCATGGATAGGCAGAAATCAAGGTCCTCTAACTTTTCTTTATTCAGTCCAACCATACCTTTTCCAACTAACATAGCTGAAATCATCCTTGAATAAAAAAGGGAGGTGGATTTGGAAGTTTCTTTGATCAGCTCACAGATATGGTTGATAACATACTTAAACAGATTGATCTTATCGCCATTCTTCAACAGGTGAATCAGGAACACATCCTGATACTTCATCACAGCAAAATCCCCTTTTTGTGGACTAACCAAATTCTGAACAAACTTAAACAGAAGTCTTGTCTCCCAATATAGTTCACCAGCTATGGCCCTTCGCTTGGTGCTATTTCCAGTTAGACTTTCCAAAGTAGTGTCCAGGTCAAAGAAGTCGGTTGTTGGAGGAGGGTATCTCTGGTAATCTTTACAAATTCCTTCATGTGGAATTCTTAGGCATTCAACCCACAACCTTGAAGAGAAAGAGCAATTCTGACCATCGATCTAGCCGGTCACCATAAATATTTCTCCAAACTCAAAAGAGAACTCCACATACTGATAGAATTAAGATACAAGCCTTGGGTAAATCGGTCTATTCTTTCTAGTGAACCATTCAATCCATCCTTGTTCTCTTAAAACATTCAAAAATAAAGATCTGCTAGACAACAACCATTCAGAGAAAACCTCTTTTTTAGGTAAAACTGTATGGCTTACCAGGTTTGGGTTTAGAGGTCCATCGGGAGCTATCCTCGGTATCCTCTTTTGTTTCTTAGAGCGGCGCTTCTCAGACGAGGGTGAAGATGGACGCTTCATCCTTGACATTCACTAAAGGTTCGGGCGAGAGGGAAGATAAGGTTCATGAGAGAGTTCGGGTAAGGAATCGAATGAAACCCTTAAGTTTTATCATTTATGATTGTCAAACATCATAAAAACAAAAAACACGGGAAATCAAATAGCGGTGGAATAAAAATTACCGCGATACGGGTTAAAATAAAAATAAACATAATTCTCACGGTGAGACAGTGAGTAGTCATTACGGTGAGACAGAAAACTAGTCATCATGGTGAGACAGTTTGTAGTCTTCACAGTGAGACAGTGAGCATTTTATATAGTCACGGTGAGACAGTGAGTTGTCAGACCGTGAGAATAAAACAGTAACTTAGAAACAGTATGTATAAAACCGTAAAGTAAAGTACAGTAAAGTATTAAACATTAAAATCAGTAAGATATTCATTTATGATTAATCATACCAAGATCATGTATGATGTAGTCTAATCTTTCAGAATTAAATGGTTTGGTGAGAATATCAGCAAGTTGATATTCAGTACCAATGAATTCCAAAGTGATATCAACTTTTTGATAATGATCCCTCAAAAAGTGATGTCTTACATCAATATGTTTTGTTCTAGAATGACAAACATGATTCTTAGAAATGTTAATAGCACTTGTGTAGTCACAGTTTATAGAGACATGTCTAAATTGATATCTGTAGTCTTGTAATGTGTGTTTCATCCACAAAATTTGTGCACAACAACTTCCAGTAGCTATGTATTTAGCTTTTGCAGTTGATAATGCAACTGAATTTTTTTTCTTACTACACCATGATACTAGTGACTTGCCTAAAAGGTGACATGTTCTAGAGGTTCTTTTTCTATCTAGCTTACATCCAGAAAAGTCAGCATCATAATAACTAACTAATTCAAATGATTTTCCTTTGGGATAGAACAATCCTAAATTGGAAGTATGCTTGAGGTATTTGAAAATTCTCTTTACAGCATTTAAATGTGACTCCTTAGGGTTTTCTTGAAAATGAGCACACATACACACACTAAACATAATATCAGGATGACTAGCAGTCAGGTAGAGTAGACTTCCAATCATTCCTCTATAAGTGGTTTGATCAAGAGATTTACCATTTTAATAAAGATCTATCTTACATGTGGTACTCCATGGGAGTGTCACAACTTTTTGTGCTCTCCAATCCAAAACGTTTTAAAAGATCTCTAGTATATTTACATTGAGTTAAAATAATTCCATCATCATTTTGAAAGATTTGAAAACCAAGAAAGAATTTAAGTTCACCCATTAAACTCATTTCAAATTCATTTTTCATCATTTTAGAAAAATTAGTACATAATGTAGTTTTTGAAGATCCAAAAATAATATCATCTACATAAATTTGTATAACTAAATCATCTTTAGAAATTCATTTTATAAATAGAGTATAATAAGATATTCCTTTTTTAAAACCTTTAGAAATATGAAAATTACTTAATCTATCATACCAAGCTCTTGGATCATTCTTTAAACAATAGAAAGCTTTTGATAATTTGAAAATATGATTTGGAAAATGAGGGTTTGAAGATCCAGGTGGTTGTTCAACAAAAACATCCTCAGCAAAATATCCATTTAATAATGCACTCTTGACATCCATTTGATATTGTTTGAAATTTAGATGTGCAACATAAGAAAGTAAAATCCTAATAGCTTTTAATCTGGCAACTGGAGAAAAAGTATCCTCATAGTCAATACCTTCTTCTTGACTATATCCTTGTGGAACTAATCTAGCTTTATTTCTAACTATGTTTCTGGATTCATCTACTTTATTTCTATACACCCATTTTGTGCCTATTGTGAAAGTGTCCTTAGGTCTTTCAACAAAATTCCAAACTTTATTTCTTTCAAACTGATTGAGTTCTTCTTGCATAGAAAATACCCAAAATTCATCATTAATAGCATCATCAATGTTTTTAGGTTCATGCTGTGACAAGAAGGCTTGATGTTCAACCTGATTTCTAAGAGAAGCTCTAGTATGTGTCCCTCAATCAAGATTTCCGACTACAGCATTTAAAGGATGATTATTTAGAATTCTAGTTGATCTATTAAAGGTTAGACTAGAAACTTCAGGTTCACCAACAGGTTGGGAATCAACAGAAGCAGGTTCTGGAAAATTTCCAGAATTAGTTATCTTTATAGCAGGTTCATTTGATTTTTCATTAAGGTCTAGAACAGATAAATCTTCTTCAAGATTTTCAAGAGAGGTTTTAGGCTCATGTGGATCAATTTCATCAAACTTGATGTGAACAGATTCATCCACATACTTGGTTCTTTTATTGAAAACTCTATAAGCTTTATTAGAAATAGAGTAACCTAGGAAAATTTTTTCATCACTCTTGGATTCAAACTTGTCAAGATTATATTTGGTATTAAGAATAAAGACTTTGCAGCCAAAGACTCTGAAGTAGTTAAACATAGGTTTCCTATGGTTCTACAACTCATAAGGGGTCTCCTTAAGAACAGGTCTAATCAAGACTCTATTGATAATATAACAAGCTGTATATATAGCTTCTACCCAAAAATAAATAGGCAGGTCATATTCATTAAGCATGGTTCAGACAATTTCTTGCAGGGTTCTATTCCTCCTTTATACTACACCATTTTGCTGAGGTGTCCTAGGGGCAGAAAAGTTATGACTATAGCCATTGTGTGAGCAATATGATTCAAATTCATGATACTCAAACTCACGGCCATGATCACTTCTTAGAGTATTAATCTTAGGTCCACTATGATTTTCTAGAGATTTGGAGTATTTAGAAAAGTAAGAACAAGATTCACTTTTGGGAGCTAAGAAGTATACCCAAGTATATCTAGAAAAGTCATCTACTAAGACATAGAAATAGTGCTTCCCATTTAAGCTAGAAACTCTAGATGGTCCAAACAAATCCATGTGAACCAACTCAAGAGGTTGAGAAGTTGAAACTTCTTTCTTTGGATTGAAATAGATTTTGAGTTGCTTTCCCTTTTGACAGGGATTACAAACTTTGTCATTTGGAAACTCAAGTTTTGGTATGTCTCTCACCAAGTTCTTCCTAGAAAGTTTTCTAAGTGAGTGTTTATTGTAGTGTCCTAATATTCTATGCCAAATACAAGTCTCTTTATGAAAAGCATTTAAACAAGTAATATTTTGCATGGCTAAAGAATTTAAAGCAACAACATAAACATTTTCATTTTGTAGGGCGGAAAATACTAAAGCATTTTTAGAATTAAAAACATTGCAAGAATCATTTTCAAATTTAACAGTAAAATCATCATCACATAACTGAGAAGTACTTAACAGATTATATTTAAGTCCATCAATGAATAAAACATTAGAAATTAATACTGAGTCAGTGTTACCAATCTGGCCTAAGACGATGATTTTCCCTTTAGAATTATCACCAATGGTGACAAAGCCTCCATCAACCTTTATTAAACTCTTGAAGCATGAGTAATCCCCAGACATATTTCTTGAACATCTACTATCCAAATACCATGTCTTCTTGTGGGAACTCTTCAAGCAGGTTTCCTCAGATGTGTTTGTCATAAAACACATGTTTTCCTTATTTCTGGTTTTAGTCTCAGAAGCTTCAGATTCACTGGAGCTATCCTCAGAAGCACTCCATGTAGCCTTCATAGCCTTTTTGTACTTACTGTCCTTGTAATCATATTTCTTCTTGAATTTGAGCATTGGGCAGTCTACTTTAATATGTCCTTTTCTTTTGCACTCATAACAGACAACTTCACCACTTTTATCTGGCTTTTTCCAATCCTTCTTCCAATGTCCCTTATTGTCATATGTTCCTTTGTAATTTGATTTTATGAAGAATTTATTCTTCCTATAAAATTTCATAAACCTTCTAGCTATGTAATCCATTTCAGCATTACTATCAGAGTCTTAATTTTCACTGGTTGAACTTTCAGTAGGTATTTTAGCTTTATCTTTATCCATGCTCTTTGAAGCAGTAGTCTTAAAAGCCACTGATTTCCTCTTAGGTTCATCATCGTCCTCTATATTCACCTTGAGTTCTTCTTCATGCATCATAAGCTTACTAATGAGTTCTTTTACTGGTAGAGCAGCAATGTCACATGAATCTCTGATTGAAACAGATGTTCCTCTCCATCGGTTTGGTAAACATCTCAGAATCCTCATAATTTGTTCCTCTGCTGGAACAACCTTTCCAAGTGAATTCAATGTATTGAATATCTCATTAAACCTAAGATATATATCAAAAATGGGTTCATCAGTCTTCATTTTAAAATTATCATATTTAATAGTATAAGTATTTAATCTCATTTCTTTAACATTGGTTGTTCCTTCAAGAGAAACACCCAAAATATCCCAAATTTCAAAAGCAGTTTTACAAGCATAAATTCTGTTAAACTCTTCATCTCCTAAAGCACAGTACATGGTATTCAAGGCTTTACAATTATTATTGTAAGTAGTCTTTGTAGGTTCATACCAAGTGGATCTAGCAATAGTGGGAAGTTTATATTCTGATTCTATGGCAGTCCAAATATTAAAACATATGCTTTCTAAATGAATTTTCATTTTATGTTTCCACTGAGCATAGTTTGTACCATTGAATAAAGGTGTCCTGTTAGTAGAAGCAGCCTCTAGTCTATTATACATAACTAGAATTTATAACAATTATTCAAAGAGATAAAAATTTAGAAAAACAAAAATTTAAGATCTTTAATGATGCAACTAAAATCACAGTTGAAAAACAGAGTATTTGAAAAATCATTGAACAAAACCTAATCCTCTGATACCAAATTTTGGTTGGGTTGGACACTCAAGATGGGGTTGAATTGAGTTCCAATTAAAATTTCTATTAAAATATTGTAGAGTTAAAATCCCCCAATTTATAAAACAAGTTAAATTGTAGGGAATTTATACAGAATGTAAATGTTCACTTAGATTCTCAAAGATTGATTAGGTCTCAATTAATTTAACCACAAGATCAAACTAACATATGAAGCTAACCTATTGATTTACAATAAGTGTAAACACTTGAAAATTTAACTATCAATGTAGCTTCAAAATAGTTTTGTATTTCAATGTAATAGCAGCAGAATAAATAAGATATATATAGTATACGTTAAACTTAAATAAAATATGCACAACAGATATAACAATAGATTTAGTCTCAAGCCAAGACTTAGTCCTCTTAAATATATATAAATTTGATCCACCCCCTGGATCGGGGTTAACAACAGTTTTACAAAACTGTCCAGGCCACACAGGGACCTCTACCACTGTTCTTCGTGGGAAACAAAACAAAGACCATGTCACACAAGGACCTCTTCCACAGTTGACGTGGGTAAGCAGAAGTAAAGAGAATTTGAGTGAGGATTTTGATATCTTCCAATTCAGTGCAGGAGACAGTGTGTGTAATGATATACAGAGTACACTACACTGCTTGAAAGTTAATAAATAAATCACGTAGAGAAGATAGATGAGATTTTAGAAAGATCTAGTAACTATTAATATATCTCTGGACTCGTTGGATTCAACAAGAATGCTTCTGAGTCATTCTCTGGTTTTTCAATTGAAAAACAGAGTGTTCTAGTTCAGCTTGTATTCTTCCGGAGTGAGAAAGATATCTTGATTCATCGTGTGTTCTTCAGCAGTATCAGATTGCACTCATGAGAGTTCTCTGAAGGACTTTCAATCTCCTTCTTTTCCAGGATTGTTCTTCTTGTTCAGCATAGTTCACTCAGGTGTATGTAAGTTCTTCTCGTTGTTTCTTGTTTCTTATTACTTGTTACACGTGTATTGCATCTCAGTCTTTCTTATATTCGACAAGTTTTTCCAGTAGGAATGATTTCCTTTTCATGGGTACGGGATACAGTTTCTGGACATGCCAACATATATCATTAAATAACATTAACTGCACTAAAAACAACAAATGTGACCGTTAGAATTATTTATATAATATTGACAAAAACTTAAGAAACTGTGTCATAGTGATTATGGAAATGGTGTCTTCTTCATGCTATGTGGTTCAAGATATGTCCATGTCACAGTGAGTAGTTCACGGTATGTGGTCACGGTGAGTAGTTCACGGTATGTGGTCATGGTGAGTCCATCACAGTGTCTAGTCACGGGTCCTGGTTCATGGTGAGTCCTTCACGGTGTCAGGTCATGGTGAGTCCTTCACAGTGTCAGGTCATGGTGTCTGGTTCACGGGGAGTCCTTCACGGTGTCTGGTCATGGTGTTTGGTTCACAGTGAGTCCTTCATGGTGTCTGCATACTTAGACAAATATCTCTATTTGAACTAAGACAGTGATATGCAGAATATGGATTAATGTTAATCAATAGAGAGTAAGAGAATGTGAATCATAAATATAAAGGTGTGATAATATATGTGAGAATTGTGATCATGCATAAGACTTGTAAATAATAAAGAGAGTAATTAACATCCATAAGCTTTGTTATTATAAAAACATGATGTGTAGCTATTATTGAGATTGAAGTTCATTAGCAAGATGTGTAATGAAGATCGAGATTAATTAACAGTAAAGAGATTTGTGATCATTAAAACATGATTAACACATGAGGAGTCCAACACTATTGATTATGTTTAATGTGCTATTTATGACCAAAAAAGGACCCCATCTTCTTGATATTTCCCTCCCATTTTCTGAGGATTTTTTTATGGCTTATCACGTGAGTCCCATAAAGTCAGTAACTATCTAGGGTGAAATAATAAGAGTAAAATGGATTTTTAAGGGTCATTATGGGATCTTCAGTGGGTTATGTACTGCACCTAAATGTCTACATGAACTTCCGTCGATCATGAAATAATGTGTCTCTTACATGTGCACATGATGTATGTGATCATGGAAACCATATTCTTACATTATTTAATTGGAATAATAATAACCAAATTTAGTTATTTATTTATTATTTAATTTTACTATTCTCATATGGTGGGAATCAATTGTGTGTATGGACTTATAATCGTATTATTTTTAATTTCATGGGGAATGTGGAATAATGTAATCATGGTATTAAATGTTATTATATTTGAACCTCAAAAAGGAATTATACATATCATATTTAGTAGAATTACACACTCATCTATTTTGAATTATATAGTTTATGGTCACATTTAGGGACCATACAATGTAGTTTATAATCATGTTTTATGGAAATACATGTCATTAAACTAGTCATGACAATTCATTTATTAGGGATTATGCGTGTATTTTCCTAGTATACTTCTATAGTGACTGTGTCCATTGTATTATGATTTCTTTATCGATATGACCCGGTGAAAATTAATTGATGATTATAAATGGGGTTTCCATGGAATATATTTTAATAATTATAACTATATGGTATCCCATATTCATTCTTTTGTTTATTTATTATTTACCACAATCATGGATGACTGGACCAACAAGGAAAATGGTTCCATAAGGAAGTGGCTGGTATATTTGAATGTGTGACTAAACCAGGGTTCAAAAACACCATCAATGAATTATTCCAAAACTCAATACTTAATCCTAGATCCATCAATGGGAACATCATTATGTCTTATACCTAGTAATGAGGTTCTAGTCATAGAACCTCATTATGGGAATTATGATAAATTATCCATTAAATTTATGTGGATAATTAATATTTTTATTATACTTATTCTTCATCTCTCATATGAAGAAAAAGTGATTGGGTTCACTATTCTATCTCCCACATTTTAATAAGGGATAAAAATTTTCCACGAGTCCCACAACCATGAGTGAATAATGGATGAAAATCATCTTCCTCAATGTTACATATACATTCAATGATATTGAATCGCATAGAGGTAAAATTGGAAAAACCATTGATGGATATTTCATGTGGATCTATATCACTTATAGATCAAAAAATTTATGTATACATGATCATTGAAAATATTTCAAAACTCCAGAATGAATGGTATTTTTTTATTTTCACACTTTTCATATATTTCACGATTATATCTTTACGATGATCCGTGGTTTATTTAGACGTTTTTTAAAGATCCAAAAACCAATGGGTATCAACTAACCTAGAGTATAAAATATTTATCCCCTTGAAGGGGAATCCTAAGATGTGATAATGGGGAATTACATTGGAATGTCACATCTGACTCAGTACCCATCAATATTTGCCGTTACCCCTACACACTAGAGGCAAGTGGCTATATATAAGGGGTTATATAAAATATAATTCCAAATATATAATACCATATAGCACATGTAACTCTTAGAGTGGCTATTGTTAGATAGGTATAAAAAGTAAAATTCTTGGGGGAATTAAATTCCCAATTTATACCAAATTCATGTGAAATCGTCTTTGTGCACCCATGTTTATTATAAAATCGTACACAGATCTTATACCACATCAATTTTTTACGAACAATGTTGTATAATTAAATGAAAATATTTGTAATGGTTTGTGACTCTATGGCTTATAAATTTTCAATATAAATTCACTAACCCAAGAATTCCCCCATGTGAATAAGTTTATTTTGATGATTTGAAGATATATATGAAGGAAATATCACTTGGTCCTATTTATATGAAATAGTATATGATCCACATAGATTTATATTTGAATAATTGAATCACAATATTGGTATTTTTAATGGTGTATGCAGATACTATACTGACTAATGGGGAAAAATAGTTTAAGGGAAAAATTTTCTAGTGGATTAAAGTGAGTACTCAAAACATTAATAATCTAAAATAATATCCAAAAAATTTCATAACATGTTATTAGTGTGATTTCTAAAAAAAATACCACAAAACATGGAAATACTGATTGTAGTTTCCCAAAAATATCGATCAATTAAATGCATAGGGTTATTACTTGATAAAATGATTTTTAACACTGTATGTGTAAAATATAGACCCTATTTGAAAAAATTTGTCATGAATTTTGTTTTACATCCTACATAAAACCATGTTTTTGAACAATTTGAGAACAAAATCCTAGAATTACTTTAATGATGTTTGTGGATGGGGAACCAAGTTCTAGTACATGGGACACGTCTCAAGGAACATGGGGGACATCAACAACTACAACTATTTTTTTATTATTCTAGGATATAATTTAATTTACATCATCACATTAAACTCTATGGTGATGGATATGACTTCTATATGGGAGATAATATTCTCCAGTTATAGCATTCCACTTTAGAATCAACATCCCACTTCATAAATATCAATGCTATATTGGTTAATTTAGAATCACAACACTAAGAGGTAATATAGGTCTAGAAACACTAGACTATAGAGAGGAGGGTGTACATTGAAATGAACAACCAAGAGTTCTATTAAATTTATCTTTGGTTATACTAATTATCCCTAAAGTCAGATTCATCTAAAAGGGTAGTATAGGAGTAACACCAACAGGTAGATGAGGCTAAGTATGATGGGATTGATACTATTGTGAGGGTGTCTTAGTTGCATCATGATGATGCAGGGGAGAATTGCACATATACCAAGAAATTAAAATATATAGAATTCCTTTTGAAATAATTGATCTATATTTAGGATTCATTCATTTTACTTTTTAATAATTATACGATTAAAATTTATTTATTATATATAAATGAGAGAGACTCTCAATATTAGACTTTCTTATTTTATTTTGATTAATAAAATATTTTTCTTATTTTTCATAAATTCTTCAGTTCTTATCACTTCATAATGATTCATTACCAATGACCTAAGAAATATTATTAGGGGTAACCCTAAAATAAATATACTAAGTATAATGTTGAAATAAAATTTAATAATTCAATTATGATATTTAACTACATGTTTCAAGGAAATTTCCCATTATTTGCATTGTCCCATATGTGTATAGGAATTTATACCATCATAATTAGACTAGAGATGGAAAACTAAATCATAAGATGTGGGTTCCTACTGAATGTGTGGTCACAAAAATGTATAGGATTTTATGGTCTCAATGTAACCCAAGATTTTTTTTATTTTTTATTTCGAATGTGAATCCATTATTCATAATTAATCATGGATAGATATAAGAATGCGTGACATCACAATAACACTGTATTTAGTCAAACTTTATATGGAAATAAATTACTCAATTTTATGGGGATTATTATTGGGGAATTTTGGATAAGGATTCTAATATTATAAAATGTATCATGTGCCCTAAAATTTCCTCTTCATGTATCTCACATAGAACATTAGAAATAATGTATCGAATGATCACTAATAATATCTAATTTATTTCTAGGAATAGGGAACTAGAGAGAATGTATTTACGTTTTTTATATTATATATTTGACCCCACTATATTTGAATATTTTTCCATTGCTTTTATGAGTATTTTTTCATTAATCATACATATGAGAGTCTTAATGAAATAATACTAGTTTTTTCATTAGACCTCTATTTTTTGATTTTTAGCTTGACATGTTCTATAAATTATATCTTTAAGACACTAAATTATTTATAAATCATATATGATACACATATATCAACTTAGGAGGAAACTTTCAATAAAATAATCCTTTATCGGGTTTCAAACTAGTTGTTCTATTTCTCATTCCACAGAATTTTTAATTTCATTCAATCTATCCTTATAGAGAAAATATTTATGGTCAAGAGTAATTAGAAAAATGGCGAGGTAGCCACTATAAAAACAATGGAAATGAAATTGAATTATGAATGGGCTAACCAATTTAAATAATATATATAAACTCAAGGATATATCGGTAATGATTATGGCTGTGACACTCTGAGTGGATAATAAGAATTTAATGTAAAAATTATCTTAATAGGAGATAGGAAAACATTTTTTTCCTCATTACAGAAAAACAGATTGAAATGAATGATTAATTCAAGTATACAATTTCATTGATACATGATAAAAAATATTAACTTAATGATACTTATATAACATTATTTGTATATATAGGTTCACATGATGAGGTCCAAAAAAATTTAAAATTGGATGTCATGTAATTTATTTGAAAATAAATTATATTGGTTGACCCATGTGCACCTTAAAAAGTGCTGATCGAATCAGGATGTCAAATTTTTCATTAAATTAAACATTTCATTTCCCCTTTTTGGTAGGATGTTTTTAACCATTTTCACGGAGTTGTTAAATCATGAAACAAAGATACGATGAAATGGAAACATAACACAACAATATTACTTAGTTCACTATTAAAGGGTAGTCCAAAGAGAAAATGATGACGGTTTGTTAGCATTAATAGATTCCGCTAAATATAAAAATATATTTCGAGGATTACAATTGTTGGTTCACTATCACCCCATGAAAATATGACTACTTCTTTAAAAATTTTATTGAATATGAAATACATACCTTAAAAAATTACTCAACTCCACTTATTCACTATTTTGGGTGAATTATTCTTCAAATTATATACATGAAGCTATTATTCATACTTTATAAGATATTGATGATTTTATTCATTATTATGGTCTAAATTTAACACCTCATCTCATTCTACACCCTTTAAAAAAGTGAAATATATTTTGTAGAATTATATTATTGAAACATCAAATTTTCAAAAACATATGATTTCCACATGACCTCATACTTTCATGAAACACCCCCCAACAATACAACTTTTCTCAACTTAGTTTTCAACCAATAGTTTTCTTGAAAAGCCTATTTTTTTGAAAAAATATGTTTACATATGTCATATGTGAAAATAGGTCGATTAGTTATCCTCCAAAACATCAATTGTTATGATGATTAAAGGGGACAATTTATCCATTTAATTAGTTCTTGAAAAATTTTGAATCTCAATAAATCCTGTTTCAAAATGTATTAACTTAACCAATTAATGCAATATCACAAAACAAGATCATTCACAAGACATTATATAATAAAAATACTTTATCAGGCTCATCAGCACAACATTATTTCATGAAATATTTTAGAATTCTAGAAACACTATATTTGTGATAGAACATTTTCATTTACGTAGAAAAAAATTATTTTGTGATGTTTATCAGGTTATATGGAAGAATTATAAAGACTTATTAAGTAATTAAATATTTTTCCTCCAATATTCTTAGGGAAAAAATTGTAAAATACTAGAATACCAAGCCACCATTAACATTGAGTCGTCCTCCATGAATTACCTCAGTATTATATATATTGGAAAAAGAATTAGGCTCAAATAGCATTATTGAAATACCATCAGGATAAAAAAATCCTGAGGGAAACCTCATCTTTCTTGAAAAATACTTCTCCAAACCACTATGGAATAAAGAAAACCCAATATATTATAATTTTTCACCAATGCATTACCTTATTTCAAACATTTATAATGAAAATATATATAACATATAGGGTATATAAATCCAAATGAATTACTGTATTATGGGTTGAGTAAATCATAAACAATGAAATTTTAATAAGGGTATGACGATATAGAACATGTATAGTAGGGATTCTGACTGACCACAATCAAATGACAGGTTCTAATATGATGTTTTATGGAATACACAAATTATATGAATGTTTTTATTAATGGAAAGCACACTACTAGTTTATATTGAAAAATATATTATCACCATTGATCATTAATAATAATATATGTCCCTCGTAGGAAGAAATTATTATTACAAATTTCTATGATTGGTTTATTAGGATTCATCAATTAAGGAATGTTTTAGGAATATAGAAGGATGTGCACTTAATAAGGATTGGGGAAACATAAAATTTAAACAAAATGTTTTGAATACATATCATGGAAATTTAATATTTAACAATTGGTATGTTGTCATAAAATAATGGGTCCAAAAAGTATATATTAATCATTTTTAATGCTATATAGTGGTCCCCATGAGCTTTACACATTTTTTATTTAAAAAAAAATACCTCTTATACACTAATTAAGTTGAAATAATGATCGATGATAGGAATTATTCTCTTGATTTTGTGTATAGATTATTGAACTAATATGATCTAATTAAATTTTAATATAAATTTCAATAGTTATTTTATTTCAACAATTAGTCCTATTGTTTATTTTCAAGTAAATTTGACCAATACATGAGATAGTGTAACAAATAAGGGAGAAATGAAACATTATTTCAATAAAGAAATCATTATTACGGTGAACCATCTTGAATGGGAATTAATATAATTTATTTTAATAGTTCATAGAAAAATTAAAAGTAAAGAATCTATTTCATCCATTTAAAAATATATCTAGATTTCAATTTATATCATATTGCTACTATAGATCATCTATTTTGGGGTTGTGTTTAGTTTATGGATGTGTCACTCGGATCATCAATCAATGATGATTATATTCAAAAACCTTGAAAAAGTTTATTTTTTTACATAGAGTTGTTTAGGGAAAACTCAAAATTAATGTGGATCTCAATTCCACTACTCTATATGTCAAGAGAGAGAGAATAAATTTTAGGGTCATTATTATTGGACTAAATATACATAGGGGTGTTTTATGGAAACCTATAAGGGACACGAGAGATAGGAGCATCCCGAAATCATTGAATGATGAACTGAAAAAAGTCAATATCATTATATGTTGTATTTAAATAATTATAACTATATGTTATGAGAATGGTAATGGTAAACATTAAAATTAATTTAAATGGATGGATGCAAAATAATTCCTTCAAAATTGTACGTAAAAGAGGGGACTTTCTCCCCAAGGGGTGAGACCTATTGTTTAAAGTGTTTGATAAGGAAACATGAACATTATATAGTATAATGATTCATTAAAGTAGAATATTCTAAATACTAATTAAAATGAGTGTTTTATGAGGACACAACTTAATGAGGTAAACTATGAGGAATTTTTGAGGAAATAACCTTGATAATGTTGAAAGACCATAATAATGAACCTATAAAGAGAATTTTATTTAGGAATGATTAAATATAATCTATATTGATGATTATTTACATAGGATTATCATAAGTGGGATAATATTTCATTATTTATCTAATGGTAATGGTTATCAATACATATGTTGTTCATGAAATGGAAAACCACAAAATTAATCTTATTTCAATTGATTGGAAGGGAATTTTAATGTATTCGTATGGGACTAGAATCATAAGAATTCCTATGAATTTTTCTTTCACACTACTCTAGTGGGTATCCATGCAATGATAGTTAGAGACCATACACTATATCTTTTATTATCTAACTGTAATTTTATCCTTGTATAGGGCATCACATTCCTCACAATCTTAGGTTGAACTAGATATTTTACATTAATTTAAGTTAACTTGGAAAATATAATTAAAATTTGTTTAAGGGATTATAGGATTGACCATGTGTAACAGAATTTAATGATATCTTATATTATATTTTTTGTATTAGGGATATTTTTAATAGACATCGTTTTTGGGACGTACAACCTTAGACATGGGGTCTTGTGATAATCCAATACGAGTGTAGAAAAGATGTATTAATCTATGTTTTGGGAAAAATAATGGATAAACATTATGGTATTGGTAATGTGAATGAATGTTCTCAAACATTGAGAGAGATTGAAGACATTGTTATGGTCTTTGGTTTTATTTAGGATAAAATTTCCTAGCCACACAAATTATCGTGAAACGTTAAATATCATGAAATGAATATTTTTGATATAGTAGGGAGAATTTTATCATTAAAAAAATAAACATATATATAATACTTATAAGGTTTTAGATGTCATGTACAAAGACTAGGGATCACAAATGAAGCATCCTAGATAACTTGAGAGGACCTATATGGTGGAATGTTGAATTATGTAGCTTAACATTATGTGAAAATTATAAAAATAAATGGGTGTATTTTATTTTTGGTGACAACACAATAATACAAAACATACATGTAAAAGGAAATGTTAAATAAATATATATCTCTTGTAAGGCGTAAGTGATTTTTAGTGGTTGGTATATTTCATTGGGAAAAGGACAGGGTTTCTAGGAATCCATACATGTCATGTAGTAATAGGAAGAAAGCCGCTTTTAGTTCTTGTAGGAGACCCAAATACAAACAATGACCTCTCATAAGGGTCATTTAAAACTTTTTTCCACATTATTATTTATATGGAATATGCTTCAAATGATATTTTCATAGATTTAGATCATATGTATATGAGGATAGGTCTCATGCGGTGGATAACACTAAGAATTTTTTTATATGATTGATTATGTGTCATGTATTTTAATATTATGAAATATAGTCATAGTTGATCAAATATATAGAGACATAGGTTGATGATATTATTATAAAATATTAAATTAAGATCTTATTCACGTGTAAATTTTGAGTTCTGTCATGTTGGTTCCATCTAATGGATGGAAACCATCTATAAATGAAAAAATCCAATAATTGTGAAAAAATGGGGGCATTGAGAAAGGATTTATTGCAGGGATATAGATTAGAGATTCTATAGACACTATAAATCCTAGTGTAGGAAGAATAAATATACCAGTATTTCTTATTTATTGTTTCAAAATATTATATCGTTATTATATCATTGAAAATGGAGAGGCAAACTGACATGAATAGAATGTGGAATGAATAGATTATAATATAAGGGGGATATTTTCTTAATTATGAACTAGGATAATACCTATGGTTCCAATTTCACTACATATGATGGAAAAATAATAATAAAGAGGAACAAATTTATTTCAAATTGATTCCAATATTAGTGTTGTCCAAAATATTGCAGTGGGTGACATAGACCGAATACATTTTAACAGTTCTGGATTTCATTTAAAGATAATTGGTCTAGGATACACTCTCAAACAATCTAATAGATTTTTTAGGATGGACATAAAGTCATATAGTTCTATGTGTTACTAATAAGACTATTCTATATCCATTTAATGATGATGCATCTCAATTATTTTAACTGGGCCAGTCAACTAGACCCTCAATGATCATAGGAGTCATAATCAGTTTTTTTTAAAATTAGAGGATTACTTGTATGTAATGAGAGAAACTATCATGACTTGTTATTTCTAATGTAGTCTAACAACATGGAAAAAATGGGACATTCCATATAATTTAACATTAATTGATCAGTATGTATGTTCTATGGAGTTTACCATTATACAATATAGACTTGGCATATGCATTTTAATATCTGGTAGTAAGGATGTGTTAAATCATTCACGATGTTTTGAAAATAACATCCTGAGAAACATTGAAGTAGTGGATGACATGATATACTCTCTATAACTCATGTTTGAGTAGTAGAATCCATTTTATTAGAAATTTTGTAAGGAGTAGTTTCCCTCCCACTATGTCTAATTCATTAGAGGCTTCTCCAGAAGTATCATTGGTGTTTTGAATGAAGACATATATTCGTCAAAGATGAATTATTTATGGTAGGTATTCTTATTTAAAAAGTATAAAATATGAATTTTCTATATTTTTCTCACTGTGTAATTTAGACTAATCATTCCAATTCAATGATTATTTATATTTTGATTGATTATTGTAGAAATCAACATGAGTTGATGGAAGATTTACATTTATGGGTAGGTCTACCACTATCCTCTATGAATGTAAAAATATATTCAATTATTGGGTAGTCTGATCTATGGTCAGTTTTGTGTAAAATAAAATAATTTGTTTTTGAGGAAATGATTTCTTATTAATTTCAACTACATTTTGAATGATAACAGACATGGTATTGTTTAAATCTATTATATATCAATTTTCTATAGGAAGATATTGGGAGATGTGATTGTACTGAATTCTATATTCCTCATGAAACATTTTCACTTTTTAATGAATAAAAGTATAGATATTCTAAATGAATATTGTGTTAGGGACAAAAATTCATGGTATGATAATATAATTTAAGAAATATATTAGAATAATTATTCCAACCTCATTAAATTATTTTTCCTTGGTCCATTTGGATAAGGATTCAGTAACACTTATGAAGTAAATGGACTATCTGGTTGTATTTGGGGAATATGACTACATAATATATATTCAATATATATTATTCGTGAAAGATTATTTTTCATTATTATTTTCTTATTTTTTGAAGAATAAAATTTTAAATTATTTTGAAAATATAGATGTCATATGTGATCTAAATAGATTATTCTATAATTATTTTCTTAAAATATCCATTCCACATGATATTATTGGAGTGATTTTCTATTTACTAATGATACTATAAGTTCCTTTGTGAATATCCTATACAAAAAAATGTATTTTGTATTTTATTTTTCCTAAGTATGACTCAATCAATCCAATGAATATAAAATAAATTCATGTAACTCAAGAAATCATAGGGGATGATGATCACTAGTAGTCAACAGATATATTATTTCCATCCATGATATGATTTAATAAATCTGATTTGTAGATTGTTTATTTTCATGGATATAAACATGATAGTGTTATCTATTATCAAGGATATCAACACTCTATACAAAAGGGTGGGGTTTATCTCATTTATTACATATATTTCATTTTCATGGAATGGATATTACACCATATAGCTCACATTCAAGAATATGGTTTCCTCCTTCCATGAGTCTACTAGGGTTATGGAAACATTGGAAAACATATCATCAAGATGGATAATTGAATTCAAGATTTGAAATAGGTTTTTCATAGAAGATTATTTGACCATCAACCCTCATACATTATAAAGATATTTAATTTAATCAACATTCTCAATGAAATATTATCCATTAATCTTTTTTATATCCAATTATGAAAAACCTTTAATTTCACAGAGGGAAATATGCACCGATAGAAGTATCTTCATGCCTAAAATTAAAAATTGGTATTCTAATTAATAATTTTTTATACCATTAATAGAAAAAAACTGGAAGAACTGGTTTCACTTGTGTGATGAAAAAAATCATAAGGCATACTCTATCCAAATTAATATTCTATATTCTTCTCTACTTTGAGAACAAGGGGGAACCATCTATGTATATACCTTATATATAGAGAGAATTATAAATACAAAATCCCTCTTCATATGAGAGTTATGTATCATTTGGTGATCTTCCTGAGGTAGGATTTGATGTAGAAAATGAACCAATTTCTTCCCTATGATAGATTTTTGAGATTAAAATAGTTATCTAATTGATGTGTGATGTCCCATCACAATGCTAAATATCTAGTTAGGATTGAGATATGGAGAATATTTTTTAGTATGTCTATCCAATAGACTAAATAGATATAATTATATTTTAGTTAATTCAATACTATCTTTTCCAAAATGTTCCATGAATGGAAATTATTTGTATTCATTATATATTGGGTCGCAATATCATGTAATAGTCTATATATATGGTAGAGACTATATTCCCTACCAATTCCCATTAATGATCACCGATGTTTTCCCTGTTATCACTCAAAGGTCACTACTTAAAAATGAGTGTATTTCCTTATATAGGCATTCTTTATTCTAGAGGTCTCAATGGATACTGTTTTGGGTCATTGAATTCTTTTTAGAAATAATTCTCCCATCAATAGTTATCTAAAATATTCATCAACCTTTGGAATATATATAAATTTACATGGAGGATAGATATAAAACAATTGATGAAAGAAAGGTCTCCCTAAAGCTATCTCAATTTGATGATGTTTTTAGGATGTTTCATGTTGAGGATCAATATGGTCCTCCTATTTTTAACTTCAAGAAAAATATTGATTATCCCTGATTTATGAATTTTCCTTAATGTGACAAAAATAGATTATTTTATGTTATAAATTAGTAAAATATAATTCCATATCTTGTTTAATATGGTTTCATGATCATAAATATGTTTCTATTCTTTATATACATAACTACAATATCATCAACATAGAATTATAAATTTCCCTCAAAAGGGCATGAGGATATTATGTATGACACACTGGTATATGGAACTAGAATTATTTATGACAATGAGAATTAACCATATGAATTATCCCATCCAAACTCATTCTATGAATATTAACCAGACCATCTTTCTAGAAGATCATAGGAATGCCTCCCAAAACCTTATATACTATAGACTAGTACAGTCGATCTAGGGAAGTTTCATGGGGGTGATATGCCCTATACTAGAGTGCATAATAGATTTATAAATGTCTAAATATAATCCAAAAAAACTAGAATCAATAATAGTGGAGTATAAACATGTTTATAGTAAATGAAACTCAATAAAGGCTTGAATACATATTCAATAAATACAATATATTTCAAACATTATGAAAATAATAGATACAAAAAATTTACATAATAAATAAATAAAAACTGCTACATGACTAGAATGAGCCTCACATATTCTAAATATATAACCACTCTTGTGTCTTTCCATTTGACCATGTTATCATGGACACCAACCCAACCTGTTCCAACAATTTTTATGTGAGATATTCTCTGGTACCCATGTGCAGTGATGAAATAATAATTGTATGAGTAAAAAACTCATTATGAAAACTCAAATGCTCTCCCTAACATAAGGTATAAATAGTGACATTTTCTTTTTACATGCCCCATAAAGAAAAATAAGTTGGTGATATGAAATTAAATTAACCATAAATTACTTCTTCGTCTCGAGTCCAAAATGTTTCTAAATGCATCGCATTGAATGTGAAAACCCATAATCCATAAACATACCATTGCTAATCCTGAGGCCCATGATCCCAATCAACCTTAAATTCTTTTAAAATGAAAGTGTTACTTTGAGCACATCATGATGCAATTCAAACCATATAAAACTATAACATATGGAGATATTAAGGAATACCATATAATCTTCCAAAATTGGCCAACTACTCCTCAAGAATGTCTCCATAGATTAAACTCATGTATCCTAGGAATCTACTAAAATTATATGTTTATATAATGTTTGAATTCCTATTCCTATTCATCCCATGTAATAAATAAAACAATGCTTTCCCCAAAGTAAACATTCCATGTAGTCATTTCCAAGGAATCATGGGAATAATTATCATGATTGTGTAATTTAATCATGCACTATTGGCTAGATACTAGGGTTTACATAGACTTCTCTTCATCAAAATAATAGTGATTAAAACTTCTAAAAATTAATATAAAGATCTTATATAGGATCTAAATTTTATGTATGTGTGGATTCTAGGAAATCACATATTGACATGGGGATTAATTCCAGCATCTTAAGAATTTTTGACATAGATCAACTAAGAAATCCTATGTTACAATCTGGTCATCTAAGATGACATCATCACAACCAAGATATCTCAAAAATATTTCAAATAAGATTGAAATTCAGTTCTCAGGAAACACCTCAACACATCCACTATAATGTTTCCAAATCATACCCCAATGATGGGTCTCCAAAAGAATGGCTAGGCCATGTGGCTACATAAACAATTAGCACATGATGTCACAATAAAATTTAATCATTAGAGAAATGAAGAGACCCATTAGTACAATTCAATACCCCATGGTATTACTTGTTCGGTATTGGTATTATGTTGACACATTCTAAAATCTATTCCTTGTCCATATGTCCCCTCTTAGGGTCACAATTTCACTTGGAACACATTGGATTCCACTATGTCAAAATACAACCTATTCACCTTAACATGTTTCCTTATTTTGGGTCATGTTTGTATATTCAAGGCCTAATTATTGGGGAATAATATGTTCCATGGAATCATTATTAATATATATCTTCGGAACTAGGTATAGATAGAATATCACATTATCAACTCTCAATAGATGTCCTACCACCCATTTTGGTTCACATTCTCTCAAAACATTAGTAATATCACCTAACCAAAAACCTATATCCAATTTTCTATAATCCCTAGATAAACATGTATCCCGAGTCTTTGTATTAAAATGAATCATGTGTTAACAATTTACTCATTTCTATTTCATTGAATGAGGAAACTAGCAGTTTTCCATGGTCCTGTGGAATACATGGAAACCTTCTACAAACAAACGCTACTAATTTAATTATATTTTATGAAAAAAATTAATGACTAGTATGATATTTAATTTACTTATTTAGAAATATTTTTAGTTTAGGGGTCAATTTCCCCAAGGTGTATAGGTCACATGATACAATGTATATAATAAAATGAATAAACCAAAATGGTGTGTTTGTAGAAAAACCTACATGAAAAGAATCTTTTCTATTTATCTATATGGGATATTTACTCTGATGGGTTTACCAAGTAGTTCTACGATCCCTCATTCCAATCAAATAAAATATAAAAAACTAAATATTTTAATATATTCCCACAACAATAAATAATTAATTATAACATTTATATTTAATAAATTAATTCAAACAAATTTTGGAATTTTTTCTGCAAAATCACATTGACCAAACACTTTCCAATAACTGATGAAAAACCCCTATGGTGATTTAATAAAAATCACAATCACAAAAATACAACAAAATTACAAATTAAATTAAATTTAATCAAAAAATATATTTAAAAAAGCTTACGACAACCAACCTCATTGAAAAGATGCATGACAATGTTTGGACTACTTATCGAGAGATCCTCTTGTAATTTTTTCATGAAGGAAACATCTCATTTGGCTAGCTCAACCATGATATGGGGGAATCATAACCTAACACTAATATAGGTGAAAAAACATTATAATTATTGGAGGAGGAGGAATAAAGAGATCACCAAAGTATAATTTATACATAAATCATCAATCAAATTTACTCAATAAACCTCATTGAAGGGGATTGAAGAGGAGAAGAGTGGATAGGGAACCCCCATTCCATATTAGAGAAGGGAATATAAATAATGGGAATTTACCCGATAAACATTGGAGGGATTTTAATTTTTCCCATTTGACCTCATTATGTATCTAGTGGATCATTCGGGGGTATCAATCTATTTCCTACCGTATCAGCTTGAATGTGGTATGGTATTATCATTCGTATTATTGTAGAATACATCTCAGATATTCTAATATCCCTATAATTCATTCAAAATCACCATATCTACAAATCTACATTAATTAAATGTTTAATAAAAACAATTATTGGTGCATAAACTATAAAAACCCCTCTATAATGTGTGAATAAAAATATAAAGCATCAACTAGATCAAAAATTCAAAATCCATTTAAATTTAAATAGTCCAACGGAAACATGATCTAACAATTTCCCCACCATAATACTTAATATACTTGGGAAGTATTAGTGTTATCCAATAAACATCCCCCATAACATGTTGATTGTCAATTTCTACCCTCTAGGCACATTAGAAATGTTTATCATAACATTTCAACACATAAGAATCCAATTCTATTTGATATCTGGGATTCAATCCTAGTAAAAATAGTTGATTTCTATATAAAAATCCATAATAAGAATTAGAGTATACCTCACTAGTCGGGTGAAGTACCCTTCATTCATGGCCACTAAATATTCCCCCAACATTAATTCCAAGAATTTATTCTCCATTCTAAGTTGAACCACATTTTGAAAATATTTTTCAAGGAAAATAATTTTACATTTATCCCACTCAAAGGATTCAATATCCTCAATATCTATGATATTATTGACCATTGACCACCAATAATCAACATAACCTTCAAAACACTAAATGGAAAGACTATCATTTTGATTATATGAACATCCCATAACATCAAGTTTTCTTGTAAGGGAACTAATCCATCCTCAACTGCAATTGGGTGAGAAGATCCATTGAAAGAAGGAGGGTGTTTCCCCATAAAAGGATCCACTATCGTCATCTTACTATTTGGTATCTATGGTTGTCCTTATTCATGGATGTCATCGCTATTTATTTACTATGTCAACTAATCAATTAATATGAAAAAATACTTGGTTCCAATCCCCACCATTCAATGCTGTAGATTCAGAAGGATAACCACCTGTTGGTGCCTTTCTACTTCAACTTCCCTCATTCTTCTGAAGAAATTCATTCTCACAAAACATATCATTGTCACAAAAACATGGTAACATTTAAATTATATAACATTTAAATCTAAACATAGATTAAAAATAATTTATGGTAATCTTTTATCATCATTATAACCCCAAAAGTTATATAAACCATCCATTTATACCTACTATAATGTCCCAAGCGTAATCATTGTATAATATTGATTTTTTTTCAAGAACATTATTCCATTCACATGATGGATATTCTAATATTTAGAGTTTTATAGAATTACGAAATAATAGATGCATAACACTACACATTTATAGAGGGAATATACCACAAAAACAATATCTATTTCTTCAGGAATAGAAAACTTATTAAATAATATATGCTTCCTTTTAAAAATAATTATAACATTTGACATGGATTCATTCTTTGTCTTACACATACTTATAAATTGTGAAAATAATTTTAAAACTTGGGACGAGTAAAAAAGCTCAATAAGGGATATAAAAAAAAGGAAAGAAAACTTTAGTTTATTAAAACTTGTAAACAGATAGAATCATTTTAAAAAATACATAATTTTCACCCATATATATATTCTTTGTCAAATTTTAGATTTTGATGAGATTTCAGAAAAACATAAACAAGATAAATAAAAACATAGAGGTATCATAGGGAATTAACTGCATAATCTTGTATCACTATTTGAAATCCAATGATTTGTAACCCTCATGACTACCTTACAATATAACACTCACAACCAACTTATTGGGTAACCATTGTAGTTACACATGGAGTAACCATACGACCGACCTCTAATAATATAATACCCAATACATTAGAGGGATATGTAGCTACCAACCTTCTCAATAATAAATTCCAAAAAACCATAAAATAATCAATCAAACATGAATAATTTCATAAAAACAATGCTTTTGAATTTTTCAAAATGAATATTTAAAGAGGATATTAAAGGAAAAGACCCTTACAAAAAATTAGATAATTTATGTGATCCATAATAGAGTGGATGTAATATGAATATAAAATACAAATATTCATAATTAAACATAAAAAAATCACTAAAACAATTTTAATGCCACCTAATTAATGAAGTAAAATTTTAACCCAAATAATGGAAATTGTGTTAAGAATTCACATACAATGGGTTATTCTAAATTAAAACTTATTTAAAACTCTTGTATAATTGTTTAAATAGTTTTATTATCATTTTAAAGAAACACATTAATTTTTATAACACATTATATGATAATTTTATGACATTATTCTACCCATAAATTTATAATATTTTGTTTTTTCTATTGTTTCGAGTGTGTCCTTTACATGATTTTCATGGTTTGTTAATAAAGGATTTTCTTGTCGAATATATGTGAAACACTAGAAGTGGAATTAAATGGTGTTAAAATGTTTCCAAAATATTAAATGATTCCATAAATCATTTTTTTATACATAGTGATGATGAATCATCAGATATATCATCAGTGATATTCATTTTGATCACTTTGGTGGTTATTCAATAATCATGAACTTGTTTCATCATATAGCATTATTATTATGCATATAATTTATTTCCAGAACATAATAGATGTCATATCATAAAACATATAATATATTTCATTGATTGAAATGGTTTTAAAATCATATTTGATGGATGTGAATAAAATTTAAAACACATTGTCCATGATTTTGGTAAATTATAACATCATGAATTATGTTTTTATTTTTAGAATGAGAGGAAGAGGAGAAGAATAATGATGATCAATTTTTTACATAAAATTGATAACATACATAATATATAATATTCTGGAAAATTTATTCCTCTTGGATAAGGGGATGGTATTGGAGTATATTAAAATTAATGGAGTTGAAAATAAAGTATATGAAAATGAAAGAGGATTATTACCTCTTTATCTCTTCCTTTTGAAATCCTCTTCAAGGACTCTGGTTTTGGACCTTTGCAGAGACCATAATTTCTTGTATGTGGGGAATTTCATTGGGAAGAGTATTTGGAAGGATTTAGACAATGAAAAAACCTTGAGAGGTGTGATAGAAAGAGGGGGGTGAGGGTGGTATTAATAGTGGAGGTAAGGAGGGGTTTTCCATTATTTTAATAATTAGTTTAATATTGTTTTCTAAAGAATATGAATAGTCTTGAATAATGGTACCCAAAATATTCTTATGTTTATGTGAGTTAAAAAAAATGGCCAGTTACATCATCCTTGACCCAAGAATGAGGCATAAATTCATTTATGTACCATTTTTCAAAAATTATCGAATTAAACTATTCACAAAAATATAGTATTTTAGAAATACCCAAAAATATAACCTTACCATTTTTTGATGTGTATAATTGAAAAATGTATTAAATATTGGGAAATAATTTTCTAAAAATGGATATTTAATTTATATATAAAATCATATATTATTCCTAAAATAAAAATTTTAAAACTATAACTGAGTATATATCACCTATTAAAATTAATCAAGAACTCTATATCTTATAACCTTAATAATATAAAATAAAAAAATGATTTACTACTCATAAGTTTTATATTACTATTCATAACGGTATGTTATTATTCACCAAAATAACAAGTTGGTTCTATCAGACTTCAAATAACATGATGACCATAATCGTAGATGTCTAATGATATGAAATTTGAAACATATAAGTGAAAAAATTATGTTTAATTTCTTGTTTATATCTCTCTACTCTTACAAATATTTCAGAATTTAGAGACTTATATTTTCATTAATTTCAATTTATTTTTAAAACTTTGGGGGTGTTACAGTTAAACAGGAAATTAATGTGGAAGAACAAAATGATAAGGTCAAAAGATTACCCTAAGAGATCAATTAATTTTTTTGGAAGATTATATATCATCCATAGTCATAAAAAATTTAAATTATACGAAATTTTTTCATATTTAATGTGATTATTATATTTATATTAATTTATTTAATTAAATGAAAAAAATCACCATCTTTTTATAAGAAACCATAATATATTTAAATTGGTTGTAAACATTGAGTATGTCTCATTAAAAATATTATATTGAAATTTAAATTATTTATATTCATCATGGTATTTTTTTATAATATTTAGAAAATCCTTAATTACCTTAAATCCTTACATGACACTGAAAAATTAATTATTCAATTAATGTTAAAAATTAAAAAATAATACTATAAATAATAAAAGTAATAAAATATGGGATAAATAATGTGATAAATGAATTTTGAAATTCAAAATGACATTTTGGAGATGTATTAAAATAATTAGATCAAATTTTAAGAGTTTTCATGAAGTTATTAGATTCAATGTAATGTATTATTCTAAAAAATATCATTAATGATATTTTTTATTACACAATATATTATTAAATGATATAGACTTCATAAAAATAATATATTTGGCTTATTTATTAGTATATCATTTATTGTGTCAAAATTTTTTCTTTTTACGATATATTTTTGAATTTATTATAACTACCATTACCACCAGAGAATAATAATTATTTTATTCATTGTATGTATGAAAGAGAATAATGAGATGTTAAAACCATGTGATGAGGCTAAAAACATATCCATAACTCATTTAATTTTATTTTTAAGAGATGATTTTTACCATACTCATATTATATTCATATTAAATCATTTGGAATCAATTTTTAATTGAACAATAATTTATATTAAATAAATTTCTATAAAATTTTAAGATTTCCCTCCCCATCAAATATAAAAGCAAATATATTTTTCTCTTTAATAAAAAAAATGGGAAAAAATTTGACAAGATCTACCTAAATACATTACTGACATCACTACCCATTCTATATTAGCCTTAATTTTTGAATAACACTAACCTTGGACATAGTTGTTAAGAAATAACGGTTGACAGAAGAAGATGTATCATTCTTAACTCAGCATTTCCCCCTTTATTTTTCTTCTACATCCTTAAATTATTTATTAACTATGATTATATTGTTTGAAACATATCATATAAATAAGTAGGTGGTTTTATTTTAATGTTACAACCAACATTTTCCTCCTCTTCCTTTATATATGAAACGAAAGAATTATTCATGTGTATGTCATAATACCTCTTCACGAACTGATGTAATTTATTTTACATAACCATCTCTCATTGATGGATTAAAATTTTATAAATAATTATAATTTAATATATTCACAAAATATTTATCATTATTAAAATATTATATATCATTTACCTTCTTACTTTTCCATTAAAAGAAAAATTATAAAGGCATTTGTGTATAAGGGTGGACAACCACTTCCATGAAGTGATGGGATCCGTTGTTCATCACCACATCACAGAGATGATATATATATTTATATTTAAAAAATTAGTTGAATATTTTATTTATATTAATTGCATTTTTTAAAGTTAATATAATACTTACCTTATTTTCATAATGATATTTGATGAATGGAAACATTACTCATGATTACGTATGGTATACCATCTCAATGATTATAATGCAGTTCATTTTTCATAATAATATTTAATATTTGGATTTGAAAGTATATTTGAAGTATATAAATACTAATTCTGAAATGATTATTATTCTAGATATTATTTCTTAAGAATATCATGATCCACAGTCTCCCAACTCAATTCATATTGTACTTATTAAATAAATATAATCAAAACATCTAACTTGAATTTAAATAATTATGTATTTTTTATAAAATTAAAATATTTTAAATAAATATATTAATAATAATGAAAATTATTTTAAATGAAGAAAAAAATAACAAATTTTATGATTCCTATAGAATAACAATGCACGTGATGAGTCCGGATATAGGAAAGGGGCCTTCCTTAAAAAAACTCTTTTAATGTTTCCCTAAAAAAATAATTTTCATCAAATTCCATAAATTTTTTAATTATTTTTTTAATTTTTTATAAGGAAATTAAATATTTAAAAAGTAAATGTAATTCCACTTTATAATTTCTATATAATTTTTTCAAAAGGAATTTTTATGGAACCTTTGGACATTCTTTACAAAATATAAAAGTAATGTTTTAATTTAGTTTAAATATGGAAGATGAATTTACCATTATGGAAACCATTATTTAAATTTTGGATTCCACTATAAAATATCTTGTTTTCATAAAATAAAAACCTAATCTCTATAAATTTTGATATTGAATAAAAAATTATGATAAAATCTTATTTTGATATCTGAAAGTGTTTTCTCCACAGGATATAATGTGTTCTTCATGGGTTTTATTCATGATATGGTTCTTAGAAATTTTAAACAAATGTATGATACCCATTATATCTAAAAGGTTATATATATATTATATGATGTGTACTCTAAGATATCTCTCTAATGCATCAATCAATGAATATGTTCTCTAAAGAATTATATTAAAATTTTATCATTTGGTAATTCCATTTATAAGGGTTCATGGAAGAGTTTTATAAGGGTTTTATGATTATGATGTCCCAATGAACCTACATGAATTTTCTATACCTACTAATGAGATTTAATTAATGTTTTTTATATTGTATGATAATGATCTTATAAAATAAAACAAATGATTCTCTATTTGGATTGAAAGGTATATTTTTAAGAAAATGTTTCTTTTTCTTGGGTTTTCTTGTTTTTCACCAAATTAACAAAATATTATTCATTTTTATGTCCCTTTAATAAGTATTTTATACTCATAAACAATTTTGAAATATTTTTCATAGGTTTTAAGGCTAGTTAAGAGAAATTAAAAAGTTAATTTCAAAGTATTAACTATTTTTCAGGAAAAGAAATTATTTTTTATTTAAATTAAGTTATATTGATGGATAATGTGATAATGATTAGATGTTTCCACATTGTATGTATAGAAGAATTATATATATGGGTTATTATATAATCCAAATAAACTCTAAAACTAACAGATCTTTTGGAATGATATAATTTAGATTGTTGATAATGGTCACTAGAATATGAAATATTTAACATGGTTTCCTTATATGAATTATATGACACAGATTTGGTTAAAAAAAATTAAAATATATATATAGATATATTAGTGGTTTAAAACAACTCCTTATAAATTATCTACTAATTTAATGCATTGGGAGATGTAATGGATTGTATTGATGTTATCTAAAGGTATACATGGAGTTTAGTGAATTGTCTCATGGTTAAATATTTTGGAAATTGAAGATGGGGATTCAAGATAGTGGATCAAATGAAAAATGAGGAAAGAATATACAACAACACACATGTCATCAAAGTGGGAAGAAGACTCAAGGGAATTTTGATAAAGGGATTATGAAATTATTCAATATTTTGAGGAAAATCCACAAAGAATATTAATATATGATATATATGAATATTCTAACCAATGTGATGGAGTAAAGTCAGGGACCACCCAATTACCCCTATGGTTCGATGCTTCAACTACAATGTGATATGAAACTATATATACCAGAGCACAAAAAATAGGACTTTGGGGGTTTTTAGTGTCAACAAACACCAAATTGGAAGGGGAAATGAAAATTTCATTCCATCGCTACTACTAAGGTGGAATATGAAGATAAATTCATAAAATATATGCATCCTATTAATTAACTAATGGAATGAGTTTGTTTGATTATGGTTCGATGAATTCATTTATATCATATGGGTTTTATAGAATTTTTAAACCGGGATCCTAAAAACATTAAGTAGTAATATACAAAAAATCTCATGGTGTGATAACATAAACCCGAGTATTGGAATCTTCTCCTATTAGTGTCCATGGGATGATTATTCCTGAGAATCACCTAATATTTATATATTGGAATTTGATGCTATATTGGTCCTGGATTGACTATAATTATATAGGGACCACATAAAATATTTATAAATCTAAATATTTTTCTATATTATAGACCATATCATGCTCCTATAAAAATCCATGCAAGATCATGAGTCTCTTTTGAAAATCCTTGAATGGTGTTGTTGTTGATACCTAGTGAATAAGGATAATATTATAAAATAGTTCAGTCGAGGGAAACACAAAAATTTTATGAAATTTCTATTATACGGGGACATTCTGATGTATTTCATAATGTGTTCTCGACCCTCCACCTGATAATGTGGTAGTGTTCTCAGTAGAGCATATACATAGGTACAAAACAATCTCAAAATGACCATAGAGGATGGCCAAAATCAATGGGGAATGGTTAAAGTAGAATCTCTAAGATCACTTTGAAAATGTGTTCGCATTCCCTAGTGCCTCTCACAGGGGTGAAATGGTGTTTTTTAATGAAAAAGGATGGATCAATGTGGTCGTGTATTTTTTAATGAGAGATCAATAAAATCCCCATAAGGTACAAGTTCCCCAAGTACAAATTTTTGAAATATTCTACCAATAATAAGGAGGTTAGTACAGAATGTAGTTTTGGGGGGGGGGGTATATTCTCTCTTATTAATGGGAGTTATTGGGTATTGTAGCCATGTGAACCTACTCATATATGTTCTATTCTTATGATCTCTTAGATGGTATTACCCATATTTTGTTGCTTCCATTCCAACTCAGCTTGATGCTTCTGAGTTTTCTAGATCAATGGTTTTTCTAGTAGTTGATCTATTCAGTTTATATATTGGGAGAGGTTCCTGATTCTACAGAACAAATTCCAGGAGAAGCAATCTCACATATAATGTTTTTTCTAAGTGACGTTGACATTGTTTAAGGTATGTTTTTAAAAACAATTTATCTATTCTTGTTTTCTCTAAATAAATATTCTCTATCATTCTTTTCTAGGATACCCTATGTTTTCCTTAGTGGTGTAGTGGAGATACTTCATCCATTATTAGTAGATGTAGGTACACATTTCTTTCTCATATCTTATGGTCTTGATTCCACATATCATTTTATGACCTCTTTAAAAAACTCTAACACTCTACTCAATTAGTATTTATTCCTTCTTTTCAATGACTTGTGATAGGCGAGGTCCATGACATCTCCATTGGTCCAATAATTTTTTTATTTGTTCAAGATTTCTGTTCATGCAGTTAATTTTGGCCCATTTTGGAAGTTTCTTCTCTTTTCATGCACTAGGATACCGACACTCTTCTCCCAAATAGACTTGATCCATAATTTTCATGGTTGTTTCTGAAAGTATAGTTCAAGTCATCAATAATATTCCAGGATGTATTATTCATGAGGAAATCATCTCTGACAGTAGGTCCTTTCTGGGATTGTTATTTATAGTGTTGTGGTTATAATTCTACTGGTTGGTTTTCTTTGTGTTCTGTAATGGTGGAGTTTTCATAGTGATGATATATTATGGAATCTGGTTTCTTGATGGTGAACTCGTGTTCTGGTGGGCTGGTCTCCCCAGCTTTTCATGTAAAGATGAAAGAGATGGAGGGTTTGGTTTCTTAGTATATGGCAGATTTCAAGTATGAAGGTGTGATTTGAGGTTTCATAGGTCATCATTTCTCTTTTTGTTTTTTAAATTTGATGTTGGACTGGATTTTGTGGTGGCTCATGGTGGAACAATAGTTTACTAATGTAAGTTAGAAAGCTGAATATTGTTTTGTTTTCTATGTGGGTTTTGGGTTTTACCAGATGGTTTTTGGTTTTCTAATGGGAATGTGATTTTTTTGGACTTCTTGTATTCATTTCCCACATAACCTCAAATTGGATTTATTTGAAAATACCCAAAAATGATATTTGGAGGTATATGAGGTTAGTAGATATAAAATTTGTATATTCAATATAGATATCATCAACTGAAGGTAATGAAGGATAATATTTATAGGATAACCTTCTGTATAAGATAAAGACATAATGATTTCATAATGATTCTATTCAAATATACTTACTCCCCCATAATCTTGATTTATTTTATGAATGGAGTATTTAGAGAATAAATTATCAAATTTTTGGTAGTATTTATTGACGATTTTATCATCTACTCCATGAGTATGGAATAACATGTATAACACCTAAGGATTTTTCTGGTTAAATAAGAAAATGATAAAATTTAGTCTATGTTTAGCATGCATGACTTTTGGATGAAAAAAATCGCATTCATGGTTGACATAATCACAGTAGAGTGAAATTCCACAATCCATTCAATGAAAATGGAAATTAAGAAATGTAATAGGCTCAAAATATTTTTATAAATCTGTAGTTTTCATTGATTATATTGGTAGAAAATAAGTTTTTAAAACTTTTTCATGGTTATCTACCCTAATAACTATGTTAATAAGGAAATGTCTAAAGTATGCGTACGTAGAATAATACAAGAAATGATTTAAGGAGATTGGGAATGGGTGAATAATTTCACCCATACTAAAACATCTATCATGTGGTGATTATTATTTGATATAAAATGATTAATATAAAAGTATTGGGTTATGTACTTTTGTTGAATGATAAAGTGGTGGCCTTTCCATCCTGATAGTTAATGATCAAAGAGTGGAAATACCTGATTCATGATCATAATTAGGATGATTTCATTATCACCTAGATGATTTAGTTGAATAACCTATTTTGTGATAAATATGACATAAATAAATAAATATATACATATAACAAGTGTCCAAAGTATTTATTCATATAGAAAGAGTGTAATATGTATCAAATATGATAGTTATATCCAAACAAGGACTACGATTTATCTTATCACTACCATCCTAGAATGGAAAAAAATATTCTAATTATATTGGTTGTAAATAAGTTTCTACTCTATCTATGATATGAATTTGGAATGTTCATATCTTCATGAATATATAATGTATTAATCTATAAATAAAAAATAGGGTATAAATACTACATTTCCCAAATTATTACCGAATCATCAATTAAATAGAATATTGATGATTTAAAAGGGGGGATTATGAGTTTCAAAAGAAGTCCCAAGTTATAGAGACCCGGTTTTTTCCTAATAATACTATGAAATGTTTCTATATATTATTCCAATGTTTGGTGATGAGATAGAGTGAAGTTTTGATGCCCCTGTGTTCCTGGAATAAATTTTTTTAAAAATAACATGTGTTTTTATATTAAGCACACATGATTAAATAATGAAAATTGAAAATATCCAAAATAGTTGATCGGATCAGATATCTGAAAGCACAGTTGTGTCCAGAAGGTAGGTATTACCATAAGTGCAATATAAAATGAGTCAGCACAGGATGTTCAGACCCCTCTCTCATTAGAGGTGTGTTAAATGGATTAATTAAATTATTAATTTATAGTTTTAATATTTAAAACCTGAATAAATCATGGACAAGGAATTAGATAAGAAATTTGAGACCACTGTTGAGTTCAGAATATAGGTTTTAACCTACGCAGGGTATAACCTTTTTCGTTGTTTGGAGGTTGGATTATGTGCGATCACGGATGATTAATGAAACAATGAAAAAATTAGTAATTTAAAATTTTAAATAATTTTTTTAATCTATTGACATGTTATGATATTTTTTAGAGGGGTTGGCCTTATAATTTAGTTTTTCAAATGATGAAAAACCCTCTCTTCCTCTTCTCTCTTTATCATAGAAAAATGAAGAATAAAGGACGACAAACCTTTGATTCTAAATAGATAAAGAATTAGTGAACTCAATAGATCATTTTCCTTTTTCGACGAATGTGTCCTTTGTCAGCATCGAGAGATCAAATTTAGCTAGGACTCAACATTGGTGTTTTATGCTTCAAATTAAACATTGTGCATATTGATTTCATGTTCCTCAATATGCACCCTTGTACGATCTGAGAAATTGAAATAAACAAGTTTTATTAGTTAATATATTTTTTGTTGATGTTCTTCGTTCATCATTTTAACATTGATGAATCAAGTCTATTGTAGAAAATAGACAAGGATATTCATCAAATTTGTTGATTAGGAATTTTTTCTTCATTCTCCATTTGTTCGTTGCAGTCTATTATTGTGATCAAAGGTTGAACAAATACTCTACTATGAATCGATCCATAACCGATCCTTGACACATCAGATTGTTAATTCTTACATGGTTTTGTGATCAATGGAGGTGTGACACTCAGATGATGTTTCATGAGAATGTAAAATGGATATGATCCAACTATTGATGAAAAACAAAAGTACCCATGAGGCCTAGGTGTTCGGCTGGTGTGGGAGGGGAAATTGGATGGGGTGGTGGTCCGATGTGGCATCGGGGCATGACACCAATGAGGAAGGTGGCTAGGTAGGTCATGCAGAGGTAGTGAGGCAGTGTGAGGCTAGTGGTGCAGTGGTCCAGGAGACAGCATCCCAAGGCGGCAACATTCTGAGGTAGCTTTGACCTGTGGTTTGGGTACACATCAAGTTGTCAGGTGGGGGTCGGAGCCGGTGAGGGTCGGTAGATAGAGGTGGACGCTGGGGCGTGTGCAGCTAGTAGGAGGCCAGAGGTGGCAGGCAGCTGCGTATGGGGGAATCAGAGGTTGTGGTCACGTGAAACCAAGGGGAATGGGGGAAACACTAAAGGATGATTGATGAAAAAATACTTAAAAGAAAAAGATAAATAATAATAATAATAATAATAATAATTTTTTCAACCAGTCTGACTCCCTTGTGCAATATTTGATCGACGTGCCATCAGCAGCAGCGTGACTCCATTTACAGGCAGTTGTTTTAAAAATATTCTGAATTTTTATCCTCAACCTAAGACCGAGAACCACAAAATTCCTGAGAAATAATATATTCTGCATTATTATTAAATCCTTGACATTACGTTACTCTAGTGTGTGACATTTATTTTACTTTTCATTAGCAGCGATGTAACCCTTTATTTACGATGCACAATTCAAGTCGAATGATGGATATTAAATTCTGGTTTTTGACACTAGTCCATGAAACGCCAAACAATAATAATATTTCTATTATTAGGGTATCTTGCAGCTATCGTAACTCTCCCATATGACATCGGTTAGGTAAGTTGTTAGCGGCATTGTGACCCTATAATTGAGGCTGACATTTCGAGACCAATTCTAGATGTTTAAATCAAGATAGAGGAATGGCCCTCACGTGATTCCATTCAAGAACAATGCAGAGATAAAACATTTTCCATCAGTTTACTGTCTAAGGAGAATGAATGGCCAATCTTGTGTTTTTGTTTTTCAAGTATCATAACAATGTGATTCGTTTAGTGATTCAGTACCATTGAGGTGGCCTATCAGTAAATGTATGCTTTCTCCCATCAGTTTACCAAAGAGCAATGTGTGCACATAAACTTTTGGCAAGGGATTTCATGTACTCTGGGAGTACACTAGCACACCTCGGGGTATGTGATGTGTAGTTTATTACTTGAGTATGGATCGATACATGACCTAGTGAAGAGGTAGGGCAACACGATGTTTCGGCCACACGTGCACCATGTACTACTTTTGTGATCTTATATCTCTCGTATTTACATCTTTTGTACGCAGACATCGGTATATGAGTAGCCTATCTGGATTTTTTTCCACATAGAATGCAATAGTTACCTCTGTAGTGGATTTTGATATATGATATGTGTTGTTCCAAGTGAGACACGTATCTGGGGAGACACCCAATTACTGCAAATACATAATTAATGAGAGGTAAAATCATGCTGAGATGACTAGTATTCCTCATTTCATACAGAGAGGGACCATCTAGAAGGGATGGCCTACATAGTTCTAGGATGACCCTCCTTCCATGCTAGGTAGCATAGTTCCTAAAGAGATACTGAGTTGACCTAGAGCGTAGTCCCTAAGGAGATACTGGGCTAATGCAGAGCGTAACCTCTAACGACGATAGTGGGCATACTTTCTCCATAGAGAAATACTGGGCTTACCCTCTAGCTGGGTTGGGCGGTGGTATTCCCTGATGTTCCTTCTGGGATTACCCTCTAGCTAGGATCGACAGTGGCGTTCCCCGATGATCTTTATACGATTACCATCTAGCTAGGCTGGGTAGTGGTGTTCCCCGATGAACCTCCTGGGCTTACCCTCTACTTTGGTTGGGCAGTGGTGTTCCCCTATGATCTTTTCGGTTATACCCTACAATGGGGATAGGAAGTGGAATTCCCCAATAAGAGTTCTAGGCATACCCTCCATTGAGGCTTGGAATTGGTATTCCCCGACGATCTTTCCAAGTTACCCTCCAATAGGGCTGGGAAGTGGTTTTCCTCGATGACTACCAGAGTTGGACCCATGACTGTGTAGAACAATAATGATGTGTGTATTGACATACCTATGGGCTCTAGAGAAAGAGGGGTACTTTCCTTATCATGAAACTTCCTTGTAACACGACCAAAATCCATGTGGGAGAGTTAGTGCCACCCAAAGCAGATTGTATTGAGGTGTGGTGATATGATCCCCTTTGACTTGTTCCTCTTTGAAAAATGTGAGGAGATGTAGGGTATCAAAGAGGTATTTTACCCTGGGACTAATGGCTTCTCACTTTCTTGCGCTGAGCTGTTATATTGAGACCCCCTTACCGTCTCATTTGGACTTATTTGAATTAATATATATATTGTTTGTGGAGTTTTTCTCTTATATTAACTTTTACTCTACCTAGTTCCAACAATACTTCATTCCAATTGTATCTCTTAATGATACCATTTCACCATTTTGGGGTTTCCTACTGAGTATGTTTATTCTCGCCCCTTTCTAGGCTTTTCCGGCATGTGTTGTTCCTTATGTAGAAGACAAACATTTTGATCGTGACTTTAGAAGAGCATAGGGATACAATTGCTTGGACAATATACAGCGGTCATAACTTGGGTTCTTGGATTATGTCTCTCTCATCTATTTACTTTTTAGTTACATCCCAGTTGGAGAACATTTTTTGTTGGGTGTGTATTTTTTCCTTTTCCCCTTTCAGTTTACAATACTATACTTGTATCATTTAGTGGTTTATGAATGTTTTGTTTATTTACAGTAGTGTAGAAACTTTTTTCCTTTACCTATTCACTTTTTCATTGAGTTGGGTGTGTGTGTGTGTGTAAAGGTTCTTAGGGAAAGCCTTACCCAAGTTTGTTGTGCCTTCGGTGCTAGTTTCCAACCCCTGGCTGAAGGAGTAGGGCTTTGGGTTTTTTTCGCTCGAGCCCCAGCATGGGCCGGGTCATGAAAAAGTGGTATAAATGGTGGAATGACCATTATTACATTTTTCATGAATTTACCTAAAATAGTATTGTTTGGGTTTAACGAATATGCATTGATGAGTATCGAGTACGAATCTCATGACAAAGAGGCAAGTGGTGGTATGAGCAGTCGACATATCCATTCACTAGAGCCCTGATTACAAGCTTGTCGACTCAGAACCCTAGGACACATGTTGTATAGAACAATGGTATATACAAAATATTGGATTGAGTCTTTGACTATCCTTGTTGAGTTAGAACTCCATTGTTGTTTATATATATATATATATTCTCATATAACCATAGTAACACTTGAAAACATTAAATATGTCTCTATGACGATAGCCAACCAGGATAGTAGCTTCGGTTCATGACAAAGATCTAATGAGTGACAAGGCCTTATTTTTGGACCCCTAATGAGAGCCCCATTCCCCTGCTATGATGGAAAATGAACCCTATATATTGATTAATGGATAGTTCCAACTGAGCGATCTAAGGACGTGAATAGGATGAGAGGACTTAGTGAGTTCTAGTGTTAGAGGCAACTGAGGTTTTGTAGTAAGCCAAACCATAGAACATCAATGTTTTTGCTAGAGTCAGTGGTATACCAATTTTATTCAATATATACACTTATATATAAGATGGTTATAGCAACTCGACTTTTTATAACATAAACATTCATTACATTACACAAAACTAAAGATCTTTAAGGTTTAGTGTCTTGGAAACTAGGAACATAATACATGAAAACAACATAAAACATTCTTCTTAAACACTTGAAAGGCTTCTACTTTAGTTCATCCTAGGTTCATTACTGCATCTCATAACCTGGGGACATACATCAAAATAAAGGCTGGGTAGAAGGCCTAGTAAGGGAAACAAGCGAAACATTTTACATATGAACTCGAGATACATCAATAAAGTCATGAAAAGAACATTAAGGCATGAGAATGAAATCATGAGGCATATCATAATAAAAATAACATTTTTCATAACTTGAGATGTGGATGAAACATTTAATATTGACAATCATGAACAGATCACCAAGGTCCATCCCCAAGGTGTCATTTGAAAATTACCAAGGTTATTCACCAAGGTATCGTGAAAATTGCAATCTCTAGTGCTTACATCTTTACCCAATGCATTGGAGTGCTATCAGGGCACACCATTAAATTTGTCTTTATCATCATGTGAGCGACATATATCATCATAAATCATTTCATAAACAACCCATATAGCATAAAATAAATGGGTTTCATTTCATAATCATGACGTTTTAAAAACTACTTTAAAGACATGATCTTAATGTAACTTTAAACCCACGGAAGGGGAGAGAGGATTTCATGTATGTAAATACCAGAATTTAAAATAGAAAATTTTGGTATATATGTGAATACCCCTGTAGATATAAGAGCTTTGAGTATTCACTTTATAACATAAAATAATTTTGAGAAAATACAGAGGCATTTTGAGATGAAAATTCTGCAGCATAACGGCTATATTTTGGGGTTTTAGAAAACATTGAAAAGAGAGGGGGCATGGGTTGAACAATAATAATTGACCCATAAAATAGTATAGGGACAGAATAAGAAGGATATATGAACATGGTGGTGCAATTTCAAGGACATACCATTTGAAATGAAAACATGGAAGAAGACAAAAATTAGATTTCTCTTATGAAAATTCGGCAGCCTAACGGCGTTACATAAACTTCAACCAAAAATGAATTGATGAGATCAAATAGGGTCTCTCATCATATGAACATAAAAAATAATTATTATAGATATAGAGATCATACACCATCATAATAAAAAGTAACTTTCAAGATTTGACATGGAATTAGAACTTTGAAAAGGGAGAAAGGTGCAGGGACCACTTAAAAATTTAGTAGCCTAACGACGCCACTTAAACTTCAAAATACTGAATTGAAGAGATAAAATGGGGTCTCTCATTATATGGTCATAAAATATCAGTATGATAGATATAGAGATCATACCCCAACATAACAAAAAGGAACATGAAAGAATTTACATGAATGTAGAACTTCAAAACGAGAAGGGTGAAGAACCACTTAAAAATTCGGCAGCCTAACAGCGCCACTTAAAACATCAAAATACTGAATTGAAGAGATCAAATGGGGTATATCATCATATGATCATAATAGATCAGTATGATAGATATAGAGATCTTACCCTAACATAAAAAAAGGAACTTGAAAGAATTGACATGAAAGTAGAACTTCAAAACGAGAAGGGTGAAGAACAACTTAAAAATTATGCAGCCTAACGGCGCCACTTAAAACATCAAAATACTGAATTGAAGAGATCAAATGGGGTCTCTCATCATATGATAATAAAATATAAGTTTGATAAATTTAAAGATCATTCCCAAACAGAATAAAAAGTAACTTGAAATAATTGACATGAATGTAGAACTTCAAAACGAGAAGGGTGAAAAATCACTTAAAAATTCGGCAGCCTAACGACGCCACTTAAAACTTAAAAATACTGAATTGAAGAGATCAAATGGGGTCTCTCATCATATGATCATAAAATATCTGTATGATAAATTTATAGATCATACCCCAAAATAATAAAAAGGAACTTGAAATACTTTACATGAAAATAGATCTTGAAAAATGAGAAGGGAGAAATAATCCGTTAAAATAATTTCGGCAGCCTAACGACGCCACTTAAAACTTCATAAAACGAAATAAAGAGAGTTAGAGGGGATCTCTCATTATCTGAACATGAAAAAGGCAGTAAGAGGATTATAAAAGAACATACTTTAACATAAGAACATGGAGCATAAAATAAATTACATAAAAGATATTTCTTGAAAAGAAAGAGGGAGATCAGATCCCTTACCTGAAAAAATAACTCTTAAAACTCAAAGGTTGGGACCTTGAGGGATTTGGGGCACATTGGGAGGTCTCCTTGGGAGGTAATGAGACTAGAAATTCTTTGGGGGAGGGTGGGGAGTCGAAATGGATGAGAGGATGGCTTGGTATTTATAGGGAAAGTAGGGGACAAGGCATTAATGGCCAAGGGACACCTCAAAAGTGGTTTTCTCAAAACCATGTGCTCTCCCAGGATATTTCCCATGAAGTTAGGCCACATGGGGCCCCCCATACAATAATTCATCAACTGTGGTCGACCATCCCTTAAAATATCTCATGATATCATCATGACATAGTTATGATGTCATTAAACATACCGAAATCCTAAAACTGTATTTTTACTATTCACTGAAAATTCAACTTTCTCAGAAAGATCCCAAAACTTCACCTTAACCAAATATCAATGCTCTGATTTCAAAAATGAACTCCATTTTATAAAAATAATTTTCTAAATAATTTTAATATATTTTTTTAAATAAATACACTATTCACTGAAAATTCATTTTTTCAGAAAAAACCCCAAAAATTACAATAACATAATATTGGTGCTCTGAGTTCAAAAATAAAATCCATTTTATAAAAATAATTTTTTTAAATTTTTTTAATTTAATTTTTAATTAAAAAAATCTATTCACTTGAAAAAACTAATACTTGAATAATAATTTATGAAACCGTTATTTAACCATTTTATTGAATCACATTACTTAATCAAAGTGCCTAGATTATATTAATAGTTTCTTTAAATGAGATTACTAATCCATTTGGATACATTACAAATCCTAATCATAAAATCACTATTCATAATTTACTATTCATCAAAAATTAAGTTGATCTTATTAAACTCTAAATTTCGTACTGAACATATTTGTAGAAGACCATTTTTCAAAAATCATTACACATTTTTAATTATTTATGGTTTACATAAACATTTTTAAAATATCCATTTTCTAAAATTCATCAAAAATATGCATACAATATTTATTCGGTCATTTGAGAATTCATAAACTTCATCATAAGACGAAATCCCAATTTTAATTTAAAACAAGGGATTACACAAGGCAGTTACAGTCTCCTTACATAGCCCCTTATCACACCAGCATAAGACCTAAGTGTAAGGTGTCCAAAAGTGATAGAATCTGAGGGAGGCTCAGCCAACGTCGCATGAGTAGTAATTTCAATCAGTTTGAACTTCTCGCGAAGGCGATCCCATTCTAGCTCCACAAGATAAAGTTCAGCTTGGGTTTGGTCCAGAGGAAATCCCAGTGGTGCTACCTCCTTCCCAAGTTCTGTTAGATGGGATTCGATCGGTCCAAGACTACTAGGTGAGGCCATCGAATCTTCTTTCTATATTAATTAACCAAGATTACTTGTATTTGGAGACAATAATCAAAACGTTTAGTTTCCAATGGTCATATTGACCAATGGTCATATAATAGTCAAAACCCATTGGTTTCATTTTAATTATAATCATGTAATCAAATGAAACATATTTGTTGAGTATAAAAATAAAATAACACATAAAATTAGGAAACAAGATTTATTCAAAATATCGGGTCGTTACAATCTTCCCCCCTTAGGAAATTGCGTCCTCGCAATTTTTAAAAAATTGGGTTTTAAAATTTCATTGAATGTACCACATCAGAAAAGGAATCAGTGAAACTATTACTTTAAAAGAAAAAAAGGGAAGTACAAAGGTCACCCGAGTTAACCCACACTAGGATTCCATGTAGGAAAACATGGACATGGAGGAGAAAACAAAGGGTCAAGTTCTGAGGGAGAGTGATATAAAACATGATTAGTTGAAAGTTAACCATAAGAAAATATAAAACTTATGATGTGTGTAAATGGTCTTTGATTACCTAGTAGGAAAAATAAACCAACAACGTTTTTTTACATTCCTTTTCATAATTTTGAGGAATTCATTTACAACATAAAACAAAAACATAAGAAAATATAACTATCTTCATGTAGAGTTTCATCCTTTAATAAGTTTCAACCCAAAACTAATCTTTTCTCTAAACTATGAGCATTCAAAAATAATTCGTCTCATCAAAACACAAGAATCATCTTCTAGAGAATCACATAATCCACAAAAGATTAACTATCTATTTCTTCTATATTTAAACATTATCCCAAAAACAGAAAGGGTAAGGTAAAACAACTCTTCAGAAAGAAATAATCCCATAGGAATGGAAACTACTTTTAAATCATTAAATTTCTATGGTACTACCCAATGTTCATCATAGACTATTCCATAAATAACATTCCTTAAAATGCCTCAAAATAAACCAAACTAAGATTGAAACCCAAATACAAGAATGATTTGATAACATAGTCTTCCAAAATAAACATCATTGTTCATCTCCAAACAACATCAACTAAACCTAACATCTTATAACAAAAGTAGCTAGCCAAAACATATTTTTCCCAAGATAGGTTAATCATTTCCATAAGTAACTTATATTACCATAAGTTCACCTTAAATCCATCGATTCTTCAAAATATAAGTCAACCTTACTCCACAATGAAAATACCGTAGTAATCTATTTCCCTCGATCATATAGGGTCCCCAAAATAGTGAACGTCTTCCAAAATAATAAGCATCTTTTAATCCCCTAATCATCATTGTCATATTAATATGACAATTGTAGCATTTCCTATCACATTGGTTTTTGGGAAATTTTCTTCCATTTCCCACCATTAACTAAGAAAAGAACTCTAATTAGGGGCTTAAATACTTATCCAATAATCATGAAAAGAAACTTAAAGAATATAAGGATAACTTGTAGAAGAAAAGTATACCCTAACTTGTGATCCCCTAGGTTCCCATCTAGGTTATCCATGATCATATATTCTTATGTGAATCTTTATTTTATTTTATCTTTGTTTCTTTAACAATGGTTCATACTAAGCTTATGAATTTACCAAAGCATATCCCTCGGGAGTGTCGTAACCAAGAGTGCAGCAAGGCCCGTTGTCGTGTACCAGTTCTATTTTGAGTCTATCTCAAAGAGTTGTTTTCATGTTTTACCCCTATGTACATTTGTGCTAGAGCCACCTATACCAACTCGTATCCAGACAGGGATATATTTTCTTGGAAACCCATTACTAAATACTCACCAAAATACCAGAAATATTTCCAATATATAAGCTTTTCTATATGATTTTTCCTAAAGTTTTCATATCCTAACTTCTACAAATAACTAAACCATCCTTTGATACCAACTATAGCATCCCACATTTTTATAACATAAACATTCATTACATTACACAAAACTGAGGATCTTTATGGTTTAGTGTATTGGAAACCAGGAACATAATACATGAAAACAACATAAAACATTCTTCATAAACACTTGAAAGGATTCTCTTTAAGTTCTTCCAAGGTTCATTACTGCATCTCATAACCTGAGGACATACATCAAAAGAATGGGTGAGAAGAAGGCCCAGTAATGGAAATAAGCGAAACATTTTACATATGAACCTGAGATACATCAATAATGTCATGAAAAGAACGTCATGGCATGAGAATGAAATCATGAGGCATATCATAATAAAAATAACATTTTTCTTCACTTGAATATGTGGCTACAAAATTTAATATAGAAAATCATAAACATATCACCAAGGTCCATCCCCAAGGTGTCATTTGAAAATTACCAAGGTTATTCACCAAGGTATCGTGAAAATTGCAATCTCTAGTGGTTACATCATTACCCAATGCATTGGAGCGCTATCTGGGCACAGCCTTAAATTTGTCTTTATCATCATGTGAGCCACATATATCATAATCAATAATTTCATAAACAACCAATATAGAATAAAAGAAATGGGTTTCATTTCATAATCATAACGTTTTAAAAACTACTTTTAAGACATGATCTTAAAATCACTTTAAACCCACGGATGGGGAGAGAGGGTTTCATGTATGTAATTCCCAGAATTTAAAACAGAACATTTTGGTATATATATGAATACCCCTGTAGAAATAGGAGCTTTGAGTATTCACTTTATAACTTAAAATAATTTTGAGAAAATATAGAGACATTTTGAGATGAAAATTCTACAGCATAACGGCTATGTTTCGGGGTTTCATAAAACATGAAAAGAGAGGGGACATGGGTCAAAAAATCATAATTGACCCATAAAACAGTAGAGGGACAGAATAAGAAGGATATATGAACATGGTGATGAAATTTCAAGGACATACCATTTGAAATGAAAATCATGGAAGGAAGACAAAAATTAGATTTCTCTTATTAAAATTCGGCAGCCTAATGGCGTTACATAAACTTCAACCAAAAATGAATTGATGAGATCAAATAGGGTCCCTCATCATATGAACATAAAAAATCAGTATTATAGATATAGAGATAATACCCCAACATAATAAAAAGGAACTTGCAAGACTTGACATGGAATTAGAACTTTGAAAAGGGAGAAAGGTGCAAGGACCACTTAAAAATTCAGCAGCCTAACGACACCACATAAACTTCAAAATACTGAATTGAAGAGATAAAATGGGGTCTCTCATCATATGGCCATAAAAGATTAGTATGATAGATATAGAGATCATACCCCGACATAACAAAAAACAACTTGAATGAATTGACATGAAAGTAGAACTTCAAAACGAGAAGGGTGAAGAACCCCTTAAAAATTCGCAGCCTAACGGCGCCACTTAAAACGTCAAAATACTAAATTGAAGAGATCAAATGGGTTCTCTCATCATATGATCATAAAATACCAGTATGATAGATATAGAGATCATACCCCAACATAACAAAAAGTAACTTGAAAGAATTGAAATGAAAGTAGAACTTCAAAATGAGAAGGGTGAAGAACCACTTAAAAATACTACATCGTAATAGTGCCACTTAAAACTTCAAAATACTGAATTGAAGAGATCAAATGGGGTCTATCATCATTTGATCATAAAATATCTGTTTTATAAATTTAGATATCATAGCAAAACATAATAAAAATGAACTTGAAAGAATTTACATGAAAGTAGAACTTCAAAACGAGAAGGGTGAAGAACCACTTAAAAATTCGGCAGCCTAACGACGCCACTTAAAACTCAAAATACTGAATTGAAGAGATCAAATGGGGTCTCTCGTCATATGATCATAAAAGATCAGTATGATAAATTTAGATATCATACCCCAACATAATAAAAAGGAACTTGAAAAACTTTACATGAAAATAGATCTTGAAAAATGAGAAGGGAAAATAATCCGTTACAAAAATTTCGGCAGCCTAACGGCGCCACATAAAAATCATAAAACGAAATAATGAGAGTAAGAGGGGATCTCTCATTATGTGAACATGTAAAGGGAAGTAAGAGGAGTATAAAAGAACACCCTTTAACATAAGAACACGGAGCATAAAATAAATTACATAAAAGAGATTTCATGAAAAGAAAGAGAGAGATCAGATCCCTTACCTTAAAACGTAACTCTTAAAACTCAAAGGTTGGGACCTTGAGGGATTGAGGGAACCTTGGGAGGACTCCTTGGGAGGTAATGAGAACAGAACTTTGTTGGGGGAGGGTGGGGAGTCGAAATGGAGACATGGCATTAATGGCCAAGGGACACCTCAAAAGTGGTTTTCTCAAAACCATGTGCTCTCCCAAGATATTTTCCATGCAGTTAGGCCACATGGGGCCCCCCATACAATACTTCAGCACCTTTGGTCGACCATCCCGTAAAATATCTCATTATATCATCATGACACAGTTATAATATCATTAAACATATCGAAACCCTAAAACTGTATTTTTACTATTCACTGAAAATTCAACTTTCTAAAAAAGATCCCAAAATTTCACCTAAACCAAATATCAATGCTCTGATTTAAAAAATGAACTCCATTTTATAAAAATAATTTTCTAAATATTTTTAATTTATTTTTTTAAATAAATAGACTATTCTCCAAAAATTCATTTTTTTAGAAAAAACCCCAAAAATTACCATAACATAATATTGGTGCTCTAAGTTCAAAAATGAAATCCATTTTATAAAAATAATTTTTTTTAAATATTTTTAATTTAATTTTTAATTAAAAAACACTATTTACTCAAAAAAACTAATACTTGAATAATAATTTATGAAACCGTTATTTAACCATTTTATTGAATCATATAAATTAATCAAGGTGCCTAGATTATATTAATACTTTCTTTAAGTGAGATTACTAATCCATTTGTACACATTACTAATCCTAATCATAAAATCACTATTCATAATTTACTATTCATCAAAAATTATGTTGATCATATTAGACTCTAAATTTCGTACTGAACATAATTGTAAAAGACCATTTTTCGAAAATCATTACACATTTTTAATTATTTAAGGTTTACATAAATATTTTTAAAATATCCATTTTCTAAAATTCATCAAAAATATGCATACTATATTTATCCAGTCATTTGAAAATTCATAAACTTCATCATAAGAAGAAATCCAAATTTTTATTTAAAAAACAGGATTACACAAGGCAGTTACGGTCTCCTTACATAGCCCCTTATCACACCAGCGTAGGACCAAAGTGTAAGGTTTGCTAAGGTGAGAGAATCCGAGGGAGGCTCATCCAACATCGCACAAGTAGTAATTTCTATCAGTTTGAACTTCTCGTGAAGGCGATCCCGTCCTAGCTTCACACGATAATGTTCAGCTTGGGTTTGGTCCAGAGAAATGCCTAGTGGTGCTACCTCCTTCCCAAGTTCTGTTAGATGGGCTTCGATCGGTCCAAGACTACTAGGTGGGGCCATCAAATCTTCTTTCTATATTAATTAACCAAGATTACTTGTATTTGGAGAAAATAATCAAAACGTTTAGCTTCCAGCGGTCATATTGACCAATGGTCATATAACAGTCAAAACCCATCAATCTCATTTTAATTATAATCATGTAATCAAATGAAACATATTTGTTGAGTATAAAAATAAAATAACACATAAGATTAGGAATCAAGATTTATTCAAAATTTTGAGTTGTTACAATGGTAGCATTGGAGGCCAATGATTTCCCCATAGCTACAGAACGTTGGTGGTACTTGGTTACTCATATACAAGATGAGTTGGCACTATCATGGGATGAATCCCAATATCTATTTCGTAATGATTTCTAACCCTCCTTCTTGTGCTCTGTTCGACTTTAGGAGCTCCTCCAGTAGTGGTAGGGAGGGATGAAGGTGACCGCATATGAAACTATGTTCACATTCCTTACACACTAGTCTTTGGACATGATTTATAATGGTTACTTCCAAACACATAAGTTTTATCAAGAACTCTGAAGAGGGATTTGGGATATCATTGTACCCTTGTGAATCCCCACCTATTACCGGGTACTGGAGCAGGCGTTGGTGATAGAGAGAAATTTTTTAGAATAAATTTGTACCCCTGGTTGTGGAAGTGAGTGCAACAGAGATGATATGTTTACTTTAGGTAGAATATTATAGATGATGAGATCTCAAAGATGGATATCTTCTCAGGATTGGTCAAAGTCACATGGCCATATGGTCCCCAGAAAATGATGTGGAAGTGTGGTGGAATAGTCTGTCTAACTTGTGCACTCAAGGGGCAGTTCTGTAAAATATTCCCTTAGAGGGATGTCTCTGTCTCACATATAGTGGGTTGTTTTTGAGTCATATACATCCCTTTAGTTGACCCTAGGGGATTAGAAGGGTAGAGTTTTTCTTCAATCGATGGTGTTGAATCCTTCACTACTCATGCATGTATGAGATTCTCATTTTTGATTCACCAACTATGAAATCTTGTTTGACCAGATATCTATGGGTGATTCACTATATGGATATTCTGAAGGATGGAATCAGAAGACCCTTTCACTGAAAAAATAGTGATTCCAATCATGAAAAGAGATGGTGAAGTTTCATAACACCTTTACCTACCCCCAATAGCTAGAGAGGGTATGTGACGCTTCTCATGTGTCGCAGCTGATGAGATGCATATATTTTCCAACACATGTCATTGATAAGAGAAAACCATATAATGATTGACTATCTATGGGGTTTGCATTTTTTAGGTGCAGAAAAATGTGGGGGTTTTCCTCAGAGTGGGAGATCCAGGTGTGAACTCAGTACCCAGATTTGTTGTTTAGTTTTTCTTTTTGGGGAAGAAAATATTGAGGAGCAATTTATATAGAGAGAAAATTTTCCAAATAATACTTTTATATATCTATATAGATTATTCCAAAGTTTGGTGCTATGACGGCGTGCAATTATGTGGCCCGATGTGCCCATAAATAATTTTATAAAAATATTAAGTGTTTTTATATTATGCACACATGGTTAACTAAAGAAAATGGAATATCTCATAAACTTTTTGATTGGATAGAAAATTAGAGACCACATTTTCATCTTGAATGCAGTGTTTACCATAGGCATGACATAAAATGAGTCATCACGGAATGTTAGGACCCTTGGCTTGAGGGAGGTGTGTTAAATGGATGAATTAAATTATTAATTTAGTCATTCAGTAGCTCAAACCCCAATATATCCTGGAAAAGGGACCAAATGAAAACATCGAGACCACCATTGAGTTCAGAACATAGTTTTTACCCTAGTAAGGGTATAGCCTTTGTTTGTGTCAAGAGTTTGGATTATGTTCCATTGAGGATTATTAATTAATTATCTAAATAATTGATTATTTATGAAATTTATTAATTTATTTTAACCAAATAAGATGTTATAAATTAATTTTTATTGGGGTTTTCCACATAATTCAGTTTTTTCAATGATGAAAACCCCTCCATTCCTCTCCTCTCCCTCCTATCAAAGAAAAAATAACAAATAATGATGTACCTCTGATTTTAGATGGATCAAGTAGCGGCGAACACAACAGTTTCTCCTCCTTCATCGATGAACACAAAATTCATAAAAAATGAACGATATAATCTAGGAAGGAAATTATATTTGGTGTTTTAATACCTATTATTAAACATTGAGCATATTTATTTCATGTTCGTCAGTGTTATCCCTTGTATAATCCTAGAAATTGAAATAATCTTATTTTATCAGTTTAAATATTTATTGTCTATGTCCTTTGTTCATCATTATAATGATGATTAATGAAGGCTAACCAAAAAATTAGCCATGGATACTCATCAAATTTTTTGACCATACATTTCTTCTTCATTCTCCGTTCATTCACCGCCGTCTCTTACTATGATAAGTGGTTCAACAAATACTCAACTATAAATCAATGTGAATCTGATCCTTGACACATAAGATCATTTATGTTGGAACATAATCTTGATCAATAGAGGTGTGACACTCATATGACATTTATCAAGATGATTAGTGGGTTGGGATCCAACAATCAGTGAAAAACTAGGTTGTTCTGAGGCCCATGGGTTCAGTTGGTGAGAGAATGGCTGTTGGATGGGGTGGTGGTTTGGTGTGTCTTCAATGCATGGCTCTAATGAGGAAGGCATTCAGGAAGGCCATGAGAAGGAAGGAAGGTGGAACGAGGCTAGTGCTACGACAGTCTAGGTGGCAGCATCCCAAGCCAGAAGTGTTTTGAGGTGGCTTTAGTTGGTGGTCCAGGTGCACAACAGGTGGCCAGGTGGGGGTTGGAGTCGGCGAGGGCCGACAGATGGTGGAGGCTGTCGAGGCATGCATAGCCAGCAGGAGGCTATAGGTTGTAGGGCAGCGGTGCAGGGAGGCATTAGGGGTAGTGGTCTCATGAAACTAGGGGGAATTGGGGAAACTGTAAGGGGTGATTGAAAAAGCATGAAAATAAACAATTAAAATTAATAATAATAATAATAATAATAATAATAATAATAATAATATAAACCTGTCTGACTCCCCAATGAAACATGCGTTCAACGCACTATTAGCAGTGGCATGACCCCATTTACGAGACAGTCATTTTAATACTTTTATGAATGTTTCTCCTTGAACCAAAACAGGGAACCCTAAAATGACTATGATATAATAGATTTAAGAATATTATTAAATCTTTGACCTTCCATAACTCCAGTGTGCAACAACCGTTTGACTTGTCATCAGTAGTGAAGTAACCATATCTTTCAAACAATCGATTCATGTACAATGTTAGATTTTAAATTCTGGTTTGTGACTCTGGTCCATGAAACACCCAACAATAATAATATTATTATTGTTGCATAATCATGTATCTATTGTAACAATCCAATACAACATTGTTTTGGGTTGCAGTTAGTGGCATTGTGACCCAAAAATTGAGGCCGACGTTTCTATACAAATTTTAGGTGTATAAATTTAGATCGATGTGTTGGCCTCCTGTGATTACATTCAAAAACAATGTGGCGATATATGACTTTTACATAGAATGTACATTCAGGGAGAATGCATAGTTGGTCCTGTGTTTTTTACTCCAAGGATCAAAATAGTTTGATCCATTTGGTTATCTAGTTCCATTGAGGAGGCCTTCCAATAAAAGTATGTTTTCACCCTTTGGTTCAACAACGAGCAATGTGCACTCGGTAGCCTTTTAGCTAGAGATGTAATGTACTCTAGGAGTAAAGTAGAATGCCTATGGGTACTTGATTTACAGATTAGTACCCTAGTCTGGATAGGTACATGGTCTGGCAATGAGGGGGGCCACATGACATGAGGGCCCCACATGCACTGTGTACGACTATATGAATCTTCTACCTCTCTTATCTCCTTCTTATAGAATCAAACATCAGAATATGAGTAGCCTACCCTGAGTGTTTTTTCATATAGAATGTGATAGTGGAATCCATAGTGGATTCTAAGATATGATGTGAGTTTTTTCGGGTACGGCGCCTAGATGGGGTGACACCCAATGACATCAGAGTCATGATTTATGAGTGGTACCATCCTACAGGGATGACTAGTGTTCCTCAGTTCTTCTTGAGAGGTACCATCAATTAGGTAATGCCAATATAGTAACTGACCGACCCTACCTTTGGGTCGGGTGGCATAGTCCCCATGGAGATACCAAGTTGACCCCAAGCATAGTCTACGAGGAGATACTAGGCTGACCCAGAGCGTTTTCCCTGATGATAATAGTAGATATACAAGATCACTAGAGAAGTACTAAGATTACTCTCTAGCTATGCTAGGAATTGGGGTTCCCCAATGATCATTCAAGGCTTACCCTATAGCTGGGCTGGGCAGTGGATTTTCTCGATGATCCTTCCAGGAATACCCAGGCAGTGGCATTCCCCGATGATCCTTCTAGATATACCCTCCACCTGGGATAGGTAGTGGAATTTCATAATGATCCTTTTGAGTGTTCCGTCTAGTGGGGATGGGAAGTGGAGTTTCCCATTAACAGTTCTGGGATTACCCTCTAGTGATGTTGTTAAGTGGTGTTCCCCGATATTCATTTCAGGTTATCCTACAGCTGGGCTAGGAATTTGTGTTCCTCGGTGACTACAATAGTAGTACCCTAGACTGTGTGGCCTAATAATGAGGTGCAGATTGACTTTCCAAATGAATCATGAGAAAGAGGGGTGCTTTCCCCATTAAGACACATCATTTTAGAGTGATGTAAATCCTTGAAGGTGAGTCATTACTCCCCAAAGTAGATATTATTTAGGTGTGTTGATTTGAACTCCTTTGACTTGTGCCTCATAGGAAGATGCGAGGACATGTAGGGCATCAGAGATGGTTTTTAACCTGGGAATGATGTATACTAACCTTCTTGGGCTGATCAGTGATATGGAGATCCCCATACCCTCTCGTTTGGGTTCAATTGATTGAACATATCTTTTGTCAGGTGGAGATGTACTTTTTAGTTAACTTTTATTATACCATGTTCCTACACTGCTTCTTTATAGTTGTATCTAAAACTAATTCCCAGTCATCTTTTTGGGGCATCCTACTCAGTAAGTTTAAACTCACCCCAACATGAGATTTTCCCACACATTTTGTGCCTTATGTAGTTGACATACATGTTCATCATGACTTCAAAGGATCATAGAGATACGAGTGCTTAGACAACGTACGATGGTCGTAGCTTAGGTTCCAGGATTAGGTCTCTCTCAGCTGTTAACATTTCAGTTACTTCTAGGTTGAGACAATTTTCTAGTTGGGTGTATATTCTTCCCTTTTCCATTTTCATCTTACTCAAATGTACCTGTACCATTTACTGGTTTATGAATGTTAGGATTTTTTATAGTAGTGTAGGATCATAATAAAAATTTCGATGCTCAATATACATGAGGGGGGGGGGGGATGAATTGTACACTTTAAAATTTTCTTAAACAAGAAAAGATCTATGTTTAACAATGATAAAATAAGAAAATTCAAAACACCTCTAATCACCAATGATAGATTGGGACAAGGTATGAAATTACAAACTTCTAGTTCTATGCACTTTCTTAAATCTGGAAAGTGATTTAGAAAAAAGATTCCGAAAATATGGATCCAGAAATTGAAACTTAACCAAAGTTTACAATATGATATTCTACCTTATAGCGTATAGAATCTAACTAAGTCAGAGTACAAGTGTAAGGAAATATAAGAAGGTTATACTTTCCTTACAATACTAAAACTAGTAGAAAAACAAGTAGTAAAAACTACAAGTAACAAGATATAAATATTTTAACTCAAAGAGAAGGGTATCCAACAACCTTGAATAAATGTCCCTTGATTTATACTTTCAAGCAAGTATGTCTTACCCACACTAGGGTAAGCCCTCGATACGAAGATCAGAGTCTTTGTCTTGCTATCCATGCAAGCCCTCAACTTCATGGTAGTTGGAACCTCTGTCTTCCTCAGCAAGGAATCCAAAGAACTTCAAGGTAGTTGGAACCTCTGTCTTCCTATCCCTGGAAGCCCTTGAATGTAATCACAAACATTTGGAGTCACACGAAGCAATCTGAATGAGCAGTTCAGTTCACACAAGGCAAGAAAAGCTTCTCTCTCTAGAAATCACCTTGACAGCATGTGGTCTCTAGACTGATCAACTTCAGTGTCGTTGTTATGAGCTATTTAAAATGAGATCCTATTTATAGGCTCGGTTGGAATGGTCGGCTCGCTCCTCCAATTGTCATATTTTCCTTAAATTTCGGATGGACCTGTACACATGTCACTAAACCAACTGTTAGTTAGAAACAGAATGGACAACATAATTTTATAACAAATCATGTGTAACTAAAAGAACGACATCGTTTTATAGTGAAGTGAGTGTAAGAAAAAGCAAAACTAAAGGTAGGAATTTAAGAAAATAATATTTCAGTGTCTAACCAAAATGTAATTCGATGTCTATAACAAAAAAAGATATTCGAATTCTCTTTAATTGGAATTCAGAACCTGAATTCTGTAGAAATATGGAGTCTGAATTTCTAAGGAAACTCGGAGTCTGGTTTCATCAGAGTTCATAATCTGAACTTACAGAGTTCGGATTCGAACTTGTAAAAGTTTGGAGTCGAACTAATAAATGTTCAATGTCAAAATAATAAAAGTCTGGAGTCGAACTAGAAAAAATTCAGAGTCTAACTAAAAAAAGTTCTGAGTCAAACTAATAAAAGTTCAGAGTCAAACTTATAAAAGTTAAGAGTCTAACTAATAATAGTTCAGAGTCGAACTAATAAAAGTTTGGAGTCAAACTAATAAAAGTTTGGAGTCCATAATTCGGAGTGGAACTTATGAGATTTCATATCTAGAATTCAGAATGGTACTTCATTAGAGTTCGTATCCTGAAATCGGAGTAGAACTTCATTACAGTTCATATCCAGAATTCACATCCTAAACAGAATGCTTCATATCAAAGTATTATATGATTATAAGGTTTTAGGTATGAATCATATTTTTATACTTATGAAAAATATTGATATGTATAAGGAAATATAGGTTAGGAGTAAATTTATTTGAGGAGGAATTTTTTCATATATATAAGTAAAATGCATATTTTCCTAAGTATAGGGTGTTTGTGATTTTCAAAACAAGAAGGAATGGAAAAGTCATAAGGAAAACTTTATTGACTCAACAATCTCCCCCTTTTTGGAAAGAACAAACATCCTTACAATAAAGAATATAAGGACTTTGAAATAATTTATTAGACATTGAAATTAAAACTTATCTCCCTTTGTTCATGGATGATAGTGAATACAACTAACTCCCCATTAGGCATTGAAACTCTAAGGATTGTATTATAAATTTTTTGAATGGAGTTTTCATTATCATGGGAATGAAAAACTTCGTGATGAGAAAAGACCCCTTACTTTAAGGATATTTCACTTATAAATTTTTCCTTCTCCATCTTGAATTTTCCTTTCTTCCCTTTTGAGTAATTCTTTTTCCTTCTCCCCCTTTGTGATTTTCAAAAAGTATTTAAGGTAATGGAAAAGACATATGGTACCTGAAACATTAGTATATTACAGCACAAGATACAACCAACAAAAATTTCATTAGAATTGAGAAAATATTTACAAGGAAAGACAAATACAACAAAATATCAGAGTGGGTTTATTTGTCTTCTTTTTTCCTTCAGGATCAACCTCCTCAACAAGGTTTTTAGTTTCTTAATATCTCTTTGATCCTCCTCAGCATGCCTCTCCAAAGCTTTTATCGTTTCATCTTGAGCTTTCAAAGCTTCTGCCTGAGTCTTCATGGACTCTTCTTGCATCTTCACTAGCACACTTGCTTTACAAGTCTTTTCTCAAGCTCAATTATGAGATCTCCTTCCCTTATAAAATTTTGAGCAAGAGAGTTCGCCTTATAATTCAAGTCATTCAATTGTTGACTCTGAGAAATTTTCTCAATGATCAGCTCATATAGAAGATTATTAATCTTGTTATCCTCGGTGTCAAAGGAATCTTTTACCTCATTCTGAAAATTATCATATTGAGCCTTGTATTCTTCAAATTTCTTAGACCACAAAGTGATTTTTCTGCATGATTTCCTGTGTACATCATAATTGATAAAGAAATTTCTATATTTGACCTTAGTCTTTAAACACTTATCCATAACCATAGATAAGGATTCTGACTTCTGATTCAAACTATGTTGCAGCATCTAGCATCTGGAGTCAATAGTGGGAAATATCGGAATGGTGTCCACCATATTTGTCAAAGATTTGACAACAAATTCATGACCATATGCTGATGACTCTGAATCAGATATCTTGTGGGGATATTTCTCTTCATAAACCTATACTAGATTTCTTCTAGAAGAACCACCAAACTATTTTTTTCTGATGACATATTTTATTGGTGTATCCATGAGCACTTGCTTTCATTTATCAGTTTTCAGAATGGGTTGATCCTCTATAGATTCTTCCTCACATTTTGACAGTTGAACAATTTTGTCTTCATCAATTTTCTCCTTCTCTGTTCCTTATTCAAGATAATACTTCACATAGGATTATTCCTCATCATACAAAACATTTTCTTCCTCTTCCTATTTCTTATCATCATCTTTACTACTTTCATTCTCAACTGCATTTCCCAGAGTGACTAATTATGTGGATTCAGACTTCTATTGATAATATTCTACTTGCTTGATCAAGTCATCAAGATCATCAATTCTTTTTTCTTCTTCTTCCTCTTCTTATTCAACAATCTCTTTTACTTTGGACTTTTCCAGAGTTGAGTATTTCATGACAGGGGTTTCTAGTAAATATTGGACATCAAAGGTTTCCAGAATTGGAATCTTCTTAGAGGCTATTTCAGTTTCTTTCAAAAGAGATTGAACAATATCCTCTTCTGAAATCTTCTTATTTAATTTAATTTCTTTGTATTGTTTTTCTAACTCATCAGCATCTCTTTCTCTTAAGGCCTTAGCCTCAAAAGGGTCCAATATGAACTGCAGATCCCCTTATTTTCTCTTTTATTTTTCTTCCCTCCACTTAGCATCCACTTCATCTGGTTAGGAATTTTGTTTCTTTGGCTTGGGTGGTGCATATTGAGTTTCCTTACCTTTGGGGGTTTTGTCTTCAGCATCCACTTCCTTAAGCTTCCTCTTTTTAGTAACCTTCTTCACTGGTTCAACCTTCTCCACATTTTCTGGAATGGTCTCAGCCTCTTCCTCTGCTAAAGGGTATAATTCTCCGAATTCATTAGAAAAACCCATTTCTATCCTCTTTAATGTATCATCACTTAATAGCATTACCTTACAATTTCATTGCTTAGAAGTGCAAGAAAATTTTAATGAATCATGACATTTGATGATAAGTTTAGAAATCAGACCCGAATACATAATGATCTGATCCTTCAGGTTCCCTTCATTGATATTCTCAACTGTAATCAAAACATGCCTCATTAGATTTATCATCCTTAGATTTACCAAAAAATATAGGATGTAAATATCACTCTTCTTCAGATTATCCTTATCACCCCTTCTTGGTACTAGAATACCTTGTACCCATAGCTGTAGAATCCAATTATTCCGAGTGAGGTGAGTAATCTTAGCAGTCTTGGCATCTTTATGTCCATGACATTTCAATGCCTTCACTTTATTGAAACTTCCTTGCTCATCAGGAAGCTTATGTGAACAAAACACAACTTCACCTTTATAAGTTAAACCCACCAAACATGCAGCCTTGCTATAGGAAAATTTGTATGTCTTCCCATAAGATTTGAATGAAAAGAAATCTCTTCCAGCTTCCTCAAGGAAGGAAACAAAGTCATAGAACTCAAGAAGTAAATCTGTATAAACTGGATCCTGTTTCTCTGGCTTCGATAAACAGACCTCCTCCCAACCATTCAATTTGATATTCATAGATATAATAGAATCATACTTGAAGAAGCTCAGATGCACTAACCTCTCCCTGTAAGCTAACCATTTTGAGATTGGTTTTGAGGTAGACATATCTTGGGATGTATCTTCAACAGATATTCGGAATGGAGAGTTCTAGAAGATTCGGAATGGGCTTTTACAAAGATCGGAATGATCCTTAAGAAGAGAGTCAAGGATTCGAGATGGGAAATATTTGAAAAACTTATGTGGGACAACCCGTAGGGTTCCCCTTTATATAGGCATTGAGATGACGGTTCGGTTTCCACTATTGGTCGAACAGTTGAGATACATTTAGATTTGATCTGACGGTTGAGATAAAACCACAAGGAAAACTTGACTCCGATCTTTTGAGGTTTTAAGAAAAACATTCCGATTTATGAAAAACCAGAATCTGAAAAATTTTAAAAGTAATGATACTACCATAAACCAAAAAATGACTACAAAAACTTGAGTAAGGATCTCATACCTTTCAGATTTTCTAGAAGGATTGTTCGTAATATGTGATTTTCTTCTTCATGAAATTTTGAAAAAAAAAACTTTACTACGAAAAAATCAGTACGAAAAACATGAGTATGAAAAATTTCATTACGAAATAAAACTCAGTACGAAAACCTCACTATTAAAATTATCAGTTCCATAAATTTTTATTACCAAAATTTCAATTCCATAATTTTTCATTATGAAAATTTCAGTTTAAAAAATTTCCATTCTGAAAATTTCAGTTCCATAATTTTTTTGAAAAAATTATGATGAAAAATTTTAGTTACAATGGTTTGAATAAATGTATACCAAAATTTTGATTACAAACGCCAAAAAAATCACTACGAAAAATTTGATTATGCTATCAAGGAAATGTACTCCCCCTATGAGAAGGAGTTTATTACTGTAAGGAGAATTGTTCAAAAAGAAGTTAATGAAGAAGGATTACATCACAGTTATCATTCCTAACTTCTGTTTAATGTATTCAAATATATCAGAGGGTAAATATTTTGTAAAAATTTCATCATGTTGATCTTGCGTTCCGATAAACTGAAGAATGATATCTCATTTAAGTGTGTGATCCCTAAGAAACTGATTCCTAATATCTATGTGTTTTTCACGAGGGTTATGTGCATTGTTTTTACTAAGGGAAATGGAACTTATGTTATCACACAAAATTTTAGTCTTATTAAAACTCAAGCCATAATCTGTGAGTGTGTGTTGCATCCACAACTCTTGAGCACAAAAACGTCTAGCTGTTATATATTTAGCTTCAGCGGTGGAGAGTGCTACAGAGTGTTGCTTCTTGTAGGACCAAGAAACTAATTAATATCCTAATAAATTACAAGTTCTAGATATAATCTTTTTATCCATTCTAAATCCACCAAAGTCAGCACCTGGAAAGATTTTTTAAACAAAATCATTTCCAAAATTAAAAAAGAGTCCTAAATCCATGGTTCCCTTTAAGAATCGAAACATTATGTTCATTGCCTTTAAATGAGATTCCTTAGGATTGGATTGATATCTGGAACATAAGAATACTAAAAACATTAAGTGTATACAACTAGTTATCTAGTATAGTAAGCTTCCTATCATACCTCTAATGGATGTTTGATCTACTGGTTTCCCAGCTTCGTCAAGATCAAGTGTGTTTGAGGTACCAATAGGAGTACTTATACTCATAGTGTTTTTATAACCATACTTTTTAAGAAGGTATTTAATACACTTATGTTGGGATATGTATATTCCTTCTGATTTTTGTGAGATTTGAAAACCAATGAAAAATGTTTACTCACGCATCATACTCATTTCAAACTCAGATTTCATTATATCCGCAATGGAATCAGTTAAAGATTGCTGAGTTGAACGAAATATAATGTCATAAACATAGATTTGAATAATCAAAACATTTTTATTATCTTTATTTCTAAAAAGGGTTGGATATTCATTTCCCTTAACATAGTTATTTTGTAGTAAAAATCCTATAAGTCTATCATACCATGCTTGTGTGTCTTGTTTAAGGCCATACAATGCTTTGGTTAGTCTAAAAACATGATCAGAAAGTTTTGTATCTTCAAAGACAAGAGGTTGTTCAACAAAAACATCCTATTGAACATAACCATTAAGAAAATCACATTTCTCATCCATCTGAAAAAGTTTAAAATTGAAGAATTCTGCAAAGTCAAGTAAGATACCAATAGATTCAAGTCTTGCAATAGGAGCATAGGTTTCTTCATAGTCTATTCCTTCTTGCTAATTATAGCCATTAGAAACTAGTCTAGCTTTATTTATAACAATGACTCTATTTTCATCACACTTATTTCTGAAGACCCACTTTACTCCAATAATAGATGTTTCCATAGGTCTTTCAAAAATGGTCCGGACTTTATTCATTTCAAATTCATTTAGTTCATCTTGCATGGATTTAATCCAATCATCATCACCTGAAGCTTCATCAGTGATTTTTTGTTCTAATTGGGAAAGGAATGCTAGATGCTCTACTTCATTCCTCAAGGAACTTATAGTCCTTATAGGTTGATTGACATCACCAATGATACTATCACTGGGATGATTCTTTAGAAACCCTTGACTTGGGTTTTGTAAAACTTGTTCATCAACATAGGGTAGAAAGTCTTCTAGTGTAAATGTTTCAGAAGAATCTTCTTGAACATTTTCCTTATTAGAAGGATCTTCTATTAATGGTTGATAATCAGTTTTTTAAAATACATTTGAGGATGTTGGTTTGTATTGTTTAAAAACAAAAGGATCAGTTTCATCAAATTTTACATGCACTGTTCCTCAACAGTACAAGTTTTTTTGTTAAAACTCTATAGGCCTTAAGAGTTATGGAGTAGCCTAAGAATACTCCTTCATTAGATTTTGGTGCGAATTTGTGTAGATTATATTTTTTATTCAAGATGAATACCTTGAAACCAAAAACCGTAAAGTAGTAAAGTCTAGGTTTTCTACCATTCCATAACTCATAAGGAGTTTTATTATGAAATGATCTAATCAAAACTCGATTTATATTATAACAAGAAGTACTTACAGCATCAGCACAGAAATGTCTAGCTATAGAATATTCACTCAACAAGGTTCTAGTTATCTCTTGAAGAATTCTATTTCTTCTTTCAACTACACCATTTTGTTGAGGAGTTCTAGGTGCTGAAAAGTTGTGAGTAATACTTTTTCTACTACAAAAAGATTCAAATTAATAATTTTGAAATTCTCCTCCATGATCGCTATGAATAGTTTTCAGTGGAAGGTTTTTCTCAATTTTATCTTGGGCTCTAAAACATTTGAAATAAGAAAATTCTTTAGATTTATTTTCTAGAAAATTGACTAATGTAAATCTAGTGTTATCATCAACTAGAACAAACACATATTATTTTCCTCCAATGCTTCCAGTTTGTGTTGGACCAAAAAGATCCATGTGTACCAACTATAATGAAATTTTTGTTGAGACTTCACCGATTGATTTAAAACTAGATTTATGTTGCTTTCCATATTGACAAGGATCACATACTTTATAATAATCAAATATATTATTTGGTAGATCCTTAACTAATACTTTCTTAGAGAGTTTGTATAAGATCCTAAGGTTATAATGACCTAGTCTTCTATTCCATAATAAAGAATGATCTTCTATATCACTAAGGCAAAGTAAGTCATGGCTCCTAAGATCATATAAGTTCAAAGTATAAACATTCTCTTTCCTATGGGCTGAAAGAATAAACTCTTCCTTGGAATTGTGTACTAAGATCTTATTATTCCTAAAATTCAAAAGGTATCCTTCACCACATAATTGAGTTATGCTAATGAGGTTGTTCTTAAGACCCTTAACAAACAAAACATTTGAAATCAAAGTTTTACCAAGAAGAACAATATTACCTATACCAATAATTTCTCCCGGAGCATTATCTCCAAACGTTACTTTTCCTTCTTTCATCTTGATAATATTTTCAAAATAGCTTTTGTTACTAGTCATATGCCGGGAACATCCATTATCCATGTACCATGTATTCTTGTTGGTACTTTCTTTATCTTCTGGAAAAGGAATAGAATGAGACTTTTGGAATCCAAACTTGTTTGGATCTGAGATTTTCAAGTAACAAAATTTTGGGTACCCACATCTTCTTAAAAAAGAAGCCTTAATAAAACCTAAAGTTTGGGTTTTGTTTAAGGAACAATTCTTTGACTAGTGACCACCACATTAGCACTTGTTACAAAATGTGGCACTTTGAGGATCAAAATAATTATTACTAAATGTTATTTTTGCATGGGTATAACAAAATCCGGATTTATTTATTAAAGGTCGTATTTGTGAATACATCTTATCAAATTTTTTTTTACCTAAGGTAAAGTTCGACATACACTTCTTTAAGGAAAATATTTCAGACTTGAGTTTTATAACAATGTTTTTATCATAAAAATAATTATTCTTGGCACTAGAGCCAGGCTCAAAAAAACTTTCCTTAGAAATTAATTTTTCTAGATATTTAGAAAGATTATTATTCTCAGAATTTACTTCCTCAAGACTTTTTGGAACACTTTAAAAAATCACCATTTTTCTTATCAAGATCTTTTGAAAGATTTGATATTTCTTTAGTAAGAATAGTAATCCTAGTGTTTTCCTTATCATATTTTTTATTGAGTTTTGAATTCTCAATCTCATGAAATTCAACAAACCTAGAAAAGTCTTCATAGGTATGTAAAGTATTTTCTTCATCAGAAGAATATTCATCATCCGAAGAGTTATAATATTTACTATCGTTAGAATTCAATGAAACATTGTTCAATGATTCAGCAATGTGTACCTTATCCATAAGACAATGATTTTTAATAGGTATCCTATCTATAAGACCAAGATTCTTCTATCTAGAATATTCATAATCAGAAGATTAATCTAAAGAGTCACCACCACTGGCACTCCAGGTGTCATTAGCTTTCAGGATATTCTTAGCTTTGGAATTGTAATAATTCTTTCTATTCTTTTCAAAATTCCTCTCTTTTATTTATTTCTTTTTAAGAATAGGGAAATCAGGTTGTATGTGTCCACTTCTCTTTCATTCATAACATGTGACCTCTGAATCATTCTTATCTTTCCTATTTTTCTTCTTATAGCTGGATTGGAAATTTCTCTGACTAGCTATCTTATTCATCCTTCGAGCAAAATTAGCTAACTCATTCTCTGAGACTTCACTCTCACTATATTCAGATTGGATAGTAGCCTTATTAGACTTGGATCTAGTTACTCTCTCAAGAGTCTTTGCTTTCATGTGGTTCAATGTTGTAGTAAAAGCAACAGTTCCATTCCCATTTCATCTTTTTGATGTTTTCAGAATCCCTATTTTTCCTTGTTTCATGTTGGAGAAGAGTTCTAAATAATTCATATAAGGAAATTTGAGTAACATTCCTATTCTCATTAATAGCTGTTCTCTTTGATTCCCACTCATTAGGGATAATATCAATAATATAATCAAATAGAGCTTCATCATCCAAACCATTCTCTCCCATAGATAGTAATATATTCATGATAGTCATGAATCTCTATTTTACTTTGCATATGGGCTCACCATAGGGAAAATTAAAACCAGGATATTTTTCTCTCAACATAGCTCTTATTGTCTCAATCACTTTAGATGTACCAAAATGAGTAAATTCAAGTTTCTTCCATATTCAGTTAGCTGTTTCACATGAAGAAATTTGGCTATATATGTTCCTAGTCATTGAACATTGTAGAGTATTGCTTACCTTATAGTATAATTGATAATCATGCTTCTCTTGGTTTGTGAAATCACTATCTTCCTTGTCAGGAATTTTATATCCTCCTGTAAGAATAACAAAATTGTCTACTCCAGTATTGATAATGAAAGTTTTAATTTTATCTCTCTAACACTCATAACCATTACCATCATATATTGGTGGTCTTGTAGGATTTATGTTGTCGACGGAACCAACATTTTAACCTGCCATCTTTTAAGAAAATATTTCTACACAAAGACTTCTTAATAACAAAAGTTCAGATTCAAGGAGAATATTCCTAAGCAAGGAAAATATAGACCAATGAAAAAACCGAGCAAGAAAAACTTATATGTGAGTATAAGTATTTCGGTAACCTCCTCTGATACAAATTATGAGATTGGTATAGAGTATGACGTTTCCAACCTCTGATACCAATTATAGGATCGAAATGACAATGTAGATGCTCAATATACAAGAGGGGGGGGGGGTGAATTACACAATTTAAAATTTTCTTAAACAATAAAACATCTATGTTTAACAAAGTTAAACTAAGCAAATTCAGATCAACTCTAATCACCAATGAAAGATTGCGACAAAGTATGAAGTTACAAAATTCTAGTTCTATGCACTTGATTAAATATGGAATGTGATTTCGAAAACAAATTTCGTAAATATGGATCCGGAAATTAGAACTTAACCAATGTTTACAATATGAGATTCTACCTTATAGCATATAGAATCTAACTAAGTCAGAGTAAAAGTGTAAGGAAATATAAGAAGGTTATACTTTCCTTACAATTATAAAAGTAGCAGAAAAACAAGTAGTAACAACTACAAATAACAAGATATAAATCTTTTAACCCAAAGAGAAGGGTATCCAACAACCTTGGATAAAGGTCCCTTGATTTATACTTTCAAGAAAATCTATCTTACCCACACTAGGGTAAGCTCTCGATACGAAGATCAGAGTCTCTTTCTTGATATCTCTATAAGCCCTCAACTTCAAGTTAGTTGAAACCTCTGTCTTCCTTAGCAAGGAAGCCCACAAACTTCAAGGTAGTCGGCACCTCTATCTTATGATAGATGGAAGCCCTTTAATGTAATCAACATCATTCAGAGTCGCACGAAGTAATCTGAAAGAGCAGTTCAGTATGCACAAGGCATGAAAAGATTCTCTATCTAGAAATTAACTTAATAGCGTGTGGTGTCTAGAGTGATCAACTTCAGTGTTATTGTTAGGATCTCTTTCAAATGATCTCCTATTTATAGGCTCTGTTGGAACAATTGGATCCCTCCTCTAACTGTCATATTTTCCTTAAATTTCAAAGGGACCTGTACACGTGTCACAAAACCAATGGTTAGTTAGAAATAGAATGGACAACATCGTTTTATAACAAATCATGTGTAACTGAAAGCACAACATAATTTTATAATGAAGTGAGTGTAAGAATAAGTAAAACTAAAGTTCAGAATGTAAGGAAGTAAAATTTTGGAGTCTAACCAAAATGGAATTCGAAGTCTAAAAAAAGATATTCGAATTCTGTTTTATAGGAATTCGGAACCTGAATTCTATAGAAATCCGCTGTCTAAATTTTTAAGGAAATTTGGAGTCTGGTTTCATCAGAGTTCGGAGTCAAACTTGTAAAAGTTCGGAGTCGTTCTAATAAAATTTTAGAGTCAAACTAGTAAAAATTTGGAGTTGAACTAATAAAAGTTCATAGTCGAACTAATAAATGTTCCTTGTTTAACTAGTAAAATTTCGGAGTGTAGAATTCATAGTGGAACTTATGATAGTTTGTATCCAAAATTCGGAATGGAACATCATTAGAGTTCATATCCTGAAATCAAAGTGTAACTTCATTACAGTTTATATACAGAATTCAGATCCTAAACATAATGCTTCATATCTAAGTATTATATGATTCTGAGGTTTTAGGTATGAATATGATTTTTATACTTAAGAAAAATATTGATATGTATAAATAAATCTAGGTTAGGATTAAATTACTTTGAGAATGAATTTTCTTTAAATATTAGTAAAATGCAGATTTGATTATGTATAGGGTGTTTATGATCTTCAAAACAAGAAGGAATATAAAATTCATAAGGAAACCCTTCTTGATTCAGGAAGTAGTGTTTAATATTTTATTCCATTCCCTATGCACTTTTGTATTGAGTAGTCTGCATGTGTGTGTAATTTTTTTTAGGTAAAGGTCTCATAGAGTTTTCTCTGCCTTCGATGCTAGTTGCCAGCCCTTCGGCTATAGAGGTGGGCTTGTGGTAGTTACAACACAAGGCCTGGCAGGGGTTGGGTGGTGAAAAAAGTAGTGATGGAGTGGAATATTATTTAATTCAATAAAGATGAAGAGAGTGTCTTTGACCTTAATCTAGGAATTCTATGACTATAACACAATATATAAATAATGATCTATTAGATAATACTCATAACGTAACATTCCCTAAACATCCTATAATTATAATGATGTAATATGATCTTTAAGTGAACTTCGGGAGGGAAAATGGGATGAAGGTTATCGTTGAGAACACATTAATGTTCATTGTATGTAATCATGTTAAAATAGGTGATAGAAGTCCTAAAAGATGATATAACCATTCCCCGTACCCTCCTGAATATAGGATAACATCACTATGTATTTTCATTAGTCTCCCAATGAAACCCAAATGATGAATCTCCATTTGGGTTGTGGTCGATCAACTAACTAAGAACGACTAGTTCATCACTATTCAAGATAATTTATTCGACAAAAATCATGCTATTATATTTTTAAAATAATTGGTGAGGTTTCATTGGGATCTACTTTTAATCATCTATGATCATGATCTAAGGTTCACTTCATACTATCCAATAATTGTTCAAGAATATTTGAATTCTAAACTAAATTTTTTTATAACATTTCAACCTCAAACTGATGGACAATTCATACACATGAGGAAATTGCAAAAGGATTGGATCAATATCACCCAATGGTTGATTTATCATAAAATAATATATTCCAATCAAGGATTGAAATGGATCCACATAAAGCTTTGTATGTGAAGTGACGATAAACTCCCACGTGTTTGGATGAAGTAGGTGAATGAAAGATAATTTTACAAGATCTTGAAAAATAAATTAAATAGAAGGTTCAATAAATTCAATAATAAATAAAATCTATTCAGAGTTACTAAAAGAGCTAGGCTGACAACCAACATAGAGTCATACTATTTGAAATTAGATACAAACATTTTATTCTAATATCATTGTGGAAGGGAGTCATGTTTGTTTGAAGGAAAAGGATTCTATATTCTTAGTACATTGTACCCTTAGATAACACTGATCACATATGATAACTTTCTTACTGGATAGAAATTCCACACAATATGGTATAATTTTAATATGTGTTTTCCCACAAGTCTCTTGAATAAGTACATATATGATCCTTCACATGTACAAAATCTAGAGGTGATATAATTGGAGCATGACATGTATTAAGAGTAGAAGATAATGAATATCTAGGATTGTAGAGACAATTATATACTCTATAAGATAACAAAAGTTGGCAACATTTTGTAATAAAAATATACAGATGAAGAGGTAACATGGGAATTAGTGGAAAAAAAGAAACAAAGTAAAATTAATCTATTCGAAACCTAGAAAATGAGTTGAAATTTTTGGGATGAATTTAGAAAAGGGGTAGAGAATATAATTCCCCAAACAGAAAAAGTTATATTTAGATAAATTAGTTATATATTATATATAATTTAAAAAATTGAACACATATAGAAACTAATAAAAAATTACTTCTGAAAATAATATAATAAAAATTTTCTGTATATAATCTTTTGAAAAAGAAAATGTTTTTATAGGAAAAAAACTAAATATAAAAAGAATAATGCTAAAATATGGATCACTTTAATCTGGTAGAATAATTTCCCTCATTAAGAATGCTATATAATATATGTAGAATTTTGTTAATCCAATTGAAATATCTGAAAAGGAAAATATAGAACCTTGAATGCAATATTCCAATTGGAATAAAAATGTGACTATTTGGAGTAGTAACCTGATAGTTGGAATAACAATTTTATATCCAAATATTAATTATACTATAAATAATAATTTTAATGATTAATTTTTTAAAAAATAAATAGTATAATGAAATAAAAAATACCAATATTTAACACTCAATGAAACTATAAGCACATTTTCAATAAACTGAATTTTAATATATTTTACCAAAATCCAATATTTTATGTTAATAATAAATATTAATTATACAAGAAAATAAATTTGATTAAATAGAATTAATTTCTAATGTCAAAAAATTATTATTTCCCAAATGTGTGAGTTTGATAATGTTTTGAGGAAATTAAAATTTTATGTAAATTGGGAAATTAATTTTGTTCGACTACCAGATGTTTTCGGATGTAATGATAATGCAATGGTGAATTAATAAATATTAAATTAGTTATAACAAATCCAAATATACATATCCAGATTAATGGGATATTTTAAAACAATAAATTAAATTTAGAGACTTAATATGAACTTCCAAATGCCTAAATCCAAAATTATTCTATTAAAATAATGTTTTTACCCTTTTCCACTTTCAATTTTAATATACTATTTAATTATATTTATAACGTGGATTAAATTTCAAAAAAAATATTTTATTTATATATGTTTTATATTTTCCAAAAATATCACTATTATGAGGTTTAACTATTATATAGTATTTTATTATATTTTAAAACATAAAATTAACCCTAATAAATTATGAATAACTCATCCCCCTCCCCATGGAAAACTAGTTCACTACAATTTACTAATGAAAATCTAAAATTCTTGAGATTCAATAATATAAATAGATTCTTTCTATATAATAAATAACACAATACAAATAGTTTTATTTGCACATATTATTAAACCCTAAAATATAAAATATATATTTATTTATTTTTCACGAATTAATTTTATTTTCTAAATCAACATATCAAAATTACCATATGGTAATATTTTATGATTATTCTAGAATGATTGATTTTTCATTTAATATTGGTAAAATACTGCTTAATATAAAAATATCAATAAGACCCATAATATTTTGAATTTTATCCCAATTTGGTTTAATGCCCAATTATTTATAAATAATTTAATTTTCTAAAGTTTAATAAAAATTATACTTTATCATATTATAAAAATAATTTTATAAATAAAAAGACATTTTTCTACAAAAAATCATTTTTCATCACGTATAGTTTTATTATTATAAAATATTTTTTTAAAAAAATTATATAAATTAATTTTGTTAAAATTAATTCTATTTTTGGAATAAACATAAATAATATTATTTTAGAATTTCATCATAATTTTTCCCCTAAAAATAATAAAAATATTAAAAAAATTCATCCTAGAAAAAGGGTAAATTGTCTTAACCTATGACAAAAATATGTGATAAGGACAATGTTTTTGTATTAATTATTACAAGATGAAGTTATTTTGGACCCTTATAAAAAATTCAATATAATTAATTCTTTATGGGACTTTTTTCTCAACATTGACATACATAATATTTTATAAATATAAAAATAAAAAATGTCACTTATTTTTAAAATTATATAATATGTAATATATGGATAAAAATAAGTGTTGATTTAAAGATAAATGTGGGTTTTATAATAATGAATTTATTCCCATTTAGGTTATTTATTAATTTCTATTTTTTATTATATTCTTATAGTAAATGTTTACGCAATGCTGATAAAATATTTCTAAAATCAATAAAAAAAATTAAATAAAATATTTGAAAAATATTTTATGTTATAAAATATTTTTGAGTTAATGTATCAATTTAATTTAAAATATATACAAGAAATAATAGATTGTTTTATGAATTTTATATTCAAATTACTTATTTTTTTCAGTTTTTTAATGTCAAATTAAATGAATAGTGTGAAAAATATCTGAATTTATATTTAATGAAAATAAAAATATAGTATTTCTATGAAAATAATAGATACCATAAAATAGAATATTAGGGATATTATATCCTAAAAATATCAAATTTTTTCATTTTTGAGTAAATTATTACATTATATGTAATATTATACCCCATTATAATTTAAAATGTTATTACCACAGATGGACATAAAATTAGTTAACCAGGGGGTTAAACACAATGATATAGATTAGAATGACCCCAAAACATATATAGATTTACTTTATGTATATTTTGAATTTATCCTATTTTTACTCTACTATTTACCAATAGTAATCATTTATCATGAGAATGACTTAAATGTATTTTAATGTTTTTTGAAATTCCAGGTGTGTCCACTTCTTACCTTATAAAAGGACACCACTTTCTATCAGTTATTCACACTACCATGATCAATCATGCTAGACCAATACTCAAGTTTTATATTCTAAAAATTCTTAGATAAATTATATAAGATCTGGTCTTTCCAAAAAACCAACCCAAGGATACTTAAGAAGAGATACAAATGTGGTTTCTCTAAGTGAAGGTAATCATTTTTAAAACTCTTTCAAATTTATTTATTATTCAATATACATGAAACATTTTTAACCATACTAAAATTATAAATCTAGTATCTTGAATATATAGAGATATTTTTTAACTATTATTCAATTATTTTCATTCTATTTCCCATTCTATTAGAAGAGGAAAACATTGCTTGTTCATAAGTAGGACTTACAGTCTCCATATAGTGATGTAATTAATTTTCCACCACTTGATTTCATAAAAGATTATTAATATATAACTATAATGTATATTATATACATAGGAAATATTTATTAATCTATAAATACAATATATCATTTTCCATATAACCCTTTCACTCTTTAAAAGAAAGAAAACTTAGCATGTTTGTACATGTGGATTACCACCTCCAGGAAGTTATATGATTTGTTCCTCATGCCCACCATTTAAGGACTATTTAAAAATTCTCTATATATATTGAATGTATTTTATATTTATATAAATATTAAAAATATGGAGATTATGTAACCATGATCAAGATTAAAAGAATAAAACTAAACAATTGAGACTTATATAAAAAAATTGATTACACTCCGAAATATCATTTTTCATAAAGAATTTTAAAAAAAAGTTATAAACATTTTATAAGTGAATAATTAATGATATAAAAAATATATATTTATATATATATTTAATTTATATAAGTAAACTGAATTTAATGTTCATATATAGGAAGATAAAATCACTTACAATGAAATTAGGACTTGAGGTAAGGATTTATTTCACAATCTAATCATTGTCCATGATTATTGAAATTTATTTCTCTACTGGGGAATTGACTGATCCTTAAATCATAACCCCATATAATTTATTATCCTTTTTTTTTTATGGAAAACAAAATTTTCTTACCATTTTCCACATTTAATTACATAATAGAGTGAAATAATATTTATATTGAAATACAACTTTATTTATCTCTTATGTTTGGAATTCACCCCTTATATGTTTATATTATCATTAAAATTATTTCTAGATTATTTTTTATATTATAGTATGTCTTTTAATGGTTATTTATACTTGTTAAATGTTTTATAATTTTTTTTCAAAGGAATATTCTTGTAAATTTCTAAATAGTGTATTATTTTACTTTTGAAAAAAGTGTAAAAGGAATGTTTTATTTTAACAATATGACATGAATAGAACTAACTATCATAATTACCACTCAATTCATGTAAATATAATATACATGTTTTCATGTTTCATTTTAAGGAAATTTTATTCCTTATTATTTTCGAAATTTTTAGACTTTGAATAACTAATTTTAGAATCAAACGTGTATTTTCCTCAAAAAATATTACAATGACTTTTAAAAGTTTTTTCTTCTATGGAAACATTTATTTTTACATATTACATATTAGTAGGGATTTTACCTTTTCATACAACACACCATATTACTCAAGATGTCTTATTAATTTGTTATACTTTTTTATTAGGGAAAATATTTACATTTCATATGCTAGTTATTAAATATGAATGTTTATGTTCATTATGTTCACACAATAATTATAATAAATAACGTAACTATTGTAAGTGATGGGATGTAAAATTTATATCCCCTCGATGCAATAGAATGTGTCATTAGATAGTCTAGTTTGAGTTTTCTGTATATTATTTACCTATTTACATATACTATCTTGGTAATAATCCACGATGGAAATATTATGATGTTTGACATTATTCATTCGATCATTATGAAACTTGTTATTATTATACATGTGATTATTTATATTGTCATGTTATATATTGATTTAATACCCATTTTATGGAATTAGTTATATGTAATAATTGATTACTGTTGATTTATGCCATATTATTCATGTTTTATTTACTATATTAATAGTTTTTTTATTGTTTCCCATATCATCCAATTGAGATCACCCATTAATATGTATTTCTTTACACAGGATGTAATGAATAATATATGAGTGAAATTAGTGGTTTAAAATAATTACTTATAATCTTTTCATAAAAAATATTATATCACATTTCTTGTTTTCAATTTTATTTTTAGAATAATGTATGTATATAGTTTCCAATGAATATTGAACTAATAAATCATTTGGGATGTGATCCCATGAATTCTGTTCCAATATAGTAACATAACTATCATCTCCAGGGTACTCTAGTTAGTGTGTGACAATTGGTATTAGTTGAGGTTTAGTAGAATACTTGGGAACTAGATTAAATAAATCCTAGATTTTGGAACATAACTCAATTAAAAAAATAATATGATATGAATAATTAGAGAATAATCTCATAATTTTTTTGGTAGAGAAGATATTATGTGGTTTTTCCAAAAAAATACATCCATAACTAGATACTAAAAATGGACATGGTTTTCGAACATATGCATCTTAGGGTAATAAACAAGAAAATATATTTTTTGATTATATCTTCAATATTATTATTTAGCACAGTGAGTGTTACCGTACAACACACCTGGTTTGTGAATTTTTGGGGATATTAATTGGTTAATTAAAATATTATTTTTTAACTGTTATGAATATTTTTAAAACATTTTTATTATTTTAAAATACCCCATTGATACTATGATTGTAATTTTGATATCAACACAACCTGTGTTTTTTCAAAACTAAAATCAGTATATGACTAGTTTGGAAATTATATATTATGATTCATATTGTTTTGATATAATATGGTGAATAATATTTATTATAATTGGGTCATAGTTGATGGAATGGGAACTGTATCAGTGCACAAAATTCATGTATAGATTTCGATCAAGTTAAATGTATTGAAAATAGAGCTGGATCAGCAGATTGAGATGAATAAATTATAACTATATTGAGGTTCCTAAATAAAGTTATAATTAATAAACATTCATTTATTAACATCCTCTTGATCTAAAATGTTGTTAAATAATCTAATAACACTTCATTCATCAATAAAATACATAATTTAATAGGTATAATAATCCATTTGTATTTGAGAAAAGAATATGTTCCTTAGAGAAGATATTCCATTTTTTTTGTAATGTTAAATGGGAAATGTTTTTCAAGGATTTTTATCATATCATGGGGATATAGAACAATGATGGTTACCGATTCAAAACACTAAATATGATGGTGAAATATAATACATAGAGTGGAAGGATTATTTAAAAAATTTATTGGAAAAATAGCATCCTTATAAAAAATGTGCATATTTAGAGAGAAACTTATAGAGCTTATGTCAAAAGGAACTTGAAAATGTTTCTACATGTAAAAACATTGAGGGTTAGAGTAGATTTTTTTGGACTATGTATGTAATCTAATCTGCATGATATATTATTTTTTTGATTCTTTAAATCCAATCATTTAAAAGGAAATAGTCCACAAAATTTTCAAATAACAAGAGGATATAATGTCATTTTCTCTCAAGATATATAATATATTCTAAAATTACTATAGATTCCATCTAAATGAAGATAATAAGTTGGTGACATGCACTCTAGAAATGGAAATTTAGAAAAAATCTAAAAGGCAAAAATGGAATGAATTAATTTCCAAATAATAATAAATATTGAATGAAATTTTGAGTACGAATATTCTGAGGAAGATGTGTTTTCCCTTGGTTTTGAGAGAATGACCATAAGTGTAATGCTGCTCCCAAATAAGACTAGATCTAGTTAAATAAACATTTAATTTTCATGATCATATGGAAATAAAATCCCAAAGGACTAAATGTTAATTAGTTTGGGATAACTAGATTATATATATGATACCCATATTACATATGAAAAAGAATATATAAGATAATACATAAAATTAATAATAAATTGGATCCTTAAAACTCATTCCAAGAATTCATCTTCATATCCTAGAGAAAAGAATAAATAATTAGGGAGATCTAAAATTATCTGTAAAGGTACGTACATCAGAAGTAATAATGTATCAATAGACATAACAAAAATGTAATGTTATATATCTATGAACACATGCCACTCAAATAATTGGATTATACATTATCAATATTTAATGATAAATAAATATAACCCATTACAATTAACAAATAAAATGATAATGACATGCATCCATATATTTTATCATATTAAAATCATTGGTATAATAATCATAATATAAAAGTTTTTTATGAAACAAATTCTTAATTATAGGATGTCAAGTCCAAGGAATATGAAAAAAATAACATCAATACCTTTAAATAGTTATTTTTAGACTATGTTAGAAACCCATTTATTTTTTCCATCTAATTTTTCTCATGATAACCTAGCAATGCATCGAGGGGATATATAATTTTTGGGCCCCACCCATCAAAAAATGGTAAAGGCATTCATCATATAAAATAACAGATTCAAATTATAATCAATATTCATAAAACATATCCATACTAGTCAAAGAATATGGATTTATCAATATTAATTCAATGGTGGATATGTAAAACCCTTGGTTTTTTAAATATTGCTGACTGAACATCAATACATTCTTGAGGAAAATAATATCTAAATACTCTAAAGTGTCCCATACCACTTTGAAAAATTTAAATCACAATATCAAGGATGTATAAAATTAAATGAAACATATAATATAATTAGAATAATTAGATTCATGACATATCATTTAAAACAGAGATATATACACCAGATAAAATTTAATTGGTGCATGAAAACAAATAAGTCCCAATGGAATGTAAACTGAGATGAAATCCCTTACCTTATGTCTTCTATGTCACATGTGTCATTTTATTTATGAATAATAAACGTATTTAAATTATTTAAATGAATAATAAACTTTTTAAAGTTTATTTTTTTCATTTAATTCACTTAATACAGTGGTGACTACAAGTACTTAAACAATTAAGTTCATGTTAGATGTTTTTAACCAAATTCGGTTGATATGTCAAAAAAAACATTGGTAAGGTGAATATGGTCAAAAGAGAATTATATAAAAACATAAAGAATAATAATAATTAAATAATTAACATATTTATACACAAATTATAAATTTAAACCTAATTATGATTGATGGTTATGAAAAAAGATCCCATAGTATAATAATGGAGATGACAGGTCGTACACATGCATGAGTAACGTCCGCATTTTTCAATGATCATTATGGAAAGAAGGTAAGTAACATTATATAATTATTTAATGGTAATTATATAATAAAGAAAATTTTATATAATAACATATACTTATATATATAATTTTAGTGATTTAAAATGATTCACATCACATCGAGGAGACAATAGTCCACACGTCCAAGAACGACATTATCACTTTTTTAATGTTTGATACTTGTAATAATTAAAATTATATATAATATTACCTGAATTGTAATTATTTCATGAATATTATACTTATTTCATTAATTTCACATATTCTAATTAAATTTTTCATTAATAAATTTCATGAAATGTTTGAACATATCACATCTCTTTGAGGAGGCAGTAGACCACACTTTGACAAACGATGTTATTGTATTCCAAAAAAATAGAGTGTATAATGGTATATGATAAAAAAGAATTAAATAATGTTAAATATAATATAAATATAATATATAACATAAGAAACGTCATTTATATCATAATTCCTTCATGGGTAGGTGGAAAATGATGAAAAAACAGTCATCATTCTGCGAAGAGGTAGTCCGGCATACACATGAATAGTAAGTTCATTACCCTTTAGATGGAGGTGACTGCAAGTATAGGTATTAAACATATAATAAAAAACCTTTACATATATTTATTACACTTATCTTATTATATAATCAAGTAATAATTATAATTGTTGTGGTGGAAATGGAAAATAAAACAAAAGATCTTACTGAAGGATGTTACAAATTTTTGGTAACTCCTTTGGTTTAAACCAAAACAATTCCATGGATGAATTTATATTAAAGGTGAGGATTATAGTTTTAGAGGATGTATTTTTAGATGTTATTTTAGATGATTTTGGGTGATAAAAGTTTCCTAAGAGGTGTGAATAAATGAGAGGTGTGATTACCTTTTAATAGTGGATGAAGATTGACATTCCTATAAATTTTTTAAAATGGAATTTCCACCACATTTTTCCAGTGAAACACGGATCCAATAGTGTAATAAATTCTATTAAAGGTAGGATATAGAATAAATATGTTCATAAAATATATTTTTGACATCTTTTTAGGTCATTTTGTCCATTATGTTTTCAGTTTTTTCTCTTGTTAAGCTAATTATTCACATAATCATAGTAATTAATATTACTCACATTCAGAATTATTTTATTATAAAAAACAAAGTATACCTTATTAAAAATTTTAATTATTATGATTCTAAGTATAGATTCTATTTTTTAAAATTACCATAATAGAAGTTGTATAAATTAATATAAATTTAATCCTATAAATTGGATGACAAAATGACCTTTTTATGTAAACATGTTCAAACGTTTATTAAGTTTATATATCAAATTTTAAAGTTAAATTGAATCAAATGAACTAAAATTGATAAATTGATATAAAATTGATATAATTAAACATTAAAACCAATAATAAGTGTAATCTATTTTTATAAAAATGTTACACAAAAGGGCACTTGTGAATTGAAAATTCAATATTTTTTACTATTAAATAAAAAATGAGACATCATTGAAAAAACCAAAAATTGAACCTGACTGAATATTGATGATTATCATTAAAAAATGAATTATATTTTAAAATATAACATTTATAAAATTTCCAAAATAAAATTTACAATTGCTGCTCTATTGAAAAGAGAAAAATATTCCATTATAGAAATATATATTTTTATGTGTAAAATTGGGTTTTTTATCACATGTCTATAAAGACAACTATGTGAATGTGAAAATTATTTTATTGAATATATAATATATAAATTTATCAAATATCATCCACTAATAGTAAATAATTTCACTTAATAAGATAAATTTCTTTTTGCACATAAAAATATTCCTTTACAAAATAATTATATTTATATTCATTTGGATTATATATTAAATTCTTATCAATAGGGAACCAATTTATTAAACTAAATAATTTAATAATTTATTTCTTCATATTCATAACCAACAATTTAATGGATAGTTTATATATTATTTAATTAAATAATTATATTTTTAATAATATATTATTGTCTGGTAAAAATTGTGCTTGTGTGTAATGTAAGACAATAAGGAAAGTTTGTATTGAGTGTAGAAAAATCTATCACTGGTGTTTTGTGAAGAGAAATATAAATATTATTTTCTATTTAACATATTATTAATTTTGTTTCTTATAAATCAATATAGGAATAAAATAAAATTTCTTCTAAAAAGAGAATATATATTGTCTTGGGGTATTGTATTCTCCTCCCCATAAAACAATTACCTCATAGAAATTATTAATTGATCTCAGTAATCAAGGGGTTGATATTAGAAAATAAATTATTTTTTAAAAAAAGTATCACGGATAGGGATAATAACACATCTTATTAATAGGAGAGAATGGAATGTTAAATTGTCGTGGAGCTAAGATCTTTGATAGGAAAACATAAGAGAGAAATTCAAATTTGAATACAGAAGAAAAAAATTTCATTCATGTTTTGAAGGAGAATGATTGAGAACATGTTTTTATAAATTTATATTACATCAAAAACATTAGCCACTACTATGAATATTTTCATTCATATCATAAAAAATAATGATTATAGGGAAATATTTTTTTTTTCAAGACCAATTTTCCTATAGCTAAAGTATTATATCACTATAATAATGTTAGTAAATAAAAATTTCTATTTCACTATAACAATCATATCCTTTGGTTGTTTCTTTATATATTTAAATTATATTTCAGAGTATAAGTTCTATCATATGTTTATGTAATAGATCAATCTCTAAATCCTCATACAAAATATCAAATTAAACCATATCATAAATGGTAAACATTTCAAACGAGTTTGTTCCAACACATTAGAATATTTTCTTTGGTAGATAGTGGAATCCAATTATAAATTATCCTTATCAATCATGTATTTATCCAACACCATTATCTCAAAATCATGATCATATTAAGGCTAATATTTCCTTAATCTATGTATTTTCCATGTAGTTCAATTTTCTCCAAAATCACATTTTGTGGTACTATTCAACATATAATATAAAATAATTTATGAAAAAAACTCCAATATAATCACTATATATTTCATAATTAATATAATTAACACATAATAAATTAAATAATTTATAAATTATTTCTTATTTCATAATATAGAAAAACATTAATTATTCATCTACTGTTGTGCCAAAAACATAATCTTTACCTTGATTCCTTATCATATTTTGTGGTATATTCCATTGTTGGTTGTTGAATTAATTTTATTAGTGGAATATTTCCTTAAAATTGCAACACTAAATCATATCATTTTTATTTTTCAATTTTCATTCTATTTCATGGTGACTGTTTTATCCACACTCATAAAAGTCTCTAAAACATTTCAATTATTTACGAGGGTGATTCTTTCAACAGTTACAACATGTTGGAAAATCCTTCATTCCCTTTTTCCCATTATAATGAATTCAATATTCAATTTTGTTATTCTCTTTCTCCCATTTGAATACATAAGACATAGATAATTCATTCTATGTCCTGATAACATATAAAAATATTTCAACATATTAAGAAATATTCCAAAAAACTTGTTCCCTTCAGTGAGTTTTCTTAAGACCTTCATCAAAATGTTAATTCATATAATCTGTGTTGTGTATAAAATTAGTAACACACCCTGATAACCATGTAATGTATAATTTATAATATATATCAGTTTCTTCCACAACTTTCATTAAAATAAAGAATATTCTCTTCAGCTTAATTTTTTCTCAAGAGTGAAATATTTGTTAAATAATGTGTCCTAAAATGTTCTACATAATATGAGTACTATTTATTTTTCCTCCCAGGTATTATGGTTCAAGGACCACCATTTATCTTCACCACCATTAAGATAGTAAACATCAACAATAACCATTTCTTTTTTACTGCATCCCAATACCATAAATATGTTCTCCAAAGACATAATCCATGGATCAACTTTTATTGGGTTAGTTATCCCACTAAATTATAGGGACCTCTATCGCACAAAGTGATCCATCATCAAATAATATAATTGCTGAATAGGTTTTAAATCCTATTAATGTTATGTGTCATAACTTAATTATGATACAATAATATAGCCATACTTTTCTCCTTTAAATACCATTTTTATTGGTTTCATAAGTAGGTAAACCTTTATGTTGGCCCCTATTATTTATAATATACATTTATCTAGTAACAAATTATTAACAATGGAAAATAATAAATTATTTCATAAAATCATGAGCTTCTTATAATTCTAAATATGGCTTAACACTAAACATAAATCAAAAAATCTATACAGATCTAATCTTATAATCATAGAAATGGTTTATTTGGGTATATCTTTACATTAAAATTATTCTTAATAGTTTATAATGAAAATGGTAATTATACTAATAATATCCCCTTGGAGTGTCAAATGATGTGTGTGGTAAGGTATGTTGTTTTGTTTCAGGATACACTCGAGTCAGGCCTAACACACCTAGTCGGAGTTGTTACCCAAAAGTATATATTTTCAAAAACCACGCCCACTTTTGGTATCCAGACATAGATGTATTACTAGGAAGACTAACATAATTTATACCTTACCAAAGTTATAGGATCTTATTTACACTTATCCTAAAGGTATATCTTAGGGTTATGTTTCCTAATCAATTTATTTAAATCCAAATTCAATGGTTGCTAATAAAAATCCTATGATGCCAAATTGAATTCCCCAAGCAATGAAGAATAGATTCTGTGAATTACTTTATTATATTGGAATGATCACAAGTAAATTAAATATGGTAATATTATATGTTATCCAGTTGTGGATGATTATATTACATACATGATACACATATTTCATTTCGAAATAGAACATAAAACATCATAAAAAACATATAAAATAAATTTCATACATGAAACTCATTCTAAGAATTCATTATCATATCCTATCAAATGAAAAACAATAAGGGTGATCCCAAAATCTCTGTAACGGTAAGTAAAATGGAAGGAATAATAAATCAATAAGCATAAAAAACATGTGCTTGAAAATAATTGCGAACATAAGCCGCACAAAAAAAAATATAAGGAATAATTAACTTGGAAATGTAAATAAATAAGACACATATTGTTTAATCAAAAAAATGATAATGGAATGAATCCATATATTTTATCATATGATGACCTCATAGATAATAATAACAATAACTCAAATATCTACGAAAGTAATTCTTAGTTATTGGATGACATGCTTGAGGAACATATAAACATATAACCTCAATACATTTGAAAAGATATTTTAAAACTATATGTAAAAATCCTTTAATTTTTTTCTTACATATTTTTCTAGTGATAACATATCAGTTCATCGACAGAAGTATAACATTTGAACGCAACACGTCATTACCAGTCCAAATCATTCAACATATAAAATACTCAACTAAATTAATAAAAATATGTGTTACCAAATATGTGTACTAAAAATGAATATAGATTTCTCAATATTGACTCAGGGAAGGATATTTAATTACAAATTAATTTTAACATTGATGAATTGACATAAAACTTAAATAAAATTAAGGAATTCTTGAGTAAAATAATCTTTAAACACTCTACAGTGTTTGTTATAACATTGAAACATTTGAGTCATAATACACATGAAGGAAAAAAATTAACTAAATCATAGAATATCCTGAAAATAAGGAGATTCCTGACATGACATGTAATAGGGTATTATATACACTATATAAATTGAATTACTGCATTGCAACATTGACGTCTAAATAGAAATTAATATGAGATGAAATACCTTACATTGAGTATTAATTTTAACATGTGTCTTTATATTCTTGAATAATAAACATTAGTGAATTATTAACAAGATTCATAAACCTTTTCAAATTTATTATTTATTTTAAATCACTAGTTACAATGTTTTATACAACTACATAACCAAATAATTTTACATTAGGTTTTTTATCAAATTTGGTACATTTGTCAAAAATGAATTTGGTAGGTTGACAATGGTCAAAGGTGTAATTATATATAAATATAAACAATAAAAATCGTGTCATAATTATAATATTTATACATATTTTATAATTTTAAATTCAATTATTAGATATTTTAATGAAAAAAGAACCAGTGTTACAATCATAAAGACGACATGTCGTAAGTTTGGGTGAGTAACGTTAACTAATTTAAGTGATATTTATATAAGGATGGTAAGTAAAATTAAATATTCCCATAATTATAAATATATCATAAACAAAATTTTATCTAAACACACACATATATATATATATATATCATTTTTTCTAAAAGGTTTCACATCACTTCATGGTGGCAGTAATCGACATGTCAATGAATGACATTATCACTTTCTTTGTGTGTCACAAGGGTAATAATTAAATTTATATATTATATTTAAAAAAATTAGAAATTTAATTAAATTAATATATATTTCATTTATGTCACATATTTTTATCTAATACCATCTTTAATACATTACATGTAATATGTGAACGTATCACATCGCATTGATGAGGTAGTAGTCCAAACTTCCACATATGATGTTATCATATTCCCAAAAAATGGAGTGCATAAATTTATTTGTCATGAATGAATTAATAAACTATAAATATATTATAAATATCTTATACAACATATAAAAATAGTATTTCCATAATAATTGACACCATTAGAGGTGGTAATTTAAGAATGAACAATCATAGTTTCGCAAGGCAGGAGTCCACCGTACACACAAATGCTAAATTCGTTACCCTATATAGGGATGTGTGTATAAGTGTTGGTATAAAAATTATAATAACAACATATAAATATATTTATGATATTTAGGTTATTATATAAGCATGTAATTAGAATATTTTATTGTTTGGAGAAGGAAACTAATACATAAGGGATTATAGATGGATATTAGCTCTTTTTAAGGTAACTCCTTTTGGTTTATAACAAAACAATTACACGTTTAAATTTATTCCCATGTTGTGGAATTTTTAATGAGGATAGGGATTATTGGATCTTATTTGATAATAGGTTTTTTTTTATAAATATGGATTTATGGGTTTGAATTAATGGGATGGGTGAGTTCCCTTTTATAATGGGGGAGGAGTGAAATTCTTGTAATTTTATGAAAATGTAATTCCATCCATTTTATTCAAAATAATAGAGCTTTTAGTAATTTAAAATAATGGAAAAAAGGTAGGGTAGGGTTGAAATATGTCAATAAAATATATTTTGGACATGTTTATAGATCACATAGGTTCTTTTTTTATGTTTTAGTCCCTTATAAATATATTTATCCTCTTAATTATTGTAATTATGTTTAATCAGTTTCACTAATATTTTTTTTGTTAAATACTATGTTCAACTTATTAAAAATTAAAAATTATTATAATTAAAATTATTTATTAAATTATTTAATATTTCAATAATCTAATGGGTACAAATTTAATTTAATTTAATCCCATATATGGGATGACAAAACGTGTTTTTAAAGTAAAAATGTTCAAATGTCTTTCATATTTTTATGTAAAATTTAAATATAAAATTGATTCAAATGACATAAATTTTATTAATTGATACAAAATTTATCTAATTAAACTTTTTTAAAAAATAAAATATAATCCATCATTTTAAATAAATTAGATTAAAGATCATTTTTGAAGTAAAATTTAGTGTTTTACACAGTTAATCAAAAAATAAAACATCCCAGAAAAATATTAAAAATTAACCCTAACCTAATTTTGATATTTAAAATTTATAAATGACGTTTACTTTGACATATATTTTTTTCTATAATTCATATGTGAATTACGCGATCAATTAAAAGACTATATAATAGCCTTTGTAAAAATATAGTGTTTTATATGTATAATTAGATTTAATCTTATCTAATGCCTATAAATTTTTTTTGATGGATATAAAAATAATTTTATTGAATATATATAAAATAGAAATTTAACGTATATCATAAAATAATATTAATTATTTTTTCCTATTAAGGTAAATCACCATTAATACACAAAATAGACTCTTATAAAATCATTTCCATTATTTTCATTTTGATTATATATTAATTTGTAATTAATATGTAACAAGTGAATAAAAACTATATATTTTAAGAATCAATTTAATACTGTTAATAACCATCAATTTAACATATAAGTTTAATCTTATTATATCAAATAATAATTTTTTAATTATATATTATTTTTTGGTAAAACTTGGTCTTGCGTGTTATGCAAGCCATTAAGGAATGTATACACTGAATGTAGGATAAATTATCCTTATTATTCCATTTTGAGAATGAAAAAATTTATGTTTCCTATATAATAATCTTAATTTGGGATTTCTTATAATGAAATATATGATAAAAAATTAAATTCATTCTAAAAATAAAATATTTTAATGTCATGGGGTGTCGTATTCTCCTCACATTAAATAAATAATGTCACTACAATTCAGAATGGATCTTTCTATTCAATGGAATTATATTTGAACATAAAATATTTTTGAAAATTACACATCATGAATATGTTTTACAAAGCTTCTTCTGAATAAGAGATAAATGGAAGTACACCAATCACGTAACAAGGTTCCCTTATTGGAGAACATCGGTGGGAAATGGAAACATAAATATAGAATAAAAATCTAAAAAATAAGTTCAAATATAGAGTGAAAGAGAATATGGTCTACTACATTTTTATAACCACAATTATTAAACAATTTTTAGGAAAAAGACATTATGGTTATAAAAAATTAATTTATTTGTATAATATATTTTTTTCAACACCATTTTTTCTATAGTTGATGAATTATTTCACTATATAAAAATGAAAGTAAATTCAAGTTTGTATTTGATAAGAATAACATAATACATTGGTTGTGGCATGATCTATTTCTACATCAACTCGTATCACAAGTTTCATCATTGGTTGAAGTATTACATCAGCCTCTAACAGCATGTCAAATGATCAAATTAAAACATTTCATAAATGGAATCCTTTCAAAAGTGTATGATCCAACATATTAGAATCATTTCCATGGTAATTAGGAGTAGTTAGTTATACATTATCTATATTAATCATCTCTTTAAAAAAATAATTATATCAATATTATTAACATATTAAATATTCTATTTCCCTCAACCATGCTTTTTTTGAAGAGTTCATGTTGACACCAAATTAGTTTTATTGATACAAATAAACCTAAGATCTATAATCATTAATGAAAATGTACTGAATTAGGAACCTTATATATTTAATAATTCATTTGGTGAAAAAATCATCAAAAAATAATTTTACATAATAATTTTTAGTTCCAAATATAGAAGAACATTAATCATTCATCTTTAGTTGTGTCAATAATATATGGTTGACCTTGATCCCATAACATCTTTTATGGTACAATCTGTAGAAGCTTGGGGAATTCCTTTTCATACTTCCTCATCTCCATGAAATTATAACACTGAATAGTAGAGCTTTACTTTCTTCCCATTGAATTATTTCTCCTAGGGACCCATTAATTTCCACTTATTAGAATCTTCTTAATTCTTTAATTCATTTACCAGGATGATTTTACTCACAATTATAACATGTAAGAAAACATGTATTTTACCTATTCTATTTATATTCGATTTCCCATATTTCCTTTTATTCTCTTACTTCCCTTTGAATTTATATGACAATAATACTTATTTATCTATCTTTATATCTGATAAAACTATTTAATCATATGAATAAAATTTCTATGAAACCAGATCTATTTGGAGATTTGGATTAATATCTTCAATGAAATGGCCAATATTGTACTTTGTGTTGTGCATTAAATCTATAATACACCTTTTTGTCCTTGTAATGGAAGAATAATAATCTATAACAAAAACTTACTCCATTTTGTTTAGACTAAGTAAAATTTTCATCGTTTTAATTTTTTCCCAGAGGGAAATATTTTTCAAATAATTTTTCCATAAAAGTTTCATATTCCATGAGTGAAATGTCTTATTACTGCTTAATATTTTGGATCAACGAGCAACATTGTTCCAAAATTACATTAATACAACACACCACAAGTGTAACCTTTTTCTTTTCATCACATCCAAATCACATAAATATCTTCTCTAAAGACATAATCCATTTATATTATGCCAATTGGTATTTAATACCACTAAATGATGGGGGGACTCTATCACATAAAGCTATCCAACATCAAAGAATGTTATTGTGGAATTATTTTCTCAATCCATGAACTATTATGTTTCATTAAATGAGTAAGGTACCCTAGTATAGCCATAATTTTCTCTATTACAGCAACATATTTATTTGTTTCCTCAGTAGAGAATCCTCTAAATATACCATGAGTATTAAAAAACATCTTCCTTCGAGGATCAATTTCTAAAAATGATTATATAATATATTATCTCATACAAACATGAAATTTTTATTATTGGTAATGTGATGAAACACTTAACATAAATATAAAATTTTATTTATTGATAATATCATAATCATTAACATGTTTAATTTTGGAATATCGTTAAATTTACATATTTCATAATGGTCTAATAGAATATTTGTTTTATCATATGCATATCCCATTGGATTGTTAAACCCGGGGCATAGTAAGGCAAGTTGTGGTGTATGAGGTTATGGTCGATTAAGGTATACCACACCATGTAAGAGTTATAACCCATAGGTAAATCATTTATTGAACCACATCAAATTATAGTATCCAGAAAATAATATTTTTCTATGAAGACCTCAATAATATATACCATACCAAAACTATTGGAAGTTCTTCTATACTAATCCTCAATGTCCATCATAGGGTTGCATTACCAAATCTATGTTTTGTTAATCTAGATTCCAAGGACACTATTAAACGTGCTTGAAAATGAACTATAATACCCCATCCCCAGAGGACTAGAGGCAGTGCATCACATTATTTAATTGGCATGATCACAATAAAATCCAATCAATATTGACTAAAGGCTTAATAGTTTTTGGAAAACCAGATTATATACATGATACATATATTACATTGTAAATAGAACATAAATCATAATAAATAATAAAATGATAACAACATGCATCTTTTAAACTCATTATAATAATTCATCTTCATATACCATTGAAAGGAAACCAAAATTATCGAGATCACAAATTCTCTATAAGGGTACATACAATGGATGAAATAAATAATATATAGGAATGATAAACCTCGATTGATAAATAACTGATAAGACATTCCACTCAAATAAGTGGATAAGGAATAATAAATATGGAAAGACAATTAACTGTAACACATCCCATTTAATCAATAAACTTAGAATGAAATGCATTCATAGATTTTATCATATGATAATATCATAGACAATAATAATAATAACTAAAATATCTATGAAGGAAATGATTAATTAATGGTTTTCTTGTCTGAGGAACACGTATACCTATACCATGAAGAACATTAAAAAGATGGTTTAATACTACGTGTAGAAACCTATTTAATTCTGAAAACATTTTTTATCATGAGTACTAGATGATGTATAGAGGGGATATATATTGTTTGACCCACACACATCACTGCCTATCCAAGTCATACCTCATTTTGAATAATCGATTCCATTGATAAAAATTATTCTTTACCAAATATCCATATTGAATAAATAATACGAATATATCAATATTTACATTGTGTAAAATATTTAAACATAAGGGTTGTGGGAATTAATGAATATAAATACTACGGAATGTTCATTAAAACAATCTTTAAGAAAATAATATTTAAACACTCCATAGATTATCATACCACATTAAAATATTTTAATCATGATCCAAATGAAAGAGTAACATTAAATAATAATTATAATTCCATTAAAATGAGAATATTCAAGATATAAAATTTCAAATTGAAGGATATACACAATATAAAAGTGAATTTCTTTAGAACCACAAAGAAGTCCCAATAGAATGTACACTGAGATAAAATCTCGTACGTTGAGTTCGACATGACGAGTGTGTATATATATTTTTTTAATAATATTATTATTTTAATTATTGAACATTTCCAAAATTATTTTCATGTCTTTTAATACTCTTAAAAAAATTATTATAATATTATATATATATAATTAAAAAATTTAGTTTACATCGGGTGTTTTTGACAAAATTCGGTTCATGTGCCAAACCTGACATTGGTAGGTAGACTATGTCCAAAGGGGTAATTATACCAACATTTACAGAATAATAATATTGACATAATAATAATATTTGTTTATAAATTATAATTTTAATACTAATTACGAATTATGGGTATGAACAATGAACCTATTATACAATCATGGATATGTTAGGTCATACGTATGTTAAAGTAACGATATATTTTTTCAAAGATCATTATGGAAAAAAGGTAACATTATATATTTCAATAATTATCATTATATATAAAATATCATGGTATCTAATTATATATATATATATATATAATTATTTTTCTATAAATGGATTCACATCACATCGAGGAGGCGGTAGTCCACACATCTACGAACAACATTAAAAACTTTTTAGTTTGTGAAATGGCTAAAAATAAAATGATATATTATAATTTAAAAAAGGTAATTATGTCATGAATATCATATATATTTCATTGGGGTCACATATTCTTAATTAAAACCATCCATAATAAATTCCATGTAGTGTATGAACATATCACTTCTCTTGGAGGAGGTTGTAGTTCGTACTTTCAAACAATGTTGTCTTATTCCCAAAAAATGGAGTTCATAATATTATATGTTAAAAAAGTACTATAGAATTATAAATAAATTATATATATCATATATAAAATAAATAAATTATTTCCATCATAATTACCAACATTAGTAGTGGTAAAGAATAACAAACACTCATTTTTTTTGTATGGCGGTAGTCCGTCGTACACACAAATGGTGGGTTTGTTACACATTAGATAGTGGTTTATCTATGTGTAGACTAAAACCATATTATAAAAAAATACCTGAATATTGAATATATTGAGGCTATTTTATATGAACATAATATGAATATTTTAGTGGGTGGAGAAAGAAAATAAAACAAAATATCTCGTGGAAGGTTGTTACATCCTTTTTGGGTAACTCTAATTGTTTTAAACGAAAAAATTTGATGGTTGTATTTCTGCCCAATTTTAGGACGATAAGTTAAGGGTAGGGATTTTGGGAGCCTATTAGAGTATATTATGGGTGATATAAATTTCATGATAGGAGTTAATAAATGGGAGGGTAGTTTTCATTTTCTTAGTGGAGGAGGAATGATATTCTGAAAAACTATTGAATAAGGAATTTATCCCATGTTTTACCTATGTAATGTGCCACAAATAATGATAAGAATCCTAGAAAAGTCAAGATTGAGCTGATATATGGACATATAATATCTTTTTGAAAATTATCTAGGTTATTTTAGACTATAAATTTACAGTTTAGTCCCCTATTAAGGTAATAATTCTCTAAATTTATATAATTTATAGTAATCACAATCACTAGTATTTATTATAAAACAATAAGTTGTACTTTTTAGTCATTATAAGTTATTATAACTCTAAATATGAAATAAATTTTTCAAAATTTTAATCACATAAGTGGAAAAACATAATTTAAATTTAATAATGTATATGAGATGAAAAATCATGTTTTTAAAGTAAATAACGTTGAGTAATTTGCTATGTTTTTATGTCCAATTTCATATTGAAATTGAATACAATGACATAAATTGGATTTATTTATATAATATTGAGATAATTAAAATTTATAACCAATAAAAATTTATTTTATCCTTATAATTATATTAAATGAAAGGGTTGTTTGGAATTAAAATTTAGTTTTTTAACTATTAATAAAAAATGATGTTTATATAAAAATACCAACAATTAAACCTAACCAAATTATTATGTTTCAATATAAAAAATTATTTTTATTTCTAATTATAAATTTTATAATAATTCCAAAATTCATTTTTAAAATATGTTCTATAGTAAAAGGTTGTAAAATTGTCTTTTTCAAAATATATGTTTGTATGTGTAAAATTGAAGTTTTTCTTATCATAAGCATATAAATCCTATTGGATTAATGTCAAAAATATTTGATTCAATATATAATTTATAAATTTAATCAATATCTTTCACTAACAGTAATTAACATAACTTATTCAGATAAACTACCTTTTTCACATAAACATTGAATTTTATAAAATAATTCCACTAATATTCAATTGGTTACTATAGTAATTTATAATTAATAGCAGAAAAATGAATTAAGCTAAATATTTTCAAAATTTAGTAAATCTTATTCATGAACTACTATTTAACTGTTATGTAACATCTTATTATATTAAATAATAATATTTTTCATAATATATTATTGTTTTGTAAGACCTGGTCTTCTATGTTATGTTATCCAATGTAGAAAGTATGTTTTGTATGTAACTCAAGATATCCTCAGTGTTCTATATAGAGAAATATAAAATTTCTGTTATCAGTAACATAACCTTTGGTTGGTGCTTTAGATAAATCACTCTATGTAAAAATTGAATTTATTTTGAAAGGGATATATTGTAACATCTAGGAGTTTTACAATTAAAATTATGATTTAATGGGAAATAAATAATATTCCCATATTAAATTATATAGCTAAAATTATATGGATAAAAATATGAATTAATTTCCTGGAATCTATGTATTTTTTCCTATAAAATTCTAAGGGATTAAGGACTAGAATATAAAATCAAAATAATAGATATTGAAAATATAAAAGTTGTTGTAGCATGTTTTTTGATCGTATCTTCAAATTTAGATAATCCATTATTTGATTATGGATCATCAAACAGTTTTCATTATTTATATGTTTTCAAAGAAAAATATATATATTTATGTATCACCTTAAGAATTTAATTTTAAATCAATACTCTTAGTGGAAATATTACAATAATAGGGACCTATCAGTTAGTTCCCATAATGAAACATAAACATTCAATATTTGAATATCATATAATTTATCCTGTGGTTTAGGTTTATATAATACTTTTTTAGATAATAATTCCTATTAAAAAGGAGAAATTTTTCAGTGGGAGAATTATATTATAGTTTTTTATAATGGTATAGAATACCTTATCCTTAGAGGGGTGACTATAACATCAAAATCATATTTGGATCCAAATCCAATAGAACTATTTACAGAAACTATGGGGAAGAAGATAATACAATACACATTAAAGGGAAAGATAATATGATATATAATATTATTAATTTCCAAGAATATATTTTTGTGTTTCTTGAAGATCTATTTGGAAGTATACTAAATCATGAAGATGAGTATTATATTAAAAGAATATTCAAAGGAAAACATATATTTAGGAATCTCTATAGGATGGACACTTTAGAGATAGTGGAGTTGAAGAAAAAACTATAGGATTTGTAAAATAATGGATTCATACAACAATGTTTTTCACCAAGAATATAACTTGAAATATTTGTTAAAAATAAACAATGGAGCTATGAGTTTGTGTAACAATTATAAGGATCTCAATTCTATAACTGTCAAAAAATAACATCATTATAATGTTAATGAATTTTTTGATCAACTTTATTAAGAAAAATATTTTTATATGATTGATATTAATTTTGGGTATCATGAATTGTGACTATGAAAGGAAAATATTAAAAATATACCATTTCATATGAAGTATGGAAATTATGAGTCTATAATAATGCCCTTTGTATTGAGTAATGTACCCTCTATTTTTTGGTGTCTCATTTTTTAGTTTTCAAGTAATATATTGATAATTTTGATGTTTTATTTAGTAATGATATCTTCATATACAGTAAATGTTGTGGAGAACTTATGAAATATATGAGAATCTATCATGATAATCCTAGAGAAAAATATCAATATAGGAAATCTATGAATATAGAATTCGGGCTTTGAGAAGTTGTTTTTCTGGGTAATATGTACACTATATTTGGAATATTAGTAGATCAATTAAATAAAAATGAATTAAAATAATGGACCATGATAATAATTAAAACTAAGTTATACAGTTTCCTTGAATTATTAGGTCACTATCAATATTTTGAATAATTTTTTTCATTTGTTAAATACGTTAACTATGTTGACATAAAAGGGTTTATGTTCTTATGGATTGGGTAATGTAAAGTATTATTTGATTAATTAATGTGGAGGATAATGAGTAATATAGTGTTGACATTACAATCATTAACGATTTGTTTTTTAATTTATAGTGATACATAAAATGATTTTGTTGGATATATCCTTATGATGAATGATAATGTTATTTTATATGGATCTAATAAATTAGAGATACATGAATAAAACTATATAACCTGTGATCATGAGTTGGATAACTGTAATATTTTCTTTCAATATACATGTACATTATCTATATTTTCAACAATGATATATATACACAAATCATAAGAGTATGAAAAACATATTTTTATATAAATACTAGAAAGTGAGGAAATGATGACAGCTTAAGCTACTGAAGGATTATAATTTCTAAATACATTAACACCTATATAAGAAGAATCATGTAGGAGATGCATTTATATAAAAATAACATGGTGTCCTAAATGAAATTTGGATTAATAAGGATAACTTCTAAAAGTATTCAGTAAATATGGATATGGTAATTGTTATGTAAGGGGAAACATCACTCCTTTTTCAAATGTTTTCTAAATAATCATTAATGGAATGTATAAAATGATATGATAATTATGTTGAAAATGTTCGAAATTAAATTAAATACCTAAAATATGAGATGTCTGGAAGACCTAATTTTAAAAGTTTAAATTTTACAATTTCGAAATAGGGTATGTGTCCCATACAAACATGGGATTTTATGGGAATTATTAGACGAAACATGTAGATTGAATTTCCCTATAGACACTGGTGGAATTATGTTATATTGGGATTTTAAGGAAATTTTTTGGTTATATAATATGAAGAGGGTCATTACTGATTATGTATCAAGAAGATTGGTTTTTCAAATGGTGACTATTGATAGAAATATACTAGTGGATCCATGATAACTCATACTATTACTATATTAAAATAGCATGACATTACTATGTAATTATTTATTATATTTCCCAAGGCTCAAATAAGAAATGATACCATATAAATTATTTTAGATATTATTGAGAAATGTTCACATTTCCTCACTATAATAGAAAAATCACCTCTTGAGTTTATTTCATTATTTTATATTAATGAATATGTATAAATTCATAGTGTAAATATTTAGGTTTATTATAATAATATTCTTGATTTATCTAGAAATATAGGAAATGCCTTCAGAATTCATAGGATACCAACCTTCATTTGAGCATAGTTTATCATCCTCAGACTGATGGGTGTCATAATATAACTATTTATATATTTGAAGATATTTTTGTTCACAGTAAAAATAATTTCAAGGTATATGGGATCAAAATTTACATTTTTTAGTGTTCTATTATAATTATATATAAAATTATTTTATTCTTGTGGTTCCATATGATGTATTTTGGAAAGAGATGTTATACTCAAATTTTTTGGGATGATGTTAGTAAAAGATGATTCTAGGATCAGAAGTTATAGTGGAGAGAATGGTAACGGTAAAGACTATCTATACCAATATTAATTTAGATAACTATAGGACAATGATATATGAAGATAACCAAAGAAAATAATTTTTAATTTCTGGTTGTTTATCACATTTTATTGAATTTATCTCATTAGAAGTATGTTATAATGTTTAGTAAGAAAGGAATACGCAACCCCAGGTACATTAAAACTTTTTAAAGTATAGAAAGAATTGGAGTCATGACTTACCATTTGTAAATTCATCGTATACTTTATAATGTACATGATGTGTTTCATATTTTTTTAAATAGGATTAAAAATGTAGATCCAAAAAACGTTTTCACCAATAATAAAATAAAATTTCAACCTGATTTAACTTACTTTTAAGGCTCTATTCATATTCCGGATAATAGTGAACTGGTGCTATGATATTAAATGAATCTGATGGGGAAGTAAATTTTGAAAAATCGTAATATTAGAGTAGTTACATGGAAATGTGAGGAAGATATGATGAATAACTACACTAATATGATCATGAGGTGATATTCGAGAAACATAGAAGATGAAATGTTTTTATGGTGGGAAGATTCTAACACCCGAGTCTTAATTATTAAAATAATTTCATTATAGAGAAATATTGATAGAAAATAATATATTTTTATTAAAAAATATTATTAAAATAAAAATTATCAAATTTAATAAAGCCAATTTTATAAATAAATTTAATTTTTCAAATTTCCAACCAAAAATAACATATCATGAAAATTTGGGATTTTTTTGAATGAATAAATTTTTAGTGAACAGTTATAAAATATAAATTTTTGTGAAACACTCAAAAATAGACATAATGTTTTGAATATGGAAGTAAGTTAATATAAGTATCATTTAGATACAAAAAATCTTTTTAATTTAATTAGAATTAAAATTATACTCTATCTTAGTATAAAAATACATTTTGACATTTTTTTAGAAAACAATTTTTCATCATGATTTACATGATCATTTTAAAAAAAATTCTAATTATATATGTTGATTTTTTTAAACTTTATTCTTTATTTTAATGAGTGTTATTGATATTACTTAAAAATATTAAATTGGTTTTTGGTCATAATAAATTGAAAATACAATGAAAACAATTATCGTTGAAAAAGGGGATATCTGTTTTTCTATGTATAAAAATATGTGATATAACAACTATTTTTAATATTAATTCTTATTTTATGAATTTTGTTATACCATTAAAATCATATTCTCTTAATTTATTTATTTATTGTGAATTTTCTTACAAGAATGACATATATAATATTTTTTGTAATGAAAAATACAAAATATCTCTCTTTTGTTTTTAAAAATATATTTTATGTTCACATAGGTATAAAAATATTTTATGAATAATTAATAAAGTTCATTTTATGAAAAATGGAATTAATTTTATATTTATAATTTATTTCAAATTATTTTGGGATTATATAATTACTGTAAATTATTAAGCAATGTCGATAAATTTTTTTTTCATGTAACTGAAATATTAAATAAATCATTTTAGAAAAATGCAAAGTAATATGAAATGGTTGTGTTAATTATTAAAGTGAATATTAAATATTTATATAATAAATTAAAGTTTATTTTATAAAACTGATATACAAATTACATATTTTTCTTTATATGTTTAAAATAAAATTAAATGAATAGTGATAAAAATTATATTATTCATATTTTATGAAGATAATAATATATTAAAATATGTATAAATCATAAAATTTATGAAAGTAGAATATGGGGATTTTATATGGTATAACGTTTTATATTATATCTATCTATTATTAAATTCACCCCTTTATGTAAAATTATTACACATTCAGATTTATAAGGTTATTATTATAAGAAAACGTAAAATTGGATAACAGAGGGGTTAAACCAAAAATATAAAATACAAAGAGAAACAAAATGCTATATGATTCTTTTTTTTATTTTATTTAAACCATTTAATATTTTAGTTAAAAATATCTACCAATTATTTAGCATTTTATGATAGAATGATTAAATATAATTTAATATTTTTGCAAATTTAAAGCATGTTATTTCCTTCTCTTATAAAAGGATACTGCCGTCTCTCAATTATGTACACTATATAAAGTAATATATTTCAACCAATACATCCCCATTTATATTATAAAAATACATATCAACATTTTAAAGGTGATTTAATTCTAAAATGCCTAACCCTATGGTCTAATGAATGAGGTGCAAATGAAGTTTCTATAAGATAAGGTAACAAATTTTATAACTCATTCATTTGTTTTTCTTCTTCTACATCCTAAAAATATTTAGTAACCACAATAAAACAAGGATTAAAATCTGTTAAACATATTTAGAGGTTATTATTATTATTATAAATCAGTTTTCTATTACTTTTCCATCCTATTAAAATAAAAAAATATCGCTTGTGTAGATATACAATTTACTATGTCCACATAGTGGTGTAATTTATTTTTCATCACCACATTATATGGATAAAAATAAATAGGGATATAATTGGTATATATGATATTTATTCAATAATTAATATTCTAAAAAAAATATATCATTTATCTTATAAACATTCCATTTGTTAAAAAAGATGATATGGTTGCTCATATGTATGTGTGGAATACCACATAATGAATCGATTTGATACATTTTTCATGTTTACCATTAAATGATGATTTTAAATATATATAAATATTTATTTGAATCATACAATTTTTATAACATTATTGACATCATGTGCATTATGTAACCATAATTATATTCAATGCCAAAAACTACAAAATGAGGACATTCTTGAAAAATTGATGAGATAACAACACAACTAACATTTTTAATAAATACTTATTAATAGATTTATTTTTAAATGTTATAATTTGATCATATATGATATTTTGAGAATTTATATACTTATTTAATATAATTATAATAATTTTATATTTATTAAACATGATGATTAAATCACTTACAATAAATACTCGTTATGAGGTAACAGTTTGTTTCATAATATCATCATCGTTCGGGTTTTTTTTGTTCATGTCTCCACTAGGGAATTGTTTGATTGTTATATAATTAATCTATTATATTTTTTCCACATATTATTTATATAAATTATTATTTATCATTTCATTTTCTAAATTTATGTACACAATATATTAAAATAGTTTTTTTAACAAAACTAAAATTTATTTTTCTATTCCATTAGGAATATTTTTCTTCTGTGTCCATATTATCATAAAATTCAATTTATTATTATTTCAAATATTCTAAAATTACTGATAAATTTTATTTTAATAATTTAAAATTTTCGAATAAAAATGTTACTGTGTAATCATTATTTAATTTTGTGAATATGATAATATTTGACCTTCTTAAAATGTGTGAAAGGATCATTCCCATTAACTTCAGAAGTCTGAAATAAAAACATCTGGCCATAAATTTTATATTCAAATATAATGTTTTCCTTTACATTTTTGAAATTATTAGATTTAAAAAAAGTTATTTTTAAATTCAAATGGTATTTTGGTCAAGAAAAATTCTAATGGCCTTTTAAATGTATTTTCTTTAATGAGAATATTATTTGATGTATATTATGATTTAGTAGGGATATATTATTTTGATACCACTTTCCAAATTAATTATTATGAATTATTTTTGTGTTATACTTATTTTGGTGGAATTTACCAAATTATCATATTCTTTTTAAAAAATATGAATTCTTTATTTGTTTATGTTCACCCCATTCATATGATGAATAAATTGAATATAATATGTGACGAGTGAGGTCTTCTATACCATCCAGATGCATCAATAGGTCCCATGAAATAATATTTTTTGTGAACATGGTGCACACCTTGCCTTTTTACATATTTTTCCATGGAACAATTTCTTGACATTAATATTATGATGTCTGTCATTTTGTATTGAATCAATATAAAAATATTTATTTTTAGACATGTGATTAATGTTGTTTTTATGTTATCTAATGCTTTAGTCACCTTTTATTGTATTAGATATATTAAATATATGATTAGGGTTTTTTCCATATTATTCAATTTTTATTTAATTTCTGATAGCATGTTTTGTATTTTTCCCAAATTGAGAATTTGATATCACTATTTCTTATAATATAATTTACAAAAGATGTGAAGGAGGGATATGTGAGTGAAATCAGTAGTTTCCATGAATAAATATAATTTTATCACAATTATAATTATCTTATATATTTACTTTTAGTTGTTATGTGAGAATCATGTATGAATCTATTATATAATGAATACTAAAATATTTTTTCCATTGGGATGCAATCCATTGTATTATGTGTCATTGTTGGAAAATAACCATAGGATTTGGGCCACTGAAGCCAGGATGATATAAAATACTCTAACCAAATACAATATATTAAGACCCCTGTCATCCTTATGTATTTATAGAGTAATAAATATCTACAATTTCAAGAATATTTTTGGCGTAAAAAGGAAAATCTTCAAGATATATAGAATTTAGTTCCACCCATTTATTTCATTTTACTTCTCTAATTTCATAACCTCAACTTATTTTAAAATACAACAATTTTTAGGATATTTAAAAAGCATGTTATCATGATATTTGTAATGATTATTTTCTCTGAAAATGAGATTTTTAATAAAGAAAAATAATATAAATATCACTCCAACATATTGGAAAATTACCTATACACAATAATTTAAGCACCATATAGGAAAAATCCAATTAATATAATATAGCTACCCACATATAAGATCATAATAAATTATATATAACATAAAAATATTTATTTACAAGAATTATATGGTACAAAAATTTTTTCTTCAAAGAAATAACTGACTTTAACAAAACTAAAACAATTAATACAAGAATGAATAATTTATAGAAAATATGATAACAAAACATTTCTTTGTTATCAAATGTAATTAATAAATATAATAATTTATTTTAATTGATCAAGAGTGAAAAATATTAACATAATTCACTAATGGTTCCATATGCTAGTAATCCTATGTTTATTCTTTTGTAATCAGAAATATGATAAAATAATGATTTATTTAATGGAAGAGGAATCTGAAACCTAGATAATCCACAATGGGTTACCTACATAATCATATTAATTTCTATCTGTATTTAATTAAAATTTTATTACAATTTCCTTCAACTATTAATTACATTTTATTTTTTAAGATATAGTTGTTACTATCATTTCAAAAATGTTATGTAATCCCCATATAATTATTTTTTGGAAATACTTTATATTTAAAAACATAGAATTTAATCCTATTTAGTTATTTCTTATCCCCTTAATAATGGTGATGTTTATTGAAAATAATATTATATACCCAATTCCTTTGAAAACTCTAATGGTTAGTCATTAAATTATTTTTCGTCGAAAATTTTTAAATCCAATTCCATTACATCGGTTTATTTTTTTACTAAGATTGTTCTATATTAAATGTGGCATGCATGATTGTAGGAATTTTATTATTTGATAGGTGGGCCAAAATTATATATCCGTATAATAAATTAGGTAATGTCATATTTCTCAGATGAGTCATTGTATTATTCATTAACAATATACTTGCATGGTTCCAAATTATAATGTAACAATTTGTACACATATATTATGGATGAACATGATTCTAGTTGTGTTCACAACTATGTGTGGTGTTTTACCACTATGTCTTTATGTTTCATTATTATACATGTGATAAATTCCATGAAATTATATAATGTTTCCCTCTGTATTATGATGGTGAAATTATTCTTAGAATATGATGATGATGTTTACACTCATAAATGTATGGATATTCATGTCTATTTTTATGTCATTCATCCCTTTATAAGGATTCTATGTTATTACATTATTTATTATAAATATTTATGTGATTAATTTTAGTAAGGAGAAGATGTGATATTTTAGGTGGATAAAGAATGAAGATTTAGATAATGTATAGGTTTTATTATGTAGAATTTATGTATGTTTAATAATTTCCCAAGATACTAACATTTAAATCTATAAATGAATTAATATTACGTTTTGATCACAAAATTGATTTAATAGTAATCAAAATAAGATGGGTCTCTTTATTATATTGTTAAAGTTGATCTATTTCCAAAGAATTATATTCCATAAGGGGGAATTTCAATATCCATGTCCAAACCCCAGACTACCTTAGATTCACAATTTAATGGTACAACACACAACTAGTGCATTCTAGTACCATTATCTCATAAAAATCCAAAGGGAGCATACTATGGATACAACCAATTAGAATTCCCAATTCACAATATCCTGAGATGTATCTTGTCTTATATAGTATTATTTTCCTAAGCATTGGGCCATTCTACACACCTTATCAGTTTCAACATTCAAGGATCTCTATTGGACAACATCCTTCAAAATATAGCACCTTTCCAGTGATGGGATTATCACTAGACCTCTAACAAAAAAGATCCATTCCCATACCCCATGAATTTACACAACATAACATCCCGTGGTTAAAATTAATATATTAAATTTGGGCCAGGAATTTTAATGGCCTTACCCATCAAAGCAAAAAGTTTCAGCATTGATTGTCCATTTCTCATAATAATTAAATAATTTATATTCACTATTTATATACAGGATAGTCCTAAAGAAGAAAAATAGAATAGACTAAATCACTCAATAATTCTATCCTCCCCAAGATAAAAAATAATCCTAGGTCAAACTCTATCATGCAGTTCCCTCGATCAAAACAAGGCCTTGAATGACTAAAATCTATGTATTATCAAATGATCTCTAGGTCCACAACCTAATTCCACAAACTGTTCAAGTATCTCATCTAGGTTAGCTCATGGGAAAAAAACTCATATTACCCTCCACAACCCATAAGACATCATACATCCCAAATACCCTCTCATGGGTATCCCAATATAACAAAATCTCATGAAAATCAACATCCTACCATGTAATGGTTCTCATTGAGCATACCTATATAAAACTTCCCTAAAAATCTATATCTCATTGGACAACACTACCATATTAATAAATAATTTCAATATTATCTTGGAAATCAAATAATTATTGAATCATCGAATCTTATTTTGATTATATAGAATTTTTTTCCATGATATATTTTATAAAAAATATATAAGAGTTTACTTGAATAATAAATAATTGAATATAAATTTCCTTCCTGGGATTCCCACATCCCACACAAAGGGTCTAAAACAACAATGTTTCATTCACTTATTATCACACCACCCGATCTGTAAAACCAATAATCCAAAAGTGATACATATATTTGTCGACTCGAACAAGTAGAATTCCCCTAAGTATATATATGAGAGAAATTTGTATGAGAAGATGCAGACACATTAAATAGAAAATCCTCAGTATTCATTGAAAACATTAAAAAATTTATTATTAATAATTTATTTTTTTATAACAAATTAATTAAGATTCCAAATATATATATTTTTACAAGTTAGTTATTTTAACAATTTTAATGTCAGTGAAAATGAGAAAACTATAAATCCAATACATGTTATTTAGTTTGTATGTTACTGTTATAAATCAGGATATACTTATAACCTCTTAACTATCCACCAATCTAATGTTTTTTTCTAGTGTCTTTCCAATTGAAAATAAAGTGAGTGAACAAACAATAAATCATAAACCTCAAACATCAGTGGCATCACACATGGTAAATATAACAAAAACCATATTAAAAAAGAGAGTAACATAAATAATATCAATATGGTAACATGGGATGTCCTAGGAAAAGGTGTTCAATATGATGCCATCAAGGTTCCATCTATAAAGAACCAAACATGTACTCCAATATCTCATGCTAAAAACCTAAATATTAAATTTCTATCGTTGATAATAATAAAAATTACCATATTTTTTAAATTAAAAATCAACAAAGAGAATATTAGTTCACTAACAAACCCGAAGAAATTTTAGGATTATAATTTTAGATAAATAGGAAATTTTAGTAAATAAAATTGTTTAAATTTTTACAATTCATCCATTTTTTAAACAGTACATGTTCTTCTCAATGAAACACTTAATTTATTCAAGTAATCTCCATTATTTAGAAACCTATCTATATTAAAATTACAATTCAACATTAAGAGTTGTCAACCCTCATTTGAAAAATGGTTATCAGAAAAAATATATTATTGAGGGAAATATAGAATAAAGTAAAAACCAACTTACTCCATTTCAAAATTGTGAGATTATATAAGTGATCTTAATATAAATATAATAAAATTTCATATAATGTAATCATATAATTACATTTGGAAAAAATATGATCATTTTCCTTATAAAACACATTAAAGGAAAGCCTTAGGAAAAAAATAGAATTTAAAGGGTTTATTAGAAAACATGAGGACCCATGGAATACATTTTCATAAAAATCATATCTTTTTTACAAAAAAGGCATAATTATTACTAAAAATTTATCAATATCATATATTATTAAATAAAAAATTTCACATAAAACACATTTTCAAGTATAAATACTTCATTTAGGGTCTTGGGAAAATCATTTTCATATAAATATTATGAGAAACATTTCAAATTGAATAAAATACATGGTTAATTCCAATTTAATTCTCTTTAAAATGCAACCATTAATAAATAAATTGAAGTGTTATATCAAGATCAGCAATCAATATAAAAAAATTATAACTAAAATAAAAACACAATTTAATGCTTTCATTTTCTCTATATAATGTAATAAATTATTTTATTTAAAAAATATGAAGAAGAACATTTAGGATTCATGTAAAAAGTAGGATAAAAATAATTTTTTACTTCCAATTTATTCAATTTTTTCTAAAAAAATGTTTAAAAAAATGTTATTTTGGAAAAAATAAAAATAGAAAATGATATTATTAATGAATAATTTTAATGATAATGGGATATTCTTCACAAGATGATTATGTTAAAAATTATTTCATTCACATCATTTTTTAAATGAAGTAATAACACATTTGAAAAAAATTTAACTATATTATTTAAAAATCATCAAAAAATTAAAAATATGTCTTAAAATAAAATTGAAAATATATTTCAAAATATTAATAGATAATTTAAATATAATAATGGAAATTTATGTTGAGGAAAAATAAATTAAAACATTTAATATATTAAAATAAAGTTTTGAAGAAAAAAATTAACCAAAATAACATCAAGTGACATTCATTCATTATAACATGTATAATACAAATATATTAGATATATACATGATTATAAAATTATTTATTACACATTAAATTATAATTATATATTTTATTTAATTTTTTCTAGTGTTTTATATTGTAACATAATCAGTTAGGATTACAATATACGTTTTGAGGGAATTTGGTTCATAATCACAATACAACTTGGGATGGATTACAATGGTCTATGTGATTATTTCCCATTTTCTCCAGAATATTAATAATCACATAAATAAAATTATTATAAACTAAATATAATATTATAACCATGCAAAATGGAAGAAATGGAAAAAATCTTATCACCTTGTGGTGGTTATAGTTCACTAGTACTCAATACTGACATTATAATTTTACAGTGGATGGAATGGTTAAAACATAGATTACATATTATATTTTAGTAATGAAAATAATGTTATAAATATCATATATATATATATTTATTAAATCCATCATAATAACCATTCTTGTTATGTGTTTAAAAAAACATCTCTTCTTGTAGGTGACAATCCATACAAACTCATGAGTGATGAATTCATTTCCAATTCAATCGAGATTGAGAAGGAAAAGGTTGTACCATAAGAATAATTAAATTTTTGTATATAGAATATACTGATGATATTTTTTCTGTACATTTAAATAATATTTTATAGAGTAATAATAAGAAATAAACTTGAAATTAGTTCGTTAGGACTTATAACTGCATAGTGGTTAACCTCTTTTTCTTAAAACTTGTGCCTTATAGGTTAGGTATTATTGTCATTAAAGGAAGTCCAAGATGTTGTGATTGATGTTTGGGAGATATTTTGGTAGAGATTTTCTAATTATGAGTACTCAAAATGTGTGAATAAGATAAAATATGGGATGCCCTTTTATAAAGTAGGTAAAAAAACACAATTGGAATTACCTAGATTATTTTTTTAATGTAAATTAATGTAAATTAATTAAACTTATTAATGTATAAAAAACAATAAAAAACTAATATGTGAATATTATGAGACTAAATAATATTATCTATTATAATTTGAACATGATTAGGTGAATTTATCCCCAATATCTCTTAGTTTTAACTGATGTTAAACATTTTGATAATTACAATGATATCAATGTTTTTTACTCTAGAGGAGTTATGAAAGTTACTATAAAAGGACAATTGAATCATAAATAGATAAATATTGATATTCTTTAACATTTACACTTCAGTTGTTCAAAGTTTGCATATTAATGAGTTTTAAATTATTTAATATAATATTATTTAAAATAATATTCCATTAAAGTATTTTTCACAACTATCCCCAAAGTTTGACTTTATTGACATCAAGTTTAAAAATGAATTAGTATATAAACATTTACTATGAAAATAAAAGTTTATATTTATAATAACATTTCATGAAAAATAATAATTCATTTAAATTAGGTTACTTTTAATATTGATTAAATTTATTTACTTTTTCTTCATTTACATGAACAAGTGCAATTTTTGTGTTTCATAGAAATTTAGGGTAATTATTAGATTAATAAAATTTAAAAATAAATTATCATGATAAGAAAATTTCATTAATCAATAAAATAATCATTTATTACTATATTTCAATTCTATTTTTCCAATGAAAATTAATATAGACATTAATACAAATAGTGTGACATTATTATTATTTATTTAAAATCATATAATGTACATTATCTAGGGAATTTGGGATAAAAATTAAAAATCATTGAAACACAGAGAGTTAAGGTTGAAGAACACTTATGTAATAATATTAATACATTATAGAGGGGTTTTTAGTCATTATCTTTTTTAACCTTGTTTTACACATTTTACCCTTACTAAGGTGACAAATATTCATCATGGTTAGTATTTACAATCAACAATAATAATTTGTAAATATTTAACAAATTTAAACCTCCTGATTTATAATATGAAATACAATACTTTTGATTTAGTTTTTATGCATTAATGAAAATAATTATAATGTTAATGCATAAAATAATACTGAAAATAATTCATAGAGAAATTATTTTAATCCTAAAATTGATCTTTTACAAAAATAATGTTTATTTTGGTCTTATATTAATTAAGTAAACTCTTTATAAATAAATTATAATCATATAACTATATGATAAAATTAAAAATATATTTTATGTTTTTAGTTTCTTAATTTAATGAATGTTTTTAAACATTTCAAAATACTATTTTCAATATTCACTTAATACCCAATCTTTTCAACAAATATTGAATATTCACCGTAATATAATTATGCTATCATTAATTCAAAATTAATAGTTGTTTTATCAAATATATTTCTTGAATATATAAGAAATTAAATATAATATTCACTGAAAAAATTAAATATTCTATTGAAGTTAAAAAAAAATTGATTTAAAAAATGACTATTGAATATTGATTACATATTATTATGAAATATTTGATACATTTTAATTATATCAAAACCCTTACACATTTATCACATAATTTGTTAATTACTATTAATACTAAAAATTTGAAAAATAGTTTATATTTTTCAAATTTAGATAATAGTATTTTTTATTATATATCATAATTTCAATAAATCTATGTGTTCCATGTTATGAAATATGTTTTGAACAGTATGGATTAAAACTAAATTTTTATGGTTTTATACTCTACCCCTTAAACAAATTAAGTCTAATAAATATTATTTACTTTATAATAAATACTTTACAATAATTTTTGAAAATAATATAATAGGATTGGAAGATAAAACATAAATCCATGAAAGTGAAAACCTTTTTTAAAATAAAAAATTTCTATAATCCCACATTATATAAAGGGATAATTAATAAAAAAAATTAAATAGAGTAATGTGAAACATGAATCACACCATAATGAACACATAAACAAGATTACAAATAAGGAGAACATTTTCGTGAAGTGACTATATGGATATATAGGATAAAAAATACATCCATGGAATAATAGAGAGTAAAATATAACAAGATCTTGAGAATGTTAACAACCATAAAGGCTCAAATTAGTAAGTGATAAAAAAAGAACATCAATTCATCATGAGTGAAGGTGATGGTAAAATATTTTTTACTTTATGGTCTTTTCTTGTAGTGGAGAGATTCATTTACTCTCAGGATAGATAAAATGAGAATGAAATATATGCATTATTTTTTTTTTAATTCCATAGGAACAATTTCTTAAATTGGATTATTCTTGAGAAATTTCAACATTTTTCTCATCTATCACTCTATGAAATTAATATTAATTTTAAATTTTAAATTCTTGATATAATTAATTGAAATTATAAAAAAATAAAAAGATCCAAAAAAGGTGAGACAACAAATAATTTGACTGAAACAACATATAATGAAATAATAAATTAATATAAAAATATTTAACAATAATATCCAGTCTTTATTATAAAAAATGTGACATGTAACCAAATATAAAACTATTAAAAATAATATTGACGTTGTTTGAAACAAAAAAACTAGTTGGATTTGATCAAATAATCTTCTTAGATAAAATTATCATATATATCCATGAGAAATTAAAACTCAGGATATCATATAAGAAAAATATATATGTATTATTTCTATATTATAAAAATTATGCTAATATTCTCCCCAAATAACCAAAATCATTATAAATATAAAACAAAACCATATATACAAAAAATATACAATTCAACCATTATTCCTTAAATAAAATTCATTATTATCTAAGTATTTAGATATAATGTAATCATATAATGGTTGCAAATATAATTATATTTTAATTCAAATTAAATATATGTTTTCACAACATTAGTGTTCATATTGACCCAACATGTTATTAATACATTGTATCTGATATACCCAACATATAAAAGAATTTATCATAAAATTACCTTAATAACCAAACATAAATATAAGGGTTATGTATACCAAAGATAATTATGAAACCGTAATTAATCTATCACAATGTATTGACATAACATAAAACCTAAAATTTTACCAATTAAATTTAACATATGAACTTCCATAAGTTTATAAAATGTTAAATAAAACACAAAATATCATAACTCAGGAAACCATATATGCAGGTACTTTCAATCATTCAATTTCCATTATGAAACGTTACCTAGTATGTTCTATCTTGTTAATAAATTCTTCCTTCATACGAAAAAAAATTTAAGAATCATGTCATAATTTTTTCAAATATCAAAACAAAAATCAAAATATAATTCGAACACATTAAATTTCATTATCTCTTTTCTTATCATTAACATATAACCATTTTAATACTTCATTTATATGGCCCTATTATTCATCATTACAAATATCCTCTAAGTTAATTTATTTTCATAATGCTTATACACCTCACATTCAAAAAACTAAATTGATAACATAGGAATAACATTATTTCTATTAAAAGTGGTAAATAGGATCTTACTTTTTCCCTAGTCGTTTATTTCTCTATCCCCCACTAGAACATAAAAATATATTCTCATTCCTTTGTAAAAAATTCTGTGTGTTTATTTCCACATTAATAACATATTGATAATTTTATTTTATTTACCATTGTAATATTTACCATTGAAACATCTATTGAAATATTTTAGTCTTTTATTTTGTGAATTATGAAACTGACCATAGATTATGTTGTTGATACTGACTCTTGATACATTGTAAAGAACAATAGGGTAACATTTTGATAAATAAAAACTTTATGAACAATAGAAATACTATTTGGAAAAAATATTTTAAAATTTTAAATAATATTTTTCAAATTATGTAATATGTTATTTTTTAAATATAGTAATTATAAATAATTAACAAGGTAAAAAATTCATTTCCAAGATTAAATAACAATAGATAAAAAGTTAAAAAGATACAAAAAATGTATTTAATCACTCAATCATGTCTCCAAAATGAATTTTGGAGAGTATAATTTTCTTATTAAATATTTCCAATTCGAATTTTCAACTTTTGAAAGCTTTTAACATTGAATAAGAACATTAAATTAATGATAAATGAAATATAATACATGAGCCATTACTACATTGGGTAATTGTTGGATCCTGAACTATCACAAAATGCACCCTCTAATGGATTTTTTTTTCATAATTTTTTAATAAATTACTTTATTTATTTTATATTATCCAATATAAATTTATTTTTTTATTCATCATTTCAAAACAAGCTTAGTATGAATTTTTGAGTATTTTATGAAGAGATATGTTTTTCAAAATGAAATTGTTTTCATGAAACTTGTAATTTCTATAAGATTATAGTTTCATAATAATGACCTAGATTATTATAAAACCATTCATGTTATTAAATAATACTTAAATAAAAAATATATATATATCACTGTAATTTTACGATATAAGACCTTTTGAAACAATTTTTAGAACTAATTAAATTGTTACTTTAATATATTAAACTGCTTTAGGACCAATTTTTGATCATTTTTTTTCACGGGATATTTAGTTATCTAATCCATTAAAAACATCACATCCTTTAAATATTTTTAAATCAATTTATATATATTAATTAAAATAGTATCCAAAATAATTTATATTATATTTATATATTTAAAACATTAAAATAGGAGTTCTATAAAACAATTTTTAAACAATTACATGCATATATTTTGAAACAAAAATTTACACCTTTAGATATTTTATTTTATCGAAATATTTTCAAACTCATATTATAGATATCTAATTAGGTGCATGGCCAATATAATTATTGGTTATTAAAATCAATTAATAATGTTATAAATTTGATACCATAGTAAAAGTAAATTACTGTAAAAGTTAAAAGTTAAAGAACCCTCTAAATGATAACGAATATATACACAATGAGTGGTTTAGTAGAGTTTCAACCCAAAATCTTGTTCTTAATACCTTTTATCCTTTCATGGATTTAAAAAATTAAATTTTATCCTTACCTTATAAAAAATATATGGGTTTCTGTTAAAATTATACCAACCTAGACTTATAATAAGGCAAAAACATCACCACTCAAGACATACTTATCAATCGAGTCACATTGGATAATATACTATTTTAATCCCCCTTGAACCATAAACAAAAAACATAGGCCCTTGGTAAGTCATTTTTAGCAGATTCTATTCAGATTAAGGTGTCTTTTAAGTACCATTCATGTACCTAACGTGAGTATTATCAATTACATAGTTTTATTCCTAATAATCTCCCATAAAATTTATTCTTGACCCACAATTATAATGAAACTAATATAATTTATAAAATTTAATGTTACTATATTATGTGTGTTAACATTATTTATTCATATACACCATCCATTATGGAGAAAAATAATTGTTATTGCATTGTGCATACTATCACCTCTGTGATGTAAAGTGTTTCATTTACCTTAATCACCTTAAAAGGATGGGTATAATTATTATATAAATGCATTAATATTGGTTTCATGAAATAATTATGTTCATGATATGAAAAATTAGAGACAATATTAAATATAAAATGAATATAATATTGTTGATAATTTATCTTTTAAAATAAGTGTATTATGAGGTAAACCATTTTTTCAAATTGTATAATTTATTCATATACATTATATATTTTTCTAGTTAATTATAATTAGGATATAGTAAAATAATTAAAACTATATAAAAAAATTATTCTCCTTCTATAATGACACATTTATTCAACTGGATCATAATCATTTATTAAATAGGGGTATGTACATGGTTGTGTCAGCATAACCACAAACCCTAATAATACTTTGAATATTTATCATGACCAAATATGGGAAACTAATACTATAATAATATGATATAAATGTGAAAATACAGTGTTTTTTTCGTTTCTATAAATTTTTTATCAATATTTAATTCATTAGTTATGAAAACACACTCTGATCTTCCTGAATCCCTAAAAATGGTTATTTTCCAATTAATATTCATAAAAAAATAAAACAATTATGAAAGGTATTTGAAACTTCTCAAAAAATTATAATACTTCAATAATATTAACTTTAATTAATATTAATAATGAACTAATGAATAATAAATAATATGGTCAATGATTTTATAAAACTGCCTCAAACACACAAAATAATAAACACCTGATGTGGAGAATCAAGAGAATTTAGACAAATAATGAATATATTTATAGATCATGAATGAAGAGTCATATGAGAGAGTATATAAATTATGTGATTATTATAGAGATGTTAATTATATAGGGGTTTAATGTACATCCATGGAAGTAGATAGATTTTATGAAATATGATTTTTGAAAAAATTTAATTTTTTAATAGCTTTCATTTCACGAAACCGCAAGTCTAAAAAAACCATGTTATAATATTAGAATATGTTTATTATATGTTAAAACATATTTGTTGTATTTATGATTATGAATAGTAATAACAAAATTATTAATATATATGGATTACAAAATTATAAAAATAATTTATTGGATATGAGTTAATTAGAAAAGAAAATAAAAAAATATTTGAAAAAATGGAGATTTTATTTTCTAAAAAATTGTGTTTATACATGAAATGAATATATATCCTATTAAATTTATTTATTACTATTTATGAAGGATTTTAATGAAATATTTATATAATCTATTATGGTTTATGTCAATGTGGAAACCCAAGATTGGGAATTCCCAACTCAATACTTTCTTGTAATTGAAGATTAATCTGATATTAACAGAATAATAATCTCAATTATCAATAGAAAAAATCAATGAATATTGAAAAGAAAAAATTCCCAAACCAAATAATATGACCGTCAAATATTATTAATATTTAATTTAGGTACTTAATGAATTATCTTATGACAAATTATATCATTGATGATCGATCTAAAAAGGTCTAAATGTTTTATTGTCATTGTGGTATAAGAATCAAGAATAGATTCCCTCAATTAGTGACCCATATGTGTTCTACATGAAACTAAATTTCACTATATTAATATATGGGCACTATCATTGTTGATCCCAAAACATCTATTTTTTCTTTTGACCACCCAAAGAATTACGTTAATGAAGGGTTATCATTGTTTTCTTTAGACTTGAGAGTAGCAGTAGAGGAAGATCACTCTCCATTCATGATTTTGCTTTGGGTAGAGGGATATATATTGATATTTCACATGTTTTTATATTTCTCTTGTTATGAAAAAAATAAAACTGAACTAGATCACTAGAAAAATAATATAAGTAGGTATATATATTAATAGTATTCAAAATTAATAATTTCATATCGAACTGAATTTTTTCCTTAATTCTAATGAATCACTTGGTCTATAATAATAATAATATTGTTTTTTATTCACTAAACCCAGTAATTAAATTAATCATTATTTATTCATATAATATTTCTTATATATTATTTCTCATTTTCCCTTTAAACATGGTCCTTAATTAGTCTATGAGGCTCAAATTCATGGTTAAAATCTAGAAAAATTATAGGGAACACATATAGAAATTTGTTGTTGTTTCAATGACCTAAAGACGCATACAGATGCTCACTGTGTAATATAACCCCTTTATCAAAATATATAAAATCAAACTGGTTACATGAATTTACTATCAACCTATGTGATCAATATAACATTATTTTAGATTAAAAAAGAAAACATTAATTAAAAAATACATTGTTTTGGAGTTATTTACAATATATAACTTTCTTTAAAGAGTCAGAGATATCAACTTCTATTAAATAATAAATAGAAAAATCAATTATTGTATTATTCATTAATGAAATATAACTCTTGAGCCACAAAACATGTACTAACTCATCATGAACATATTTAATCATAACATTAACCAATACATCAATGTACATGACTTAAAATAAAAAATTATAATAACATTAAATTTTGAAGATCAATAGACATGTACGCAAATAGAAAACCCCATTGAATGATATAAATGTTGATTACACCGCGATAAAATTATGAGAAGTCCTATGCTTTTCTAAACCATATAAAATGTATAATTTGTGTCAATAAAATTATTTTATTCAACTATAGAACATATATTATATAATACTATCTTGGAACGTCATGGTTTTTTATAGCAGGGACCTACTTTATCATTTTAGTTCAATAACTACTCTGAATACATTGCCACATACTATGTCACATAGAGGAAAAACATGAGGTGAAAATGATATTATATATATTAAAAAATAAATACACATTTTTATATAGTGGAAAAATGTTGTTTTTAGTTCACAGACTCTAATAGACTCCCAATTATACTAGTACAAAATTGTATTAACCTTCTGTCTGCTATATCTCTTTTAATAATCTAAAATCTATTGATATTGGAATTTAGTGATGGGGTTCTCCAAAATTTTCTTATATGGAAACCCATCTTGGTAAAACTTCCCCACTCTGAGAAAAATCACTAAATAGGTGATACTTTTTACATATGTTTTATGTTGTTTAGTGTGAACTTTTCTCTTTTTAAAGATCAACAAATACAAAATTTTCACAATACAATATAATAGTTTCTTTACTACAAGGTATTACACAAATTTTCTAGAAAATGATATGTATCCAAATATATTCTATGGATTCATTAGAAGTCTCTATATACATAGAATACACTATATAATTAGAAATAATTTTCTGACTTGAACTATTATAGATCAATGATCCTCCACTAAGATAGAAAACATAAACTGGATAAAATTTTGGCGTCTTCACCTATATCCTTCAAGGGGAAACTTTTTTTAACTTTTCCTTAAAATATTGTAACAGTTTAATGTAGTTTCCAATCTGAAATATATCATTAAAATATATTTCTTAGATGACGAAAACATTCCTACTGAACCACTAGTAAACACATGGATCAAATTCATTCTTTATATACCCAAATATTTTTCTATCTTCATCAAATCAAAATTTATATAACCTTGATTATTTCTTCAATCCATAAATATATCATGTAAACTTTACATAATTTTGGTATCAAATCGTGTCACAAATAGTTTTAGTTGTGTTATATTGTAATCTTATTAAAGTTTCCCATCATGAAATGTTTCTTTGGAATATGTATTACAAATTTTGTATTTATGGAAAGCTTCTATAGAAAGTAGAATTGTGATGCAGTTTAACATACAAACATATTAATATGATTATTATTTGTCAATTCCAGGACACTGTTAAACCCTTTAGCCTCTAGAATTTCATTATAGGTATTTACTACACCTTCAATGTTATATTTTATTTTGAATACCCATATTCATCCTTTGATATTTATATCATCTGGGGAATCAAACAAAAACCAAAAATTATTTCAATACACATAATAAATTTCATAATTCATGTTTTATTTCCATCGTACAACTTTTAAGATATCTAATTCATATTTTTAGGATATAGTTTCATTATTATCAACAAATAATGAGTCACCATAATTAGAGACATGAAATGTATATTTATATTTTTCTTTTACCACTATAGTTATCATACACATTATATATATTTCATTATCTACTTCATCCAGGGTATCTATGGAATCTATTACTATACCAAATCTTGTATTACTTGACCTTCACCTTCATTGAATTCAATATTTTTCCCACTACCTATTTTCATTATCTACTCCATCACAAGAAACATTTATTTTATGGTGATAATCATTTAATTGTTTATGGGTTGTATTAGTACTATACTTTTCTAATTTATTATATCCCAATATATATAAAATTTGTGTGACATGGTAGAATTTTGTTTCCTATGATATCCATAACAAAGACACTGCAACCCTATACACATTTTTCTGAAAAATGGGGTTTTTTACACTCCAAAACTCAATGGTAATTACATGTTTCTCATTAGTTGGTACTCAGTTTAATTTATGTACCACAATTTGAAATTCATGTTTGTAAAATTATAATAGAAGACCTTCATAGAACATAATTTTCTTTACAATGTATAAAATGGTATGGTTCCCCCTTTCTATAACAATATTCCCATGTAGTGTGTAATGTGGAGTCTGTTGAGAAAAAATCCCAAACTCTCATCAAAGGTGGAAAATATATTGGTTAATTTACTCACAATGTCAATATGATCGAAGATTCTTTATATTAATTCTATGTTGATCCCCTAATTTATTCATTTATTATTTTAATTTATTGAAGTATTGTTCTTATACGTCATCATGTAGACAAAACTATATCTACTCAATTAATCAAAAAATTATTAAGTATACCCACCTATAGATTATAATATTAAATTTCCACAAACATTTCTATGTAAAAATACAATAATATATGTATGCTATTTCATAATCTCCAATGATTAGTGGTTTGTTAATTTTCTTTTATAAAAAATCATGGCATAAATCAAGTGGTTTTATTATAAAAGAGTATAAATATTTATATTGATATAGTTTCATAAATAACTTCTAATTTACATAACAATAATAATTAAACAATAATTCTGTGTTATATGAGTCATATAGACATGATTCATCATCAGTCACCAATACTTGGTATTTATAATATAATACGTGAATTGAATTCATTAAATGTTTCAAAATATAACATATATTTCCATTATAAAAATAACATCTTTTATTTCTAATTTTGAAAATAAAACCATCTTTATCTAAGAATGATATATAAATTATGTTTTGGTTACATTAAAACATAATTTTTTTAAACCAATATAATTCTTGTTGGAATCAAAAGGGAGTAATCTCCAATGGAATGAGAATCCACAATTTCACCATTAGAATCACACATATCCCCTATACTTAAAAAATATTTTGGAATATACTTATTCCTACATTTTGATGTATATGTTTTTTCCAAATTATGTATCTAATACCAAATTCATAAAGGGGATATATTTAATCAGGACCCACCAATAGTTTCATGTCAAAACTAGTCATCATATATTTAATGATCAATTCAATTTATAAACAATATTCCATATCAAAAAATATCATTATCGAGTAAACAATATGGATTAATCAATACTTCCTCAATTAATCAATTCACCATATATACATTTGGTATACGTCATAGGAAATAATAATTTAAATGATATAATGAATACATATATATTAGGGAAATGTTATTCCCACTGTATAATGATCATCAATACATTATAGGGGGAAGTACATACATCATACATAAAATATTATTAGCATAATTATAAAAATGAATCAATAAAAGTAAATTGAGATGGAATCCCTCACAAATATCATATATATGAAGTGATAATTAATCAATGAATTAATTATGTGTAATAAATTTTAATGTACAATAAATAATTGAAAATAAAAAATGAAATTTTCATAGGTAATTACACACATACTCATATCATATTCAAGTTGATGTGGAGGTATTATAACCCAAATAAAATAAATTGGCTTTGGAATGGGTTAAAACTTAGTAACATTCATGTAAAATGCCATTGGATGAAATAATTAAAATTAAGACATAAAATAAAGTGAGGTATGAATGATTTATGATATTAAATTCAAAGGGGGGTTTATATAAACCCAATAAATAATGATAGGTTCATAACAATAAAATATTCCTCAATGAAAGAAAATTGAGATGAAATCTATTAAAATGATCAAACAAATGAAGTGATAACTAATAAATTATGTGATTATGTGTATCAAATTTAATAACACATATAACATGTATAAATACAATATAAAATAATCAATGGTCATTACACACATAATCATTTCATATTAACGATGATGAGGAGATAGTATTTCCTGATGAAAAGAAATTGAGGTATCAAATATCATATCATTTAATAAATTATTTGTCATATAGCCATGGATAAAATAATTAAAATTGAATCTAAATGTACACTAATTTATTAAGTATTAAATATATTAAAATTAAATGGTTTATAAAAATAAAATATGCCTTAATGAAGAAAAAATGAGATGAAATCCATTACAATAATCATAACAAAGAAGTAAAAAATAATTAATGATGTTATTTTGTGTATAAAATGTAAATACTCATAAAATTGGTATAAATAAATAATAATTTTTTTTTTAAACATAATCTAAGGATATCGAAGACAATGAAGATTTAATATACCCAAGGAAAAGAAATTGTGTTAAGCAATCCCCTAAGACATGGTAAATTTCACGTGAAAAATCATTAGATAAAAAAATTAAAATGAAAGAATAATAATGAAATAAAGTATAATGTATTAGTGATATTACATATAAAATTGGATAGATATACACTATATAAATTATTTGAGTTTCCTAACATTAAAATATTCATGAATGAAAGACAATTGAAATAAATCCCTTACCTCACATTTGAATTTCATTGTTAAATTTTTATATCTATTTTATATTTAATTATTTTTTATTATAAATATATAAAATTTAAAATTACATCTATATAATATCATTTAAAATGAATTTATAACATTTTAACACAAATTTTTTAATAATGGATTATTATTATCAGTATTTTCGGTGTTAACTGCTTCATTTTTTATGATATTTTTTGTTAGGTAGTCTGAGTACATGATTAATGAAAATTATTCAATAATATAAATTATTTTATTTAAGATAAAAATATAATGTAAATAAGATATATTGATATATTTAAAAATCCATAAAATATAGAGATAAAAATTGAATTTCACTATTCATGGAGATGGTAGAACAAATGTAACATCCCACGTAAATAATGAATAATAATTTTTCATATTTATTAATATTTACGAATTAAATATTAATTTTAATTTAAAGTGGTTGCTATGTTCGATAGCGTACCCAATACGCAACAAAGAGTTTCTATGAAATCTTACATTGCACACTAGTAATAAAATAATATTATTTTAAATGGAAGTTAACACATAGTCGTTGTAGTGGAGGGAATGAATAGAAACAACTAAAATATGATTATATATGTTTGATAAATGTTTTTACATTTATACAATAAAGGATAATGGATTAAAATACGAAAAGAATTCAATTTTAGGCATATATACTCTAATTTTGACTCAAGGTCCACTTATCACCTTTTGATGGTGAACTGTCATTAAATATAGTTTTGGTAACTCTTATATATTCTACTGGACCAATTAAAATTCTTCTTTATAATTGGGACATCAGAATTTACTTTGTGTAAATTTTTGATATTTTTCTGATAAAGATCATTTTTTTAATGAATTGAGAAAAATGTGGTATTTCAATTCAAAACCTCTTTAATATAATTTATTAATATGATTATATTATCTTTTGAATTGGTTTTATAGTTAAATTAGAATATATTTTTACCATTTAATACAATCGTGGTAATTGGGATTAATTTCACATTGAAATTGGACTTAAACTAGTGTCAATCTTTTGATATATATAGTTTCCTAAAAACACGCTATGTTTAATGAGAGCGGGAATTAATTATTAAATAAATTAATACAACTTATATGTTTTGAATTTTTTAAAATAGGCATCATTTTTTAATTCAGAATATCAAATATAGATTAGGGTGAATTTTTGGTATTTTTATGAAAAACTTCAATTTTTGATGAATAGTGAAACCACTAAGTGGTACTTAAAAAACTGATTTTTTTTCGTTTAAATGAAATTTTACCACCTCTGTGTTTTGAATTTAAAAAATACAACATACATGGTTGTCATTAAGAATTAAAATTTGGTTCAATGGGATTAAAATAATTTTTTGGTGAATAGTAGCTTTTATGTTTTTAATCGCGATTAGAGGTAATTTGTGTAGTTTAAGGTAAAAATAATGTTTTAATAATATGAAATGAACTTGAAACATGTCATACCCTTATTGGATGTGTCATGGCCGACCAAGACAATCCATGGGTCAACATGGGGACCCCATGGAGAAACTTTGGTAGGAAAATGACATTAATATCTTTTTATTTAAAGATAAAATAAAAATGTCACAAACATGAGTTGTTTTACTAAAACATTTTTATACATGGGGTTATACAAGTAATATTTTTTACTATAAATATTCATTAGAATGCTAAAAAGATTTCCTATATCATAGTATTTTTTGTATAATTTTTAGACATTAAATAAATTAAATTATTTATGACATCATGATGATGCAACGATTACCTCATTATTTAACGATTTAAATAAAATGAAAATATAATGTAAAATATAAGACCTACACTTGTCAAAAACATATTTTATGTGTATTTTTAGAACCCGTAACATCTTATCCTAGAATTATATCAATGTGGGACCTTTTAAATCTGAAACTCATTTTAAAATAATGTAACATTTCTTTACAATCCAAGAGTGACCATCCTCTCCTCTTATAAAAGGCCCCCACCTCAACCACCTTACCCTCACATCTCAAGCCTTTGGCTCGGAACAAAACTGTCCATTTTGTCTCTCCACATCCCTCTATTACACCTAGAAGCCTCACTTTGGGCAGAAGTCTTCCCAAGGAAGCCTTTGAGCTCAAATCAAAAAGAATAACCCGATTTAAAGGTAGTGTCTTCTCTTGTGTTCTTTTGTTTTATTTTGCTTCTCCAACCCCTAAACTCTTTTTATTAATTTCTTTTGTAACAACACCGGTATCCTTAATATACTAGTATGTTGTTATAAGAAGCATTAGAGATATAATTACACACAACTACATCTAATGGTTAAAGAACATATTGTTTCTGTGGATGGTGAATTTCTGCCTCACGAAACGATGATAGTTCAATATTCTTCTAACACCTTAAAAGGTGGACATTAATATGTAACTATATTTATATATGATATATAATATGTTTATGGTTTCCTTAAGCTTCTGTATTTGTCATTTATGGCATACCTTTATGGCTTCCATTATGGGTACATGCGATATCTTCATTTTAGGAAGTGTGGACTACCGCCCCCTCAAAGTGATTTGATTAGTTAATACCATATGTGTACGTATAAAGGATAGATTTAATGATATTATATTTGATACCATACTGGAATTATAATACAATTATTTATCATTATGTTTTAATTCCATTAAATATGAAATTGAAATGGATGTAGCATTCATGCGTACGTACGGCTTACCGTCTCCATGAATGGTGCATTTCATTTCTTATCACCAAATGTAATGTACTATTATAAGTACAAATATATAATTGATATATATGATGTATGATAAATATAAATGATGAATATAATTATGGAATTAAAATATACATATCTCTCATTTAGTTTTAATTCCATTTATATGACATAGAAATGAAAGTAGCATCCATGCGTACGTACGGCTTACCGTCTCCATGAACGGTTCATTTCGTTTCTTACATCTAAATTATTATGTAATATTATAAATTCATGTATATACTGGATATATATGATTTATTTGGCATCTACATCATGAATATCATTCTTCAGATAAAGGATATATGACTACTTGAACAACTTGTAAATATAAGAAGTTCACTTTTGACTCAAGTACCAAATATCGACAAATGACCGTTATTAACTTAAATGACTACATAATGTTCATAACATGGTAATAAGTGATAAAAAAGGAATAATGAACATGAAAAATGTTCTTAATCAAGTAGAAATTTACTCAAGATTATTATTCAGGAGGTTAAAGAACGATCGAGTCAAGTTAGACCCGATGTATGGGACTTCGTCTCAATCTCCTTTCATTGAGGCATATTTTGTTTCGTACACGACTTTCTTTTATACGGTTTATAAAACCCTTTGACTTTTATGTTTATACAAAATGAATATTTTTATACGATGTGTTTTACTAAACAACAAAATGGAATGTTCTTGTCATACGTATGTGGCGACAACGACTTCTCTGCCACCGTGACCATTATTAGAGATTCGGCTTCCTCTACAAGTCATAACTTTTTTAAAGAAAAATAAATACGATTTTTTTATTTTCATTCATTTTGGTACTGAAAATGGTTTTTATAATGGATTTGTTATGTCAATATATTTAAGAGATATATTGTGATCAAAGTGTGGAAATGTTTTCTTTCCATTATATTTGTTTTATGAATTATGATTTTATAATGGTTCTTGGACATTTGACGTGTGGTTACGTGATAAACCATATAACGGGTGGTGCCGTGAATACCAGGAAGGGTGGTTACATTATACCCTCCAATGTATTGGGTATGGAAGTCGGCCGTATGGCTATTCCATTAAGTGATATGTGTGGAAGTCGACTGTATGGTTATTCCATTTAAGTATGTTTATGTCCCAAGTTACCTTTATATGTTATGTGTTCTTTGTATGGGTTTTATGGTAATATTTTGGTTACAAAAGGGTAAGTAATGATATTTTATTCATTGAAGAGTTTTTACTACCTCATAAAGGTGAAAATTATTACTTTGATAAAGTATACATGGTTCACTTTTTGTTTTGAAAAACTAACAGTTTTCATTATTTGTGTATCTCTTTTTTAGCTTTTTATGCGCACCCCATGTTTTTTAAATGTTTTTCACAGGACTTATTGTTGAATAGGGTCAAGGATGGGATCAAGGAAAAGTCATGCTATCTAAAACATGGAACTAGACAGGTTTCTTTTTAAGAGTTTTTATTTTATGGAAACTTTGTAGAAGTGTCTACTTTGTAATCTTTTGAGATGTAATAGTTATGTCCTAATTCTCTAAAACTCTAAACCTGAAAAGATCCTTAATGTGAATTATTAATTTAATTCAATATTAAGTAAGGTTTATGGCTGGGGCCTTATAGTTGGTATCAGAGGTCAGTTTAGACAACTTTAGGAGTTTGAAAATTGTTAACTTATAAATTAATTTATGGTATGATTGAAATGATATAGCATTTAAAGATTACCATGTTGCTTCACCTAAGATATTTCTGTGTAAAGAATTTTTTTTCATAGAGGAAACAAAACAACATTTCTGGAAGGCATACAGTGGGAAATGACCTTTCAAATCAGTATCCTGAGATGGTCAGAATCAGAACTAAACAGTTTGTTGCTGTGATGGCTCAGTTGACTCAGGAGTTGAAAAGAAGATTGGTGAATGCTCCAGTTTTGGCACATCCTTACAGGAACGGTGAGTTTGTTATATATAGTGATGCTTCATTGAAAGTACTTGGTTGTGTCCTTATGCATAATTATCAGGTAATTTCTTATGCTTCATGTCCGTTAAAAACTCATGAGGTAAATTACCCTACACATGATTTGGAATTAGCTGTTGTTGTTTTCTCTTTAAAATTTGGAGGCATCATTTGTATGGAGTAAAGTGTGAAATATATACTTATCACAAAAGTTTAATGTATATATTCACTCATAAATAATTGAACATGATACATTGGAGATGGCTATAATTAATCAAGGATTATGATTTTACATTTCATTACCATCTGGGAAAAGAAAATAAAGTGGCTGATGCTTTGAGTCGAAAAAGTAATGCTTCATTAACAATGTTGCGTTTGGAATGAGATCCTTTGGTTAAGTATTTGATGATCTTTGGCATAGAAGTTGTAGGTTTAGGATGTTCTTCTATTTTGTTTCAGGTATCAGTGACATCATCTCTATCAGACAGAATTAAGCAAGCACAGAAGCCAGACAATGAGTTGCAGAAAAAGGTAGAGTTGGTTCAGAAGGGTAAGTTGCCTGAATTAAACATTGATAATGATTTTGTTTTGAGGTTTGGGAAGAGGTTATGTGTTCCTGGTGATTCACAGTTGATGAATGAGTTGTTATGCGAGGCTCATAGTTCCCCGTTTTCAGTTTCTCCTGGCAGTACTACGATGTACAGAGATCTGTGGGAGTATTACTGGTGGGATGGAATGAAAAGAGATATTGCTGATTTTACTATGAAGTGTTTGACTTGTCAACAGGTTAAAGTAGAGAGGCAATTACCGAACGGGATGCTTATGCCTTTACGAGTTCCAGAGTGGAAATGGGAAAATATATCCATAGACTTTGTTATGGGATTACCGAAGACATCTCGAGGTAATAATACAATCTGGGTTATTGTTGATCGCTTGACTAAATCTATTCATTTCCTTCTTATTTGAGATAATTTCTCTCTAGATCAACATTCTCGATTGTATCTTAAGGAGATAGTCAGGTTTCATGGAGTTACCTTATCCATTGTATCGAATCGTGATCCCAGACTTACTTCTAACTTTTGGAAAGGCCTTCGGAAGTCATTGGGTAGTGAATTAAATTTTAGTACAACTTTTCATCCTCAGTCAGATAGGTAGTAAGAACGAACAAGTCAGACCTTGGAGGATATGCTATGTTCTTGTTCTATGGATTATCAGGGAATTTGGGACCAACATCATTCTTTGGTTGAATTTTTATATAATAACAGTTTTCATTCCAGTATAAAGATGCCTCCATTTGAGGCATTATATGGGAAGCAGTGTCGAACTACAGCTTTTTGGGATGAAGTGGGTGAAAGGAAGTTTATGGGACCAAAATTGGTAGAAGAGATGGCAGAAAATGTTCAGTTGATTCAGAAACACATGATAACAGCTCAGAACAGGCAGAAGAGTTATGCGGATAACTGGAGGAAGGTTCTATCTTTCGAGATAGGTGATCATGTTTTCCTAAAGTTTTCTCCATGGAAAGGTGTGATACGATTTCATAAGAAAGGAATGATGAGTCCAAGGTTTATACGACCATATGAAATTCTGGGGAAAGTTGGATCGGTTGCATACAGAGTGGCCTTACCTCTGAGTTTATCTCAGGTACCCAATGTTTTTCATGTTTCTATGTTGAGAAAGTATATGTCAGATCCATCTCATGTTTTGAACCTAGAGGTAGTTCACTTTGAAGAGAATCTCTCTTATGAAGAACAACCAGTCCAGATTCTTGACCGAAGAGAGAAAGTGTTGCGAAATAAGGCAATTAACCAGGTAAAGGTTTTGTGGAAAAACCATATGCTTGAAGAGGCAACGTAGGAATCTGAAAATGTTATGATGGATAAATACCCCCACTTATTTTGATAAGTGAATAAAATTGCGAAGATGCAATTTCCAAAAGGGGGGAAGGATGTAACATCCCAAGTAAAAAAAGAATAAAACTTTTTCATATCTATTAATATTTGTGAATTAAATATTAATTTTACTTTAAAGGGGTTTCTATGTTCGATAACGTAACCGATACGCAACAAAGAGTTTCTTTGATATCTTACGTTGCAAAGTAGTAATAAGATAATATTATTTTAAATGGTAGTTAACACGTAGCCGTTGTAGTGACGGGAATGAATAGAAACAACTAAAATATGATTATATATGTTTGTTAAATGTTTTTACATTTATCCAATAAAGGATAAAGGCTTAAAATACGAAAAGAATTCAATTTTAGGAATATATACTATAATTTTGACTAAAGGTCCACTTATTGCCTTTTGATGGTGAACCGTCTTTAAATATAGTTTTGGTCACGCTTATATATTCTGTTGGACCAAATAAAATTCTGCTTTATAATCGGGACATCAAAATTTACTTTGTGTAATTTTTTGGTATTTTTCCGATAAAGATCATTTTTTAATGAATAGTGAAAAATGTTGTATTTCAATTCAAAACCACTTTTTAATCTAATTTATTAATATGATTATATTATCTTTTGAATTTGTTTTAAAGTGAGATAAGAAGATATTTTTACAATTTAATCCAATATTGGTAATTGGGATTAATTTCACTTTGTAATTGGACTTAACCTAGTGTCAATGTTTTTATATATATTGTTTCATAAAAACACGCTATTTGTCATGACAACAAGAATTAATTATTAAATTAATTAATACAACTTATATGTTTTGAATTTTGTAAAATATAAATCATTTTTGAATTCGGAATATCAAATATAGCTTCGGGTGAATTTTTAGTATTTTTCTGAAAAACTTCAATTTTTGATGAATAGTAAAACCACTAAGTGGTACGTAAAAAACTGATTGTTTTCGTTTAAATGAAATTTTACTACCTATTTATTTTGAATTTCAAAAATCCTATATACATGGTTGTCATTAAGAAGTAAAATGTGTTTCAATGAGATTAAAATAATTTTTTGGTGAATAGTAACTTTTATGTTTTTAATCGCGATTAGAGGTAATTAGTGTAGTTTAAGATAAAAATAATTTTTTAATAATATGAAATGAACATGAACCATGTCCTACCATTTTTGTATGTGTCATGGCCGACCAAGAAAATCCATGGGTCAACTTGGGGACCCCATGGAGCCACTTTGTTAGGAAAATTACATTAATATCTTTTTATTTAAAGTTAAAAAAATGTCGCAAACATGAGTTGTTTTACTAAAACAATTTTTTACATGGGGTTATACAAGTCAAATTTTTTAATATAAATATTCATTGTAAATCTAAAAATATTCCCTACATTATAGTATTTTTGTATAATTTTTAGACATTAAATAAATAAAATTATTTATGACATCATGATGATGCAAGGATTACCTCATTATTTAACGATTTAAATAAAATGAAACGATAATGTAAATTATAAGACCTAAACTTGTCAAAAACCTATTGTATGGGTATATATCAAACCCTTATCATCTTATCCTCGAATTATATCAACGTGAGACCTTTTAAATCCGAAACTCATAATAAAATAAAGTAACATTTCTTTACATTCCAAGAGTGCCCCTCCTCTCCTCTTATAAAAGGCCCCCACATCTACCACCTTACCCACACATCTCAAACCTTTGGTTCGGCCAACCCCTGCCCATTTTGTCTCTCCACGTCCCTCTCTTACTCCTAGAAGCCTCACTTTGGGCAGATGTCTTCCCAAGGAAGCCTTTGAGATCAAATAAAAAAGAGTTACCCGATTTAAAGGAAGTGTCTTCTCTTGTGTTCTTTTGTTTTATTTTGCTTCTCCAACCCCCAAAACTATTTTTATTAATTTATTTTGTATCAAAACCAGTATCCTTAATATAATAGGATGTTTTTATAAGATTCATTAGAGCTACACTTACCCACACCTACATCTAATGGTTAAAGAACATACTGTTTCTGTGGATGACGAATTTCTGCCTCACGAAACGATGATTGTTCAATATTCTTCTAACACCTTCAAATGTGGCCATTAATATGTCAATATATTTATATATGATATATAATATGTTTATGGTTTCCTTAAGATTCTGTATTTTTCATTTATGGCATACCTTTATTGCTTCCATTATGGGTACACACGATATATTCATTTTAGGAAGTGCAGACTACCTCCCCCTCAAAGTGATTTCATTCGTTAATACCATATGTGGCACGTATAAAGGATATATTTAATGATATTATATATGATACCATACTGTAATTATAATACTATTATTTATCATTATTTTTTAATTCCATTAAATATGAAATAGAAATGGAAGTAGCGTTCATGCGTACGTACGGCTTACCGTCTCCATGAACGGTGCATTTCATTTCATATCCCCAAATGTAATGTACTATTATAATTACATATATATAATGGATATATATGATGTATGTTACATCTGAATGATGAATATAATTCTGTAATTAAAATATAAATATCTCTCATTTAGTTTTAATTCCATTAATATGACATTGAAATGAAAGTAGTATTCATGCATACGTACGGCTTACCATCTCCATGAACGGTGCATTTTGTTTCATACCTATAAATGATTATGTTATATTATAAATGCATGTAAATACTGGATATATATGATATATATGGAATCTACATCATTAATATCATTCTTGAGATAATGGATATTTGAATACGTGAACAACTTGTAAATATAAGAAGTTCACTTTTGACTCAAGTACCGAATATCGACAAACAACCATTATTAACTTAAATGACTAGATAATGTTCATAACATGGTAATAATTGATATAAATGGAATAATGAACTTGAAAAAGGTTCTTAAGAAAGTAGAAATTAACTCAAGTTTATTATTCAAGAGGTTAAAGAATGATCGAGTCAAGTCGGACATGAGGTATGGGACTTCGTCTCAGTCTCCTTTCATTGAGGCATATTTTGTTTTGTACACCACTTTATTTTATACGGTGTATAAAACCCTTTGACTTTTAAGTTTATTCAAAAGTAATCTTTTTATACAAATCATTTTACTAAACAACAAAAAGGAATATTTTTGTCGTACTTATGCAGCAACAACGACTTCTCCGCCGCCATGACCATTATTTGAGATTCGGCTTCCTCTTCAAGCCATAACTTTTTTAATGAAAAATAAATACCATGTTTTTATTTTCTTTCATTTTGGTATTGAATATGGTTTTTATAATGGATTTTTTATGTCAATATATTTAAGTGATATATTGTGATCAATGTGTGGAAATGTTTTCTTTCCATTATATTTGTTTTATGTCTTATGATTTTATAATGGTACATGGACATTTGACGGGTGGTTACGTGATAAAAAATATGACGGGTGGTGCTGTGAATACTAGGATGGGTGGTTACGTTATAACCTCTAATGCATTGGGTATGGAAGTCGGCCGTGTGGATATTACATTAAGTGATATGTGTGGAAGTTGACTGTATGGTTATTCCATTTAAGTATGCTTATGTCCCAAGCTACCTTTATATGTTATGTGTTCTTTATATGGGTTTTATGGTAATTTTTTTTACAAAAGGGTAAGTAATGATATTTTATTCAGTGAAGAGTTTTTACTACTTCATAAAGGTGAAAGGTATTACTTTGATAAAGTATACATGGTTTACTTGTTGTTCTGAAAAACTAACAATTTTCATTCTTTGTGTATCCCTTACTGAGCTTTTTATGCTCACCCAAAGTTTGTGAAATGTTTTTCACATGACTTATTGTGGAATAGGGTCAAGGATGGGATCAAGGAAAAGTCATGCTATCTAAAACATGGAACAAGACATGTTTCTTTTTAAGAGTTTTTATTTTATGGAAACTTTGTATAAGTGTCTACTTTGTAATATTTTGTGATGTAATAGTTATGTCATAATTCTCTAAAACTATAAACCTGAAAAGATCCTCAATGTGAGTTATTAATTTAATTCAATATTATGTAAGGTTTAAGGTTGAGGCCTTATAACAAATGTATACAAGAAGGTTTTTTTCACCATTTAAAGGATAGATAAAATGAAATTTAAATTTTCTTTACCATCACTAAGTCATTATTAGATAATATATATCACATATACTGATTAAATCCATCATTATTAAGATCCACGTAATGTGTAAATTGAAAATGGATAAAATTACATCATGTATGTGGTAGTCCACACATACACACGAGAAACATTATAGTTTTCCAATGGAATTTAATTCATAAGCTACATATTATATTAAAATAATATTAGAATAATTTTTTCATAAATATAAAATATATTCATCATTTCAATTTTTTAAACCATACATGTAATTTTGTGATGAAAAACGAATTAAAATACAAGGTTGAAACAGTATGTTGTAACTACGCAAGAGAGACATTTTCAATTTTTATAAGATGTAAAAGAGTTTGAAAATTGTTATAAAATTATCATAATAACATATAAATATATTTCTTATATTGGATTTGTTATTTAAGGATGGATAAAACTTATTATTTTGATGTAGAATAAGATATAATCTTGAAAGGCTTGATAATGATGATTATCTCTTCTTCAATGGAATTTTTTTAGATATCTTCATATGGGACCAATGGATGGTATTTTTTAATGTCAATAACTTATATAAATTGGATAAGGTTGTTTAGAGAATAAATGTTAAAAAAAATTTATATTGGATTCTCAATGTAATTTAAAGAAAATAGATAAGAGGATTCTTTTTATAAATGAGGGGAGAGGAATTCATTGAAATTATCAATGATGTAAATCCATATAAATTATTTTTTATGTACAATTGTTCCCAAATTTAAATAATTTTTAGGTAATTATATTTTTAGTCTAAAACCTCTCATCAAATAATGTAACGCCCCATTCATATTAATGTTGTCAAAATAATATTTTGATAATTATAAGTATTATAATTTTCTTCATTTTGTTTTTGAGTGGGGAATCCAAAGTTAAATACTCATAGAGATAAAACGGAGACATATTTTATTAAATAATAATAATGAAATATTACATTCCCATACAACCAAGAGAAGATCACTACACTAGAATTCCTATAAGGAGACCAATCCAAATAATTAGGACACCAACAAACACCAAAAATAGACCAAGAAAATATTGAAAGTCATTAGGGTTGGTCATAATAAAAAACATTATGTCCAAATATATAGGGACTAAAATAAGAATCAAGGGGATGTAGAGAACCATCTTCATAGAGTTGTTTTTGATGACCATAAACACCTATTTTTAAAGTATTTTTGACCATTAATAGCCATTGTGGTCCTTAGGTGACTATTATTTTTTATGACGACATTAAAATTTTGTATCCATTGGGTATATTATGTATTGTGATTATTTTATGTATTCAAAATACATAAGTATCTTAATCAGTTTAATAACATAAGGATTTTTAATGTTTGAAAGTAATATTTCAGTTAATAAATATATATTTTCAAGTGAATATAAAGTATTCAAAGAATACCTATCTACGTAGTAATAGTTTGTAAATATTGTTATTTTTAATAAAAATGCAATGTGACCAATTATTTTTTGACTAAATATATCTGTTTCACATGTTTTAAATAGTTTAATGTTATATCTTATGTTAAATAAAAACATAGTTTTAATTAAGGTTATATTTATTTCAAACTATTATAACCATGATGTTTATCTTAAAATGAATAAAATCAAAGAGGTTGTATTCTATACATATAATATTTTAAAGCATAAAACAAACTTGAAATCATGTTTTAAAAAACTCGTATTAACTAAAAGTTATACTTTTGGTGAAATGGTATAATTTATATATTTTATTGTGTATTTAAACAATTCAATGTTTAATATAATGTCTAAATCATGATTTAGATAAATAAAATCAATGTCACTGTTTGTTGTTGGTTTCTGTAATACTTGGTTTATTTTTTTTCATGGGCTATATACAAAATATATGACCCTTAGGCTATCCATATATCCATCTTTGGGAGGTATCTAGCAGTACTCTCTAAGAGTGAGCAGTCGATCCTTTTCCCCCCAGTCAGCACAGGTTGGCCATAGGGTGTGCACGCATGCCCACAGGGGCACATGGGAGGAACTGTTGTGGCACCAATATGTGGGGAGGAACAATAGCATATGGTGGGCACAAAGTGCTCCTATAGAGGACAACCTATACAGGCCGGTACCCGGGAGGGAGAAGAGTAGTTATTGATGGATGGAAAGAAGATTAATTCTTATAAATATGGACCTCCATTGTTGTTATTTCTATGTGGGACACAATTTTTTAGCTGGGATCAAATCTCAACTATCCGATATTTCCACACGAGACCTAGACAGCCATATTCGGTCCAGGTTTTGAATCCTAATTCCATGGATCTTCCTCTATGTTTTAGTCAACCATTTGATCTCACTATGTATGATTTCAGACGTCCATAAATTTTATAAACCACAGTATCGCCATAGTTGTTTGATCAGATCCTAGAAGTAATCTCCATCGTCCATCCATTTTTAAAACTGTGGAATCATCTGCAACCATCTGATCACCTCCGAATGATCCCACCCATCCATAATTTCCCACATTCTATCATTTCTTCTTATCTATCCTCACGTCATGCCTATTCTCCAGTTCCCATTGACATCCCCTCTCTACTACACCTCTTCAACCTGTGAGTCCTTTTTTCCCTCTCTGCATTGGTTGTCTCCATTCTCCATTCCCAATGTCTTCAAGGTGGGTTATTTTATTACTAAAATGATCCATTTCCCTAAAAAATCGATATATATATAAATAAAATTCATTCATGACATGGGTTAATAATGGCTTTTGTTTCTGTCTAAATAGTTTGAATTTGTTTTTATTAAGTTTATTTTTATAATCTTATGATTGAATTGAGATATATAAAATTATATCCATAAAATGTATATAATCAGATTATATAAACTCACTTTTCTCCCACAAAACCTATCGGTTTTCTTCCTCCCAAACCACAAGAAACCCCTCCCTGACTCAACTTCATTCCTTATGTTAGGTAATTGATTATATTGCCTCATGTTTTTTATGAAAAATTATTATTTATACTTTGTGTATTACGGTTATATATATGTTTCTGTGTGTGTGTGTGTAGTTTTGAATAGCTTTCAAGACCAAAGTACTTTTTGTTTTATAAATGACATTTTACATCAATTAAATTATATATATGATATGTATATCATTTTTAATGGTTATTATTTAGTTTTGGTTTTATTCAATTAAACCCATATAAACATATATATGTATATATGTTTATATATAAAACAAGATGAAACAGATTTTATGATCTTCAAATGATGAACGTTTTTTTTAAATGATGTTCTAAAATGTAATTTGAACATATAATAATCCTAATATGATTAATAGGATCTTATAAGCACATATGTGTAAATATAGTTCTATGTATATATATACATACATTTTTTAATTATAATTTGAATTAGGTTTTCAGAACACTTCTTATAGTGATATAATTATTTTCTAGATGTGTATAATATTAATAATGATTTATTAATCCATGTTTTTGTTTGTGAAAATCCCATGTATGTTCATTATTTATATATGGTTTTATATAATTTCCAGACCCATATATATATATATGAACAAAAAATCTCACATATTCATGTCTTAATTTATTTAATTAGTTATGATAGTATTAACCTAGTGATGACTTTATACAACAAATGGTATAATTTTAAATGGGAAAACAACAACATAAACATATTTTGATATTTTGTGCCTAAAATTTCTGAAAGACATCCTCACCTTGTTAAAGAAATTTACTTTAGATACATCCTGGTTTTTTTAATTTTGGTAGCATCTCTTGTTAATAAATATGAACATACATGCACATACAACTTTAGTAATGTGTTTTTAATTGTTTATTCATCAATATGAATGTTGTACATTAGAAAGTGTTATGTATTAATATATGATGAATAAAATAAATGAAAAACTATTATTTTATGATTAACCTATTGAAAATTCTATTTATCAATTCATGGTTTTCACATAATTAGTTTCTATCCTAAATTCAAAAACATGTTTTCTGATGCATTTAATGTTTATTTGTAGGGAACAAGGTTTATAATAATTGTTATTGTATTTGTAAAACCCAATCAATATATTATAATTATATCACTTATGATAATATAAGTATTATGTAGTCATTTATTTGAAGTGGTATGGGAAACTTCAAATAAAAGACATGAAATAATTATTTGATGTTGTTTGGGAAACTTCAAATAGAAACATGAATTAATTATTTGAAGTGGCAAGTGACCCTTCAACTAAAATACATAATATGATAAATCAAAGAGGTATGGGACTCATTGATTTAAATAAATTTAGACATACGAGGAATGAATTTGATGTATTATGTGATGGGTGGGGCCCGATATAGCCTCTTGATGTATCAATAGGTCTCATGAGACAAACCATGTCATGTCATGAGGCCATGAAAAAATGATTATGTATGGTCTTGGTAAAAGGCCTCAACAGAATTATATGATTGTCTATCATTATTTATTTTCTCAATATTTGATTAATATTTAATGAAAAATGTAATTATACAATTAATAAAATATCCCTTGGTTAGGAATATTTTATAATGTTAATAAATTCATATGGAGTAATGATTTATGTACTTGGAATTTTAAAAAATATACGATTTTGGTACAGAAGATGAAATTTCATATTTCATTCATGTTTTAAATTTAACATGGTAAGAGAATCATGATATTGTTACTTATTTATTTCTAATAATGTGTTTATTTACGTATCATCATCCAATAATGTCACCCTAAAATTAGTTTGATCAATTTATGAATTATGCAGTATTCCATGCATAGTTGAACATGTATGAATGCACTGATATCTGTTCTATCAGTATATTTTTAATAATTTTATTACATCTTATGTAAGAGTGGTCATTATAAATGTATGTTGTAACCTATGAAAAATGTTGACAATGTGCTTATGGTAATGTTGTTTACCATTTTAGAAATTATTTATTTTATTTTTAATGGATGTTTTGAAATGGGATTTTCCTAATTCATTTTAATACCCCTTACTAAGAATTTTAAATGCTCACCATACATTTGAAATATATTTTTATAGGGTTTTAGATTTATAATTCCTAGATTACTCATATGTGATGGTAGCATTAGTATGTTTATCTTTTTTATGTTTTTGAAGTAATGTAATATATGTATATGGTTTTCTAGAACCTAAACCGAAAATATTCTCTATGATGGGACATGATGTATAATTTTTATAAGCTTGTTTTTATGAAAAAAAATCACAAACCATGTTTTAGGTAATGAATTTGGGCTTTTGGGGTCGGGGTCTTCACAGTTGGTATTAGAGATTCAGTTTATACAAATCTAGAAAATTATAACAAAATAAAATTTTTTACTATGTTTTTCTGAGTAGAATAATTTCATAAAGCTTTTATATGGCAGGATAAGGTTCAACAAAAAACCATGTGTCTCTCCCTGCACAATTAATAGAGAACACAATAATCACGTCATGTTCAGAATCATACCATCCCATCGATAACTTATAGTTATCACGTAAACACCTCTATCTAGTTTCCTTCAGCCCAAATTTCCTCTGGTCCTATCCAGAAGATAGTTATGTATATCACTGTATAGAAAATGTAACATTTGTAGAGTGTAGGCATATGGGAATGTATCATAAATACATATTCCTATTTTCACTCTATCCGAGAATTTCCTAGCCTTAGGGAAGTTTCAGGAAGCTACTCTGGAGGGTGACATTCAAGTAGCTTATCTGTTCCGGGTTATAAGTTTCAATATGTATGGGAGGATCTATTACATCATAACTCTTAGGAATTACATGGTTTGAAATATCAATAAGGAACATGTTCATGACAAAATATCTATGCTCTATACATCCCACACCTCTCTCTGGAATCCCAACTATTACATTCATGGGATTGACCGTAAATGTTCTAGGTGTATCTAGGATTGTGAGATGGCGGAACAGAAAACCACCCTAGGAATTACCCAAGGACATAATCTGATTATCCATGATGGTGGACTTGGTGAAGTTATAAAACTAATTTTTTTGCCATCAATCATGTTAAACATAAATAATTAAGACATATATTGTAGGGGCCATGAAGTTAATGTCAAAAGTTGGTTCCAGAAAGTTTATGTGTATGATGGAATTGTGAGGACATAATTATTTGGGGGGAGGGTAAATGTAACACCCGTAACATATTTATGTTTTAATAATAATATATTTATATTTAAAAGTATTATTATTATTATGATTTTTTTAATACAAATGGTGCATCTAAAGTAAAATACTCGTAGAACAAAAATAGAGACATCATTTATTCAATAAGAATACTAAAATTTTACATTTCCAAAGGCTAAGAGAACCTCAATAACCTATAATTCCTATTAGTAGACTAGTAAAAATTACTGGGATATCAACAATCACCAAAAACAGACCCTGAAAATAGTGATTGTAATTTAGGTCGGTCATAATGAGAATAATTACGGCCGGAGCTATGGTGACCAAAATGAGCTTTGAGGGGGTGTAGAGAACCATCTCTACCGAGTGGTTTTAATGACCCCTAAACACCTATTAATAAGGTCACTATGATCATTAATAGCCATTGCAGCCCATAGGTGATGGTTGGTTTTTGTAATGGCCTTAAATTTTTTTAAATGTTTGGTGATTTAATTATTGAAATTATTTGAAGTATTCAAAATATATAAGTATCATAATTATTACAATAACATAAGGGATTTTAATGTTTAAAGGATATATTTTATTTAATAAATATATATCTTCAATTGAATATTATATTTTAGAAAACTACCACTCTATGTATTAAAGGTGTATACTAATTTATCTTTTTGAAAAAATGAAATGTAACCAATTATTTTATGAATTAATATATAAGTTTCACATGTTTTAAATATTTTAAATTTATATCTGATTTTAAATAATTTCATTATTTTAATTATGTGTATACTTTATTTTAAACTATTATAACCATTATGTTTATCTTTAAATGAATAAAATCAATGTGGCTATAATCTAAACTTATATTGATTTAAAGCCTAAAATGAATTCGAAATCATGTTTTAAAATACTCTTATTAACTAAAAGTTATACATCATGTAACAAGGTATAATTTATATGTTGGTTTGGGTATTTTAATGATTCAAAGTTTAAAAAAAATTCTAAATCATGTATTATATTAATAAAATTAATGACATTGTTTTATGTTGGTTTGTATAATACAATGCTTATTTTTTTAAAGGGTTATATAAAAAATATATGACCCTTACTCCAGCCATATATCCAAATGAAGGAGGCATCATGCACTAATATCTAGGAGTGTTTGGTTGATACTTTTCCCCTCATCTAGTATATGTCGGCCTTAGGGTGTGCATGCATGCCCACAGGGGCAGATTGGAGGAACAGAGGTAGCACCACTATACAGGGAAGCATGATGGTAGATGGTAGGTGCAGAGTGCACCCACAGAGAAGAACCAGTATAACATGGTACGAAGGATGGAGAAGATAAGTTATTGATGGATGTAAAGGAGCTCTAAGGTTATAAATCTAGCTCAGATTTTCCTTCGTTTCATTGTGGGGGACAATTTTTTAGTACGGATCAAATCTGAACCATCTGACCTCACCGCATGATATATTGATCGCATGATTTAGTCCTAGTTTTAAATCCAACCAATATAGCTCCTCCTCTATGTTTTCCTTGACCGTTTGATCTCATCATTCATGATCTCAGATGTCCAAATATTAAAAAAAAACCACATTACCACCCTAGCAATTCTATTAGATCGGCAAAGTAATCAACATTGTCCATCTGTTTTTATAACTGCAGAATCATCCACAGCCATATGATCACCTCCAATCGATCCCGATCATCCATAATTTTCAACATTATACTCGTTCTTATTCATCTTTCTCATATCTTCCCTATGCACCAATTCACATCTTAATCCCCTCTCCACACTCCTCTTTGATATGTGAGTCCTAATATACCTCTCTGCACCAGTTGTCTCAATTATCCTTCCCCCAAGTGTTCAAGGTGTGTTATTTTATTACAAAACCAAACCATTTCCATGAAAACATTCCATATATATATATATTATCCATTCCTGATATGGTTTAATCATAGTTTTTGTTTAGTTCTAAATATATAGAATCGTTTTTTATTATGTTTAATTTTCTATGCTCTTATGATTCAACTGAGGTATATAAAATTATATCCATACAGTTTATATAACTAGTATATATAAACTCTCTTTTCACCAATATAACCTATGGGTTTTCTTCCTCCCAAACCTCCAACACCCCTTCTCAAGTCAAACTCACTACTTATATCTGGAAAGGGAATATTTTTCCTCGTTTTCTTTAGGAAAAACCCAATTTTATACATTAGATATATATACATGGCTATATATATCTATATATATTTGTATAAATTTAAATTCCAAAGTACTTTTGGTTTTCTAAATGATGTTTTACAGAAATAAAATTATCTATATGATGTGTAAAACATTTTTAATGATTATTCTTTAGTTTGGATTTATTTCAATTAAACCTATATACACTAATATACGCATACATGTTTATTTATAAAACAAACCTAAACTAATTCTATGATCTTGGAATGATGAACGTTTATTTTAAATGATGTTCTTAAATATAGGTTAATCTTAAAAGAATCCAATTTTGTTTAATTGGATCATATAAACATATATGCGTATATATGGTTCTATATATATATACACAGAGTTTTAATAATTATCCGAAATTAGGTTTTCATAACATTGATTTTAGTGATCTAATATTTTCCTAGAAGTGTAAAATAACTATAATGATTTACCAAACCTTGTTTTTGTTCTTGAAAATCCCATGTATGCTCTTTGTGAATATATAGTTTTATATAATTTTCAAAACTATATATATATATATATGAACCACAATCTCACATATTCATGTCATAGGTTTTGTAAGAAGATTTGATGGTATTAACCCGGTGATGATTTTATACAATACATGGTAGAATTTTGTATTGGAAAATAATAACATAACCTTGTTTAGTTACTGTATAACTAAAAACTCTAAAAGAAGTCATCACATTGTTAAAGAAGTTAACTTTACAAACATCCTAACTTTTTTAATTTTTGTATTATCTATTGTTTATACATATTAAAAAACATGAACATACATCTTTAGTAATGTGTGTTTAATTGTTTATGCATAGATATGAATGTTAAAAAATAAAAAGTGTTATATTTAAATATAAGATGAATCTACCAAATAAAACACAATTAGTTTATGATTAACCTATTGAAACTTCTATTGGTTAGGGAATGGTTTGAACATGATTAATATCTATTCTGAATTCAAAATAATATATTCTAATGCATTGAATGATTATTTTCATAGAACAAGGGTTCTATGAATTTTTATTTTTAGTGCCAAACCCAGTCAATAGATTAGTAATATATGACTTATGATAATATAAGGATGAAGGAGTCATTTATTTTAAGTGGTATGGGACACTTCAAATAAAAGACATAAAATGATAAATCAAAGTGGTATGTGACACTTTGATTTAATTACATTTAGATATATGAGCAATGCATTCGATGTATTATGTGATCGGTGATACCCACTATAGAATCTCTATAAGGCCCCAGTATTAAACCTTACTTAATCTTGAGTTATTACAAGATTACACATTGAGGATCTTTTTAGGTTTAGAGTTTTAGAGAATTAGATCATGAAAATTGCAATACATTCCACATTTAAACAAAGTGGTTACATAAAAGACAGTATTCATTCTTACCATCAACGGATACATATTTAAAATAAAACATGGATTCCTTCTTGACACATCCTTGACACTATCATCACATCATGTACCTTTCCCTTGACCTGTGAAAAACATTTCAAAAACTTGGGATGAGCATAAAAAGCTCAGTAAGGGTTATTAAAATATGGAAAGGAAAGATGAGTTCATATATACATAAGAATGAAATCATACATTACCCATAAAACATAGGCACTTTAACATACCTCATCAAATCATGAATAAATCATAGAAATCATAAGACATAAAAGGTAACTTGAGGCATTCATAACATTCTTACATAGGGATTAGCCCTCTTGGTTACGTTTGGAATACCGATCACAGTATATTCCCTAAATCTCTTCGGAGAAACCTTAACGTTTCACTCCTTCGCGTTACCCAATGTATTGGAGAGCTATATCGGGCTCACCTGCCCTTAGTTTATCACGGAACCACCCGTTATCATAACAATGCCCAAGAAACATAACATAAACGTATCACATAAAACATGCATAAAGGAAACAGAACATTTCCACATTTCAATCACAATATAACATTTTAGTATATTGAAATAATGAATCAATTCAAAAATAAACCATTTCCAAAACCATTTAAAACATTTAATAAAGAGATTTTTGAATCAAAGTGTCCCATACCACCTTGACGATTTTAAAATTTTAAACCATTAATATCCATATAACTTAATCCTTAAAACCATTTTGAAAACATGGATATTAATAAGAACACATAATTAAAACATTTAAAGCGATATTTTGGTTAAAGGGGTTTTACCAAAATTAGAGACACTTGAATACAATAATTGAGGAATAACATTTCGTCAGAACTTTATAATATCATGAGAATAAATGTATTCATGATATAATATTCCAAATGATAGTATATACACCATATAAAAGTGAATTGGTGCATAACAACAATGAAGTCTCAATAGAAATGTCAAATGTGATGAAATCCCTTATAAAGAAGGTATCCTTAAATTAATGATAAATCAATTTCAAAATTATGTGTGAAAAATATAAATACACCCAATATAAGTGGATATTAAGTGTAAAACAATAAAAGGTCATTCACACATATTCAAAGGATTACATATTCAATAACTACATGTTGAACCCAAAGAAATCTAAATTGGGTTAAAAAGTTCCCTTGGTAAAATTCGACAGCCTAACGACATCACTTCAAAATTCAGAAAATGAGTTGATGAGAGTTAAAAAGGGCATCTCTTCACTTGGATATTAAATTTACATAAATAAGTATATAAAAGAACATATCCCAACATATTATTATTTGAATTAAAAGACATAACAAAAGAAGTCTTTTAAAAAGGGGAGGGTGAATGGTCCCCTTACCGAGTTGGGTAACTTTCAAAACGTACACCCCATGGAAGAAGGGTCATACAATGAAGATGTGAATACCCATAAATGAAATTATACTACAAAACGTGTATAATAATGGGCAGTACATACACCACTCAAAGGAAATTGTGGCAAATGTAACATAAATCTCACGGGAATAAAAGTGAGATGAAAAATACCTTACGAAAACTCGGTAGCCTAGCGGCGCCACTTAAAACTTCCAAAAATGGATTGATGAGATCAAATAGGGTATCTCATCACATTACAATATAATGTACAGAAAGAGGAATATAAAAGAACATCCCCCATCATAACAAAGAGGAGCTTGAAATAAGTGACATAAATGAGAGTACTTAAAAAGAAAGAGAGAGGTTAGATCTCTTACGAAAATTTGGCAGCCTAACGGCGCCACTCAAAACATCCAAAATGGATTGATGAGAGAGAATAGGGTCTCTCATCACATGAACATAAAAATTACAGTATGATTAATATAAAATAACATCCCAATAACAAGAAATATGAGCTTTAAAAGGAATGACATAAAAGAGTGTACTTAAAAAGAAAGAGTGGAGTAGGACCCCTTACATCAAGTCCAACTTGTCTTGTTCGTTTCTTTATATTCCTGAATAATAAACATTGGTCAATTAATAATTTCATAATTACCTATTTTATAGATTATTATTCAGGTAATATCACATATTATAATTTTATAATAATTGTTTAATAATGTTAGTTCATATCAGACGTTTTTTCCGATGTTTGGTACATGAGTCAAAAATGAACTTGTTTGAAAAAATATTTCCCATGTAGTTATAAGTAAATAATCACCAGAATAGTATTAATGATTAAAATATCATATATATCCAGTAAATATTCATTTTATTCTATTCCATATGATTTGGAGATAAAAAACGAAAAGCATCGTTCATGGAGACGGTAGGTCGTACGTACGCATGAACGCTACTTTCATTTTTTGTATTATTAATGGAATTAAAAGAAAATGAGATATATATATGTTATAATTAAATAATGATATCCATAATTTAGATGTAATATATTAAATATATATCCATTATATATATGTACATATAATATTACATAACATTTTGAGATAATAAATGAAATGTACCATTCATGGAGACGGTAATCCGTACGTACGCATGAACGCTACTTCCATTTCTATTTCATATTTAAGGGAATCAAAACATAATGATACATAATAGTATTTTAATTCCATTATGGTATCATATATAATAGCATTAAATATATCCTTTATACGTAACACATACGGTATTAACAAATCAAATCACTTTGAGGTGGCGGTAGTCCGCACTTCCTTAAATGAAGATATCGCGTTTACCCATAATGGAAACCATAAAAGTATGCCATAAATGAAAAATAATAAGATTAAGTAAAATATAAACATATTAGATATCATATATAAATATAGTTTCTTCTTAATGACCACCTTTGAAGGTGTTAGAAGAATGTTGAACAATCATCGTTTCGGGAGGCAGAAATTCACCATCCACGGAAACAGTATGTTTTTTAACCATTAGATGTAGGTGTGTGTAAGTGTAGCTCGAATACTTCTTATAAAAACATACTAGTATATTGAAGATACTGGATTTGTTACAAATTAAATGAATAAAAAGAGTTTTGGGGGTTGGAGAAGCAAAATAAAACAAAAGGACACAAGTGAAGACATTACCTTAAAATCGGGTAACTCCCTTTGGCTTGAGCTCAAAGGCTTCCTTGGGAAGACTTCTGCCCATAGTTAGGCTTCAATGATTAATATAGGGAAGTGGAGAGACAAAATCGTCAGGGGTTGGCCGATCCAAAGGCTTTTGGAGTGTGGGTAAGGAGATAGAGGTGGGGGCCTTTTATAAGAGGAGAGGAGGGGCACTCTTGTAAAGTTACAAAATGTTACTTTATTTTCAAAAGAGTTTCTGATTTTAAAGGTCCCACATTGATTTATATCGAGGGTAAGGAGATAAGGGTTCGAAATCCACTCATCTAATAGGTTTTGGACATGTGTAGGTCTTAGATATTACATTATCGTTCCATTTTATTTAAATCATTAAATAATGAGGTCATCGATGCATCATCATGATGTCATAAATAATTTAATTTATTTAATGTCAAAAAATTATAAAAAATACTATGATGTAGGAATGATTTTTAGCTTTCCAATTACTATTTATAATAAAAAATATGACTTGTATAACCCTATGTAAAAATTGTTTTAGTAAAACATCTTATGTTTGTGTCATTTTTTACTTTAACATTAAATAAAAAGATATTTATCTCATTTTCCAACCAAAGTGGCTCAATGGGATCCCCAAGTTGACCCATGGATTTTCCTGGTCGTCCATGACACATCCAATGAGGGTAAGACATGTGTATAGGTCATTTAAGTTTATTAAAACATTATTCTTACCATAAACTACACTAATTACCTCTAATCGCGATTAAAAACTTAATAAGTTACTATTCACAAAAAAAATTATTTTCCCCATTGAACCACATTTTACTTCTTAATGATAACCATTTATGTTGGATTTTTGAAATTCAAAACACAAAGATGGAAAAATTTCATTTAAACGGAAAAATCTGTTTTTTATAAGTACCACTTAGTGGTTTCACTATTCATCAAAAATTGAAGTTTTTTAGAAAAAACCCAAAAATTCACCCTAAGCTATATTTGATATTACGAATTAAAAAATGAAGTTTATTTTACAAAATTCAAAACATATAAGTCACACTAATTAATTTAATAATTAATTCCCGCTGTCATAGCAAATAGCGTGTTTTTATGAAACAATAAGTATCAAAAGATTGACACAAGTTTAAGTCTGATTTCAAAGTGAAATTAATTCCAACGACCACTATTGGATTTAATGGTAAAAATATATTCTTATTTCACTTTAAAACCAATTCAAAAGATAATCTAATCATATAAATAAATTAGATTAAAAAGAGGTTTTGAATTAAAATACAACATTTTACACTATTCATTAAAAAATGAACTTTATCGGAATGATACCAAAAATTTACACAAAGTAAATTTTGATGTCCCAATTCTTAAGAAGAGTTTTATTTGATCCAATATAATGTATAAGAGTTAACAAAACTATATTTAATGACGGTTCGCCATCAAAAGGTGATAAGTGAAACTTTAGTGAAAACTAGGGCATATACGCCTAAAATTGAATTCTTTCCGTATTTTAAGCCCTTATCTCTTATTGGATAAAAGTAAAAACATTTAAAAACATATATAATCATATTTTATTTATTTATATCCATTACCTCCAGTAAAATGGCTACATGTTAACTACCATTTAATATAATATTATTTTATTATTAGAGTGCAACGTAAGATTCCCAAGAAACTCGTTGTTGCGTGTTGGGTATGCCATCGAGCATAGCGTCTCCTTTAAAGTCATATTAATATTTTATTCACAAATATGGATAAATATGAAAATGTCATATTCTTTATTTACCTGGGTTGTTACATCCTTCCCCCCTTTTGGGAATTGCGACCTCGCAATTTAAAATTGACCTTGGAAACATCCTTGAAAGTCCCACATCAAAACAAGAGTCGGTAAAAAATCACTTTAAAATAAAGGATGATAAGTATAGAGGTCACCCGAGTTAACCCATACTAGGATTCCATGTAGAAAAACATGGAAATGGAAGAAAAAGCAAAGGGTTGTGTTCTTGAGGGAGAGTGATAGTAAACATGTCTAGGAGAAAGTTAACCATAAGAAAATCACAAACTTGTGATGGGTTAAATGGTATTCGATTCCCAAGTATGAATAGTTAATAGACAACATTTTTGTTTTAAGTTACTTTTTATTGAGGAATTTATTCATAAGGAAACAAAATCACTTATCATGTTGACTTTCAACTTTTACTAGATTCCTTAATCAAACTCATATTTTTTTCCAAAAGACGACTATTTAGGGAGACTTGTTCGCATTGAGAGTAATATAATCATATTCTAGAGAATCACCTAATCCACAAAATAGAACTATATACTTCCCTTGTCTTTAGACCAAAACCAAAACCAAAAAGTCTAGTACAAGATCAGATAATCCAGAAAAGGATAACCCCTTATAAAAAGAAAATATATTCTTAATCTCCAAAATTTGTCCAACAAAACCCAAAGATCAACGAGGACCATTCCATAATCAATTTGTCCATAAAATTCTTCAATGTAAACCAAACTATGAATGAAAACCCAATTATTTGAGAGATTTAGTCACATAGTCTTCAAAGTTAAATCGTAACATTTATCTCCAAACAACATCTGTTGCTCTTAATGTCTCGTATTGAAAAGTAATTAACCTAATCACATATCATCCATGATAGGTTAATAAATTTCTATAGATAACCCAAAATCAACTTACTCTTAATTAATAAAATCATATAACTAAATAGAATCAGTCAAACTAACAAGAGACTTCACGTAGTCCAGTGGTAGGCGATAAATACCAGTTGCACTTTTGTTGTGGGTTCGATTCCCGCAGCTTTGTCCAATGCAACGGGTTGTCACACGGTTTGCGTGTTGTCCTTTTTCCATAATTATATAATTCTCAAATCATTCCCCAAAAAGAGATAAAATCATCAAAATAACCATAACATAAGTTAACCTCAATTTTATCTCATGCCTTTTAGTTCCATCATAACATATAGTAACCCATAATTACCTCAAAAGTAAGGATCATATAAACTCTAATGGTTACCTTTATAATTATTACCTGAACTTCCACATCGATTGATCATCTCGTACATGATGCATTAAATTTCATACCAAGGATCAAGTGGTTGATCATGACTCCTTGAATGTTGGTTTAGAACAACCACGAGTTTCCTCATTGAATCCTCCATTTTATCTAGTATCTTAATCATAGAACCACCACAGTTTCCTTCACATCCACTGTTACTTTGGTGCCTGCTAGATCTAGCCATTTACTAAAACCAAAAAGGTCAGTGTGAGTATATCAAAATAACCATCATGTACTAATGAGGAATATAAAAACTAAGATATACTTACTCATTCACTTTATCTAAAACTAGGACTCTTTCTGAAATCCTAACCATTATGGTAATGCCACTTATGCTTAAAGAATACCCTAACCTCTAAAGTTATCTAAACCGACCTTTGATACCAACTATAAGGCCACAACCTTAAACCTTACTTAATCTTGAGTTATTACAAGATTACACATTGAGGATCTTTTCAGGTTTAGAGTTTTAGAGAAATAGATAGTGAAACTTGCATTACATTCTACATTTAAACAAAGTGGTTACATAAAAGACAGTATTCATTCTTCCCATCAACGGAAACATATTTAAAATAAAACATGGATTCTTTCTTGACACATCCTTGACACTATCATCACATCATGTACCTTTCCCTTGACCTATGAAAAACATTTCAAAAACTTGGGATGAGCATAAAAAGCTCAGTAAGGGTTATAAAAATATGGAAAGGAAACATGAGTTCATATATACATAAAAATGAAATCATACTTTACCCATAAAACATAGGCACTTTAACATACCTCATCAAATCATGAATAAATCATAGAAATCATAAGACATAAAAGGTAACTTGAGGCATTCATAACATTCTTACATAGGGAGTAACCCTCTTGGTTACGTTTGGAATACCCATCACAGTATATTCCCTAAATCTCTTCGGAGAAACCTTAACGTTTCACTCCTTTGCGTTACCCAATGCATTGGAGTGCTATATCGGGATCACCAGCCCTTAGTTTATCACGAAACCACCCATTTTCTTAACAATGCACAAGAACCATAACATTAAAGTATCACATAAAACATGTATAAAGGAAACATAACATTTCCACATTTCAATCATAATATAACATTTTAGTATATTGAAATAATGAATCCATTCAAAAAGAAACCATTTCCAAAACCATTTAAAACATTTAATAAAGAGATTTTTGAATGAAAGTGTCCCATACCACCTTGAAGCTTTTAAAATTTTAAACCATTAATATCTATATAACGAAATTCTTAAAACCATTTTGAAAACATGGATACTAATAAGAACAAATAATTAAAACAATTAAAGCGATATTTTGGTTAAAGGGGTTTTACCAAAATTAGAGACACTTGAATACAATAATTGAGGAATAACATTTATTCAGAACTTTATAATATCATGATAATAAATGGATTCATGATATAATATTCCAAAGGATAGTATATAAACCATATAAGAGTGAATTGGTGCATAACAACAACGAAGTCTCAATAGAAATGTGAAATGTGATGAAATCCCTTATAAAGAAGGTATCCTTAAATTAAGGATAAATCAATCTCAAAATTATGTGTGACAAATATAAATACACCCAATATAAGTGGATATTTAGTGTAAAACAATAAAACTTCATTCACACATATTCAAATGATGACATATTCAATAACTACATGTTGAACCCAAAGAAATCGAAATTGGGTTAAAAAGTTCCCTTGGTAAAATTCGACAGCCTAACGACATCACTTCAAAATTCATAAAATGAGTTGATGAGAGATAAAAAGGGAATCTCATCACTTGTAAATAAAATTTAAATCAACAAGGATATAAAAGAACATATCCCAACATAGTAGTATGTGAATTAAAAGACATAACAAAAGAAGTCTTTTAAAAAGAGGAGGGTGAATGGTCCCCTTAACGAGTTGGGTATCTTTCAAAACGTACACCCCATGAAAGAAGGGTCATACAATGAAGATGTGATTACCCATAAATGAAATTATACTACACAAAGTGTATAATAATGGGCAGTACATACACCACTCAAAGGAAATTGTGGCAAATGTAACATAAATCTCACGGGAATAAAAGTGAGATGAAAAATCCCTTATGAAAACTCGGCAGCCTAGCGGCGCCACTTAAAACTTCCAAAAATGGATTGATGAGATCAAATAGGGTAACTCATCACATTAAAATAAAATTTCCAGAAAGAGGAATATAAAATAACATCCCCCATCATAACAAAGAGGATCTTGAAATAAGTGACATAAAAGAAAAGTACTTAAAAAGAAAGAGAGAGGTTAGATCTCTTACAAAAATTTGGCAGCCTAACAGCACCACTCAAAACATCCAAAATGGATTGATGAGAGAGAATACCGTCTCTAATCACATGAACATAAAAATTACAGTAATATTAATATAAAAGAACATCCCAATAACACGAAAGATGAGCATTAAAATGAATGACAAAAAAGAGTGTACTTAAAAAGAAAGAGTGGAGTAGGATCCCTTACCTCAAGTCCAACTTGTCTTGTTCGTGTCATTATATTCCTGAATAATAAACTTTGTTCAATTAATAATTGCCTATGTACCTCCTTTATATATTATTATTCAGTTCATATCACATATTATAATGTTTTAATAATTGTTTAATAATGTTAGTTCATATCAAACGTTTTTGCCAATGTTTGGTACATGAGTCAAAAATGAACTTGTTTGAAAAAAGATTGCCCATGTAGTTATAAGTAAATAATCTCCAGAATAGTATTAATGATTAAAATATCATATATATCCAGTAAATATTCATTTTATACTATTCCATATCATTTGTAGATAAAAAACTTAAAAGCATCGTTCATGGAGATGGTAGGCCGTACGTACGCATGGACGCTACTTTCATTTTTTGTAATATTAATGGAATTAAAACAAAATGAGATATATATATATATATGTTATGATTCCAGAATGATATCCATAATTTAGATGTAATATATTACATATATATCAATTATATATATGTACTTATAATATTACATATCATTTTGAGATAAGAAATGAAATGTACCGTTCATGGAGACGGTAAGCCGTACGTACGCATGAACGCTACTTCCATTTCTATTTCATATTTAATGGAATTAAAACAAAATGATAAATAATAGTATTTTAATTCCAGTATGGTATAATATATAATAGCATTAAATATATCCTTTATACTTACCAAATATGGTATTAACGAATCAAATCACTTTGAGGGGGCGGTAGTTCGCACATCCTTAAATGAAGATATCGCGTTTACCCATAATGGAAACCATAAAGGTACACCATAAATGAAAAATACATAAGATTAAGTAAAACATAAACATATTAGATATCATATATAAATATAATGTCATCTTAATGTCCACCTTTGAAGGTGTTAGAAGAATGTTGAACAATCATTGTTTCGGGAGGTAGAAATTTTCAATCCACGGAAACAGTATGTTTTTTAACCATTAGATGTAGGTGTGTGTAAGTGTAGCTCGAATCCTTCTTATAAAAACATCCTAGTATATTTAAGATACTTTATTTGTTACAAAATAAATTAATAAAAAGAGTTTTGGGGGTTGGGGAAGCAAAATAAAACAAAAGGACACAAGTGAAGACATTACCTTAAAATCGGGTAACTCCCTTTGGTTTGAGCTCAATGGCTTCTTTGGGAAGACTTATGCCCATAGTGAGGCTTCAAGGAGTAATAGAGGGAAGTGTAGAGACAAAATGGGCAGGGTTTGGACGAGCCAAAGGCTTTGGGAGTGTGGGTATGGAGGTAGAGGTGGGGGCCTTTTATAAGAGGAGAGGACGGGCACTCTTGTAAAGTTACAAAATGATACTTTATTTTCAAAAGAGTTTCGGATTTTAAAGGTCCCAAATTGATTTATTTCGAGGTTAAGGTGATAAGGGTTCTAAATCCACTAATCCAATAGGTTTTGGACATGTTTAGGTCAGAGATATTACATTATCGTTCCATTTTATTTAAATAGTTAAAAATAATGAGGTCATCGCTGCATCATCGTGATGTCATAAATAATTTAATTTATTTAATGTCTAAAAATTATAAAAAAAATAATATGATGTAGGAATGCTTTTTATAATGCCAATGAATTTTTATAGTCAAACATATGACTTTTATAACCCTATGTAAAAATTGTTTTAGTAAAACATCTCATGTTTGTGTCATTTTTACTTTAACATTAAATAAAAAGATATTTATGTCATTTTCCAACCAAAGTGGCTCCATGGGGTCCCCAAGTTGACCCATTGATTGTCTTGGTCGGCCATGACACGTCCAATGAGGGTAGGACATATTTCTAGGTCATTTAATTTTATTAAGACATTATTCTTACCATAAACTACACTAATTACCTCTAATCGCGATTAAAAACTTAATAAGTTACTATTCGCCAAAAAAATTATTTTTACCCCATTGAACCATATTTTATTTCTTAATGACAACCATGTATGTCGGATTTTTGAAAATCAAAACACAAAGATGGAAAAATTTCATTTAAACGGAATAATCAATTTTTTATAAGTACCACTTAGTGGTTTCACTATTCATCAAAAATTGATGTTTTTTAGAAAAAACCCAAAAATTCACCCTAAGATATATTTGATATTACGAATTTAAAAATGAAGTCTATTTTACAAAATTCAAAACATATAAGTCACATTAATTAATTTAATAATTAATTCCCGCTGTCAGAGCAAATAGCGTGTTTCTATGAAACAATAAGTATCAAAAGATTGACACTAGTTTATGTCTGATTTCAAAGTGAAATTAATTCCAACAACCACTGTTGGATTTAATGGTAAAAATATATTCTAATTTAACTTTAAATCTTATTAAAAAGATAATCTAATCATATAAATAATTTAGATTAAAAAGAGGTTTTGAATTAAAATACAACATTTTACACTATTTATTAAAAAATGAACTTTATCGGAAAGATACCAAAAATTTACACAAAGTAAATTTTGATGTCCCGATTCATAAGAAGAGTTTTATTTGGTCCAATATAATGTATAAGAGTGAACAAAACTATATTTAATGATGGTTCTCCATCAAAAGGCGATAAGATTACTTTTAGTGAAAACTAGGGCATATACGCCTAAAATTGAATTCTTTCCATATTTTAAGCCTTTATCTTTTATTAGATAAAAGTAAAAACATTTAAAAACATATGTAATCATATTTTAGTTATTTCTATCCATTCCCACCAATAAAATTGCTACTTGTTAACTACTATTTAAAATAATATTATTTTATTATTAGAGTGCAATGTATGATTCTCAAGAAACTCGTTGTTGTCTGTTGGGTACGCCATCGAGCATAGCGTCTCCTTTAAAGTCATATTAACATTTTATTCAAAAATATGGATAAATATGAAAATGTCATATTATTTATTTACCTGTGGTGTTACAATCTTCATACATCGATTAGTCTCATGAGACAAACCAGGTTATCGCATGAGGCAGTGACAAAATGATTATGTATGGTCTTAACATGAGGCCTTAATAAAATATTATGGTTGTCCAACATTATGGATTCCATAAATATGTGATTAATATTTAAAAATACATGTGATTATTCTACTTGTATAATATACCTTAGTTAAGAATCATTTATAATGGTAATAAAAGCTTATTGAATAATGAATTATGTACTTGTAATGTTAATAATATAAGTATTTTTATATAGACATTGATATTTCATATGTCATTTCATGTTGTTCATTTAATGTTATAAGAGAATCATGATATTTTTGTTTATGCAATTAAAAACATGTGTAAATTTTTATATCAGCATCCTTTCATGTCTCCCTGAAATTAGTTTGATCAATTTTTGAATTACGCATCATTCCATGCATCATTTAACATGTATGCATACTCTGATACCTGTTCAATCAGTAGCTCTTAAATAATTCTATTACGTCTTGCATAAGAATTTTCCTTGTAAATAATTTTAAGTATCCATTGAAAAATTTCAACGACGTGTTTCTTGAAATGTTGTTTACCATTTAATAAAATGTTTTGTAATTATTTTAAAGGGTTTTTTGAAAAGGAATTCCAATAATTGTATTTTAAACCACTTACTGAGTGTTTTAAATTCTCACCCTACATTTTCTATTTATTTTTACATGGTTAGTATATTTGTAATGAATTGATTACTCTTATGTGAGAGAATCATTATGAAGCTTTTCTTATAAAATTTTTTTAAAGAAATTTATCAGTTGTATCTCTTTCTAGAACCTAAAATGAAAATATTTTCTTTCATGGGCTGAGAAGTGTAATTTTTATAAGCATGTTTTTTTGAAAAAATTACACATTGTGTTTTAGGAACCAACTGTAGGATTCTAGGGTCGGGGGCATCACAAATAAATTTTGGATATATTTTGGTTATTTATTCATGAATAACTTTTTATTTAACCCCTTGTCAACCTTTTTGAAAATTACATAAATATTAATGTTTAACCCATTATGGGTTAGCATTTTTACACTAACTACCAAGACAACCGATAAATGGAAAAATGAATATATCATAAACCATATATATTTAATTTGGATGAATATAATATTTTTATGAAATTTAATACATTTAATAAAATATCACTCATTATAAAATATCATTAATGTCATTTTGGACACTTATAATTAATGTTAAAAATAAATACATAAAAAGAGATAATTATAATATAAAATTTCATATAATTTCTAATGTATCCTAAAAATCTATAAAAACATCCACTGACTATAAATCACTCAAATAAATATATGTATAGATTTTAATATAATTTTTTTAGTAATTTAATAAATAATGTTCTTGGGTTACGCTAGAATTTGAGCAAATTATTTCACCCCTAAAAATTAGAAATAAAATTCCATGATAAATAAGTAATTTATATTTCAAATTAACATTTAAAAATGAACATACATTAATATTATCCCAATATATGAAATTAAATGATAATAAAACAAAGATAATTTTTTTTACATCTTATTACATAAAATATTATTAAGGTAAAAACAAATCCAAATTCAATAAAAGTTCATATATAAAAATTTTGGTTGATTATAGGAGAAATAGGCGCATCCAAAAAAATCAATAAAATAATTTTTTTACTATTTAGTCCATGTCACATTATTTTTACTCCTAATTAACCCATTTTACATTTAATTTGTTAAAAAATAAACTCCGATTACTATTCATAATGACTAAACATAAATGGGAAATACATATAAATTTTTTCATCCTGATTCCAAATATATAATAAAATTTTCATTATTCAATTTATATAAGTTATAGAATTTAATTTAATATTTACCCTAAAAATGATGGAAACCAGTTTTTTTTTATTTTTTTTTAAGGTAGGGATCTGGTCAATGACCAAAAAATGATTATTGAAAGACATAAATGGTTAAAAAAGTATGAAATAAGAAATTTTGTTCACATCCCTAACATAAAGCGAGAGTAACTCAGGAGGAAGATCATCCCTCCAAATCATATCATGAGCACCCCCATATTAACAAGACCATCAGTGATCCTATTTTCTTCACGATACTTATGATTGACAATGATGTTGATATCTGAAAGAGAGTTTAGGTAGTCCATCCAGAACGTAGTGAGCATCCAAGAAAGTTGAATAGTACCTTTCCAGATGGCCTTGACAATATTAGTGGAGTCACTTTCAATACAGATATTGTTCCAGTTCTGAAGCTTGACGAATGAGATAACATGGATAATAATCATCATCTGGTCTTCCAAAGAGGAATCAAAACTGCAAGATCCATAGCAGCAGTCTAGCCTTTGGTCGAGGTGATTTCTAAAGATGGACCCACAACCTTCTGGGCTAGGGTTTCCTTTAGAGGCACCATCCACATTGATTTTAATCCAGCCTGGGGGAGGGGGTTTCCAAAAAACATCAAATGTAGATCTAGGTCGAGGGTAATTCCCCTCAACCCCAATACGTGTAAGAATACCAAGGTCGCGAACTGAGTTGCTACAAAAATCTTTTTGAATCAAAGACGACTCCTGAATCACGATAATAATTTTCATTTTACCTTCATTAATATTGAATGTGTTGTTATGGAAAGTGAGATCATTTTTACCATACCAAATCACATGAAGAAGCTCCTCTACAATTGCACCAAAAAGCTTCTTGATCTGTTGGGAGTCATGTTGGTCCTTACACCGCTGAAGCTATGAAGTTATAGAACTACAAAACAACCATCTACCCTAAAAAATGACAAAAATATAATGCCAGATAGCCGTTGTCAAATCAAAATAAAGAAAGAGGTGATTAATATCTTCTCGATTTTGTTTACACATATGACATTTAAGTCAAAAATTAATCCCAAAAACTTGTTAGAAGGTATCCATGGGGATTTTACCATGGGAGATATGACAAACTAGAGTGACTCCTGAGGGTTTTAACTAGGCTTTATTTAATATTTTTAACCAGGATATGTTTTTCCCTTATTGTTGAACAAATGATTGTAGTAATTTTTATAGTCAAGAACCTCATTGTGAGCAGTTTCCCAAATAAGAAAATCATCCATATTAGTGATGTAATAATTGCCAATAATGTGTTTGATGTCCTCAGGTAAACACGAGTTTTTTAAAGGAATAAATTTATTTTTGGTGTCATTTTTGTGGAGCGGAGGTTGGTTATTGCGCATTAAAGAGATCAGGGGAGCACCAGTCCAGTTATCTATCCAAAACATTAAATTTTATCTTTAATAGCCATCCATCTAGAATTTGTAATAATGGAATTGAATGTGTTTTTAATGGTAGGACAAATAAAATACACGAGAAAGTGAGACTGATTATTTCTATATTTGTGAAGGATACGAGCCCTAAGAAAATCCATGGAAGGAGAGTTATTAAGAATGAGGTTCCACGTGAACTTTTCATGAAGAGATTCATTAAAATATGAAAGTTTTTTAATACCAATACCCCCTTTATCAATCGGTTTGCAGCAAGTGGTCTAGGGGACTGTAACTAGTTTTCTCTCTAGAGTACTCCCAGTCCAAACAATGTTCTTAATAGCCACATTAATGCACTTTAGGAGACTCTTCGGCCATTTGTAAATCATCATAGAGTAAACCATCTGGGAGACAATCATGGATTTAACAAGACAGATTCTCCCATCCATCATGTGGTTCTAACTCTTCCATGAAGAAAGGTGTTAAATTTTTTGATCAATGATAGGGGAGATGTAAGCCGCTTTGGGTCTACCCCAAAAGATAGGAACACCAAGATAAGTGAAGGGTAATTTTCTCTCCTTAACACCTAAGGTGTCGGTAATATTGAGTTTCCGACGGGGGGAAAGTCTTTACCAACATAAATGTAGGATTTGTGGTAGTTGATGTGTTGACAAGACACTTCATGGTGGTAAAGAAGGATGACCTTAAGATTATTCACATTTCTTTTCTCCCCTAAATAAAAGGAATAATGTCATCGACATAAAGAAGGTGCGAGGGGGGAATTCATGTTTCTAGAGGAATAGATAGACTTAATGTTACCTTTTTTATAGATTGTGTAGTCAGTCTACTTAGATAGTCTTCAGCAAGGGAGAAAAGAATAGCCAAGAGAGGGTCACCTTGTCTAACTCCCTTGGAACAGTTAAAATTACCTTTATGTGAGCCATTAATATGGTTGGAAATATGGGTCAAATTAAAGAGGACTTTAATTATATTTATGAATTTATCAATGAATCCAAACTGCATAAGGACTTTATATATGAAATTATAATCGACGGTATCAAAATCCTTTGCAACGTCATGTTTAATGGCAACATTCCCTCTTCTTTTATTGTTTGAGAGATTTGTGGATTCAGAGGTAAAAAAAATACAGTCTTGAATAGATTCTACTTTAAGGAATCCAAATTGGTTCCAATAGAAAATTATATTGCTAATAACAGAGATTCTATTTCCAATTAATTTGGCCATAATCTTGAAGAGAGTGTTTATAAGAGATATAGGCTTGAAGAGGTGTAATTCATCTGCATTCTTAGATTTAGGGATGAGGAAAAAGAATTGATAATTTAATACATGATGGAGAATGCCTATGGAAAAGAATGTTTTAACCATGCGACAGACATCATCCTGAATCACATCTCAGTGTTTTTGATAGAAACCATTATTAAAACCATAAATCCTAGGTGCACCGTCATTGTTTAGGATAAAGACCATGTCTTTAATTTCTTGGTCAATATGGATAGTATTAATCAAAGAGATCTATTCCTCAGTAAATAGCGTAGGAATTTCATCAGACATAAGATCCTTATCAATCACAGTTACATTGAAGATATTATTAAAATAGGATATCACATGATTGCCAATGCTATCCTCAATATCATGAATCTGATCCCCCTCTCTAAGATAGGCAAGAGGCCTATAGGATATTCTAACTCTACAGATAGAATTGTAGAATCTATTATTTCTATCATCATCATTAATCCATTTGGATTTAATGATTTTGTTTTTGAGGTTGTCCCCAAAGTTGAGCAGAGTGGCAAGTTTAGAGGAAATGCTACTTTCATGTTGGGTGACTTGAGCAAAGTTTGGGGAGGTGCTATCCTTTTGAATTTAATCAAGTTCTTTTTCTAGAAGAATGCTATTATTGTCTATTTTATTTTTTTAGAATTGCACCAAATTTTGAGAACATGCTTAAGAATTTTCAATTTTACAGGTTAGGAAAACTCATCATTTTGACTACGTACATTGGCCTAGGAGTTTTTGATGATATTCATACATTCTTTGTCTGAGGACCATGTAGTGTTATATCTGAAAGGGGGCCTAGGTTTTTTAGTGTTATGGAAAACTCTAACTAATATGGGATTATTATCAGAATCAATCTTTGTCAGATTGATACTAGAAATGTTGTCCCATTTATCCCGGGAATAGTCATCAGTGAAGGCCCTGTCATTTTTCCTAGCCACCATCCTATTATAATGCTTTCTATACTAGGTGAATTTAGCACCAATTAGATTAACCTTTGTAAGGTTATTGAGCTCAATGAAAGATTAAAATTCATCAAAGGTATTGTGAAAAGGTAAAATATAAGTTATGAAAATTTTAATCTAATATGAAGTATAATTTATGTGTATATATAACATAAAAGAAAATATAGTTTTCAACATGATTATGGTTTTTCCATATTCATTGATAAATTAAAAAATTAAAAATAATAAAAAATATTCACCATAAGATAATTTTGATATTAAAATTAAAAAATTGATACATTTTCATGAAATAAATAAATAAATTGTTGATACCATTTTCACACAAACTATAATAATATGAATTTTGAAGAAATCACATTTTTACGATTAAATTGATATTAATAGAAATTGAGAGATAGTTTACTAAGAATTTATTAATATTGATTATAAAATTTATATATTTTATTTAAAGTAGTGAATTTTATTAATACCATACAATTTGATGTTTATTTTAAAACAATTATATTAAAATAAAAAAAAATCTGGTTTGTTTAAACTCGGTGCTATGTGTTGTATACATTATCCAACATAGAGTTATTTTAAAATACAAGGGTGTTACATTGTAACATATTTTTACTTTTATCAGGTATGTTTTCCCTTTTATAGATTATATTTTTTTTAAATCCATAGATATGTTTTTTGGTGTTACTGTAGGTTGCAGAATAGGTGCCCATTGTGTACCTAAGGTACATGTCATATATTGGTTTCTAGTTTAATGTTGTGAGTGGGGGATCATATTGTAGGAAGGTATTGAGTATGTATACATAATGAACCTAAGGTACACATTATGTAGGGATTAAATAGAGTATTTTTATCCTAAGATGAAAGGATTTTCTATATAACTTATCAAGCATGAAATATACATCATGAGAAAGTGGTACACATCATGACCCGACACGCACCTAGGTTTAAATCAGGATTTTTTTCTTTTTCACTAAGTCTTTATCCTCCCAACCCTCTTGACTCTCTCCCTAAACTGATCCTAGTCATTTTTCAGAGGGGTGTCACCTTATTGATCTATCCAATCAGCTCTAGTTCATCATTTCGTCTATGGTGAATCTCTCCGGGTAAGGGTTCTCTCTTATTCTTCCTTGCGATTGTTCAATTGCTCCCTAGCCCTGCAATATTGGATCTGCTGATCCATGTTGGATGCTTCATGTTCTCATCATCTAGATACAGTCTGAGAACATTTCTCGAAGGTCATTCCATGGTTAGTTGTAGTGTAGTAGAAATTTCTTCTCAAGGGCCTTCATTGATGATGTTCTTGGGTTTCATTGCATTGGTTTCTGTTATGAAAATATGTTACTCAAATTTTGAGGCAAGTTGTTTCGTATCCAGAATATGATAATGATCCCAATTTCTATTTCTTTATAAAATTGTTTATACAAATAGAATAATTGTTTTTTGGGTGTTGAAAAATGGGTTTGAAGGAAAAATGGGGTTTCCCTGGATTTTGATAAACTGATTGTGAAATGGTTTTGAATGGTTTTCAAAGAATTGAAATTGAATTGTGAAATTGAGAACATGGTTTACCTTGGGTACTTAGGTGGAAGGTTTAGCTTGAGTCCAACCTCTATTGTTGTTATTATCAAGTAGTCTAGTCTTTGGGATTTCCATTATTCCCTTGGCCCATTGTTTTAGGAGACCGATATTTACATTTTGGGGGAACTACACTCGGGGTTTTCCATTTCTTCCCCAGACCATTGTACTAGGAATATATTTTTACACTATATTCATATGGTACAAGTAGTTTGGTGCTTAGACCTGTAGTGTTGCATTGTATAGTGATACCTTTTCTTCTATTTTTCATTTATTGTCTTTCAGAGTTAGTGTTGATATTAATGTTTATAATTATGGAAAATGATCTCGAAAATGTGGCTTGAAACATATATAACTACATTTATTTAGAATTTTGGAAATGGGAAAGTCTTCCATGTTTTCTATAAAACATATTTACTACTTATCATTACATGTTTTAAATTTTGAATAAGCATACAAGAACTTTTATATAATGTCTTGCTATGGGACACCTTGGTGGGATCCAACTGAGTTTATTAGCTAACACCATGAACACTTCTTCGGTGGTGTGTAGATCATTGTTTGTCTTCCATTTTATTGATGGAAAAGGAGTTTCTACAGTGATACGGTGAGGTTTATGTGAGCTATGATGGGTAGATGGTGGTGAGATGGTTGGAGTTCTTATATTCTATCATTGTAGTAGAATTTTGGTTTTGTGTCCCTTGTAGTCAGAATATTCATTTGGAGATTTTACCCACTATGCCAGTTGTTCTATTTTTTCTATCTTTTCATTACAATTATAGAATATATTTTTTATTATTATGTTTTTCTTCATTTCTATATATATATGTCGAGTGGTCATTCCAATTGGAAAAAATTATTCCCTCATTTTTTTATTTAATGTGTGGGTGCTTGTCAACAGCCCATGGGGATCTGAAATTGCCTTTAGGTATGTGATGAATCTGGTGGGGTATTGTGTTTTATGTAAATTTGGGTTGGTTTGTTACAATTTGGTATCAACGGAGGTATGTCCTCAAGAATATTTTTCTTGGGACATCTGTTAGACTAGATAAAGGATTGTTGGGACTTCAGAGGTATGTTGTGATATGTTCCTCATTAGCTCTTATAAAAACGAGAGTGATTTTACCATGAGATGCCAAGATATGTGTCTCTAGTGTTGTAATTTATTCTAAAATCTAAGTTTTTTCTTATGGGTTTTCTTATTTAATGTATGATTTTTTTGATGTCTAATCGTACTTATGTTTCTGTGTGCATAAGTATGCCTCTGAGATGCCTTCCACAAGTTCCACAGGATGGTGTAGCTGATTCTCCTCAAGGGAATCCACATATGTATTAGAATCTCATGGACACACTCATATGGACAGTCAGTGATGTTGATCAAGATGTTCCTTGTGTTGAAATTTTAGTGGATGAGGTACAACTATGAGCTAGAGTTGAAATAGATTTATCATAAGAGTTCTTGCGCAAGAATACACCGTCCTATAAAGGGTTTAATGGACCAAAACAGGTGGAATATTGGCTATATTGGATGGATCAAATCATCTACTTCCAAGAGACACCTAAAAATATCAAGGTGATGTTCCCAACATTGAGAGTTGGGGGATCTGTAAAGTGTTATTGGGACTCTATGGTCTAGGAAGACTGACATGTGGGCTTAGATTGGCGGTGTTTCAAAAACCTGTTCTTTCAAAAAAAATTCAAGAGTCTCAAATGTTGTAAAAATATCTATATTTATTATCGTTTAAGCAGAGAGAGAATTTGGTGTCACCATACACAAACCAGTTTTTTATATTTTCTTTATTTTTTCAGACATGGTTATGATTGACCATTAGAAGGAATAGAACTACCTACAGGGTTTGTGACTAGACATTTAATCGTAGGTGTTCAGGTTTAATCATTCTATATATGCGAAGTCAATGGAAAAAAGAAATGATGGAAGAGATGGATTTGACAGTAAGGGAATATTTACTCCCACTTCTCATTCAACTGGTGATAGCATCCATGGAGTGCATGGAATGGAGAATAAGTAGAGGGACTATTGCAAGAGTGGGGGAGGTGGGTTTCCACATTGAGCCTCATCCACACAGTCCATTGTAACTGTATGTATGCCTCTGACGTGTTACCAGTGTGTCAAGGGGGGTCACACCAGTTGTTCTTTTCATATTCTCGTGAATATGTACAATAGTTGCGGACATGTTGGTCATCTACAAAATTTCTGTCAAGCTATGAATACGCTCCATTATGGTCTGGGTATGTCGAATCCCAAGGATACTGTGGTGTAGTCAAAATATATAATGAAAATTGGGATCCAACCACATGCCTTAAGTGTAAATCATTTACTTTTAGCAGATGTGTGTACAATGGCTGTTCCTTGAGGTCTAGAAACAGTGAGAGGTATGCTCCTTATCGTAGCATTAGTTGCTACAACTTTTTTTAATACTAGGGCCTCCCAATCATTTATATCTTCATGTTTTTTTTGATATTCTTAAACATCCAAAAAAACATATTCCACTTGCAATGGAGTTTTCTACTACTCTTGGAAAGAATAAAGAGTAGAGGTTCATGTGTCCTTCTGGTTTTTTCACAATAGATGACTCATAGTGGGTCTGGGATTTTATCATTCTTGAGTTGGATCTTTTTGACATCATCATCATTATGGATTGGTTGGTTTCTTATTGATATGAGGTTGATTGTAATCATTGGAATGTTTAGTTTCTTTCTACTGAGGGGATCTCTCATGTGTTTAAGAGATAGTGCATCCAATGGTCATGTCATCTATGATTGTCCTGTCCAGAGCTCAGGATTTTGTTGGTTGATATTTCTATTGAGATCGATGGCATTTTTTTAGTTGAGGATCTTCCTATTGTTGTTTAAGACTTTCCTATTTCATCCCAGATGTCTTCTCTATTATTCCTCCAGAGATATAGGTAGAGATCACAATTGACACAGAGCTAGGTACACTTCTGATATCGATGCCTTCTTATCATATGGAACCAGTGGAGTTAAAGGATCTCAAGATTTAGTTGGATGATATGTTAGAGAAATTTTTCATTCTCCCCAGTGTTTCACCTTGGGAATCCCCTATTCACTTTTCCAAGTAATAAAATTGTTAAATTCGATTATGTGTGGACTATAAGATGTTTAACTGGTAAAACATAAGAACCAATATGATTTTCCTAGAATTGATGATTTTTCGGAGCAGTTTAAGGGATAAAACTATTTTTCAATTATAGATCTTCAGTAGGGTAATCATTGTCTCTGAGTCTGGGAGTCTTATATATGAAAGATGAACTTTTGGAGTAGGTGTGGCCATTATGAATATCTTATGATGCCTTTTGGTCTGACTTATTCTACTGCAGTTTTTATGGACTTGAGGAATTTTATATTCTGCCATTATATTGAAACTTTTGTGGTAGTGTTCATGGATGATATTCTGGTTTATTCAATGTCAGAGGGCAATCACGAGAACCATTTGATTTTGGTTCTAGAAATTATAAGGAATATCTTTTGGTATGGAATGATTTTGAAATGTAGTTTCTAGATTTTAGTAATGAAGTACTGAGGGAGAATAATTTTTTAGAATAGATTATTAGTTGATCTAGAGAAGGTAAAAGCTGTTTTTTCCTTGAAAGAACAATGAAATTTATTTTACATACAAATCTTATTAGTTCTTACTAGAAACAACAGACTATTCATCAAAGATTTATCTAATATGGAATTACCAGTTACTGATATTACCAAAAAATAAGTGAAATTCTTATGTGATGTAAAGTGAAATATTCATTTGATGAACTAAAATGACTTCTAAAATCAGCACCCATTTCGATATTACCTGAGCCCTATAAGGGTTTTGTGGTGTTTTGGGATCCATCTGGTGTGGGTTTGGGATCTGTTTTAATGCATGATGATCATGGGGTAGCTTATGGCTATTTTCAACTCTGACCACATGAGTTGAACCACCCCACTTAGGATAAACAACTTATGGCGGTGATGCGTGCACTTAAATGTGGATGACACTATCCCTTTGGGGAGAAGTTCATGGTTTTCCATGATCATTAGATTCTGAGCTATATATTTTCCTAGAAGTACTTGAATCTCAGACAAAGATAATGGCGAGAAAACCTTCAAATGTTTGATTTTGACATAGTCTACACTATAAGTAAATGGAATGCCTTTATAGTTACTGTAAGTAGAAAGGTACCATCAAAGGCTATTCTAGAATTGATGAAAGAGTGTAATATTATAGGGATTTCACTTAGATGAACATGGATGCTCTGGAGGATGTTTTGGGGATGGTTCTAACCAATTTTCAGTTATCATCATCTCTATTGGAGTCAATCGTGCAATGTAACCAGTAAGACAATGAGTTTTAGAATATTTTGGAAACCCATTATGATGGGAAGATAGTTCAAGGTTAGTCTATATCATTAGATGGGGTACTTCACATCATATAATGATTTTTCATCCTAGAATATCTGAGAATTTCAGTATTTTTGATCATCGTATCTCATCATGGGATGTTCATCTAGGTTCTATGAAGAGGTATTATGATATGAGCAGACGGTTTTGGTGGTCGGATATGAATCATGGAATTTCATATTATGTATCATATAGTTAAACCAACCAATGGATAAAGGTAGACCATGTGAGGCCCTCTAGTTTGCTTCAACCTCTCCCAGTACCAATTTGTATGTGGGATGAGATGTGCATAGATTTTGATATTGGTTTTCCATGGATTCCATGGGAGGAAAATTATATATATGTGGTTGTTAATCAGTTGATGAAGTATGTTCACATAATTTTGATCAAATACCCCACTAAAGTTGAAGATATGGGTAATCTATATGTGTAGTAGATCGTGAGGTTACATGGGAGTCATTATTCAATGGTTTCAAATAGGGATCCCATGTTAACCTCACGATTATGGAGGAGTATTAAGGAGGAAATGGGGACTCATATCAAATTAAGAACAACTTACCATCCACAGATAGATGGACAAATAGAGCATGTAATTCATATCTTAGAGGATATGCTTCGTACCTATGTCTTGGATTTTCTTGGATCATGGGATAGCCATCATAGACTGGTTGAGTTTGTCTATAACAATTATTACCAATAATTGATTAGAATGGCTCTTTTTGAGGCACATTATGGTTACTAGTGGAGATCACCTCTTTTTTGGGAAGAGGTGGGAAAATATGATTTTGTTGGGCCATGTCTGGTTTAAGAGATGTCTTCAAAGATTCAAGAAGTGTGAAAACATTTGGTTATAAACCATAGTCAACAGAAATCATATGAAAATCAGCGGCGTCATCCTTAGGTGGTTTTTGTTGGTGACTGGGTTTTATTTAATGTTTCTCCTCGTTTGTGTCACCATTAACTCGGAAAATAAGGAATGTTGGCTCTGAGATATGTTAGACCATTTGATATCACTAAAAATATTGGTCAGATTTCTTATCAGTTAGTATTAGCACCTCTATTGATAGGAATTCATGATGTTTTGAACATATCACAGCTCAGGTAGTATCACCATAACCCTGCTCATGTTCTATGTTGGGAAGAAATTGAGATATAACTAAACACTTTTATTTTAGAGAAACCAGTTGATATCATTGAAACTCTGATGAATGTCTGGCATCAGAAGTGGATTCATTTGGTCTGAGTTCTATTGTAATAAGGATCAAATTCTCTTGAGACTTGGGAACATGAGTCATTGATAAGGGTGTAATTGGCTTATCTTTTTATAGGGAGTACATATTCCACATGACTTCCTATGGATGGAAAGTCCTTATAGTGGGGGGATTGTAACAACCAGTTACCTTGATTGTATTTGTTTTCCCTTTTTCTATGTTCCATTATGGTTTATAAATCTTTTAGATATGTTTATATGGGTTCACTATAGCTTGATGGATTGGTACACATCATGTAACAGAGGTATACATCACGTACTGGTTGCTGGTTTCAAGTCATGGGTGGGGAATCATTGTGATATCAGCTACTGAGTAGGTACATGTCATGTACCTAAGGTACAGATAATTTAGGGGTCAAATTCCAAAATTTTAACCTAATTTTTTGGTTTTTAGGCATATCTTATCTAGAGTGGACTATACGTCATGGCCAAGGGGTACACGTCGTGACTCAACCCATGCCTAGGTTTATGTCACACATTTTTTTTGCTCGGCCTTTTTCAACAAGAACTACATAGATCTCGACCATAAACTACTCCTAGGAAATTTTCTGAGGTGTCACATTATCATGATTGATCTGATCGGTTTTAGTTCATTGTTACTTATACAGTGTGTCTCCCTTGGTATGTGTTCTCTCTGATTCATCCTTGCAATTGATTGATAACACCCTAGAATTGTGTAACCGGATCCAATGATCATTATTGAATGTTTCTTCTTGTACACATATATATATATATATGTATGTTGTGAGATCTTATCTCGAAGTCCGTTCCTTAGGTAGTTGTGGTGCAGTGTACATTCGTTCTAGAGGGCCTTCACTGAAAACATTTTTGGGTTTCTTTTCTTTTGGTTTCCGTTGTGGGTGTGTTGCCCAAACATTGATGTAGGTGGTTTTGTCTCTAGCCTATAATATTGAGTATTATTGGTATTTATTTTTTAAATTGATTATGAAATGGGAATTATTATTTGTGTGTGTTGTAAAAGGGTTTTGAAATAAAAAAGGTTTCTACCTAGAATTTGACAAATTTATTGTGAAATGGTTTTGATTGGTTTTCAAATCATTGATATCGAATTGTGAAATTGAGCACGTGGGTTACCTTTGGTACTTTGGTGGATGGATTAACATGACACCATCCTACATTGTTGTCATTAACAATGAGGTTGGTCAGGATAATTTCCTCTATTCCTTGGGCCCATTTTTCTAGGAGAATGATATTTGCATTTTGGGGGGCTAATATTGGGGTTTATACTATTCCCTCGGTCCATCATTCTACGATCAGTTTTGTGCAATGGATTCTTATGGTTTGAGTAGCATGCTACCTAGACCAGTAGTATTCCTCGGGGTTGTGAAACATGTGCTTATATTTTTCATTTCATGGATTTCTATGTTATCCATGATAGGTTTGTTTATGCATGTGGAAAATGATATGGAGAATGTTCTTTCAAACTGATATACATTCTTTTACTAAGTACTATGTAGAATGTAATATTTACAATGTTTTTTATAAAAATGTTTTACTACAAATCATGCAATGTTTTAAATTTTAAATAAACATACATGAATTTTAATATATATACCTGCTATGGAACACTTGAGTGGGATCTTAATGAGCTTGTTATCCCACACCATGTGCACTTCATCGATAGTGGGTATAACTTTTGTTTTTCTCGTCTAGTGTTTTAAAATTCAAGGTGTCACCAGGACACTGTGAGGATCATGTTAGCTGGGATTGGTAGCAGGTTGTGAGATGGCTAGTGTTTTTCCATGTTTTCATTGGAGTTGGTGTTTGGTTTTGACTCCCTTACAGTTGGACTTGTCATTTGGAGTTTTTAGCTATTATTTTAGTTATTATTTTTATAATATTTTTCCTCATAGTTATGACACACACACACACACAGATATATATATATATATATATATTAGTTTTCCATTTTTTATTATATTCACTATATATATGTCGAGTGGTTCTTCAAGAAGGGTGAAATCATTCAATCAGTTTTGTCGTTTGATGCCTGAGTGCTTATCGCCAGCCAGTGGGGAATGAGAATACCCTTCATGTATGTCACAGATTGGGTAAGGTGTCAGGTTTCAGGGAAATCTAGGTTGGTTTTTCACATACGTTACCCCAAAATAATCTTCATCCTTTCAATATTAACCTGAGTCTAGTAATAAAGAGTTTAAAATTAGATTTTTTTAATGGAAAACCCAAAAAAAAAAGAGGTTAAAAACGTCCTCTTAAATATATAGTAAGTGAAAAATAAAGGCCATCACATAATATAGTTTCCAAATATGATAAATTAAGGGGATGTGAGATGACGGACATGAAGGAGAAAAATAAAACTAATGTTCTAATAGATGTTGACATAAATCTTGGTTAGGGGAATCTTAATGACTAAAAAACCAAAAATCAATGATGCGTGAAATGGCCATTGATTTATTTGATATAATAATAATAGGATTAATTTTTTTTAAAATATCATTTTGCTTCAGATGATGTATTCTATTATTATCTACAATAAAAAAAGGAAATAAGATTACTGAAAAAATATAATTTCGTCCATTAATAAATTTACATTTAAATCTAATTTGTTTCTCCAAATAATGCGTATTCAAGATGATTTCTTCTGGTATAGAGCAATAAAATCAAATTATAATGGGTTAAATGATTCCGAAAACTGATATCAAGAAATTCAAACTATAATTAAAAATTAAATAAAACTTGAAATTGTTTATAAGGGGTATTATAATTCCCAAAATGATTAAACTATCATATTAATATCCAATATGGTATTTTAGCTTCAATAATTCCATTAATAATTAACCCTACATTCCAAATAATATCCAAATTCAAATATCAAATTCTATTCTTCTCAAATAACCATTCATTTTAAATTAAATATTAAAACATAGGGTTATATATACATTTACCTAATGAAATATTTCTCAAAATATCATTAATCACCTAAAGATCATAAAAAATAAAAAATATTTGTTTATGTAACATGTTTACAAAAATAAACATAATTTTTATCCAAAAAATCATTTCAATAAAAACAATTTAATATTGACTAGTTAATCATGTAAGAAACTACTAAGAATTCCATCGTTTTATTCATTTAATTTTAAGTTAAGCACTGCATCCTTTTCAGATGCAATAGGTTATCACCTGACATATTGGTGTTTATTTCACTAAAACAATATTAATATAATAACCATAACATTCCCAAAAAATATGATTATTTTCATTAAAAAAATAATTATCAAATAACTTTTAAAAGAATTATTTTTCTAAATAACTTATTTTTTCCACAAAAAATTAATCATTAAGAAAATTATTACATTATGAAAATAATCATATTTATCATGAAGGTAATAAATAGTTTTTTTCCAAAAAATATAATTTAATTATTCTCCAAATAAAAATCTATTTAAAACCTACACTAAAAAAGGGTAGTACTCTCATTAATTTCTAAAAAATACCATTAATAATGTTATACTCCCATAACATAAAAAATAAAAATGGGTCTCTACACCGATGAACTTATGGTTATCCATAGAATTATCAAACCCAAAAATTTTAGGTTTTACACACATCAATATGAAATATCATAGTTTTTCATTAGTTTTATTTTCTGATTCATCATTATGGTTCATAAAAAACATTAATTAACCTAAAAATATCCCATATGAGTGTAACACTATGTGTATTTTATTTGAACACTAACTATGAACCAGATTGATGGCCAAGATATATTCGAATAACAATTTTTATGTTTTTTACCCCTTGAGGCATATGTCCCAAAACCACATCTACATGTGGAATCCTTAAAGTGACATTGTTACAGGAAACACACCCAATATCAGCCTTATCAAAAATTTTGGTTGTTGTAATATACATAAACTTTTTCTCAGAGTTGATCAATGTGATACTTCGTATAATATAAGTACTCCAATAACTTTTTCCAAAGGATTCTACTAAACTTTCACCAAAACAAACTATAACATCCCCAAATCTGGTTACCTTGTGATGGAATCTACATTATTAATTTTCATAAGATATAATATATTGAATCCCATGGGACCAAAAAGATTTATAGTCATGGTAAACTAGTTATATATTTGATTACCATTTTTTATTGGAAATAAAATTTAAAACATAGTCAATGTATATACTCTACATCATTGAACTCATTAAAAAATTCCAGCTTCAAATAATAAGGAAATGAAATAATATAAGCGTGAATTAAAATTTTTAGTAAGGGTTATGTGAAGTTTAATATATATTGAGTAAATAATGGATAATCAATTTTTTATTTTAAATAACTAAAAACACATATCATTATATCTATTACTTAGAAAAACACATCCATGGAAAATATAAATGAAAAACATTCACAGATAATAATCACTAGATTCTCAATAAAAGAAATGAATAAACATATATTCCATGATCTCAAAATATGACGGTATATATACATTCAAAATGTTATTCCATGATAGATTAATTGATGGGTAGTTACATAATAGAAGACAAATTATTTTTTCCAATTGATTCATTTCAGGATATCATCGATTCAATAAGGGGATATCTTGAAGCGACCACCACCCATCACTGCATTGTTAGATAATACCTAATATATTTAATTAAAAATTAAATTTATGAACATTATTACTTTTAAAAATTCTCCATACCAAATAAATAATATGTATTGAACAATATTTTGTTAATAAATCACTTAACCCAATATAACAATGGTATATTTTGTAGGAAATAATCATATCTATGATATCAATAATATTTATATTTCATATAAATGTGATGTACAATGAGTACTGGTCATAGATAAATCAAATTGGTAAATATAATTCCTATAAAGGAAATTAAATTCATAATATTAAAATATTCTTTAATGAAAGGAAAATGAGATGGATTCCCTGAAAAATATTATATCAATGATGTGGCAATTATTCAATGAATTTAATTTGTGTAAAAAATATTAATCCATATAAAAACTATTGAAATATAACATAAAAATTTCATATTTAATTACACACAAAATTATATAATATAAAACAATATGAAGATTTCATATAACCTAGTGAAATTAAATTGAGTTTTGATTCCCTTACTCAATTCTAAACACCCATTTTAATTAACATTAGTTGAAATAATTACAATTTAAATATAAAATACCTTGAATTATTAAGGAATCATGATATTACATGTATAATGGAACATATATACACTATATAATTTTTTTTGATTTATAATATCAAAATAAACCTAAGTGATGGAAAATTGAGATAAATAAATTATAGTGATCATAATGATGAAGTTATAATTAATCAATGAAGTGAATACGTGTTTCATATGTATATCAATTTAAAAACATATTAAATATGTCATAAAATAATCAATTGTATTTACAAACTTAATCTTATCTTATCATGTACAAAAAAAGATGTAATATAACCCAATGAAAGGAGATAGAGTTTTGAAATCATTTACCAATGGGTAATAATTATGAAATACTATGGGATGAAATAATTAAAATTGAAAAAAATATATAATTAAGTATGAAGAATTTCTGATAATACATGTAATAGGTGTAGAATATACACCATAAATATGAAATAGTTTCATAACAAAAAATACAACTTAATGAAAGAAAAATGAGATGAAATACTTTACAATGGTCATAAGATTGAAGTTATAATTTATCAATGAAGTTATTATGTTTATAAAATATAAATATAAATTAAATAAATTTATAAGAAATATAAAATAGCAAAATTTCATTACAAACATAATCATAGCATATCAAAAACAATTACGAGGTAATATATCCCGATGTAAAAAAATTGAATTTGGAAATCCACTGCCAATTGATAAAATTAATGTCAAATAAGAATGTAATGAATAATTAAAATTTAAACATAAAATATTCATAATAATGTATTATTCATGAAATTATTTGTAATAGGTGTGGTATATACAACATATAAATGATTCTAACTTTATAATAATAGAATATGTCATAATGAAGGTAAATTGAGAAGAAACCCCTTAACTTGCATTGGACCTGTATCATAATATTTTTGATCTATGGTTTAATAAATTTAGATTTATTATAAATATATTAAAGAACTATATAAATATCGATAATTTCATATATAATTCATTTAGAAGAATTTATCAATCATTTGTTAATAATCATTTGTTATTATAATTATTTTGGGTGTTATCAGCCTTTTCCTGAGAATTTTTCATCAATAGTGTTGGTACATTATTATTGATGATTTAACCATAACATATGTTCTTAATGATATAAAATATCATATATATTCAAAAAATAGATATTTTCAATTGTCTTTAAATGGAAGGGATAAGATAAATAAATTTACAACATTTCTATAGATGGTAGGTCGTACGTACACATAAACGTTGTTTTCAATTATCAATGGTTGGAATAAAATGAATATAAATAATTATAAAACTTTTAATAAAAATTATTATATCATATATATTATATATATTATTTAATACATTCCTTTTTACCATACATGAAATGAGTAAATGTAAAATAGTACACATAACTTAATGGAGGTGGTATTCAACCTGCACACAAGAGTGATATTTTAGTTTACCAATTGATTAGTTTGTACTATGTAATATATGTTATTATAATTATAGAATAATATTGGTTTTTTAGATATCATTTATATTAATAACATATATTTATATAACCATCAATGTAAACATGTGATGAATGAATAATTACACTACTACATGAAGAGGATAAGTCATACGTAGACATGACGGATGTATTTTCTTTTAATATGAATGAAAAAATATTTCAAAATATTTTATTAGAATTATAATAAATTTTATAATATTTTTGATACAATACGTATTATTTTAGTATTTTTAAATCACATTAAGAGTATATATAAGTAGAAATATACAAGAATTTATAGATAAAGAGGATTACCTCTTATTTGGTAGACTAAATTTAGATATCTAATTAAGGGGCATGTGGTTATACTTTTTGAATGATGATATCCTATAGAACATGTGTATGAATTTTCAGAAAATAAATTTTTACGGTTTGGTTTAGTTAGGGATCTCAATGTGGAGTTATAATAGGAAATAAGGTGTGTGATTTTATATGTGAGGGAGGGGAGTCTATTAATTTTGTATATTTTTAAATTAATATAAATTATATCATTTGTTAAAATGGAACCAAATTGATAAAAATAGAATATATCAAAATTAGTAGAATAAATACTTTCATCTAATAATATTATGATTTGATTTGGTTTTGTTTTTGAACTTATAATTTAGTTCAATACCCTGTAAACCCTTTTGAAAATTACTATAATATTAATGTTTTATTGAATTAAAGGGACCAAAATTATACTATAAATGTAAGAAAAACCAAAAACATATATCATGGTTGTTATTTTAATCCATATCACTTTCATTTTTCTGAATATATTATTTTCATGAACATTAAATCATATAATAAGATATAAATAAGGAGAAAATAACATTAATTTCATTATGGATATTACTCAATTAATTTGATAATAAATACTTAAAGTCAGATTTATAGTATAAATAAATAATTTTATCACCTCTTCCAATTTTTAAATACATTTATAAAATTATTGGGAAACCGTAACTCACTTATAAAATATTGTATTTAGAGTTTTAAAAATAATTTATTTTATTTTTCTATTGATTTCAAAAATAATATCTTGGTATTGTGAAGGAATTTGAGATATTTATTGAATTAAAAAAATATAAATAAATTAATTTGAATTAAATTATTTCTATTTTATATAACCATTTACAACTGAACGTAACTTCTTTTTATTTCTATATAAAAAATATAAGCATATTAAAACAAGGGGAATTAAATTTAGTGTATTCATTAAATAAAATATTATAAATTTATAAATATTTCGATAATTTAAAAATGATCATATATTTGAAATTTTAATGAATATAAACCATGTATAATTATATAATAAATTAATTTAACTTTATGTCTTACTTTATTATACCTTATCACATTAATTTCATACTTAATTAACCCATTTTATCTTAATTGTGGTAGTAATATTAAATATAATTACTATTAATAATGAATAAAAATAAATAGGAAATACTTATCCAATTTTACCCTCCAACTTCAAAACATTGAATCTATTTCCAAATATTCAATTCACATAAGCAGAAAAATTTAATTACAAATTGTAAACATAAAAAATAAGAAAAAAGTATTTCAAAACAATTCATATTTATCCAGAAAGATAAGGGAATATACATTTTATTAAATTAAAAATAAAGAAAATATGAAAAATGATGTGGTCATACAAGCACACATTCCCACATAAAAAAACTCAAATATGAAAGTCATATTTATAGGAAGTAAAATAGTCGATATCCTCTTCTGAATCATAATAAAAGTGCCATGATACTTGATAACCATGGTTGGCTTCAGGTATGAGTAGTCTTTCCTTGGTCTCACTTTCATTTTAGGAATGTGTTTAAATCCTTTATCATCATCCAAAAAAATTTACCTTTAGGAAATGAATTATTTTAGGTTGTTTTTTGGGGATTCATCCTCCAATTCATATTTAAGTATAAAAATGTTTTCCTAAAAAAAATTTATGCTTAAAAGTAATTTTAATGGAGATAATTGGATCCATAGGGACTAATTACAATTTAAAAAATAAAAAATAAATATTATTTTTTAAATAATTTAAAATAATTTTTTTTAAATAATTTAAGTAATATTCACTTTTAATTGAAAAAATAATGATTTTTTTTGAAAAACTATAAACAATTAAGGAATAGATAATTTTGAAATTCTCATTTAAAAATTTATACCCTATTATTAAATAAAAATAATTAATGTTAAATAAATTATATATATATATTTCAAAAAGCATAAAAACTATTTTTAAAGATAATATATTTTTGAAGAATAAAATGACCACAATTTTTTTATATTTTCTAATAAATTATTTGTATTGGGTAGGATATCTAAATATATTTCATAATTAAATTAACATTATTAACACCAACCATTTTTTTAGTTATTTTGTTATGGTAAAATTTAAATAATAATAAATTTTAGTTCATTTAAGCTCGTTTTTTTCATGTCATATAAGCTGTGAAACATAATTTTCTTTTAAAATATTTGAATGTTGCATATTGGTGGAATTCATCCCATAGATATTATATAATTTTATAAATAAATGATAGATTATGTATTTGGGTAAAATATTTACCTAGGTATAATCACCATGAAAAGGTATAGTAGAGTGTCTAATCAATAATCACTAGGGTTTATGAGGATTTAGCCTAAAAAATGAACACATATCTAGATAGTCCTTGGAGATATGTAGTGGTTAATCATATTCATTTTATTATACAATAGGAATGATTTTAATGCATTATAATTCAATGAGGAGTTCTGTTAGGGATCAAAGTTGGGTTAATGACCAAAAGAAGCCTACCTTTATTGAAAGAGTGGTAGGACGACCTATTTATATCAGGGTTAAGCTAAAATTATCATAGGCTAAAATAAATTTTTAATTTTTTTTAAATATAAATTGATGGTTTTTTAATTGTTATGTTATTATTTTTAAAATTTTTATTGGATATCATCCTAACCTGTTTGGTTTTAGTAATATGTTGTAAAACAGATCATAAAAACGATTTTATGATAGTAATATCAGCATGTACTATTAAAGAACCATATTTGGATCCTCTGACCCTTGAATAATAACACATTGTTGTTGAACATAATGGGTACTCCAAATATTATCCTTCTGTTTTATTTTTAATTAGGAGCACCTAAAACACATTAAACATTATTAATACTTTTAATTTGATACTATTAATTTCATCTTCATGAAATCCCATATTATTTTCATAAGACTCTAGTTTCTATTATAGAGCCCATGTCCTCAATTTAGAAGGATATTTCAAAGAAAAATTTCTAGTTCTCAATGTCAGAATTTAATACTCTAAATCCATTTATTCTTAATATATTTTTTTAAAAATATTCCTCTAAAAAACACAATTTATTTATTATATTTTTTTTATTTTGAAAATTGTTATTATATAAATATATAAACCGTTATTTAATAACTTCTAATAATATAGAAAAACAACACAACATCAATCATGTAGGCTTATGGACTACCAACACCATGATGTGATGTAGTGCATTTTTCATCACCACCTCCCTAGGTTTGTAATGTTGATGGATAAGAGGAATGAATATAGTGAAAATTGAACAATTTTTATTATGAAATTATAATTAAATTATAACATCATTCAATCTGATTTGTTGATAAATGGAATCATTAATCATGAGTTTGTATGGAGTACTTCCTAAACGAATGAAAAATTAAATTTATCATCACCATACTATATATATGGTTGTAATAATAAATTTAATGAATTTAAACAAAAATATTGAAATTTATAATATCATGTTAAAGTGATTTCGTATATTAATTTTAATGAAAAATTTCACATGAAATCATTATTACATGCTTCTATTGGGTTTATTTTTACCAACCACCAGAAACATTTTATTATATTTATACAATAAATTATTAAATAATTTTATATAATAATAATTTCACCAAATAATTATATATTTTAAATACTGTACATATTCTTAAATAGTGTTATTCATATTTAATATATCTATTAGTATATCACTTTTCTATCAATAAACGCTAATAAAATATTTCTTACAAAATTCAAATTTCACAAACAATAACTTCATCATTCACTAATTGAAATAGGATATTATGAGTCATTGAAAAATATAAAATTATAGTATATTTAATAATTTTTAAATAATTATATTTTATAGATGAATGAAGAATAAAAGTTATATTATAAAAATTGTTCAAAATGATCAAAATTATTCAAACATGATATCAAAAATAAATAACTAATTTAAATATAGAGAATAACTAAAAATGAGATTTATTAAATTTTATAGATAATAATAATGTTCTTAAATAAATTATTAATATTATTATGATTATTTTATAATTTCTTAGTGAATTTTTGTGTAACCGGGAATAAAAAATAAGGTTTTTATTGTTTCATTTTCTAATCAATGAGGCATGATTGATATCTCACACAATCATTTCATTTATAGATTGTATTAAAATCATTATTTACATCATGTATAAAAAATATATTTTATTTCATTATATTTTTATGTCTAATTCATTGTATCCCTTATATTCATTAGACACCATTACCATAAGGGATATTGGAAAACTCAATTCTCATTCAAGGAGTTTTTATTAATGTTATTAAACAAATTTATTCAATGTTAGGAATAAATTTAAATTTGATTTTATTAGGGTATATTTTATCTTTTATTACTTGGGATTTAAATTTATACCATATAAAAATCTTTCTATATGGTTCTTGATTCATGAAATCCGTAATGTATATTGTTAACTTATATTTATAGTTGTCAAATTAAACTGAAATCAATTGAGTGCAATTATTCTTTGTATGATAAATTCTTCTCCATACAATTTCATAAGATACTACTTATTTCCTCAATAAGGAAAACTATGATTGTAATAGAACGATCAATTCTATATTAATTCATTTCTCATAATATTGAAATGTTTTTAATAAAAGAAACATATCGATTAGATATTTTTTTCCATCCATTTCCATTTTATTATTAATAAATAGTTTTTTGTATATTTGGAAATACATATGTGTGTTTACACATTTTACATTTCTATATAACATTATTTATTTTAAATAGGAAATGTTATAACTAATCATTATGTTATGGATTTTAAAAAATATGTATCTCAGTATATACAAATGGTTTCCCATCTAATCAAAATAATTCTTTTTTATTCCACTCCATATACCATTTGATGATATTTAAGTATTTTCAGAGGTATAATATATATGAATAATTTTAAACTTAAAAGATTTCAATATATTTTCAATTCACCTTTTGAATCTTTTTTTCATCATTATGGGTCCAATATTAAATATTTTTTAAAAATTATGTTATTTGACATTTTTTCACATCCCCATTATGAAATATTAATGACCTTTTCAAGGCACTCTCCTTAAACATTAATATTTGAATTTAATAAATTACTAAAAAATAACTTCAACATTTCAAAAAAATGAATTTCGAAAGGGACCACAATTTTATATGTTACACCAATGATAAAAATCATTTAAAAAACCAGTTATAAATTAGGTAAAATATTCAACTTTATGACCAATGAATATATTTCCATGGAAATTATTTTTTATGAATCACTCTATAAATGATCTTAAGAAATAATATTTTTTGGTGAATAATTTATGAGAATCTCCCATTCCCATTGATGAGGTAAATTTTAGTGATACAATCTGAAAATATTACAACAACCAATTTTCATTCCATGGGTTTTAAATGATTTCAAAAGATGATTGCTTTCAATTTCCACACATTTTCATTTATGAATAATAATTGAGGTCCCATATATCCCTTCAAGCCATTTTTTATTTTTTATATCTCATGATATCAAAATGGCACATATAATGATTTATCCAAAGCTAATGGATGCACTTGTGAATTTTTCCAAGTCCCACGATACAAAAAATGATTTATAAAAAAATTGTATATAAGAAGATTTATCATATTATAAATAGTGGATAAGAGTATTTGTCCCAAGAAAATGTGTACAAGTGAGGATTTATACAAATCTTAAGTGTGTATGAGAGGATTTATCTGAATATAATGGGTACTTGAGGGGATTTATTCCAATATAAATGGTGAACTTCATGATTATCCCCAATCCATTAATAGACATAAGGGTTTTCCCATTCCCAATGGCACATGAGAGGATTATATAATGTCTTAGAAGCTGAATGGTTGATTTGACAAATCCTGATATGGGAAAAATATCACAGTGGGTAGCCCTAAAATATTATTTCTATGATTATTATTATTCTATATTATTTTACCCTAATATTTTTCCCATATTATTATCCTTTAATAATTATTATAGTCAAATGATTATTAAAATGAGACCATGATATTTCATAGAGAACCATTATACCAAATCATTTACAATCCATAATAACTAGGGATTTTTGATTTGGAAGGATCTAAGAATATTGATAATGGACTACCTACAACATGTTTTTGATGTTTTTTGAAGTAGTCTAAGCTAGATTATATGTATATATATTTATTTTAGTTATTTTTTTTGGGATTTATAAATGAAAAGATATAATAAACTACCAGGGTGAATAGAATAGTAGTGTGGATCAGTATGAATCCATCACATTACTATATAGAATTTTTTATATTTTTATTTATAGAGAAAATTTACTTTATGAATATAAGAGGGATATGATTTGATGATAGAGTAAAAAAATAATCTGGTGGGTTTTTGAAATAATCATATTTGGGTATTTATATCTTTCAACATTGTGGAAATTTGGATGAAGTGTATTGGAAACATTAATGAAATTTTAAATTTTTATATTGATGAGAATTTATATTGAAGGGATTAGAGATTATCCAGTATGAATAGAATTTGTTCAATTTATATTTCATGAAATTCCCAAATTATATGTTAATGGTGAATGTTCAATTAATGTATAATATAAAAAAGTTTTTCTTCAAGCCCCAACAATATTAAAAGGACTAGAATTAAACATATAATTATGTTATTTCCATCATAATACTCTCAGATTTCACTAAAAATATGATAAAATATTGGAAATGAACATCATGTATACGATTTCCAATGATACACAACAATTTTCTCCATGTTAAGATACTGGAATCTAGAAAGGAATTGAACGTGTAATATTTCCATATAAGAAATGATTTGGTAGTATATAAAATTTAAGAAGGTATATAATAATTTATATTTAGTATTGAAGTTTTTACATTGGAAATTCATTCATGTATACTTTTAAATATTGAATGTATGGATAATAAAAACATATGCATATTTCAACTATTAGGTAAAAAAGAATTGTTAAAAACTGAATGAATTTCGTTTACTCACACTTTGATAAATATGATATGTTGTTATCAGTTTATGATAAGTACAAAATTTTATTTCTAACATAGGTGATTATAATATGAAAAGTGATATCTATAAGTACAAATATATTAAATCATGTGATGATAAAAAAAAAATACAATGTTTCAAACATCATTATTATTATTATTATTATTAGAATTTAATCCTTTCGATAAGGTCATTTGATGAACTATGTGTATGACTTATTAGTTTATTCTTGTTTACCTAACTGAGACACAACCATTACATGTGTAGGAGGTTCATGCTATATTTCACACAAAAATTTCAACCTGGGTATTTAACGTCCATGTCATATGAGTTTTAAAGTAATAATTTTGGGTGTCTTAGAATTTTAAATGAATATATTTTATTAATATTTATAGATATTCTTGGTGAAATTTATTTTTTACCATCTAAAATGGATGATATTACAATATCAAGGGTCAGGGGATGAATCCATATCCCTTATATAGAATATATGTCCATATCTTCTTCATACAGTATTAAATTAAATTTGGAGGTTATACAACTAATTATATGAAATCAATAATATTTGGGCACACATGTCCTATATCATAATTCATGACTTTCACATAAGAAAAATATTCATAAAATAATCCATATAAATTTAAAAAATTCTATGTAAATACACATCAATTTGGATTAAAATGTATAATGTTTTTGCATCGTATACATAAAGGGGTATATGTATTAGTCAATAATCTACCATGTAAATCTATGTAATGGTATATAGGTGAATACACCACAAACATAAGTAGCATGCAAGAGTATTCATAGGGAAATGTATTGGAACAAAAGAGTAAATTATGCATTTCTAATGATGAGGAAAGAAAAAGGTAATAATTTATAATTCTATATAATTATCATAATTCCACCATAAGAGTTATACATATAATCATAGACTTGTTGAAAAATGGTTTGAGAAATATAAAGGATGAAATTTAACATGTTCAATGGTTAGAAATTAGATAGTAATGTAACCTTTCAATGGATTAATGTTGTAATCTTGGTGAATAACCAACTATAAATTTAAGGATATTAGGATTCTCACATTACAAAAGGCATCACTACACTTCAGAGAATAATTAAAAGATGTATTCAAGGGTAAATTCTTGGAATGGTTATATCATTTGAATGTAAATATCAATATATTTATTTCATTCCCTTCTTATGTCTCATAATGTGCATTCGAGTTATCCAAAGTAAATCCATAGGTGTGTCAAATAAGATCGATATAATGGAATATTCTCACACACTATGTGAAAATAATATTAATTCGAAATGTGCACCTTTTATTGTTATAACCAAATGGTATAAATATTCAAGATCTATATTCACATATATTATCCATAGAGTGATTTCATTTCTAGAAATATTCCATGCATTTTTCTTTAATAATTTGTGGTGGTTTTATGGTTATAAGAATCCTTGAGCATTATAACAAATTATAAAGATAGTAAAATGAGGGGGAATAATGATAAATCTTTGATAAAATGAAAATTAAACTACAACAGGGATTTATATTAAAAAATTTCAAAGACAAAAATAAACAAATTATGGTGGAAAAAAATTAGAAATCAGGCTTGATGAACCCTTGTTCGGGTATTGCAATGACATAAGAAAATACTATAACAAGAGTGAATAAATAAAATCTCATTTATAAAAATATCAAATGAGTGTTAATATGATTGAATTACAAGTGTTTAATTATTTGGAACTTAATGTATAAAATACATCATAACAAAAGTAATGAACATTAAAAGAAAAGTGGTGAATTTCCGAAAACCTTAATGGGAGGATTCTTCTTAATGATAGATAGGGAATCTGTAAAACCGTTGAACACCATGGATAGAAATTTGAGAGAGAAAGTTATAAACCAGGATCAATGTCTTATCTGTTGAATGTGATGAGGGAATGAGGGTATTTATACCTAATGAGGGTGGTATTAAGGGATAAAATATATGCCTTTTAATTATATAATAAATGCACTTGTGGGTAGAGTCATTTAAAAACATATTTTGGGATTATAAATTAGTGAGTAAGAGTGGTTGAGTTTATTAAGCCTTCCTAAATTGAATGTCACCATTTTACTAAACCTTTAAATTCACACTAACCGAAATTCACATTTAAACAATTAAATTTTTGGTTCAAAAAATTAAAGAATAAATTTATAATTGAAAATAAATATATTCAAAATAATTCTTACACTCATTAAATTTAATATTTAGTGAATGAAATTCATTCATTAAATTTTTAATTATGCTGACATAATAATGATCTCATAAAAGCATAGTGATTTGTAAAGTGGTGAATCTTCTCATTTTCACTAATAAATAAACATATTGATAAAATTCCCAAAAAACACCCAAATTTAAAAATGATTTAGTGATTAAAAAGTTAAAATTATTTTATCCTAATAATTCAATAAATATTATAATTTTATATTTTAAATTCCATATATAATTTTTTGAAAATTGATAATTTTAATTTCATAATAAACAATTCAATAGTAAAAAATTAACATTCAAAATAATTAAAATACATAATCTATAAAAAGTTTTTTTATAATTATAATTCATGAATACAACTCGTATTTAAAATTTATTCACTTCTCATAAAACATATTTTTAATAGAACAGGTTTATAATCTCAAAAAATAATACAATTTTGATTATATTAAATACTAATCAGAATAATCACTTAAAAGCATCTATATTACCAATAATAATGATGAATAATTATATAATTGACTAACGATAAAAAGAAAAATCCACCATATTAGATAACAATCATAAAGGAATGTGATCATATTTCCCCATAAATACTCCATTATTTTCCCATACTTTATTATTCACAAATTCACTACAATGGTTTTTATAAATTAGTTGATAATGTCAATGGTTTTCCTAATAATTCACTTTATTTTTCCAATAGTTATGGTATGATAGATCATTTTGGAGGAATTTATGCCTATAGAGTTTGTTTTATAAAATTTCATATTCTTAAATGTGTACATCGCATTTATATACTTAGTTTTAATGGTCCATATTTTTTATATGCCTGTAATGTTCTTATGAATTGTAAAGTCTTTATATGTTTTCATAATAAAAAAAATTAATTATTAAATAATACTCTATCTATTAATATTAAAATAAATTTTTAGAATATTATATTCTACCCCTAAAGAAATTTCTCCCAAGTAATTTCAATCACTGATAAAAAAATACTAATCTCAAATGTTTAGTTAATTATTATCTAAATAATTCACAAATTATTAGTACCTTATAGAATTTAAGAAAACATATTATAGAAAAAATAATCCAATTGAATTTTTTTATCTATCTAAGGCTCTATTCCAAGATAATCTAAATCCTAATTCCCAAAAATTACCAAACTCTACTCTGATACCAAATGTCACAACTTATACCCATACTTTTGAATCTGGATTAAAATAAACATATTTTTTTATTAAAACATATTGAATTAAAAAAATCACATGATCAGAATATTGGTGTATTTTTTAATATGTGCATTTGTAGCTAATCACTGAGTACACTACACATTTCTTCAAAAAAATTTATCGACACACGTAATTTCATTTGATGTAACCCTTTTAGTGAAATTCAATGAGAAAAGGGGAAACATAGGAAAAGTGGGAGATAAAAAGCCAGTAAGGGATAAAAAATTGAAATGGATCATAATTCAATATCATTGGTAAATCATGAGGCATGATATAAGAACATACAAATTAGGATAATATACATAACAGGATTGTATGAACATGTATTTATGGAAAAAAGATACAATATTCAATAATCATGATCCATATGATTGGAATCCTGATTATAGGAACCATTGAAAAGTCATAAAAGGAATTATAAAATGTGTTGTTGTCTTTGAACATAAAAAATTGAAAATATAATTAAATATCCATGTAATTCCCATTTCTCTTAAGATTCAATTATAACCATTAATCTCTACTATCTCATGGGATTAACTTACTTCCTTTTAATTGCATCACCTATTAAATGAAATATGATATTATAATTTTTACAATGAAAATCAAATCCCTCTTTTTGATAAGTCATTCAATTCATAGGGGAAAAAATGATTTATCATGGAAACATATCTCAAAATGTGGTAATGAATTTTCAGAAGTATAAAATCCCAGTTTATACCTTGGAATATTCAATCAAATATTTTTGGAGTAAGACACTGAGTTAGTTGGAGTTTCCATGATTCATAATGCCTCATAAAAGAAATATTAAAATTATTAAATATTTTATTCTATGTGTGCTGAATTTATTAAAAATAATTAAATAACTCTAAAATGGTGCATCAAATGAAAAATTTGTTACCACAGTCAGGTCCGAGAAGTGGTTTTTACCCTAGGTGGGGTATAACAATTCTAAGAGTCAGATTTTTGGATGCCTTGCACATGAAAATATTTTATCGAATAAATTTTTAAATTATTTTTTGGAAATAGATTAATTTATCCTAAATGGCATGTCATATGAAAAATTCAAGAATACAGTTAAGTCTGACAAAAGGTGTTTACCCTAGGTGGGGTATAATATTTTTAATTAACAGAATTTTGGATGGATAAATCAAAAAAAGAACCTTTTCAACTTTTAATTAATTATTTTCTGAGTTTTTAAATTAATAAATAAATAATATCTCTTAAAAGTATCATCATATAATTAATATAAGACAAATTTTTCATCTGTAATGGGGGATTTACCCAAGATAGTGTACAAATTTTATAGTCAATGAGGGTTTGGTCAGTTCTATAAATAATTTTATGTTATTTAATATTGTAAAGAACTATTAATTATTTTTGATTTAATTGATCAAAAAAATAGTTATTCTTTATCCCCATACTAAGACCACTATTGTTGAATGATTCAATTTCTATAAGTTATGATTTTCATTGATTTGATGCTATTATAGTCATAAAAACATTAAATTTTTGAAACTAATAACTCCATAAATTTTAGGTTGAATCGCTGCATTGTATACAAGTTGTTTTTTTATCAAAATATAAACACATTTTGGTCATTATAAATAGTTGATTCTTTGTATATTTTTCTATTGTGGGTTCCTTCCATTGAGATCGACTAACCCAAACTATGTCACATGAGTTTTATGATCCTGTGATGGGTTCCTCTCGAACTAGGTGTGCATAAAGCTCTTACCCCCACTCATGGAGAGCCACATATTACATTCTTATACCTTTTCTTTTTATTTATTTTATTTATTTTTTTCATCCCTTATACCTATAAAAAAACTAAAGTTTGATCTT